>CM077567.1:14354819-15604819 GCA_039657325.1 Stephania cephalantha | reverse complement strand
CTTTTTTATATTCCCGCATGATTTATCGACTATTTATTTAATTCTTAAAGTATTGTTAAGACTCTTCTATATTTACTCACTTGAATTGTCTCCTTTTGCGGTGATAATTGCAGGGCCTCTTGTCTAGCAAGGGCAAAGAGCCGGTGATTGGCGACTACCTCTGAGGGCTCACGGAGTGGCTCACACTTTTGCGATATTGTAGGTTTTTGTATTATATATACATTTTGATGTTTTTGTAAAACTCTGGGATATTATGATTGAGCAACACTTTAATACATGTATATGCACATTTTTCCATCGTATGTATAGATGGTATATATTACAGGTTCCATACATGGGTTGTCTAATTTTACGTGTTTTAAAGTTATTTAAATTGCTTCGTTTATTTTCATTCCGCTGCTTACTAATTTAAGTTTTGCAAAATTAATAACTCAATATTAAAACACCAAAACAACGATAAAATGGTATAAGAAGGTTGACTAGGCTTGCGTTGATCTTTCGAGGGTTGATTGGGGGTTCACATAAGCCTAGACCGGGCGGGGCCCAATTTATGGGAACTGGGGCCGTCATAGTTGGTATCAAAGCGTAAAGCTGATACATCAACTCTCGATGAGCCCAGAATTCAACTAAAGTACAAACGCGACTTTAGATTTTGGACGACAATGAACTTAGTGTGGAGACTCTATAATCATGACTTAGAGTTTTAGTTGGGAAATGAGGTGAGTTGGGAATTAATTAATTTGATATACTCGTTAATTGTTGATTTTATTATATCATATACCGATAGGTATAAATTTGATAAAGACTCATAATCTACATTGCTGACCGCGATGTCCGATCAGCGAGACACCAGTGATCAGAGTAGAGCTACACGTTCATGCCCTGTTGATCCAACATACTTTCAGTGTTGTCACAGAGGGTTGCTTCACAGGATAGACGTCTGGATGAGATTTTGAATCTTCTCGAGGGATAGTTACCATCACCATCGACACCTACAATGGCTTTCACACAGGACGCAAGTACGCCCACACCTCAAACAACTCCGCCACGATCTACGGTACATGCAGCACCAGTTACCGTCGTAGTCCCCGTGCTACCTGAGATAACAGCGCCAACAATTACGACATTGACTGAGAAATATAACAGCTTTTATTTGACTCATGAAGCCAGACTGACTAAGGAGTATGAGAGGTACAAACCGAGGAAGTTCAGTGGAGATTATGATGTGTTGGAGGCAGAAAAATTCATTAGAAGTTACAAGAAGATCCAGAGACTTCTGATATTAGATGATAGCAAGAAGCCTGGATTGGTAGCTTTTTCCTTCTCAAGGGACGCAGACACTTGGTGAACTAACATGATAGCCACCCAGGGAGAGCCATAGACATGGAAGGACTTCAAGAGATTCCTCAACCAGAAGTTCTTTCCACCATCAGTGATGATTGCCAAGAGGTCGGAATTCATGTATATTCGACAAAAACGGGGAGAGTTTGTGATTCAGTATATGGGGAGATTATAGCAGCTGTTGTCGTTTGCTGATGGAGTGGCCTACACTAATAGAGACCAAGTCCACTTCTTCTGCGAGGGGTTGTTTCCTGCTATTGGGGGCACAGTTGTTACGACCGAGCTGAGTAACTTGAATAAGGCTTACGAGCGCAGCTTGAGAAGATATGCTTATCTTGTTACGCACCAAGAGGAGGACGGTGCTGCACCAGTAGAGGCACAATCGAGGCACATACCAGAGTCAGACAGGAACAGAAAGAAAAACAACCATTTCGTGCCATGTGAATTCATGACTCTTAGTGTACGATCAGTAGCCCCACCTGCACAGTTAGCACGTACTCCAGTTCCACCTTCTCCAACACTAAGTCACGCCAGCTGACCACCTCTATCGGCACATTCAATACCACACCAGCAACATGGTATCGAGGGCAGAGATAAGGGTAGAAACAGTGGACAACAAGGATATAAATTCGGGCAAGGAGAAGCGCAAAGATCGATTCCTCTAGGACCAGGGCCGTAGAAGGCTTGTTTCAAGTGCAGACAACCAGGGCACTTTAGGGACATGTGTCCTCTGTTAGGTAGGGCTCAGTCACAGGCTTGGAGAAAGTTCATGCCATTGCACAGCCAGATCTAAAGGTGACGTACGACCGTATAGATGGTATGATTTTGATTTACTTACATATTATGCATGCGATACTACGACCAATTGATGGAAAAATTAATTAAATCCTAATTACACACTAATTTGAAGATTTTGAACCATTGATCTAATCATCCACGTCAATGGAAAAATAAACTAACTTAAAGGTCAAACCACGGAGAGTATATAAGTCCATTTGGTCAAGGTCCACGAGGAGAGATAATAAATTTTCGTTGATGTATGTCTATTGGTCGTATTGTATGTATATTAAAGTAACACATTTAAATAACTACATAGTTGGAAAATTATATAATATAAATTTTATTAATGTATACATAGTTGAAAAATATAAGTAGAAATTTTATTAAGATAAAGTTTTAATTAAGTTTAAATGTGTCATATTGTTTTGATAAATTGATTAATTTACAAAAAAAGAGTTAATAAAAAAAAAAATTAAAAATACAAAACTTATCACCCATTTTGTGACACCTAAGCCTTACCTACCCTATCCCATCACCCCACCCACCTTACCTCATCCCCTAACATCACTAATTTCTTTTTCCTCGTAAACCAATCTCTCTCTCCCTCTCTCTACCCGAGAATTCCCCCTTCGGTCGGTCCCTCAAATCTCTCTTTCTCACCGAGTCTTCTCTCGTCACTCTTAGTAACTCACCATCTCTCCGACACCTCGGCCTCATTACCACCCTCTTTCAACTTCCTTGCGACTCGCGGTCGTCATCGTCATCAACGATTCCCCTCCACCACTCTCGACTCCTCTCTTGATTCGGTGGTCACCCCCACGACGACGACGACCTCCTTGACCGAGGTAAACACCATTGTTGTGTGTTTATTTTGGGTAGAGAAAATTGTTTATATGTGTTAATTTTTGGGGGTGGATTAAGTGTGTATGTACACATGTATGTGGTTTGTACGAGGTGGGGGGGAATGCCTCGAAATTCGTGTCATGATCTTAAAGTCATTTACAACTGCCTCAAAATCCGTGTTGACTTTGGAACGTTGATGACTACCTCGTGATGCGTAGTAAAATCGCCTCAAAATGTGTGCACACCATCTCGATACTGCCTCGAGATGCGTACTGATTTAAATAAAATAAAATAAATAAATATCTAAATATATAACATTTATATATAAAGTGTATATGAAATATATATATTATACAAATTTATATATAATATACTTTATGTATAGTATAATCAATAAAATAATATAATATAATAATTAATTGGTTAAAAATAGAAAATAATAATAATAATAAAGGACAAATTTGAGAGAATTGGCCGAGTCAAAATTTAACCAACACGGTTCGACCCGAGACGCGACTAATGTGGTCGCAAAAATTTAGGATAATGAAAAGAAAATATAACCAAATAAATTAATATTTAAATTAGTTATGAGACCAAAATTACATACCTAAACTATTGATGAGACACTCATTAAATCGATGTTAGGGTCCAACCGAGGATGCCATAATTGAAATTTCATCTCGAGATGCGTGCAACAATAAAGAAAAGTATTTCTTAGGCGATTTGCATTGAGATCGACCTCGTAATGTGTATGGAATTTGAATAAGTACGAACAAAAGTTTAGTCTAATAAAGATTATGAAACAATTTAGGGAACTCGGAAGCACCGAAGGCGAGACGATCGTACAAATTTTGAAGACATCAAGAGGTCTACGTGACGTGATGATTTATGTGGTTATTTGTAAGTAAACCAGTGGGAGCATTATCAGCAGTTCTCTTCTACTTCTTGAATTTAATTTATTTAATTGTGCATATTTATGGAATCTCACTTCTAGTTAGAGTGTCTGAGAGCTAAATGAGTCAGGAAGGTAATCTCTTGGGTATGGCAAACGACTCGCAATTGGAACCATATTTCAAGTTATTGGATTTGGGTCGTGGACGGGAGGTGAAGTATTGGGGGCGTCGTTGATACCCCTACGTTCACAACAATTTTGAATCTGTTGGCGCTACCACGATTCTTGGAAGTCGAGCTTGTGGCGGTATAGTTACAACTCGATGGATTTAAGACCACTTGGCTTCTCTCTTTTGTTTCCACGACACTCTCATTTCATTGCTTTTATTTTCAGTCTATTTATCATGCACTTACTTTATTTCCTGCTCTTTTATATTCCCGCATGATTTATCGACTATTTATTTAATTCTTAAAGTATTGTTAAGACTCATCTATATTTACTCACTTGAATTGTCTCCTTTTGCGGTGATAATTGCAGGCCTCTTGTCTAGTAAGGGCAAAGAGCCAGTGATTGGCGACTACATCTGAGGGCTCAGAGAGTGGCTCACACTTTTGCGATACTGTAGGTTTTTGTATTAGATATATACATTTTGATGTTTTTGTAAAACTCTGGGATATTATGATTGAGCAACACTTTGATACGTGCATATGCACATTTTTCCATCGTATGTATACAAGGTATATATTACAGGGTTCCACACATGGGTTGTCTAATTTTACGTGTTTTAGAGTTATTTAAATTGCTTCGTTTATTTTCATTATGCTGCTTACTAATTTAAATCTTGCAAAATTAATAACTCAATATTAAAACACCAAACTAATGATAAAATGTTACAAGAAGGCTAATTAGGCTTGCGTTGACCTTACGGGGGTTGATCGAGGGTCCACTTAAGCCTAGGCCGAATGGGGCCTAGTTTGTGGGAACTAGGGCTGCCACGGTGGACTATGGTACCGTTTCTGGCATTCTTGCCGGAATACAAGGCGCATAAGTGGTGGTTGTCTATTTCAAGAACTCGAGGACCAAATATGAGTTGGCCGCAGTTCAAGCATTTGTTTTACGATAAATGGTTCCCAGATAAAGTCAACGCATACAAGATCAAGGAGTTCCTTGCCTTGGTACAAGGCAACATGACTGTGGCTGAATACGCGTCTAAGTTCAATGAGCTGGCAGAGTTCGCGTATGAGTATGTTCCATCTGAGACAACTCGTAGGAGATGATTTATCCGGGGGTTGAGGAAAGAAATATGCGCTATAGTGGCAACATCGGGATAAAAAACTTACCAGCAGGCCTACCATCGGGCACTCGAGTGTGAGTCGGCACTTCATGATAAGGATGATGTACAGTTTCAGGCAGGATATGATCGGTATAGTCAGGGCAAGCGCAGTTTTAGTAGTTATCAGAAAGGTCATAGAGAAAACTTCAAGAGGCAAAGATTTGGGGGATCAACAAGTCACCATGCATCTTAAGGGGTAGCTTTGAAGGCAACACACACTCCGACGAGGACCACTACTCAGTCACGTGCCCTCGCACCTCCGACTCTCAGAGTGTGGTGTTTAGGCCACCACGTCCACTACAGCAGGGCAAGGGCATAAGGCTAACAAGGAGAAATTATTTTCTAAAATAGATATGAGATCGGGGTATCATCAGTTGCATATACGGGAGGAAGACATACTGAAGACGTCCTTTAGTACTTGTTATGGACACTTTCAGTTCATTGTGATGTCGTTCGGGCTTACCAATGCACTGACGATGTTCATAGAGTTGATGCACCGAGTTTTTAAACTATTCCTTGACCAGTTTGTGATTATGTTTATCGAGACATCATTATATACTCCAAGACTGAGTCTGATCACATGAAGCATCTCAGGAAGGTGTTGTAGACTTTGAGGGAACACAAACTTTATGTTAAGTTGAGCAAATGTGAGTTTTGAGTGTCAGAGGTGAAGTTTTTGGCACACGTGGTGAATGCAGAGGGAATATCAATTGATCCTACGAAAATCGAGGCAATCTTTAGTTGGCCACAACCCATTAATGCTTCTGAGATACGAAATTTTCTAGGATTAGCAGGATATTATCAACGGTTTACGTAGGGTTTCTCGTCGATTGCTTCGCCACTCACTAACTTAACCAACAAAGACGTTGCTTACGTATGAGATGATCCATGTGAGGAAGCTTTTTAGTTGTTGAATAACCGTCTGACTACCGCAACGATCTTGATTTTACCAGAGGCCGGCAGAGAGTTGTCAGTGTACACTGACGCATCGGGGACTGGTTTGGGAGGAGTGTTGATGCAAAACAATAAGGCAATCGCTTTTGCATCAAGATAGCTGAAAGTACATGAGAAAAATTATCCAGTACACGACTTAGAGTTAGCGGCACTTGTGTTTGCCTTAAAGTTATAAAGGCACTACTTGTATAGAGAGAAATTTATTGTTTGCTCAGATTACAAAAGTTTGAAGCACTTATTCACTCAGAGCAAGTTAAACATGCGACAGAAGTGATGGTTGGAACTTTTGAAAGACTATGACTTCGCGCAGTAAAAACATGTCGACCTAAAACGTGGTTGAGCAATTTCATTTTCAACGGTAATGACGGCTTCATTTCCATTAACAAATGAAATTGATTCACGTTTCCTTGAAGTTGACTCTTTACTTGTATAGCCAAGACCCTTATGATCACAAAAGTCTTTCCCCATTCTCAAGATGTCATCGAGCTTCTCTTTTTCCTTATTCAATTGTTTAAGAGTTGATTCGAAAAATACAACGTCATTTTTTACTTTTAACAACTCATTCTCTTTGGCATTAAGTTGGTGTTACAAGGCTCTGATTTCTCTTGACATTATGATATTTTTGTCAACTGCCTCTGACCATTTTACATAGATACCCATATACGCTTCTTTCAAATCTGCAGTATCAACAGAATTAGTAGAATCTGAATCTGAATCATAAGTTGAAGAACTTACCTGATATGTTGTATTGGAATTTGTGGATACAACAAGTGTTGTAGGTATAGCAGAGGTTGTGGCTACAACCACGATTCTAGGTACAGAAGACGTTGTAGGTACAATAGAAGAATCACCGAATTCTTCGGATATTGCATAAGCAAAAGTAACATAGTTGCTGCGATGTCCACTTCCACTTTCGACATCATCGTTTCGTTCAAAAGAATCTCGAAGGATCTTCCAAGCAGTTTTAACTTCTTCGCATGAAGAAATTAGCTTGAGATGATTATGATTTACCGCATTGAATATTGCATTCAACGGTTTTGCATTAGCAAAAAGTAATCTCTCCTTGACCTCTATCCAAATGTTAGTATTCTTTGGCGCACCTTTAAGAAGAGGGACATAATATCCATTTTCTATTGCTCTCCATGCCTTCACATCAATTGATAAAATAAATGCTTTCATTCTTGATTTCCAATACATATATTTATATTGGTAAGCAATGGTAGTTTTGTTGTAAATGCCCATTTCGGCTGATTTGATTGCAATACTTGAGTCATTTATCTTGTCAGGATCTCACCTTCCTTGACACAACAATGAGCCTAAGTGTAGGCTCTGATACCACTTGTAAACGCTAAATTCAATACAATCATGAAAAACAACAATAAAGCAAGCAAAAATATAAATGAACATACAAAAATGTTATCGCAGTTCGGACTTCCCGTCTTACGTCTGTGGGGCCACACCCAGGTGTAGAATCCACTAAGAGAAAGTGATGTACAGATTTATGCAAAGTTCCTAACTAGTGATCCCTCATTTAGGTAGTGAATCACTCACCAAACTTTGCTACACTACTCACTACTCTTACAACCGGTCCTACACAATAGTCCCAAGATCCCCTTGGACAACAACTGAGACCTCCTTCGGCTATGTGTATATAAATAAAAAAGAACAATCTCTCGAAATATCTTGTCTGACAGTGATATCGAAAATCTCAGCATTAGAGATGAATGTGCTGCCGTGATTACATTAATATATAAAAAGATCATACAATGGCTCTCTTATGGAAACTTCCTTGTATGTTTTCAATCAAGTGAGGTGTCAAATATATATTGTTTCCTTCTTTCTCCATTGATCAAAGGAAATTTTCCTTAATTGTCTTACGAGTTGTCAATCAAGAATCTTCTCTTTGCTGGACGTATATGTATAGGTTGGCACGAATTTCATGTCCAGCTGTAAAAATATCTGTTACGAATATTGGCTGAGATTCCGAGACGTATGTTGTACCTACAAATGAGTCTTTAGATACAGAAACAACACTTCTGCATGAAATTCACAAGATTTATGTCATATCCCTCTTTTTTACCTGAGTATTGGTTGAGCAAATAGTGACAATATATATTTTACATTTTCACCAATCAAGCAGTACCTTAATAATTTGTTATATGGTGACTTATGCCACACACCGAAAGTTTGAATCTCATTACGGTAAGTTGGCTTAAAGTAACCTACTTTTGAATTTTGATACATATATTTAATACCTAATTGTTATAATCTTGTAGATACACTTTGAAACAAAGCGAACACTCAACTCAGTGAAAAATTTAAAGGACCACAACAGTTGGATGTTAAAAGCATGTCAAGTTGTCAACCATTCATTTTCATTCTTTCTTATAGAAAAGAAATAGAGAGCCATCATTCAGATTCATATCACTATTTTAAATTTTCATAATAAAGTACTAGCAAATTGTTACCTCGCAGTAATAATAATAATAATAATAATAATAATAATAATAATAATAATAATATTATAATAATAATTATTATTATTATTATTATTATTATTATTATTTAAGAGACCACACAGACTACTTTCAGACAACTAACATATATAACTTTGCTTTATTGCTTCCTCCAGGAGGAGTTACAAACTTGTGCTACTGAACCCGACCCTTGCAAAAGATTTAAATAAAAAAGGCAAAATCCATCATTTGGTCCCTGAATTTTGTGTTTTGTATGCTTTTAGTCACTGAATTTTTATTACTACACATTTGGTCTCTGAACTTTCATAAAGACGTATATTTGGTCCTTAATTTTTTTTTATTCTTTTGGTCTTTAAACTTTTATTGCTACACATTTAGTCTTTGTACATTTAGAAATACGTATATTTTTTTGTCATTCCACCGTTTAAAGTATTAAATCCTGCTAAACGATGCTGATAGAAGTGTCCGACTACTAGTAAAAAAGCAAGGTGATCTATATTACTTAATCAGACAACTCATTTCGACATATAAAAATCAAGAAACAAAATTTAATTTCCTCAAAAGTATAAAAAACCCAAAGTTTAGAAACCGAAAGCATAAAAAACTCAAAGTTCAAACAACAAAACTTATATTTTACATAAAAATTATTTTACCAATCAGGAAAATAAAAAAATCTAAAAGAAACCAAATTGCAAATAAAAAATCACAAATATCTGACCCCAAAAAAATCACAAATTCAATGTTAAATTGTTAAAATTGCATCATTTTTTTAATTATTTTTCTTAATCTGAAACGTTAGAGTAACTACTTTTGGTATCTTCAAATCGACATTGAGTAGAGGAGTGCCATTAGGGTTGCAAGTGGGACGGGGCGGGGCGGGGCGGGGATTTATTTTCGAAAATTCCCCGCGGGGAACTTTGCCGCCCCACGCCCCACCCCGCGGGGATTCTTGCGGGGCGGGTAATCCCTGCGGTGCCTCATCAATTTTGTAAAAAATTATCTATTTGATCTTCATTCCTTGCCAAGGGGATCCCCGCGCCCCACTAAATTTATATAAGTGCATATTTTTATTCTCAATCTTCGATCTTTTTTTTTCACTTGACTACTTTATAATAAGATAGATATACTATCTTAGATTACTATCTCCCAAAAATATTAGTAAATACAAATAGAATCAACTTTAAATGCAAGCAAAAAATCTTCATTTCATTCCAAACAAAAAACACATAAATAAGAGCATCCTTATATCTTTTCAAAAGAATAAATCATGTTGCATATAGATACAACACTCAAAAGTATAAACTATATTAGAGTGGTGTATGTCATCTACTATGTTAATTGCCAATATAAAATATGTATTTATCATATTACATTTATAAAGTATATATGGTAATTTAGTTTTAATAAAAGTTTTAGTTAGATTGAATTAAATTTTATTTTGAAAATATTATCTTCATTTATTTACAAATTATTAGATATTATCCCCACCAAATATAGTAAACAATAAATATGACTCTATACAAACTTATGAAAATTACACATGATTGGTGCAATGGTTCACCTGTTAGATGGTTGAGTTGATTGTGAGGGGTTCGATTTATTTGAATTGACTTTTGGATAAATTTTTAAAACTCTAAAAAACCTATGATCCCATGTGGGGGACGGGGAATCCCCATGGGGAACGGAGAACCCCACGGGGAATTCCCGTGGGGAACCCCCACGGAGAACCCCGCGGGGAATCCCTACGGGGCGAGTGGACGGGGATTCCCCGCAGGGCGGGAGTACGGGGTACAGGGCGGGGAAAGGGGAAACCGCGCAAGGCTAGGGTAATCCCTGTCCCTCCCCTACCCCGCTTCGCATGACGGGGCAAATTTTCGCCCCGCGATCCGCCCCGCGGGGGCGAAAATGCGGGAATCCCCGCCCCGTCAAAGCGGTGCCCCGTGGGAGACGGGGATTCCCCGCCCAACTTGCAACCCTACGTGCCATGCTATACATCTCCAGATGCATGCGCCCTTCACATCGGACGGTGCAGACACACTCACATCGTATGGACTGTCAATTGTGAGGAAATAATTGGTCTTTTTCAAAAAATAAGGTTGCTTTAGTTTTTAATTCACCAAATAGTGGGGTTTACTTTTAAATTCCAAAACTAATTCCGTTGCTGAGGCCGCGACGAGGCCGTCGGGTCCTGCCGTCGCCGTCGCGGAGATTGGAGCCTCTCGAAACCCTCCCGTGTGCCCTCGCCGCACCCTAAGCCATCGCCCGTGTTCGCCGCCATTCGTCACTGTACCTCGCCATCTCCGAAGCCCTCGCCGTCTACCCTCGTCGGCCCCTAAGCCTTCGACTTTGAAGAAGGAATGACAGATGAGGCATGGGATTGAAGAAAGAAGGACGAGAGAGGGCGCTGGATTTGAGTAGAGGTACGCTTCGGTGTTGAGGGTTTTTCATTGAGATTTTAGAGACGGCATTGGTGTGATTTGTGGTTGTTAGCTGTTGATTGTTTGTGAATTGTGGTTGTTTGTGAAATATGAATTTTATTTTTTTGTGAATTGTGATTTGTGGTTGTTTGTCGTTGTTTGTCTTTGTTGATTCTTTGTGAATTGTGGTTGTTTGTTGTTGATTATTAAGGTTTTTTTTATGATTGATTCTATTTTTTTTTTTGCTGATTTTTTTTGTCATATGTTGAGTTGTTTATTTTGATTCAGTATTTCTGTCATTGTTGATGTAAAAGTGGAGGATTTTGGTTTTTTTTAGCTTTCATTTGTTGAGTTGTTTATTTGGATTTTGGGTGTATATTCTCTAATTTATTTAGTTCATCATGTTGATGTAGAACAACGAATATGGTAGAACATCGAATATCATATCATTCGATACTGTTTTCATAAATTTATTTATAACAAAACTAGGAGCTAACTTGTTTTAAATTGATATGAATGAAGGGATTCTAATGATGAGATCCTACTTTTAAATTTGTTTCAAGTGTTCGTTACCAGAATTTGAAAAAATTTATGCCATTGCTTGTTGATATAGTTAGACAAATATTTGTTCCAATGCAGCCAGAATTTGTAAAACTTACCATATATATTTAATGCAGCCAGAATTTGTAAAACTTACCATATATATTTTCCCCATTTATGAAGCATTAAGAAATGTTTTAATGATTGTTTGGAATTTATTTTATTTCCATAGATTTTGAATATTTCCCCCATATTATTGATACAATGTTATTATTTAGTTTTCTTCAGTTTAATGCATCGATTTTATAGGATATTCTTGTGATCTTACCAATTTTTTATCCCTTGAAAGCATATAATAAGTTTAATACGTGGATTTGAATATTTGAAAGGATTTTCTTGTTATCTTTCCATATTTATTTTGTAATCTTAGCATTGTTTTTTCTTCGAGAGTAGTTGCTTATAAAACTCGGTCCTCACCCTTTCTTCGGCGCATTATGCTCCTTTTTTCTTACAAAGTTTATTTTCTCTACTTTGATATGCATATTATATTTTCTTGGATTGAGACAGTTTCCGTTGCTATGTGCCACCTTCTCTATGCCTTATATTGCAGAGTATCGTTGAATTGTTTTGGTTTTGGGTTTGGTTATGATGCAGAGTAGCGTTAGGGAAGTGGCTGAGCTATACGGAAGCGAGAAATCCTTCGTAGTCGAAGTGCAACGTGTTTTGTCTGGATTGCATTATACTGCTCTAATTGCTCTGGAGAGGTAAGGTTTTGTGCTATATTTTATTTTGAATTTACATTCTTTGATATTGTTATGCCACATTTTTTCATGTATTTCCTACTATATTTGGTTCAATTGTGTGTATATGCATGTGTATAGATAAAGCTACCAATAGAGTAGGTATAGATGAATAATACCTATAATTATATATTTTCTACTACTAGGTAGGGTTCTAAAAACTATAATTATATATTTTCTACTACTAGGTATTTTGTTAGGTTTCATGGCGGGCAGTGATCACCCCCCACTTCGAGGGTGCACATTACCTCAGGGCAGTCGAGGGATACCTTTAGGGGGACATCGTCCAGTCGTAAGAGATGCAGACAGACCTCTGGAACCGAAATACCGACTGGGCCTCATGGTCAGGCCACACGAGGGGGTCAAAGAGGTCGTGGCGGTCGAGGTCGTGGGTCGATTCCTGTATTATCGATTCCGACTTCTCGTTCACTCGATCATGAGTTACATTCAGCGTCACCTTCGCCTTCCATACCGTCCGCGTCGCCTATACCATCGACATCGTCATCTAGAACTATACCAAATAGCCCGTTGCAGTCACCATCGCCGACATCGAGACATGACACTCCTGTACCGACGAGGCCAACGCCTCCAGCCACCGCATCACCAGCAGCATCCCCATCTTATGACGCCAGAGCAGGCTTGCAGGTGACAGGCCCTCCGCGGGCTTCTCAGAGGACAGGGACCCAGCCCCCTCGCGTGCATAGGATCCCGATCACACTGATTGCCAATAATACGTAAGTTTGTATTTGATTCATATATGTATTTCTAATTATCGATGTAAATTATTAAAAAATGTTTAAGATGTTATGCATTTTCATGAAACACAGGGAGTTGCATCCTTCTCATTCTTGTGCACGGAGGATGACAAAAATTTTCAAAAGATGGATGATTCCAGAAGGGTATTATTGGAAGTTGGTACCGAATCATCATAAAGACCACTACTGGCGCCAATGGAAGGTACGCAGGACTAATAAATGTCTTAGGATTTATACTAATTTTTCAATGTCTCGTAACAATTGCAATCGCCATTTTATAGGTATATTTTAGATGGGATGACGCGATTCACGAGGATCTCATTCGTGCGGCGTACGACACGTATGCAGGCACAAGGTACACCGCATTGATGCACAAGTTAAAGAAGAATTGTGTTCACTAAACTTTTGCTGCAGATGAGGCGTGGAGAAGATACTTGGAGTACTGGGAGAGCGAGGACTTTCTTGCCAGGTCTAGGCAAGCGTCAACGAATAGGAACACTGAGGTCGAATGACCTAGGACTGGACATTCGAAGCACGGTGGTGGTTCGGTGTCTTTTGTGACTACCAATGAAAGATTGGTAAGTGTTTTTTACACTCTTGTTTATTTTTTACATTTCTACACTTGTTCACTATGCAATTGATTTGTGTTTGGCGAATATGAGTGCGCCGACCTACTTCTAATTGACATATTTAACATTTTTATATCCGGTCATGTATGCAGACTAATACATCCGAGATGCCACCTACCGTGAATGAAGTGTATTTGCATCTCCACACCGTAAATCACGACGGGGTGACATTCATCGATACTAGATCAGAGCGGTTATATGTAAGTATAGAAGTGAAATGTTAAATAATATTAAGTTTACTTTAAAGCATATCATGTAAGTTGTTTATTGTTGATCCATGCAGGCGAAGCTCCAGAGGAGACGTTTGGAGCTTACCCAGGCTACACCGGACCAGGAGGTGGATGATGAGGCGGTGTACTTGAATGTGGCGGGTGAGTGTCCCAAAGGACGTGTCTACGGTCTCGGGTCTTTAGGGAGAAAGAATAGGAGATATGCAGATCCTGGTGCTAGCACATCCCAGATGCCGGAGATGGTGCCACGTTCAGAGTTCGATATCGTTGCCGAGCAATTACGAAAGGTTGTGGCGTTTATGCATCAGCAATTCGGGATGACCATGGACGGAGCAGGCCTATCTCAGCCACACCACCACCACCACCACCACCTCATGACCAGCAGCAGCCGCCGCAAATAGATCCCGCCGATCCACCACAACAACAGGACAATGTTGAGCGAGAGATGCAAGATTGGCTTACGAGAGATGAGCAGCTTGGTGATACTTAGGTATTTTTCTTGTTGTTTGTGTAACTTTTGAGATTATACTTTTGCTTTTGTAGATAATTTTTATAATTGTTTACATGACTTTTAGATTGATACTTCTTTTTGTGCATACAACGAGGATTGGAAGTTTTTTTTTGGTGGTTGTTGAACAATAGGATTGGTGGTTTTTGTGAATACTTAGAAATTTGGAACATTTATTATATTTGACAAGCTTTCGTGGATATATAAATCTTTTTCAATGTCGAATTGTACATTTTTTTTCTCTCATTTGAATATTTGTTGTTGATATATATATTGTCAATGTATGTATGTCAAATTCTGCTTTTTTGGGGGATGTTAGCACCCCCAAGGAGTTGTTGGAGGGGGTGTAGGCGATGGAGTAGGTCCTATGGTTATATTTTCAGGTTTAGAGGTTATGGAGAATCAATCGGATTGAGCTTAGTTTTGAAAACTAAACAAAGCGGAATTGAGACGGATTAGCAACAGAATTCAGAGATTCCGTTGCTATTCCGTCTCTAATTTCAGAGGAAATAGCCGCGCCCAACTGGGCAAAACTAAACTTTGGTACTAAATAGCAACGGATCAGAGACGGAATTCATGAATTAGCAACGAATCAGAGACGAAATTATTGCATTCCGTCTCTGATCCGTTGCTAATAAGAGAAGGATCAGAGACGGAATGCAATAATTCTGTCTCTGATCCGTTGCTAATCGAGACGGATCGAGATTTTAATGGAATAATTCCGTCTCGATCCGTTGTTAATCGAGATGGATCGAGACGGAATGCAATAATTCGTCTTCGATCCGTTGTTAATAATGGATAACTCCTTTCGAAAAATGAGCTATTGATGATAAGGTGACATGCATGGTTGGTGAGGTGGAAGACACTTGTATGGATAGGTTCTTTTGAAAAGAAGCTATCTATACAAAATTCAAGACTCTATGAATGACTCCTTTTGAAAAGGAGCTATCTATACAAAATTCTTCACCCTATGAACGACACGTGCATATCGAGATGGACAACCTGCGTCACTCGCGTATCTCGAGGTAGACAACCCATGTAAACAACACGCACGCATATCGACGTAGACAACCCATGCAAACGTCACGCATGTATGTTGAGGTGGAGAGTTCATGCAAATGTCAGGCACGTGTCTCGAGGCGGTAAAGCCAATGCAAACGTCACACACGTATCTCGTGGTTGACAACACATGGAAACGCCATGCACGTATGTCGAGGTGGACGAGCCATGCATCTTCGTGCAAACCATTCAAACGTCACACACATATCTCGAGGTGTGGACAACTCATGCAACCTCGTGCAATCCATGCAAACCATGCGAATGTGAAGCACATATTTCGAGGTAGACAACCCATGCAACCTGCTGCAGTCCATGCAAACCATCCAAACATCATGCAAGTAACTCGAGGTGGATAATTAATGCAAACGACAGACACGTTTCTCGATGTGGACAATTCATGCAAACGTCATGCACGTATCTTGAGGGGACAACCCATACATATCCACTACAGACCATGCACCCCATGCAAACTACACGCACGTATCGTGAGGCGGACAACCCGTGCAACCCATAGTAACCATGCAACTCGTCCTTTAAACTTTTGTCTTACTTCTATCTCGTGATGATAAGAAGAGATACGAAGATTAAAATAATTATATGTCAAAACCACGTTATTTCTTTGTCGAGAGCTTAAAATTAAAACAACAATGATTTGTTGAGAAATAAGTTCATTCCATAAGAAGGTTGTATACATCAACTTCGTTCACCCAAGATATAAGCTGAAAAAAAAATCACCACGACATCAAGAAAACTCATCATACATGTCTATTACGACGGTTATTGACGTTGTTGCTTCGTGATGCAAACCGAACGTACTCTATGTCTAGTTGGACGTTGTGTTTGTACATCCGGTTGAGGTTTTGAGGTTGTCGATCTTGCATTGAATGGCGTCGAGTCGATTGATGTTCTTCCTCTGGTGCTTCACTCGACTTACCTCCGGTACTAATGCTCCCAAAAATAGGAGGTTGAACCATCCCAAAATATTGGCTTCCTGTATGCAGTTGGGCGAAAGGAACATGAAGCTGCGACATGCTTAACAGGTTCATGAATTAGCCATCGCCACTATATGACATATTGTAATTATAACATGGTGGAGTATATGGAGTCGGCATGTATTGAGGCATTGAAGGATACATTTGATGTCTAGACATTCCATGGTCCACATATGAAGACGACGGCCCGGTGCATAAGGATCAAAATGGTAAAGAGGAAGATTCATGATCGGCGGCCTTGGTACAAACATTTGAGGTTCTGGTTGCATTGGGGACGATGTATGAATGTACCCATGAGAAGAATGACGCGGTGTGGATGAGCGTTGGCTACTCTCGCCAACAGTCTATATTCTACTCGCTCTCGGACGAGATGAACGTACTGGAGGAGAACGTTTGCTACTCTCTGCAGTAATCTTAGCCTAACGAGATGGACGCGGTGGACGAGGACGTTTTGTGCTTTCCCCCACAGTCTATGTTCGTAAACTTCTTCTTCTCACCTCTCTATTTGATTTGCCTTGATCCTCTTCTTCATCTTCCTCTTCATTCTCCTCATGTATGTCCTATTCGACATCAATTCCATCATTCCATAGAGTAGACCTTTGCATTTCATCTTCGTCTAAGATTTTAATCCCTTCATCAAGCACAGCAAGACCTTGCTCGTACCCATCCTCAATAAACACTCGACGTAGTCGATGCACCAAGTTACATTAATATAAAAACATAAGTTCAAAGCACACGATTTAAGATATTAGTTGTTCGAGAGAAAATAAGAGTTTCAAGTTTACCGAATAGTCACGTAAAGCCCCGTCGTATCCAATGAATCGTCTAGTGACTGAGCGATATCACGTCATGTAGTCTTGGTGATCGCGCCCTTCGTCTTGTGCTGCTGTGACTATGTTGTGGCCACGATTTTCCACATTTGTATAAAGGTTGCATGAAAAATCACCTAATTTTCTTGATGGCGTCCACGCAATTCGATGCGGTGCAGTTGGGTGTCGTAAGCACAGTTTGGTGGCACCACTTGTATCATTCTGAATTGTCTCATAACCCTTTCCGGTCGATGCCACTCGACTATGTGGAAACTAATTAGCGAACACGTCGAAAGCCAACTACCATGACCATCAGTAAAATATTCGGGAAGAGACCCAATGACTTCAGCATAAGGTCGTCATACTACATCATCCTCATTCTGCGAGTCGAGTGCATCACGATAAGCAGATAAAACGTGCGTCGCACTCTGTGTAACAGAAAATGCATCGAGCCATCTGTATACAAAACAATAAATTATAGAAAATGAAAATGGAGTAAATGTATAGAAATTATGAAATAATATTTGTATTACTTGTGTCCCAATGGAACGTCCTTAAGCATGTGTTCTCCATCCACTGTTCGCGGTCGAACTCTAGAAACACTCAGGCGCCTTGGTGCTATGAATAGAAATTTGTCTCATGCCCACATCTGTACAAGAATTGACGCGCCTGCAACCTCATGTGCACCTGCGCGAGATCCGCGACACAACTCCCTGTACAAATAAGCCAAACATGCATTCCCCCAACTATATTGTCCAGTTATTTGGAAATCATTAAGTAATGGTAGAAACATCAAATGTACAAATCGGTTTGACTTGTCGGCAAATAGACAACCACCGATAAGTTGCAGTATGTACGATCGAACATAACGTTGCACCGATTCCTCATCGTTGTCATCATCTATAGCTGATACGTTACGTTCAAGTCATTCGATTTTAAGTTTACAACCAATAATGTCATCTCCAACAAGAGTTCGACCAAGTAGTCTCTCACACACATCAGCATAGTCTGTATCGGTCGTTCCCGTCACAGGCATACCTTCGATAGGTAAGCCGAGCTGTACATGCACGTCCTGGAGTGTAATTGTGCACTTCCCACATTGCATATGAAATGTATGTGTCTCAGGGCGCCATCTCTCTATGAATGCAGTAATCAAGGCCCAATCAAGGCTGAAAAATGTTATGCGGGAAATCTCATAGAACCCACTGGAACGAAGATACGAGATCATCCTCGAATGATACTGCACCATTCAATCAACGACATCACGTCTTCGACGCACGCGCAATGTTTCGTACACCTTATAATTGATAATGTATTAATCGATATATATATATATATATATTATATGTTTATGCAAGAACATATGACGTATACATGTAAAAAAGTTTACCTCACCAAGTTCGCGACAATCTGTGCGTAGATTGGAGATGCAAAAGTGAAGGATCTGATGGACCTGGATCCATTGTTGTACAACTACAAATGATTGATTTAAAAAAAAAATTAATCGTGTTGTTCGGAAACTCACAATAACTCTTTCATAAATGTTCAAATAATAACGAATACTCAAACATTTCAATATAATCAAATTACCAACTTAAGCCATGACAAATAATATACAAAATCGACTATAGGTTTTCATTGGAAGGTTGAGCTATGCTTGGACAATTTTTTTTGTTATGTCCCTCTGAACGACAAATGTCACACCGGTTCTTCCTAGTAGGGACTCGTTCACGGTCTTTATTAGGACATGTTGTTCTTCTATGTCATTCTTGATGATATATGCCACATCGCAAGGGCCTCGAGACATTAGGAAGATCCATCTCGTTTTGTCTTCGCGTTCCCTTTGGTCTCCTCGACCACGTCTGCACCTTGGGTCCGGTATGATCTTCGTCCCAAAAGTCGGCCAATATTTCTCATCTGGGATGGCTTTGAAATTATAGGAGTAACACTGTGCGTAGACATCTATCCTATAGTATGGCTTAATGAATTACGCGTAGCTCACTCGAATAAAGACACATGCAGCTAACACGTGTGAGCAAGGGAAACCAAACGATTGCCATTTATTGCAACTGCACACCCGGTCCTTTAGGTTGACGACTTGGGTGTTGTTGCCATTATGCATGCGATCTCCATGTCTTCCAGTCAGCACTTGAAACTCACCAATGTCACGATTGATCAAAGTGACTTGATGCCTCCTTGCAGATTGTTCATAATGTATGAGTTTATCCATGACATATTTTGTGTACGATAGGCCGTTAGAGATTGCTTCATCGATTTCTTATTTACGCCGATCGTGGTATGTCACCAATCTATAGTAAATCATCTGAGTCATCGCTGTTATTGGCAAGAATCGAGCCCCCTTCAATACACCGTTAAAACACTCTACAAGTGACGATAAAATCCGTGTAAGTAATATTACTTCAACGATAACTGTATAGTTGAGTGCAAAACATAACTTGCATTTCATACATACCAACACCATTATAATTCATCCATCCGTACCGCATGCCTCCGCCATGCGATTGAGTCCATAATTCTTTGGGGATGACATTGACATATTGCAGACATTGAGGAGTTCATGATGATAAGTATGTAAAACGCTCCATGCACGCATTAAATTTTCGTTCTTGATGTTGAGCGGCTGCTCGAGAGAGGAGTTTTTTCAATGGGTCATTTTCGAATTGGGTGTTGAAATTACTAAGCAAGTGTCGCAGGCAATAACGGTGGTATCTTTTGGGGGACAAAAATCGTTGCTCGGGGTGTTGACTGCCTCCAAAATGTCAGGGTGACGATAAGAAATAACGCAAACTCCATCTTTATCCGTCACGTGTTTGCGCAACATCCTCAAAAACCACCCCCACGAATCAGTAGATTCGGTTTCTGCAACGGCAAATACAACCAGTAGTATGTGTCCATTACCATCAACAAAGATGACAATCATTAGCTTACCACTATATTTGCAATATAAGAAAGTCGCGTCAATCTGAAGCAGAGGCCTGCAAAACTTGAAAACTTGTATCGATGCTTCAAATGCAAAAAAACACACGACGAAATTGGGGAGACGCAGTTCTTATCTCATCCGCAGCCCATTGTCTATGTGACCACTCGGTTCTTGTCCCCAGACTCTTATTCTTCACAGCCGCCAACCATCTTGGTAATAAAGCGTATAACTCATCACAATCTCCAAATGCACATGCAATTGCCTTCCTTTTGACATCCCTCATTCGCTTGTAGTTTACTTCGTGTCTGTATTTTTCCTTAATTATTTATATTAATGCCTTAATAATTATTGCTTGATCGCTCTGGACGACGCTTTGGATCTCTCACGCAAGCGTGTTGGCGTCAAGTTGGGCATGACTGCGTTCTACATCGGGATTTATATAGTTGTGCGGGACGTCTAATTATGTGATCTCCCATAATTGTGTTTTCTTTCGCAAACAAGCACGTAGACGCCACATACACTGTCTTGCGCCTTGCGCACTTCGCACTTAATCACCCACGTGAGTTGTAGTCGATTCCATCACATGGTATTGACAATGTCTATTAACATGCCACACTTTGATGACATGTTGTAAGTCTTTTTTGTTGTCAAAGCACATCCCTATTTCCAAATCAAAATTAGACATGTCCCCCAATTTATCGATGAGAATTATGGGTCGCAGTGGAGTTAGGCACCTCCCAATCGATTTCATTATACACCGGCAATGGTTGGTTAACTTCATCATCACTTGCTTCCTCCAAAAAATTCTCTTCATCGATAGCAAACTGCTCATCATCTTGCACGTTTTCCGCACCTGGAGGTTCATACATTGGGTCATCCGTCAAAACATTGACGTTCTCCCAATCGACAGTTGATGCAGCATCCTCGTTGGGATGTATGTCCTCACATGTTTCATTATTGTCGTCCTCGTTAACTTCATCGTCACTAGATGCATTAATGTCATCATGTAATGGACTAACAAATTCATCTTGTGCAACATCACCTTGTGGTGATTGCATACGCAGTCTTTCCATCATCAATCTTGTGTCTGATGTGCCGATATTTTCATCACGATTTTGGGAATGAACCATAGGATCTAGAAAAGAGTCGATTGGCCCAAATGTTAAATAGATATCTACCGTTGCAGTTAATGGTAAATCGGTCACTGTCCCCACATCAAGTCGAAGTGTGTTGCATCATGCAACAACACAGGGACGAAATAATGCGAACCTCTGGGGAGGATTATCACGTGGCGATAAGTCATCCTAACTAGAGTCTCCGTAGATGAGATATTGAACGCGCTACACACGTCATCCATCAATTGACGGCTACTCGTCCCAAACTTAACCATCAACACTGCTGATGGGGTACGTTGTACGCGATGCCATTTAAACCATTTACAATTTCACCGTGCGCATATAATAGAAATGGGATGTTCATATGTTTCATGTCCTACATAATTTATTGGACATTGATGTAAAAGGATTACACATAGGATTACAAATATATCAAGTGAAAAAGTTGATTACTAACGGGAGTTAAAACGCAATCGAACTTTCTGATGTAGAAGATCGCCATAACAATATGCAACTACAGAGCATACTCATTCATCTGTGTTTGAGTTACTTAATGTTTTAAGCGCACATACCATGCAATAAACATATCAACCTTTTTTTTAAAAAAAAATACCTATGTCACTACAAATCATGAAAATTATAACAAAACCAAATAAATAATTATGGAAATATTACATTGGTAAACTTACTATTTTCCTCCTTTTTTGTCTTCAATTTAATAACCCTGCGATAAAAAATATAGTTAGTTATTTTATTTAAATGGACTACAATAACTCAAGATCAATAAAATTTGGTCGACTTGTGTGTTTATTAAAGGACACATGAGAACAATAACACAGTTTAACATCAAAGTTTAACAAAATAATAAGGTTGAACAAAAAAACTGTTTAACAAATATAAATAGGTTCAAACAAAGTTTAACAATAACATTCATCCTAAATTAACACTTAAAACAACATCCAAAATAAACCAAATCCTAAACAAAACAAAACAAAACAACATCCTAAACTGTACACAATACATATGATAAATAGTAACACAAAATAATATTTTCAAAAAAAAAAGTTTTAAAAAACCTTTAAACAAATTAAAATTCCTAAAATAATTAAACTAACTACCTAAACTAAACTAACAACCTCAACTAAACTAAACTAACAACCTAAACTAAACTAACCTAACTACCTAAACTAAACTAACTAAACCAACAACCTAAATTAAACTAACTAAACTAATTAAACTAACAACGTAAACTAAACTAATCAAATTAAAATTCCTAAACTAACTAAACTAACGACAAAACAAAACAAAACAAACCAAACACACACCTTAACAACAAAGTTAAAAAAAAAACAAAATATTTTCAAAACCTAAAATTGAATTAAACCTAAACTAAACTAACCTAACCTAAACAAAACCAAAACTAACCAAAAATCATATAATTAATAACAAGTTAAACAAAAAAAAAATTTAACAAAAACTTAAATCATAAACCTCCACTTCACCTTCACCTTCACCTTCACCGTCACCTTCACCTTCTCCCGTCATCGTCACCTCTCTCTCCCTCCCTCATCGATCACTCCTCATCTTCTCTCGCCTCCCAATCGATCACCCGTCACCGTTACCTCCCCCCCGTCGCCTCCTCCCGTCACCTCCTCCTCTCCCGTCACCGTCACCTCCTCCGTCACCTCCTCTTCTCCCGTCACCGTCACCTCCTCCTCCCTCCTTCTCCCGTCAAGTCGCCCTCCTTCCTCCTTCTCCTTCTCCGTCCGCCGTGCTTGTCAACTCCCTCTCGAACTCCTTCAACCCGTCACCACCTTCAACATCGTCTCTCTCTCTCGCCCTCAACTCGTCGTCGTCGTCGTCGTCTCTCTCTCTCGCCTCAACTCGCCATCTGCCCCTCCCTTCCTTAAATACCAAACTGACCGCCCCCCTCCACAACTCCCGTGACCTACCCTAAACCCTAGTACCTACCTAGCCTTTGCTACCACCGAGCCGAAACAAGAAATGCAGAGAATATATCTCTCGTGTTTTCTGTTCGGGAAGAAAACAGGTTACACATATAGCGCTTTTTGAAAAGCGCTATCTCGTGTACTGCGAGTCACACGTGCGAAGGCACGCGTGACATCCCGGGATGTCCACATGTATCGGGTACAAGAATAGCGCCTTTTGAAAAGGCGCTATTCTTGTATCTCTTCTCCACGTGGACATGGAGTGCTATTTACACGAATAACGCATTTTCAAAAGGCGATATTCGTGTAAACCAATCCACGTGGACATCCACGTGGATGGATTGTATATTAATAACACGAATATCGCTTTTTGAAAAGACGCTATTCGTGTTATTTGTCCACCGTGGACAGGAAAAAAGACGCTATTCATGTATCCACATAAGCGTGAAAAATTTGCTCACCTAATAACGCATTTTGAAAATGCGATATAGCCTATTTTTAGAATAAAAAAAAAACCACACTTATTTTCCTCATTTAAACTATTTTCTACTGTACTTTTGTAATTTTTTCGAAATAATTTATCGACCTGGATTAGGCGATGATAGCAACAGCGGAACGTTGAGCGGCTTGAGCCCTTGTTCACAACACAAGAAAGGGCGGCAGCATCACAACCAACCACAAGGCGACACGTCAATCCCAACGTTCGCTCAACGATTTACATACATTCAGAACTTGATGAAATCTCTTGTTCTGATCATCTCTCGCTCTGATTTTTACAAATATGAAGAAGAAGTCGACCCAATTGATGTTGCCAGTTCAAAACGTGGATTTCAGCTCTGTCAAGTACGAGGGGGAAACAATTCAGGGTTGGTTTGTGTGTATATATATATGCTCTGCTTCAATGAACTTCCTCTGTTTTGGTAGCTAGTGTGATGAATGTTGATCCATTTGCATGTGTTGCTGTGATTGCTCAGCTCCTCATTTGACAGGAGTGGCATTGAGGGCATTTGTTTGGTTGATTGAGCTACCTCTCGTTGGCTCTTTGATCACATCCTTCTTTAAGAGAAAAAATGGGATTACCCGGGTTGGGCTTTTTTTTTTTTTTTTTCAATTCAAACACTGCCCATCTTTTTTTTTTAGGTCAATATGTATATATGCTTCTTAGTGGAAGTCTTGTATCTTTATTTGCAGGAATTGCAAGAGACATTGGTACCCGAGGCGCCTATGTTTCGACCCGAATTCCCACCTCAAGGTGATGATCTCATTCTTTTTATTGATCCATCATGTATTTCATTGATATATAGAAACTAATTAATTAGATGTTAAAGATGTGTTGACCGCAAGTACTAGTCCCATGTCGATTAAATAAAACTTTATAATGAAGTATATAAGTGATGATCTCCTCTTAACTAGTACCTTCTACCGAGGCCTTTTGAGATAAAACTCTACACCCAAGAGTTAAAGGTGGTTAAGTTGGACTAGTACCTTCTACCGAGGCATTTCGAGATAAAACTCCACACCCAAGAGTTAAAAAGTGGTTAAGTTGAGGACAGTATCGGTGTTGGCCGAGATCTCCAACTGAAGTTTGTAATCTAGAACTGATTCTTAGATAATTTGAATTATTGTTTTTGGTATCTACTCCTACACTGAACATGTTCTCTAAATACATGAAGAGCCAGAACCTGGAACACTTTACTTGGAAGAAGAGAGTGCACCTCTAACCCGTGTTGAATCGTCCTTGAAGTGTCTTCCGCCCTACAATCCTGCTAATAGCTGGAATTGTGAGACCTCTCCATTTTTGTATTGGAAGATTCGTGATTTTGCGCATGCTTATCGATCTGGCCTTTCAACCCCGTCAGCTGTAAGTCAAGTGATACATAGAACTATTCATTGTGTATCAATTAAATATGGAAAACATGTTTAGTTCCTACATCTAGGTTGCAGAATGCATAATATCTGAACTGGAGGAGTTCAACAATAAGAATCCAACAATGCCATTCTTGATCTCCTTTCACACCGATGACGTGAGGAGTCAAGCCGCAGCTTCAACACAAAGGTTTAAGGAAGGTAGTCCTTAATTATTGTATGTTATACATTACAGTGTTGTAGTCTCATTGAAGGCCGGCCACTCTAGACACACTGCAGTAGTTCAAGTTTTTTTCTTCATTGTGCAGGACGGCCCTTGTCGATTTTAGATGGAGTTTTCATGTGCGTTAAGGATGATATAGACTGCTATCCACATCCAACAAAGGGTAAAATCTACATGCTATTAGTTTGCAGGTTTCTCAGTTAATTTATAGCTTTATTAAGGTATATATGCATGTGATCAGGTGCTACAACATGGTTTCACAAAGTCCGTCCAGTTGAAGAAGATGCTGTTTGTGTTTCAAGATTGCGAAGTTGCGGTGTGATCTTATTAGGGAAGGCAAACATGCATGAGTTAGGGCTTGGAGTATCTGGGAATAACCCAAATTATGGGTAAGTAATTAAGACCTACAATGAGTTGAAATTTATTAATAGTTTTGTATGATGGATGAATTTGTTGATAATTTTTTTAACAAAAAACAGAGATGATGTTCTCTTTATTTTCATATGTTAATGCAAATGATGAATTAAACTATTTGACACACTAAGATCCCAATAAATAGTTGAGTAACTAATCTCTTGACTCTAATCATGACACATGTCCCACTCTCTAGCTAATATTGACCACATATTGATCAGTAACTTCAACATTGTGGGCATAAAAGCATACATGACACACATTGTTAACATTAATAAGCATCTAAATTTGAATCATATTCCAGAATTAGATCCCATAAATCTCATCTAGTTCATAAGCAAAAAGACTTACAAGTCATTCCCATTAGAAGATCTTCAACCTTCTGCACTCCTGATGGTGTAGAGTCTGATGGTTACCCTTTTGCCCAAAAACACCTATTTATCACTGCGAAAGTTGAGACTTCCAACGGATGGGTGGAGTTGGTTATAGACGGTTCCATCAACCGTCAATAACAACTCTACTTAAAAGACCAAACGGCCTCTAAATATATCTTAGATAATTATAAGTTTATTAATTAAAATAAACCATATCTAACATTGTATGCTCACTTTATATCTATCATGTAAAAGAGGAAATACCCCTTTAATATTTCATGTAACAATGGACAAATCTGAGATACAAAAACATTCACCCAACTGACCCTCAACATTAATCCTTGAGACAAGCAACGATGTTGACAAACGTTGCAAACTTAGACAGCCTATGTATACAGTCTGCTAGAGCGTCAAAGCTTTATTATTAATTACTAGATTAGTGCATTTCCTTTCAAATTTCAATCTCTTGTGCTCTTTCTTGGCGTCTCGAATTTGCAGTTTTCTTACCTTCAGTAACAAAGCCTGTTTATATATGCTACAGAACAGCACGGAATCCACACGCACTTGAAAGGTACACTGGAGGATCTTCATCAGGCCCGGCAGCACTTGTAGCAGCTGGTCTATGTTCCGCTGCAGTTGGAACGGATGGTGGAGGTTGTATAAGTAATAAATTCTTTGATACAAATGAAGTAATCCTCTACGTATTCCACTACTTAATTATAGTGCAATTTCATGATATTGGTAGGTTCAATTCGAATTCCCTCTTCACTCTGTGGTATAGTGGGATTAAAAACAACATATGGCCGAACTAACATGGAAGGGTAAGCATGCTAAATTAACGTCACAAAAAAGTGAAAGCAATCAACTAGTCTGGGGGACTTAATAATCTTATACGATTTCTTCTGCAGGTCACTTGTTGATGGTGGAACCATGGAAATTATTGGACCCCTTGCAGCCACAGTTGAGGATGTTATGCTAGTGTAAGCTTCGATGTTGGTAACTTTTATTGCATTTCGCTTAACATTGAATTCATTTGTTCCAGAGATACAGATGAATTCATAGTTCAATGCTGATCTAGTGGCATTTTCTTTTCTTTCATTCAATCCTGAACATTAGCATGCTAGGCATTAATTCCAAATCATTTTGACGTCTTTTATTGTCTCTTCTAACAGTTTACAGCATTTATCCATTCATCAACATTCAACACTATGAACCATCTCAACCTGGCAATACTCAACTAATTCTAGTAAAGACATGGAATAAATTTTTAGCTGATCATTCCAAGCAACTTATAGTAATTTCACAGGCCATTCTGTAGATGAGCCATCTATTATAGAACTGGTATTTCTGTCTAGAATCAAATTAACTAAAAGAGGCGTCTCGACTTTATGTTTAGTTTATTTGATATTGAAAAGTTCACTTATATACAAATTCTCGTGCGCCTTTGTGTTTTAGCGGAACTACTTCTTTCCACTTTTCATGAATCTTTTAAAGTCTGCCTGCAGTGTTTCTTTGTTAACTGTTTATGACAGGAAACCTTTTTCTTGAAGTGCCTGTAGTGCATTCCATTTTGTTATATAAAACTTGACATAGGCATAGGCGATATAATAATATCGGTTCAGATGATTATGTTTCAATGACCCCTTCAAATTGCCATCTGAAATTACTGATGGAATGATAGGTATGCGGCAATGCTGGGCTCTTCTCCTGCTGACAAATTCAATTTGAAACCAGTAACTTCACAACTTTCAGAAGAGGCTCATTTTCTTGCAATTTATGAGCATTTTTTCCATTATTGTCTACAATGGTTAGATTCATCCAAGTCCTAATCATATCATGCAGAAAAGCAACAAACTGAAAAAAAGAAGAAGCTACAAGCAATATATATAGCATTGATTCAGATGTGCCATTTCAGCTGTTTGACGGCCATACGAAAGGAAAAGTCATTCTGTCGATAACTAAAAAAATAAATAGTGCAGACCATACTTGTACAACCAAGGAAATCTGCCAATTAAAATCTTCTCAGACTCTGGTTCTTTTGGAACTGTTCTTGCACCGTATAAACTTAATGATGTACAATTGACGATCGTCAAACTTGACTTGTACAGCCACGTTTTTCAACAGTTGGCTCCAAGTCCTTTGATCAGTTTAAATTTGCTTCTCCTAAGCTATTGGCAAAATCATCTCTTTGTTTTACTATTTATATTCATACATGTTTTTAATTTGGCAGCCTCCTCCTGGTTTGCCAATGTTATCTTCAGGCAACGGTTTAGATGATATCGGATCACTGCGACTTGGAAAATATACAGAGGTACTATCAAGCTTTTAGGATTGATGCTTCCTTATTGACATGAAACATGATTTAGAGACTTGTTCTTCTGCAGTGGTTTAATGATGTGTTTTCAACTGACATTTCGGATAAATGTGATGATGTTCTTAATTTACTTCAAAAAACTTGTGCATGCCAAGTAAGTACTTACTGTTTGACATTAGCCTTACACATTTTATTATGATCATACTTTTCTCTGCCTCAATTTAAAGATTTTTTTTTAAAAAAAGACCTGAATAAATGTTTCCGTTTGAAATCGATATACTAGAACATGTACTCACTTTGCTTACAGATAACTGAGATCGTGATCCCGGAGTTGCATGAGATGAAAACTTCCCATATGGTTGTCATTGGCTCTGAGACGCTTTACTCGATGAATCCTTATTGTCTGGATGAGTAAGTTCTTATATTTTTGAAGTATCCTCCCCAAAAAATAAAATATAAAAAATTAAGAGAAGCCTTAAAAGGGAATAGTGTCACATGTCCTGCTCAAAACTGAAGGACTTAGTAGAATTAAATCATGCAAGGAATTTGAATGCACTATCATTAACTGTTCAAAATTTTAAAGTTTAATTCGTTTTCTCTCACTTTGCAGAAGTGGGAAGCAGAGCACTCATGATACCCGTGCGAGTTTGGCATTTTTTAGGTCATTTTCGGCATCGGATTATGTTGGTGCTGCATGCCTCAGGTGAGATACATGGGTATTCCTGCTCTATATTTAGTATTATTAAAAAACAACGAAAGCCAAAGTGACTCTTGCCGATTATAAGTAGGTTATGTAGTATGTATTTCTCTTTGTAACCGTAACGTCGCCCCATTATTTTTTTTTTTTTTTCTTGAAAGATAGTTATATATTCCATAATTAAGCAAAAACTGCTGGGGGAGGGTTACTCCAAATACAATTACCATGCTCCTTCAGAGCTAACTTTGCTAAGCCATGGGCTCGCAAATTCTGACCCCTAGGGACAAAAAAGAAATTACATGGATCATGATTCTGTAACAGGCTACGAATGTCATACAAAATAGGGTCAAGGTCGCCAGACTGTGAACCAGGATTGTTGTTGGCGTTTATGACCATCCAAGCATCTGAGGAAACTTTGTTCACATTCTTGACGTCTGAGCAGTGTTGCAGCGCATTCAAAATGGCCCAACACTCCGCCACCTCTCCTGATGGAGAGGGACCAACTGAGAATGAACCTGCTCAACACACCTTACCTAAATTAGAAACCATGATCCAACCAATTCCTGATTCCCCTATGACTGGGTTGCGTGATGCATCAACAAAAATCTCGTAACCTTCTCTACATCCTTGCCTCCTTCCTGCATTGGAGTCTCCTATTTCAGGTGTCTTCATTGCCACATTGAATTCCTTCTGAGCATTTTTCGCCTCGATCTGCCGCCTTGGGTCCTCATCTCCATTTCTGAAAATCGAGTCATTCCTATATTTCCAGAGTCTCCACATGCCAAAAACACAACACTGGATCACTTCATCAAAATTATGGAGTTTACTCATTCTGGCTAACAGGGCTTCCCACACATCAATGGGCAGCAGGCATCCGAGATAGCTTTCCTTTTAAAAAGCATACCTTTCGTGGGGAGAATCTCATATAAGCATCTCCAAAGAAAAAAATGTAATTTCCTTGGAAATTTTATTTTCCAAATCCTGTCCCAAATATCAGCCGCTACCTTGCCAGAACTTGATTCTCCTTCCACCTCCCTACCCCAGTATCATTCTCTGTCCAACTGCGCAGCCAACCTATAAGCTGATTTTACTGAGAATAATCCTGACTTTTCGTAGTGCCAGACAAGTTGATCCATACATCCCTCCCCACTAGCAGGTGTGGCTAGAATACTTGATGATTCTTCACTGCAAAAAACCTCCCTGATTAGAGTATAATTCCATCCTCCAGTATTGCTATCAATCAGATCACTAACTTTGTGGGATACCTGCAATCTCTCTAAGATGGTTCCGAAGAATAGGCGAGACCCTCTTGCTGAAGTGGATGGAGCTTTTGTCTTCATTTATCTGTTGGCCTGAAATGTTTGAGTAAACTTGCAGTAATTCTTTGATTGCACCGAGGTTCTGAGGATTAGTCTTGCAAAAAGAACTGCAAACATAAGATGTGTAATCGATGGTGCATCAATGTTAAGTTTAAAAATTTGATAAGAGCCCTCCCTTCCTCTTTAGCTAACAGAAATGATAAAGCCTCTGCACAGATCACAAAAAGGAATGGGAATAGAGGATCCCCCTACCTTATACCCCTTGTTGGAACCATTTCCTTAGAAAGCTCACCATTGATTACCACCTTGTAAGTGACTGAGGAGATGCAGCTATTGATCCAGGAACACCATCTTAACGAGAAACCCATTCTTTTCAGCATTTCCATGATGAGTGGCCACTCCAGTTTGTCGTAGGCTTTCGCAATATCCAGCTTTAGAGTAGCCTTCAAGGACCTCCTGTCTCCCTTGCCCATAGAGTGAAGTATTTCATGAGCTAAAAGGATGTTATCTGTTATCTGTCTACCTGCCACAAATGCATTCTGGAAAGGAGAGATTAGTCTATTTAGAAAGGATTTCAAACGGTTAGAGAGTACCTTGGCCAGTAGTTTATATGAAGTGTTGCACAAACTGATGGGTCTATACTCAGATAAGGATTGTGGAGACTCTTTCTTAGGAATTAGAACAATGTGTGCTTGATTGAGACCTTTCTCGAAATGGCTCGAAGAATGAAATTTCCTAAACATTTCCATGATGTCCTCCTTGAATGTGTTCCATTTCACTTGTACAAGCTTGTTTGTGACCCCATCAAGACCAGGTGTTTTATTGGGATTCATAGCCTGGAGTGCAGCTAGAACTTCCTCCTCTTCGAAAGGTTTATCAAGCATCAACTGATCCTCCATCTGGAGCTTAGGTTCGAAACCATTCAACAACAACAACAACAACAACAACAACAACGTAGCCTCATCCCAAATTAGCTGGGGTCGGCTACATGGATCAAACTTTTCCATTGTGCTCGATTAAGTGCAATTGATGGTGAGCTTTTCAAACCATTCAAATCCCTCCTAATTAATGCATCCCATGTTAACTTTGGTCTCCGCCCCTACCTCGTCGAATTTCTACAGTTTCTATTGAGTCAAGTTTTCTAGTTGGGGCATTTGTAGGCCGTCTTTGCGGGTGACCAAACCACCGCAACCGCCTTCCCTAATCTTTGTATCAATTGGTGCTACTCCTACTTGTCTTTGAATTTCTATATTTCTTATTCTATCTTTACGAAGTTTTACCACACATCCACCTAAACATCCTCATTTCGCTACGTTCATTTTATGTAATTGTTGTTGCTTTACCGCCCAACATTCACTTCCATAGAGCATAGTTGGCTTAATTGCGGTCCTATAAAAATTTTCTTTTAACTTAGTAGGAACATTTCGATCACAAATCACCCATGTTGCACTCCGCCATTTGTTCTATCTAGTTTGAATTCTATGTGTGACATCATTCTCAATGTTACCATCATTTTGTATGATTGATCCTAGTATCTAAAGTGGTTTACCTTAGGAACTTCTACTTCCCTAATTTTACCACTCCGTCATCTCGATGTCTAGTGTTTCTAAACTCACAAAGTGCATGTATTCGGTTTTCGTCTCCTACTCAACTTAAAGTCTTTAGATTCTAATGTATTCCTCCATAGTTTTAATTTCCTATTCACTCCATCTTTAGTTTCATCTACTAAGACAATATCAAGGTTCGAAACCATTCAAGACTGAAAAATCAAAGAACCCACCCTTAGACTGAAAGGTGTTCCTAAAATACTCCTCTGCCACCCTTGATAGACTGCCTTAGTCATGTACCATTTTCCCATCTGTGTTACACAAGCCTAGAATCCTATTACCTCTTCTTCTGCCCTTCACTACCGAGTGGAAAAAACGACGTGTTACCTTTAAGCCAATCAACGTGAGATCTAACCCTCCAATATTCCTCCTCTGCCCTCCTAGCCCCTTTCAACTGATATTTCAGATTCTTGATTTGATCTTTGTCGATCGCCCCACTATTATGCAATTCTCTTGGAATTAGCCTGGGGCATTTTCTTCCTCCATCGCAACACTTGGCCAGTCATTGCCTTTGTTTTCTCTCCCAATGTTGCATTACTTAGAATAGGATTCGACTCATTCCAAACTTTATCGATTAAGTCTGAGCATTCTTGGTGAAGTAGCCACTTGTTGTCAAATATGAAGATTCGTGAAAATCTCCTGAACTTTCTCTCCGTATCCAACAGTAAAGCTAGATGGTCAGATCCTGGAATTATCATATGAATAATTCTGGCCTCTAAGAACATATCAATCCAACTCTGAATAGCCACCCCTCTATCCAATCTCGCCGCAATGTTCTGGTTGCCTGCCTTTTTGTTAGTCCATGTAAATTTGGGCCCCTCAAAACCCAAATCACTACCCTTTATGTCATTGATGAAATCCAGCATCTCCATATTCTCCTCAGGTAGCCACGGTAAACCTCCTCTCTTCTCTGCCTGTGAGATTAGCGCATTAAAATCCCCTGCTATAACACTAGGTTCCCCATTTCCTAGTACTCTATCCCTCAATCTCAACTGTATTTCCCTATTAGATTTAACTGTGCTTAGATACACCCACATTAATCTCCAAGGCATATCCCCGTCTTGATTAACTATCTGTAGCTCCACAAAAAAGTCCCTATACTTCGCAATCTGAACTGCTGATGACAGTTCCAAAACACTGCCATGCCTCCTGAGAGACCCCTTGGCTTGACTGTTAGTACAAAATCAAATTTCAGCTTTCTTCGAACACCCTCTATCACCCTGTCACAATTCTTGGTTTCACTAAGTATTAGATTTTCAACAACTTGTCTCCTTATGGCCTCCCTGATTCCATCAACTCCCTACAATTCCAAATGAGGGCTTTCGTCATTGGCAGGCTGCCTCCGCCACCCTTGTTTGTTAGACCATCTTCAATTTCTTCCTCCCCATTTTGACATTCTCCTTCTCCTTCCCTGGTTCTGCCTTTCTCCTCTGTGGAAGGATTGCAGGTGATGACGAAAAGACATCTCCTACTCTGTTTGGGCCCCCAATCCTCCCTCTCCGGCCCTTCCTTTCAATCCCTTGCCACGCCTTAAGACACTCCACGGAATTGAAAGAAAGGGGTAATCTTCAAACAACCAAGGAAGTGTGGAAATATCTTCTTCTTCAGCCATTTCAAATTCAGTTACTCAATCCCTGCAAGCACACTACAAACAACAACGACTACACGCCAGATGTTAGGTAATATTAGATCTACTGTGGAGCAGTAGATCCAAAAAGGAACTCAGAGAAGAACAATGTCTGGGAGCTGACAAGTTATAAACTAACCTACAGTAGTATCACGGGCAAATCTATTTTTTTTGCCCTTTCATCATACAGAAGGTTTTGGCATTCCTTAGAGACTTTGTATAATTTACAATGCATTGTTTTGTTTATCAAAACTGTTAACTAACAAGACACCAAACATGCATGTTCTTAATGTCAAATTGTCAATGCTGCATTTTCTTTTCTGATGGTAAGCAGAATTTAATTGTTATAAAATAGAGAGGACATGAGGTCCTCACTCTACATCCATCAACAGAAGCAAAAGATGACAATCATAGTTAATGATAAAAAAAATATATATGAAAGATTCTCTTTCCATCATTTGTAAGGAGATAAAATTATTTTCGAATTCTTTCGGAAATATGAACTGTTTCTAAATTACTCATCGATCCATGCACAGACGAAGGATGATGTATTACTTCATGGAGATACTTAAGAGGGTAGATGTCATTGTAACGCCGACAACTGGGTAAGTAGCTTCTCCATATCTATCAATGATATTAAGTACTTAATGTTGCACATATTTCTCTTTGTTGCATTTGGGAGAGAGATCGAGTTTCCTGCTTCTTGAGCACTTTTTAGATCTTCCTCTTCCAGCAAAAGGCACAGCACGTAACTGTTCTGTATGCAGTCATTTTAATTGTTTCTAGTTATTATATCTTTGGTGCATTTTCTCCAGGTTTTCACTTTTTCGATTATTACCATTACCTTTTGTAAGCTCTATATTTATGATGAAAACATCCTAAGCTTTATGCTTAACATTTCTTATCGAAAATGGAATTCCAATTAATAATCAAGTTATATTATAAGTACTTTTTTACATGCAGAATGACCGCACCAGTAATACCTCCCAAGTCTCTCAAATATGGCGAAACCGATTATCAGGTTCAAGGTCAGTCAATTTTATATCTAAAAGCTGTTCCTTTTTTGTCAAATTAAAAGTTATATTAATTTGTTTAAACATGGAATCTAATAATTTTTTAGATATGAATCTAATATTTATAATTTGACTAATTTGGAATCTTTTCAATGATAAGAGCTACTGTTCATATTAATCAATCTGTTACTTCTTGTTTGAGGACTCCTCTAACAATCATGTCTTATTTTGAGGCCTCGGCTTCTCATTTCTTTTATGACTTCATTAATAATAGCCTAAATCCCAAATTAGTTGGGGTTAACTATATGGATCAAACTCTTGTTAGCACATACACAACAACATGCATATTACTGAACTATAATATATATCATGCTTGAATTCAATTACAAAGAACTAGATAAAATAATACCAGAGGTTTGCACTTAATGGCAATGTCCTAAGAAAACAATCTTAATTTCGAAATTTTTCTTAGTTTTAAAATGAAGTTAAAACCATTTTTATTTATAAACCAAAAACCGCCTCTCTTGAACAAGTTACAATCTGTTCAAAACGAGGTTATTAGTGGTGTGGTTCATTAATCACCAATTATCCCACTAATTAAACATCTTTTAAAAAGCTAAAGGTTGTAACTGTTCACCACTAATTACCAACTACGAAATTAACTAAATTTAATGTAAAAAGTAAAAAATTTGTGTTGTGAATTGGCTAAGTTATTTAATCATTATCCCCAAGGCCCAATCAAAGACATATTAAATATCAAGTATTGTGTATTAATCAATGGAGATTACACATGGTCTTTTCCTCCAACCCTACATTCACTTAACCAATTACTTCAAGTGGAAGATCTCTTATAAGGAAATAAACAAAAAAATTTTTCCCATGTGGGACTAAAAATTAGATACAATACAAACTCAAAGAACCTTTAAAGTTCAACAACTCTTCCATATCACGCTCAATTTAGTGCAATTAATGGTATGCTTTCCAAATCATTTCTAGTCAATGTGTCCCAAGTTAGCTTCTGTCTACCTCCTATCTCGTCAAGTTTTTTTAGTTTCTATTGAGTCAGAGTTTTCTAGTGGGGGGTATTTCAGGCCTTTTTTTAGGTGTTTAAACCATCGCAACCACCTTTCCCTAATCTTTGTGTCAATTAGTGCTACTCCTACTTATTTTCTTTGAATTTATGTATTTCTTATTCTATCTTTGCAAGTCGTTTTACTGCACATCCGCGTAATCTTTGATTACATCAGTATAACGTTATTAATTTACTTTTCAAGTTGAAAAGTGAAAATATCGCTCTATATAACAGGACTTTGGATTTCTTTAGTTTTACTAAAATTTGATCTTTAATTTCAGATTACCTCATGCGGTTCGTTGTTGCAGCAAACCTTCTTGGACTTCCTGCTATCTCTGTTCCTGTAAGTAAAATACATTTGCAGTACCATTACTTTCAGCAGCAGTTACATGAAAAGAAAAATAGAAATTCTCATAAAATCATAAAAAAGGGTTAAATATTAGGAAAATGTTTGGGGTACCCACTTTACACACCGACTTTAGGCACCCACCAATCAGGCGCCATTCGATACACATATCAAACGTGCATCTCAAGGTGTATTGACGACGTAAGACTGCTAGGTGGCTAAAGTCAGTGTCTAAAGTGGGTACCCCTAGCAGCTTCCTATATAAATATTATTCTTATTGCAATGTTTGTGCTTAAGCCATTCCAAACCAAAAGTTTTATGATCGAGTTAGTACTGTTAATGAAGTACTGTTCTTTCCATGAATGGAATTTCATTATTTCAATATTTGATCATTAGAATTAATGCTCGTGAGAGCTCACTATATAATAAACACATCAGTCGTCACAATTTAATTAGTGTTTTTAGCTTCTCCGCTTATCTCATCAGTTAATTAGACATATTTGTTAATGAGTGTACGCTCAAGTTTTCAGGTTGGTCATGATAAAGAAGGTCTTCCGATAGGTTTACAACTGATAGGTCGGCCTTGGGCTGAGGCCACAATTTTGCGTTTGGCTTTCATAATAGAGGTACACCATACATGCATGCATGTTGCTCTTATTTTCACTCTATATATAGCTACTGAGTATCAAAGAAGCATCAACAAATTAATTGCCTCTTCATTTCATCTTAATTTATAAACACCGTATGTTAGGGGATGGATCTAATTAATTTGCAATGTCATGATTTCTTCTATTTCCAGGAGCTCACTCTGGAATCAAGAAAGAGACCTTCAACATTTTATGATGTTCTCAGAGTCGATTAAAATGGTCAAGGGCATTCAGTTCTTGTTACCGGCACTGCTTAGTCTAGATTTTGAAGAAACAAATTATTATGTTCTTAATCTTGTGTTACTTCTGCGATGTCATGACAATGGCTATGAACTAATTTCGAGTTGCGGATAAAAAATTGTGGGAAATTTTTTTATTTTTTTTTCTTTGGCGAAAGGGGGAACTACTTGGTTAAGGACATAAATTTTATTTACTTACCAAAACGTTTCTATAAAAAAACAAAGTAAAGAAAAAACAACCTCTTAAACTCTAATTTTTTGGGGGCTTATTTGAAGAGGGAATCATTTAGAAGTGATTTAATATAACTCTTTTATTTAAAAAAAAAACTAAAGAAATATCGCAAAAGTCAACTTCATTCTCGCATAACATAACAATATGTTATTTTATATTGCAAATTATTATGATCATTAGTTTATTATACTATTTTAAGTTTCTACTAATATAATTCTTTTAGTTGACATAAATTTTTTTTAGTTAAACTAGAGTTACTAATTAAGCAGGCTATGATCGAGTATAAGTATGCCTAGTTTTCTAAGCCTAAGCCCGATATTAGTTGGGCTTCAGTGCTTCTGTTAGCTAGGCAGGCTTGGCTCAAATCTTGCTCTCAACAATTAAAAAATACCAATAAATATTTTATAAGTTCCACAATGGTCGGGTTTGGGTTGGAAATTTAAATTAAGGCCCATCCGTCATATGATTAGATTTTAGCAGGCTTAGGTCAAACCAAACTTATAATAAAGTATTTACCCTGTTTTTGTAACTAAGGAAAGACACGTACTTACGGACATTTTTTCGATGCGCATCAAGATACGTGCATGCACACATGTCGATGAAAATCAAGGGACGCCAACACATAGGTGTTTTTCTTCTTTCTTCGCTTACAAAAGTATTTTCCTATTTTTAAAACTGAAACCCAACACATGTAGTTGGGAATGTAAGACTAGTTGTTGGGAAATAAACGCTCCCCATTGCTTCCCGGGCTCACATTCCCCGACCCCTTTGAGCCGACCCATGATTCGAACACCCGTTTTTAATTTTAAATATGGGTAAGACCTAAAAAACAATGAGTTAGCTTCACGGCCTAACCCCATAATTCAGGTAAACCAAAAGAATGAAATGACCACACTTACTAAATTTTTTTATTTTTTTTTATTTTTAACTTAAGTGGGAATCAAACTCACAATCTCCCCAAACTTTGCCTTTCGGCAATTGGTATCTCTCCCCTCTCACCAGAAATGCTCACAGTTGATAACAAATATTTTTTTTTACTAAAACCACACTACACACATTTTCTTTACAGCAATGACTACACAAATAGGCTTATGAATAACAAGAAATTCAGGGGCAGATGAATTTCTAGTACTTAACTTTCTATACAAATTATCATTTACAAATCAATAATGATACACCTTCAGCATCTGTTGCCCAATTGAGGTTGAGGAAAGCTGTTCTTACCTAGGAACTCCCAGGCCTGCCATAAACATTGTCTGAGAACTGAATTGCTCTTGTTGCATTTCAATGAAAATTAAGTGCTCTATGCCTTCCAATGTTAGTTTATGATATCCTAAAGGCAAAACTGTCTCTCCATGTTCGTTTACCACGCTAAGATGCCTGCATGGTTCTACTTTGATACTGGTTTCGGTACTTCTCCGCGACGTAGTTTGCACTCTGGTAAAACCTATAAGTTGTTTCTCTGGAACACCTTTGAACAGCCTTGGTGCTCTGGAGTACAACATCACAACATGACTGCCATCCATGTCGCCGGTGTTGGTCACCGAGATTTGAGCTTCAAATGTTAATGAGTCACATGAAGAAACCTCGTCGATGGGGATGTAAGCCAATTCTCCTCTTGTTTGGTACAACATGTACTTCTTGGCTAGGCTAGTGGAGATGAAAGAACCTGATGAAAAGATTAGCTTGTGAGGGACTGATAAAAATTTGTTTGTGTAGTTGGTATAGCTTAGTCCATGCCCAAATCTGTACACAGTTTCGCCGGTGTAGAAGCGATAAGTTCGTCCTGGGTAGTTGCAATATGGATCAGCACGCATGCTCATATCGTTCATGGGCACGCTGGTGAACGATTCCGGGTACCATGTCATGGGAAGCCTCCCGCCTGTCGAATTAGTTTCAAAATGTGCTACATTAGTTGTTCTTGTATGAAAAATTCTCAACAGCAGATTTGATGAGAAGTTGCTAAACCTGGATTGTAATCTCCAAATACAACTTCTGCAAGTGCCTGTGCTCCAGCTTCACCTGGGTATCCTACCCAAATAATGCTTGCTATTCGCGGGTCAGCCTCAGCGAAGGAGACATCAATAGGGCCTCCTCCGGTGAGGACTAGCACCAGTGGTCTTTGGCTTGCAAGAGCAACGGCGGAGATGAGTTCCTTTTGCTTCCCAGGCAACAGCAAACTCACTCGATCAAGGTCCTCCGTTTCCTGCGACAAATCCAACCCTGCAACTACAATGACAACACCAACTTCTTTGGCTATATGAACAGCTTCTTTAAACCCATCACTACTTCTGCAAGGCACATCAATGCAACCAGTAGTGTAGGAGACTTTCTTTACAAATGATTCGAATCCTTCAATGAAGCTCCTTGGATTGCAAGGAATGCCTGCAATGAAAAATCCCCATGAACGACAAGGAAAATGAAGCTCATACCAACTGATCAATTCACTCGGCATGCAAAAACAAACGAACCTGAATACCCGCCACCGAGTTTTAACGAATCATTCGCCAAGGGACCAATAACAGCTAATGAAGCAATGCTGTTCCTATTCAATGGGAGGAAGCTTTTCTCATTCTTCAAGAGTACAATGCCTTGCCTTGCTGCTTCCAGTGCCAGTTTCGTATGTTCCGGAGCACATACATTCCGAGGACCCAATTTTCCAAACTTCCCCTTCGCAGGATCTCCATCGAAAAGTCCTAGACGCATTTGAACTGTAAATAGATTCATAAGAGCGCGGTTTATGTCCTCTTCCTTGAGTACCCCTCTTTGAATTGCCAATTTAGCATGGCGAACCGAATATGATCCACAGTTAATATCCATTCCTGCTCAATGATCCAACAAATCTTTAAATCATGAATCAACTGAAGTCTCATAGCTACAAGAGATTATCAATCAAGCAAGCACAAGTAGCTTACCCGAGTTGAAAGCAACAGCAACCGCTTCTTCGGGGGACTGCACATACCGCTGGTACTCAAATATAGTTGCCACAGCATCACAATCAGATGTAATATATCTGTCATACAGCATATCAGGAATGAACATTAACTATATCAATGACAGCATTTGGTCAAACAATTGAGTTGGAGGTCTCGATTAATTCCAACATATATATACCCGTTGAATCCCCATTCAGTCCTAACTTGTTGTAAGAGATCCAGCCTAGCACAAGCAGGGATTCCATTCACTCTATTGTAAGAACACATCAAACAGCTTGCTTTTCCGTCTTCGATGCAACTCTTAAATGGGGGTTCATAAGTGTCTTTGAAATCCTGCTCAGAAATCTGAATACCCAAATTGAGTTACATAGTTAGAATCATATATCGTCACAAATCAATATGAACAAACAAACAAATCCCAGGCTCGAGGAGGGCCAATTCAACAAGGCATTACTTACCACAGCATCAAAGCTATACCTAGTGAAGCCCCCCCACTTCTCCAAATCATAACCAGTGAAATGCTTACAACAAGCAGAAAGCATCAACTCCCCATCACCAGCATGAGTCACCCCCTGCAACCCCTTGACATACTCGACGGCGTAAGCCGCGGCGACAAACGGGTCCTCCCCGGTGGTCTCCTGGCCTCTCCCCCACCTGGGGTCCCTAAACAGATTGACGCTGGGCGCCCAGAAGGTGAGGCCGGCCTGGCCGGAATTGTACATAGCACGAGCCTCGACGGCGATGGCGGAGGCAATGGAATGCCAGAGAGTAGAATTGAAAGTGGCGGCGGAGAGGAGGACTTGAGGGAAGAGAGTGGCGGAGGGGATTGGGGGGAAGAAGGAGACGCCGGGGCCGTTGGTGGCGATGCCGTGGAGGGACTCGGACCACCACTGGTAGGGGGGATGGAGAGGCGGTGGATGGGGGAGGCGTTGTTGGAGAGCTGGGTGATCTTTTCATGGAGGGTGAGGGCTGAGAGGAGGGATTGGACTCTGGTGGGGATGGGGAGGGTGGTGTTGCAGAATGGGTAGGTGTTGTGGAGTGGGGGCTCGCAGGGGTATTGGGGTTGTGACTTGCTGGAGATTGGGAGGATTTGGAGGAGGAAGAAGACCAATAACAACATGGTATTGGGATTGGGATTGGGAGGGGACTTCCATTTGGTGACCATGAGTGTGGAAGTTAATTGATGGAGTGTGGTGACTTGTGAGGTGTGGTCTGTTTGACTTTGTGCATCAGCTGCCATTGCTCTTCTTTCTTCAAATCACAACACATCTGGTGAACTGATATATGCCTTCCGATGTGATATGTTGCAGTCATACACCCTTTCTGTGGGATTTCTATCCAAATTCATGGAGTGTGAGGTGGTCAACAAAATGGATGACTTAGATTCCACGACAGCATCAGAATTCATTAGTGTATGTTAAGTTTACAAACTCGATTTACCTGGGGCACCCAAAAATTACACACGAAATCCCGAAAATACCCCCTGCACAAACACGAAAAACTCGCCGCACCTCACCACCCCTCCACCACCTTCACCGATCTTGACTCCAAGAAACCATTTGGTTTGAACCGACCAAAGTGAGAGGAATCTCCGAAATCGTGTCTCACCTCGTGTTTCTCCTTCGGTTTACGCTTTTTGCGGTTCGTAGGGCGTGGTGTGAGCCGATTTCGTCTCCAAGTTAGGGTTCGGTTGAAGTTCGTCGGACACACCTTATTTAGTGTAATTAAGTTACATTTGGTAGAGTAGTTGTGATTTACAGTGGTGGTTTGTTCAATAGTTAAAAAAATGGGAATTCGCGGTTCTCGGCCACACAGGCCAGAGAGTGTGCTAACTGTCTCGGCCAAGCATGGCCGAGAGGGAAGGTACATTTTTCAATGGCAGTCGCAGTCTCGACCACAAAGGCCGGAAAGTCTCACAGTGTCTCGGTTACGCATGGCCGATAGTACTCTAGTTCTCTCGGCCGAGACTTGACGAGAGCAAGGCGAATTGAAATGGTCAACCCATATCGGTGGTGCACAACCGAAACCTTTCCATCAGACTCGGTTGGACACCGCCGATATATTGGAGCAATTGTCGGTCATGGGTGACCCGAAAACATGGGCCGGTTCACGAACCTGCTTGACCGAGACATCATAAATGGATGAAATTGAACATTACTTTTTGTAAATTTTTTGTCGGGTTCTGTTCCATGCGCTTATATATTGTAATTTTTTTTCAGGTATGGCTCGTCCGAAGGCACCGATGACTAGGGAGGATATTAAAGGAAAGATGAGGATACTTAGTATCAGGGTCACTAGGTGATCTTATGAAATACCAAGGAACATTAGAGAGATAATAAAAAGACTCGATGATTAAAACTGCAAAGAACACAATCATAAGCGATGTAAATGTAGTCCTACATCATAAGCGTCATGAGGAATCTGTTTTAGCAAAAGCAAAGCCACTTCAAAAAGCAAAATATATAATAATTACAACCAGACAAAAGTAAACAGTGAAAGCAAATAGTAACTACTACTTTACATAATAAGAAACCAAAAGCAAAAGCATTGCGGCATGGGCCGGATGGCTAGACACGTCTATGAAGCATGGGCTTGACGTGAGGATGGCATGGGCCTGATTAGTCGCTAGGTCCTTGGTAACGGATAATGCAATGTGATGATGCGGGGGAAAAATAGAGAAATTCCCGAGAGCAAAGCATACACATAATCGTGGAACCGCATCATCGTAGTCGGAAAATGAATATACACACGTATGATGGGACATCCCAATAAATACCATAAGGCAAGTAGAAGACAAATATCATCTTGTGTCCACACATACCGATATGATATGTGAAAATGTTGAGCGAATGCCGTCTTGGAGGAGGTTTCCGGACAATCTCAACGCGCCATTGTTGAATAATTCTTGATAAATGAACTCTACCAAAGGATGATGAATGCCAAGATTCATGGTAAGTAGGAGCTTCACAAACTAGTCACAAATCGCATCGAAAGATTCGAATGTTATCATCGAGAAACAGTCGGTAGATGACGAACATTTAGAAGTGATCTGTTTAAATTCAACCAAAATGTACAAGACAAACACGAAAAGACCCAAAAAAAGGTTCTCGGTCGTACATATCCGAAACTTTCTTCGAAGTCTCGCTCACGAACGACCGAGAGTTACTGAGTACTCTCGGTTTTACCATTCCGTGACCTACGTACACCTATCGGTCCTATATGACCGAGATATCACCATAAATCTCGGTCTGCGAGCCGATACAATCGCGCACATCCACGTAAACTTCGGATAACCGCATTAAAAACACAATAAATTTGCAAAATTTCCGTGAGTTCGACCTCCTCTTTACAAGATAAAGACAATCCTACATTATATAATGGAAACATTTATGCTAATCATGGGCTTCCACGTTCGTGTTAAAGTGCCTACCCATAACTCAACAGGGTTTAACGTAATGACTCGGGTTCTGATCGTCTTAAGTTCAAATCCTTTCAAATTTTTGAGGGAAAGTTTAGCCGTAATTTAATGGTCCTACTTGTCTTAAACTCGGATTAGTCTGGAGATTTTAGGCGTCGAACACCGAAAACTAAAAAAAAAAAAAAAAAAAAAAATAAAAAAACTAAAATGACAACAATATCCCACCGCAAAACACATGAGCTCACATGAGCCGTTCGTACAGCTTCAACCCACTTGTTATGCAAAGAGATATGTGTGTACTCATATCTCGAGCCATGCAAAAACAACTCTTTTGAGCCAATATGTCTTGCCGTGTGACATGTAGTTGTCATTCCAAAACTTCAAAAAAAATGTATCTACAGGCCTATTTTCACCAAATCTAATAACTTCATAAAGTCCCAAAATGCAAAAGATGCAAACTTCAAAAATAAAAAAAAAAAAAAAATCAGAAGAGTAAATTATTCAAGTCTTAAAAATTCTGGGCTAAGTCTACCAAAAAAAAAATTCTGGTCTAAGAAGAAGAAAAACATTTAATTGTCACTGCAATTATAAATTTAAAAGTAAGTTTTAAAAACTCCCAACCAATCTGATAGAGACTTGGGAAGATCCAATAGGCCACATGAATAGAGCAAGAAACTTGCAAGTCTCCGAACCATTCTGTCCCTTCTGTCTGTCTACAGGTTCATCCTGGCTAAATAAAAAAGGATACCAGCCGCTTGTATGGAGAAGCCGAGCCAAGGATCACTAGCACTTCGTACAAATGAAGATCTCCAAAACACCAATGCTACTTCAAAGGCAACAAACAGAGAGATAAGGCATGCGCCGAATCAAATACAAAGTTAAATTCAGCAGACTGAGGTAGCACACCTCATTCCAACTCTCAGCCAAGTACCAATTTAGACCCCAAGTAATGAAAAACATAAGAGAATAGCACCAACGCATTGGGCTTCAGTTTCCAACAACAAATTAAATACTATGATGAATCAGATGGTCTTCTCATTGAGTTTCTTGTGTGCAGTGTTGCTTGGGAGATCAGAGCCGGCCGGGATTTTTCCAGGATAGTTGGTCACTGGTGGATCCTTTCCTACCATACTGCAGATTCATCGAGTATCAATTAGACTAATTGCTATCAGTTGGGAATGTTCTTTAACTGTGTAGACGTGCAAAGAGGATACTCACTTTCTGTCCACGAGGACCATTGAGCGGAGCTCACAATTAGCGAAACTGCAATTGGAAATAGATGAAAGTCACTAATTAGCTTGCAATGTACCCGACAAAGTGACCACGAGAAGATTTCAACACATATTTCTACTTTTCAGCATTGCGAGTTGTATGTTCATATCAGAGATGCACCAATCAAATGTACCAATCCATAAAATAAAATTAAAATAAAATTAAACAACAAAGTATATTTTTCAACACAACATTAAAATAGCTTTTTCTTTTTGAAGAATAGCAAGGAGTGAAGAGGATTTTATCCAACTGTTCTTGTGTTTCCAGCATTAGTCTGCATTCTTCATAACAAGGATAGAGCATAAAGCTACCTAACTCAAAGAAAACACTGCTTCAAGGCCAAAGTGTTAATCTAAGAATCCAAAGGTCTCCAATGGTAACTCACTGTTTGCAGATTTCTTCTTTCATCATTGGGTGGCATCCTTTTCCATATTCTTTCAAGGTATGAAACAAAAATCCACTATGGGTAACCACAGCTATCTCCTTCTCTTCACGTGTCCATAACCTAGATGACAAGAAAGTATTTGATAACTTAATAAGATCCTTTCAACAGAAAATCAACGATAAAAATCAGAAAATAAAGATTACTGAAACTTGAAAATTCAAAATTCCACGACCCTCAAGATCTCAAACTGATGACATGCAGATACAGAAATCTCACTCAAATCAGAACCCATTCAGGTAGAACAATGAAAAATGCTTACTATGAAAAGACTGGGAAGAAATAAATATATGTTGGTTTTCATTACCCAGACAACTACCTGAAAGGTCTTAAATTGAGTTTACAATATGACAAGCATGAAAATTAACCAAAGATTTCATAAGGATAACAGAAAACCAAGAGAGACAGTCCACAGTAGATGGTGTAAACCGTATTAATAGAACCACTGAAGCTTACAACAGTACTTAATCACATAAAAAGAAAACTTGATGACAACATAGAGCAACTCACAACACAAGTTTCAAGGGGAATGAAGATGTTCTTTTTGGACTGAAACAAATCTCAAACCTGATTACAGATTGGGTCATACACTTCCTTAACACGAGTATACATTCAACAATTGGATGTGCTGAAAGTCCTCAGTATCGATGATCCACTTTTATTACAAAAAGAAGAGAAGGGGAGAGGAAGTAAAGAAGGGGAGACATCGTGGAATCTGAGAAAAGCTCAACATATGGGAGTCACTCACATGATATATATATCATGGAAATTTGGAAAAGCTGTTTCCAGATTTTTGAAACCATAATATGCATATTGTTATGAAGCAACCTTTACCTTGGCGTCAAAAATACTGCACTTCATGCTTCTTAAGTTTATAAATATTTCAATGACTTATTTCTAAAATGCATGGAACATCTTTTTCGCATTTTTAACATGTAATAGATAATAGAAAATTGTAGAAGAAATTGATTTTCCTTATTCTTCCCATGTATTTGTGCAAGAGAAGATACCTACTTCCACCTAAGTCAGACCCCATCCATAATATAATGTCTGTGAGGATTTATTGACAGTAGATTGAATAGACATTGTTTCAAGACTTCAGCTCAAGCCCACTTAGCACGTTGAACCAATTCAATATTTGCAGCCTACCAGCCAGCACTGATATAATTCGACCCCTCACCAACCCATTCCATCCACGGTCACATTTTCCTTATATTTGCAAATATCAAACCACCATATATGCATGCAACTTTTTTTTAATAACATGTGCAATTGACAAATAAAATTTTCAGACATTTAATCTGATAAATCACCATCCATAATATAATGTCTTTGAGGATTTATTGACAGTAGATTGAATAGACAGTGTTTTAAGACTTCAGCTCAAACCCGCTAGGCACATCGAACCAATTCAATATTTTCAGCCTAGCAGCCAGCAGTGATATAATTCAACACCTCACCAACCCATTCCATCTACAGTCTCATTTTCCTTATATTTGCATAAACCGAATCACCATATATGCATGCAATTGTTTTCTGATAGTATGTGCAATTGACAAATCAAATTTTCAGACATTTAATCTGACAAACCACTTCTAAAAGTTATATTATGAAATTGGCATTTACCAGTTCAGAAACTTCATTCCTCTAGCTGCAACATCTTCATTTGGCTCTCTGACATCAGCCTTCCACCAAACGTCTTCATCATCCTCAATCTGAACAAAAGCAAAAAAATTAATGATAAACGCTTCAATTCAGCACAAAAATCATAATAATTTCTTTACAAACCAATTCATAGGATTTGCTGGCAAGATGACATAACCTGCACCAATCTCCAAAAATACTATAAGGTACTTACCAAAGAAAAATCAATTGCCGGAAATAGAGGCCCATATTCACTAATGCTTCTCCGGGAATCACAAGGGCGAACTCCCTGTATTCAAAAATCATCAGAAATGGAAACATGAGTGAGTCCTTGAGGGTGAACATACATCAAGTTGGAAGAATCTTTTCAGCTCCTTAAATCAGAACATTAAATTGAACACATAAATTATATATTCTTCTTTAAAAAAAAAACTAAAAAATTAGTAATCCTGAAAGGCATGTATATTATGAGCACAAAATACAAGTTCAAGATTTGCAACCGAAGAGCTAAATATGGCTAAACAAACAGTCAACGATATCAACAGTTTAGACCAGCCAATAACTTGCTAAAACTATGCAATGCAAAGCAATCCTAAGACACAATTCGGTAGCCATTATGCAACACGGAGTAGTGCTGAGACTCGATTCACTATCAAATCGACAATACCAAGAGCTGAAACATTATGTAACAAATAGCTGCATTAGGTCGTGGCAACAGGCAGCTCAACAAATTTAAGTTTAAAACCCATATGCCATATTAAAGGTAGGGATGCAACTGTCTTCATACTTGAATATAATTATTTTGAAATTTGGGATAAGTTCAAGACGACCCCAATTAATTTGGGACTGAGGCTATGTTGTTGTTGTTGTTGTTGTTGGGATAAGTTCAAATAAGTAGGAAAAGGTTGCATTAAAGTCAGCACATCATGTTCAAGAATAACATTCCAGCATGAAAGCAATTTCCTGTCTTTTTTCAGGAACTTTGCTGAATAACTGTCTTTTCTTCATCACTATTATTTATTACCTTATACATTGGTTTGCTATTTTCATCATGCTACTAGCCATTTTTATCTTTAATGCTTTTTCAAACAAGACATCAACAACAACATAGCCTCAATCCTAAATTAGTTTGGGTTGGCTACATGGATCAAACTCTTACATTGTGCTCGATTTAGTGCAATTGATGGTGAGCTTTTCAAACCATTTAAATCCCCTAATTAAGGCGTCCCAAGTTAGCTTCGGTCTACTCCTATCTCGTCGAATATCTTCAGTTTCTATTGAGTCGAGTTTTCTAGTGGGGGAATTTGTAGCCCGTCTATGGAAGTGTCCAAACCACCACAACCGCCCTTCCCTAATATTTGTGCCAATTGGTGCTATTCCTACTTTTCTTTGGATTTATGTATTTCTTATTCTATCTTTACGAGTTTTACCAAACATTCATCTAAGCATTCTCATTTCCGCTACGTTCATTTTATGTACATGTTGTTCCTTTACTGCCCAACATTAAATTCCATAGAGCATAGCTAGCCTAATTGTGGTCATATAAAATTTTCCTTTTTAGAACAAAGCATGCACGCCAAAATTTTTCGTTACTAGTACTTACAAATAAAGATATGTGATGTTTCTATAATTTAGTAGGGCGACTCGTTTTTACCAAGTAAAATGATTTGGTCAAGGTCAACCACTAACAGTTAAATCTTAAATCCTAGATTTACTTTCTTGAAATAGAACAGGAGCATACTATAACCACAATTAATCTAAAAATACCACAAAAAATCAGTGCCAAGTTCCTATGTAAATGTATTGTATGGTTCTCTTAGCAAGCTGTTTTCAAAGATGAACCTATAATGGCATACCAAATGTTCTCGGCAGAGCTCCACTGCTATAAAAGGTGGACAATTAGAACTTGAATATGCAGAACGACCACTATTGCCTGCATTTGCCACCATTAGTGGGAGGACATTCATTCCATCAACATAGCCCTCGCCACCAAATACTCCAACCGCTGTCTGCAGTGTCCTACAATGCCATTTGGGGATGTAACAATTAACAGAATACAGGTCATCCACGCATCAGGTCCCTAACTATGCTCAAAGACGTTATTACTAACTTAATGATGGATCATTTTTTTTTTCAAAATTTCTCTCTAATAAAAAGTAAACCGAAATGCCACTGAAGTAGAAAATCTAGGAAATCTCTTAAGCAGAGGAACGGAAAAGAAAGAAAATACAGGTCGGAAGGAATACATCAAATGAGCATGTCCAGATAGCATCCCAAAAAAGTACGGCACTTAGAATCCTCAAGACTAAAAAGAAGCATAAATAGGAGTAGAATACTCCTTTACTGAAATCATCCTTTAAAACATTGGAGAAGTTTCAAAAATTGGAACAATAGAAGTTTTCAACTTTCACACATAAACACCACTTACTGAAATCTCAATAACAACTAATTTTCCACCCTTTCTTTTGCACCTTCACATTTACAATTTCATTCTACTTTCTTTTTATCAATGATTGCACGCTGCAGATTAGCAGCAACGAACTCCCCTTTCTCTGGTATAGTTATCCTTATCATGGCTATCTTTATTCACTTTGTTGAAAAAACTGATATAGATAGATTGAGAGAATCTGCAGATTTTCAATGATCATGAGTTATTTTATTTTTTTATAAGAAAAAAAATTATTTTAATGTCTTGATTTTTTTTTATTTTTTTTTATGAGAAACAAATTTTATTACCTCTCAACTTGCACACAGGGAGAAACCATAACCTCATCCATAAGTGACCATATACCAAACTATTGAGCTACGACTTGGTTGGTATGTTTAATGATGTTTATTATACAGTTTCATTGACAAAAATACAAAATTTGTTCTAAACACATGAACCAAAAAGCTGATTCTGTGAACTTATGCCGAAAAAAGCATTGGAAAATCTCCAACATGGTCACACCACATAAAATTAAATAGTCTGGTCTTTCAAACCATATCTTATGATCCCTTGGGAATGTCCGAATAGATCTTTAACTCTAAGAGCAGTGATTCTTTCAACAGAAAATTTACATTTGCTTGGTCATTGTAAGACTAAATCAAAATACTGAGAAATAAATGTTGGGAAAATATTACCTTAAAAGAGGAGAGGCAATGACCAATTCAATCCTCTTTAAAAGTCCTGATACATGAACATGCTCACGCAAATTATCGACCTGTTAAAATAACATAGCTATCACTTGACACATTTTACTTTCATAATCTGACTAGCAAATAAGGTAAGTTGTACCTGTTGCCACCCAAGAGGTGTAAGATGGGCGTCAAAAAGTGATGGGGATAAAAATGCTTTCTCATCCTTTTCAGCTTCTACATTGTGAACACCTTGAGCATGCCTCACCTAAATGATCGTTTAATATGATTACCAAGGCAAAAGAGAATACCAGAAAAAAGATGGCTTGATCCTTGGAGATTTCTCATAGATTTAAATCAACTAGCACCTTAACTGATCACATGGAAGAAATGGGAGAATCAAACAAACCAGGTGCAATATTTTACAACGGTGCAATGGAAACAGACAGGGACTAGTTGAGTCATCCATTGCTGCCAGCAAACAAGAAGGAAAGTTAGGCTCCAAGAAAACGCCTAGCAACTCAGGTGCTTGAAAACAAAACCACTTCGTGCTGAATAGACTAAGTAATTAGCTGAGATGCAATTCGTGATATAATGCAAGTTTTGAAATAGAATATAAACAATGCTAAGAGGAATACAAAACGATAATGTCAGCATGACAGAAATAAAAAATGAAAAACAAAGACTGAAAACAAGGTGCAACTGCTCAATATAACTAGGTAGCGAAGTCAACTGTAAGAGAACAAAAAAAAGGAAGCGGAAAAGAAAAAAGCTATATTAACAAAGAATACAATCCGAATCTGTTGAGGCATGTGCCCTAGGTCAATCTATGAACATTGTTTCTATTACTATTTTGGTTAATAAAATAGAGGATTTCATTTGTCGTTTATTATAATTGGTTTGCACGTTTACATTATAATAACATTTATGGATGTTTACTGAAATATCCTAAATGTCCCTAGTCGTCATTATACTGGGAACTATAATGAATTAAGACTAGTGTGAGTCTTGATTAATGGTCATGTGATGATCATATGTATAGGGATACGAATCAATATCATTAGCACTTGTTATGGAACAATGTACTGGACCGACCCGCTATGAGAACACCACATGGATTAAGTCACAGATGTTATTCACGGTAGGTATATCATTTAGTCTTTTGACTTGAGATTACCAGAGACTTCAACATTAGGAGCACAGTGATTTGACGTAATCAAACGTTGTCTTTAACTGGACGATTATAAAGGTTGTGATTGTTACTCTGTGAATAATGTGTGAAGATGTGTAATCGAGATAGAATTTGTCTCACTCGTAAAGAGAGAGATATTAGTGGATCCCTCGATGAGATAACCTGATAAATGACCAAGTCCAAGAGAATTGATACGATCAATGTCACTTAGATGTTTTCAGTCTGCCTACAGATTGAGACTGGTACGATTGAACATTAAGGATGATTTTTCCATGCCTTATGTTTAATCAAAGAATATCCTACGACAAAATGATGTGATATACACTATTGAATAGGTTGTACCGATTTTGATCTTCGTCAACTAGAGTAGTTATAATGTCCTGCTAAAAACCGCTTATGACTTGTGTACCAAAACAGGTTTTGGTTCACTGCCAACGTTGCATGAACCTATTGAGTCGCACACAAAAAACGGCTTAGCATGATTTCAAATGGTCCAGATTGATGAATTTTATTGAATAAAACTCATGTCAGAAAAGCCCTTACGGTTTGCTATATCATTGCTTATTTAAGCAGGGGCACACATGTCATTCACTTGAAACCCCAAGTACAATGGTTGTATCAATAGGTGTTTGAATGTGAGCATTATATATGTCTAAAAAGGAGGCGGAAACCCTAAAACGAATGGCAATTTCGTTTTGGCTTTCTGTGAGTTCTCTGGACTTTTGGGAGATGAGAAAAACGTATTCAAGATCTCCCGGAGCTAGCACTCCAACTCGTGGCCACTGTTCGTGTGTGGATTTCTGGTAGAGGGCGCTTGTGCGAACGTCTTGAAAATTGATCAACACGAACATGGAAGTAACGATCAAGGTATTGTTTCAACTATGATAATCAAATTAATGGATTTCGTTTGATCCTGTTGAGGTTTTTCAAAATAAATTTTAAATTTCCGCTGCATTTTCGAATCCCTAAACCCAACATAATAACAAACCAAAAGGTAGCTCCAGTGGTTTGGTACATCCCCACTTTTATATGAAGTTGGAGATCCGAGTCTCACAATGTGAAAGTAGGGGTGGTTGTTGGATGGTGTAAAAAGGCAGTTTTCTTTATGAAATATGCATAGTTCTAATCTTAGTTGGCACCTCTTTCCCCCAAATATCACGTTTTCATGTGAAAAATCCGAAACTGCTCTCGTCCTAGCATAACAGGTCATGGACTCACCATCTCATGAGATCAAGAGTTGTCCATCGGAGATCCTGAATTGTATTGATTTCTACTTTCTAAAAAAAAAAAAAAAATTTAAAAAAGAAAAGAAAAGAAAGACGTAGTAAACATGACTCTAAATTTGATCAGTCTCGAACTGTTGAGAAGTGACTCAAAATCCTTGTTTGACTTAAACACATTGGCGACTAACATGTGTGTTGCTTAAACACATTAATATGTGTCAAGATTGGAGTTATATTTGGTATGGGAATCCATATCCATGTTGGACTCAACTTGTGATATTTAATGTGTTAACATACATAGTGTTCAGGTGCTTGTGAATGCCGAGTGTGTGTTGTAGCGTGCATGCGAGCGAGTACGCGACACTGTGAAATCGAATCTTGTTGGGGTTTCTATCTGGGGGTTTAAATAGAAGAGGGTTTTCCTTTGTGTACTAAACTATTGATAGTGGATTGTCTTATTTCTTGCCCATGGTTTTTTCCCTAATTTTGAAGTTTTCCACGTAAATTTCTGTAGGAAAACCACATGAAACATGAAAGGAATGTATAACAACAAAGGTGTTCACCAATCCACCTCAAATACTTATATGTGCTAAGACTGCTGTTCTTTTTAATTACTTTGAATAGACAAAAATAAATAAATAACATTTTTTCACATGAGAATTATTCCTTTAGTACTTCATCACAAGCGCAAACTAAAGAAATCAAGAAACCAATTCATGCTACAGATCAAAATTGACAAGAAGAACAACGAAGCAGCAGCATTTCAAAAAACATATACAGTTAGTCCCCAGCCAAATTAACGGATTTCGCTCCTTTAAACCCAATCTATCAACCATCCAACAACAAAAAAAAAAAAAACACATGGATCCACAGTCAATTAGGGCACATAATTCGCAATCAGAAAAGAATCAGTAACTCGGCTGAAGAAACCAAGCAGAAGCACCGAACAATCAAGACCAGAGCAACCAGAACGCAAGAGATCATAAATCCGAATTGGAGTGTCTAGGGTTTGATGGATGAATGGTACGGTACCAGATGAGAGACGAGAAGAGGAGGAGGAGTAGTGAGTGCGAAGAGGAAGAAGGCGAGGAGGTCTGAGCTTCGATGATGGTGGCGAACTGGGGGCTCTGGATCGATTCGAAAGCAACTGTAGTGAAGCAATTGGGGGGTTGGTGGTGATAGACCAGGTGACTGTCATCGAGATGCGGTCGTTGTTTTAGTGGTGGAACTGTCGCGCTTTTGTTGCCTTGTGGTCCGAATCCGATGTTCCATTTGCTCCAATTTATTTTCTCCAAATTGCTAGCATTGATTCTTGTCAAGTCATGTGAAATATAATATGGATTGAACCTTCAATTAATTGAAAACATACGCCTCTAGAAGTACATATTGAGAGCATCTTCAATAGTAATATGAATCGAAGAAAAATGTGTCGTATAGGACGAAACAAACAGTAAAAATCGAAAAAACACTCTCCAATGCAGATAGATAGATATGAGCATGTGAGTTGACGTAGCAACAAAAATGTCTATATTAATGTCTAGAATTGGATAATCAATATGGAAATTATTGTTCTTGCTTCAGCTCACATGCTTGTAGATATCTGCATTGGAAAGTGTGTTTTAGGTTCTAATGTTCATCTCATCCTATGAGGCACTCATTTTTTCCCATTCTATATTTCCCCTGGAAACGCTTTGAGAATAGATATTGTCTATTTTTTCACGATATATCAGCCGCACATTATCAATCCATTTAATTGCATTGGAGAAGGGCTTATAATTGTTCAACTCCAAAGAAAACGAGAACTTTATTGATTAAAAAGTTAAAATACAATACACACTTGGCTCACCTTATATACTTGTGGTGTATGTGCACTTAACACGTTGCTCACGCTAGGATCACACATACCTTGTGATCTCTAGTCATTACTCACTCACTAAGTACAATACATTAAACCAATATACACAACATCCCCCCCTCAAGATGAAACATCGCAATGCTAATCGCAAAGATTCATCTTGGACAACAACAAAGAAAACCGAGGAGCAGCCAAACTTTTACTAAACAAATCAGCTAGCTGACTCTAGAGGGAACAAGTTGTGGAAGAACAAAACCGTGCTTGAATTGATCACAAACCAAATGACAATCAATGTCAAGATGCTTTGTTTGCTCATGGAAGACAGGGTTGGCAGTGATGTGAATGACAGCTTGATTATCACACCAAAGAGGAATCGACAAAGGAACAACAACTTGAAGATCATATAAAAGATAAGAAATCCACTGAAGTTCACAAACATAGTGGAAGAAAGGCTACGATACTCAGCTTTGACAGAAGAACGAGAGACAGTGGACTGCTTCTTCGTCTTTCAAGAAATAAGAGCAAACCCCAGAAAGACACAATAGCCAGTTAAAGAACTCCGAGAAAAAATGCAGGAAGCCCAGTCAGCATCACAAAAACCTGTGACAGAAAGAGAACCCTAAAGGATAAAACAACCCTTTGGAAGGGCAACCTTTCAAGTAACGCAACACATAAAGAGCAAGAGACCAGTGAGTGTCTGTGGGAGCTTGGACAAATTGACTCAGTTGCTGAGTAGCATGTGAGATATCAGTTCAAGTGAACCCCAAAATAGAGGAAACAACCAACAAGTCGTCGAAACTGATCCACATCATGAAGCAATGGGGAATCAACATCAAATTTAGAGTCCCTCGGAAGAAGAGTAGCAACAGGTTTACAATCTGATAACCCAGAATCAGATAACAAATCCAACACGTACTTTCGTTGGTTAGGCCAGCCTCAGACCTGGCTAACTCTACACCAAGGAAGTAATGTGCTTGGTCAAGATCCTTTATAGTAAACTGAGAATTCAAAAAATCTTTCATAGTAACCATATCAGCAAGTGAAGATCCAGTAAGTAAAATGTCATCAACATAGACAAGGAGAGCCAGAAAAACATCACCCTTATAAAAGGTGAACAAGCAAGGGTCATGAGCAGACTGAAGAAACCCAAAATGATTGAGTTTATTGGTAAACTCAATATTCTACTATCTGGAAGCCTATTTGAGACCATAAAAAGAGCGCTTAAGCTTGCAAACCTGCCTAGGTAAAGCCTTAAAATACCCTTCAGAGGGTTGCAAGTAAACATCCTCAGTAATAAACCCATGTAAGAAGGCATTATTCATATCAAGTTGATGGATGGGCCAAGAATTGGCAGCAGCAAGAGCTAAAAGAACTCTTACAGTAACATTCTTAGCAATAGGAGAAAAGCTATCAACAAAATCAACACCTTCAATTTGATAATACCCTTTTGGCAAGCCGAGCTTTATATTTATCCAAGGTACCATCAGGGTTGTACTTAACTTTGTACACCCATTTAGAGCCTATAGCTTTCTTACCATAGAAAGTAAAGAAGTAAGCTCCCATGTATCATTGGATTCCAATGCATTCAACTCATTATTCATCGCATAGGATCATGTTGAGCATGAGTATATGACGATGGCTCTTTGATAATTGATACAACAGCTAAGAAATCTTTGGATCGATCACTCATATATGGAGAAATAATAAAAGGAAAAGTGGGTGGATGAGAAGAAGAAGAAATAGGTGAAACAGAAGATGAGTAGGTATTAGAAGTGCTAACATTATAGGTAATAAAATCATTTAATCAACCAAGAGTTTGCTTCGCTCTAGTACTTCTCCTAAGAGGAACAAAATCAGGAGAAACAAGAAGAGAAGATGAGGAAGAAGAAGAGGAGAAGAAGGAGGAGAAGGAGAAGGAAAAGAAGAATCAGAATCCTTAACATGTGGATTAGGAAGCATATGAGAATCAAAAGAAGAAGGAAGAGACTTAAAAGGAAAGATGGTTTCATAAAAGGCAACATCACGAGACACAAAAACAGAGTGAGTAGACAGATTATACAATTTGTAGGCTTTCTGACTTGGAGAATAGCCAAGAAAAATACATTTGAAAGCCCTGAAATCAAACTTTTCTTTAGAAGGAAGAATATTTGCAGACAAAACACAGACAACCAAAAGTTTTGAGAAAAGTAAAATCAGGAGACTTATCAAACAATACTTGATAATGACTTTTCCAATTAAGTAAATAAGTAGGAAGTCTATTGATGATGAAAGTGGAGGTGAGAATAGAGTCACCCCAGAACTTCTTAGGTAAACCAGATTGAAACATTAAAGCCCTGACTACTTGAAGAAGATGTCGATGTTTACGCTCGACAACCCCATTTTGTTGGGGGAATAAGGAACAAACCTCTGATGGACAATTCCCAACTTGGAAAACAAAGCAGCACAATGATGATTAGTAAATTTGTGCCATTATCAGTTCTTATGAACTGTATAGATTTGTGAAAATGAGTTTGAACAAAAGAAAGAAAACTTTCAATAGTAGTTGAAGTAGTAGATTTACATTTTAAAAGATAAGTCCATGTAAACCTACTAAAATCATCTATAATCACTACAAAAATAGAGATTTAACAACATATTAGAAAGGGAATAGCAATGGAATATGAACGAATTAGCAACGGAATACCAACAAAAATATTATCAGAAACGGATTAGCAACGGAATCAATTTCATTTTTAAAATCGTCGTTGCTAAATATTTAGCAACATAAATTTATTTCCGTTTCTATTTAGAGACGGAATATAAACGGTTTAGAGATGAAGATAATACTAAAAAAATCGTTTATGAGATGAATTCCGTTTCTAATTAGCAACGGAATAGAAACAGAATTCATCTTATCAACCAAGAGCATGTACTACTCGTTTGAATTTCGTTTCTAATTTAGAAACAGATTAGCAACGGAAAACATGCATTCCGTTGCTAATCCGTTGCTATTCCGTTTGTAAGTCCAGAATTTTTTTTAATTAGCAATTTGTTTCAGCACGGTTCTTCTAAGCAACAAAACCTGCAGTTGGCCTTCTCCAACGCCCTGCACCCCCTTCAAATGACTCTTTGGGGGTGCTATAACATCCTCCAAAACCAAATTTCAAGACATTTCATTCACACAAAATATCAAATATTATATACTTCATTAAACAAAAAAAGCGAATTCAATCTCAATATATACAAAATGTTGTTTCAAATTTGTTAACATACCCAAAAGCTGTACAAAACCAAATAAAATACCTAACTTTCGTCACCAAGGTGCTCCTCCTCCACCCAATCCGGGTTGTCTCTATCGTCATCGTCGTGATGCTGCTGTGGTGAACAAGCCGAATCCATCCCAACCTGCTGATGATGCTCCTGAGGTGGTGGCGGTGGTGGTGCCTAAGAGGTGTTCGCACCAAAGTCCATGCGCATTCCAATTGACTCTACACGAAAGCCTCAAATTGCGCAAGCCTCTGAACAACTACATCAAACTCTGAACGCCGCACCATCGGCTCCTGGGACGTGCTAGCACCGGGATCTGCATATCTCCTCTTCTTCCTGGCAAGTGATCCTAACCCATAAACACGCCCCTTTGGGCAGACCCCCGCCGCATCGTAGTAGAGCTGCTCCTCATCAATCGGCTGGTTCGGTGTTGTCTGAGTGTGCTCCTTATGCCTCCTCACGAGCTTCACCTGCACAAAAACAAAGTCATCAAAGGAAAACTAAAAAAAATGAAAATAAATCATTGAAAAAATTAAAAAAAATTAAAGTACCCCAAAATCATTTATAGTTTTTAAAAGTAGAAAAAGTCATGTAAGAAAAGAAGCAAGTAATAGTAAGTGGGACTGAAAAATAGCAAAAGTCATATAATCAACAACTCCAACTTAATAGTTGTTTCCAATTGGGTCTAGCAAAAAATTCCTCTAAAAGTGGGACTAAAATTGGTGGATGTCCATCCAACAAACATTTTCAAATTGTGTGCACAACTTTCATAAAATAAATCGGTTTTCAAATTTAAGTTATAGTAAGTTTCTTCCTAAAAAAGTGCAAAATTGGTAGGATTTATTTTGCAACCGACGCATGTTTACAAAACTGTGCAAATCCGAAGTCTATATTAGTTTCCAAACTCGAAAGAACAATTAAGTCAAATCAATCATGACTGTAGAAGGGAACATGGAGAGAGAGATGCCATTGTGGGTACATGATTGAGAGATTGAGGGATTAATTCATATCAAGTTTATGTTCCTTTTGCTTTAATTGGTTTAATTGTTTGAACTTATTTCGGTTTTTGTTTGATTGAAAAAAACCTTATTAGTTGTCTTTATGAGACTATATTTCTTTGGTTCACTACATGTACAACATTTCAATTAAAATGTTATTTACGCACCCACTGTGGGTATTGCTAAAAAAGAGCATATCAAAGACTTTGACTTTTAAAAAGGCACTGCAGACTTTTTCCAAAAAATAAAATATAGGAATCTCAAATTAAATTTTGTTCTTTATATGCTTGCTTACTTTTTTGTCTATTTTGTATGCCGCATTGCTCTGGCTAATTTTTTTGAGAAACTTCAGTTATTTTTTATTTTTTTGTGCATATATTTTCGTTGCATTACTTTACCCATGTTCTCAATAACTTCATATTTACTATTTAGAGCAATGAAATCACCACATACAAAGAAGAAAATGACAATTAGATCCGAAGAGAAGAAAACAAAAGATTGAGAAACAAACAAAGAAAGAAACTATTTAGAGCAAGAATTTATCTCCATGTGGTATTTACCCAACTCATCTATTTAGTTTGTTTATAAAGAGTAAATTGACTCTCAGTTTACATAGTTTTTTTTTTTACTCATGTTCATACAAGCAATGCCTAGGTTGTTATATTGTGCTTGAATTATGTTTCAAAATGTGAAAGAAAAGAGTGCAGATACTTATATGAGGCTTCTTGTAACAATTAAGTCATACATATTGTTCATAAATTGTTCATTGATTCCTAAAATTAAGGCATGATACATATATAGCACCAATTAATGAATTCAATAGGTTCTGCCTAGGTTGTTATGTTGTGCTTGCTAATTAATTTCAATTGTCCTTATCTATCTAGAAAAATAAAACAACAATGGGAAAGTGTTTGGTAAACATAGTCAATAAAAGATTTAAAACAAGCAAAAATCATGCCGAAGTGATGATGGAAGATATCTCATTATATGCATAATCATAGCATTTTTTATAAGTAATTATAAATTTTATATTAACAAGATACTTACATGAAACTGCGCTCATCTGCTATCAATGAATGTCACCCCATCATGATCTTTCGTATGGACATGAAGGAAGACATCATTAGGAGTAACCTCATTGTCTTCATCCTTATCCAGAGCCTACACACAAAAGATCAAAGTTTACGACATATTAGTTGCGATAAACTTATAAGTTCTAAAGAAACGTCAAATAACCATGACACTTACTAATATATCTTCATAGGTCCGAAACCATGTGCCACCGGTGTGCTTTGAAGGGCCTGTACCAGTGCCGCCCTTTTCGCTTTTTCTGTTATGTGAAGCCTTCTCAGACCTGACCCTGAAATCTGCGCTCGCCCAATACTTACGGTATCTATTCCATGCCTCATCGGTGACAAAGTCCGGCCTCACGCCAAGGGCGCGAAGCTCATGCATCAACGCGCCGTACCTAACGCACGCCTTTGCATCGTAGGCGGCTCTCACAATAGCCTCATCAATCGATGGGTCCCATCGGAAGCATGGCTGAAAATGATGAATATAGTTAATTATGATTTTTTCAAAGAAATAATGTATTTAATCAAAATTTTCAATCGTTTAGTGTCATTTACTTACTTTCCATCTCTCCCAATATATTTCCTTTTGATCATCAGGTACTGACTTCCAACAGTACCCCTAAGTAATCATCCCCCGCTTGAAGATTTTAGTCATCCTCCGAGCACAGACTTCTGAAGGATGTAAAACCCAACGATTTTTCATGTTCATTTTCAACTTGATGAACTTATTAAAATGATCTCCTTGCTCTACTTATAGTAAGGTTACGTATAATTAATTAGTCATTTGTAATGGTATGATAAATTACTTGACTTACTCAATAATAATGGGGAATCTAACATTGGGGTGTGATTGGATGATGAGGGAGGGGCTGTTGAGGAGGAGAGCTCCATTACACTTTTGAGGCACTCGAGCGGGGGCTCCCATGGCCTCGTGGGACCCGCCAGATGGTGCGGGCAATGCAGTGGAAGGTGGAGCAGATATAGTAGGCGATGGAATGCCATGTCGAGACGAACTACCAGAATGATTAGAATTCGACGATGGGGTGTGATTGGATGATGACGGGCCCGTCGACGAAATAGTGGGAATATGTGTCGTCGAAGTCGGTCTCGTCGATGACGACGGTGAAATAATGTCGAGACCTCGGTCGGACGACCGTACACCAGAAACGATGGGTCCCGTTCGATCCTCTCGTAGTGATCATCTATCTCCTGATGCAGCTCGACCCCTTTCAGATTGGCCTCAACCTCTCGATAGTCCTTTACCTCGCGTTGCGGGAGTGCGTCCTCCACCACCTCCTATCTGAGGCTGACCGTCAAGGTCACCGTCTGTCGGGATCCTGTCCGGAGGTCTCCGTGCCATGCCTGGTAAAATATGTCACTTATAATCGTATAAGTAATCTGAGTTAAGAAAGGAATCAACATAAACGTCAAAATACAAGTAAATAAACATACGTCACTATCGGCAAAATACAAGAAAATAAACATACATCACTCGCTATTGTTTGTTTGAAGTTCACTTTCACTACTAGAATCTGACACCCGATGTTCCTCGTCATCGTCACTATCCTCTGGTACACCGATCATGTTGGAACTCATTAGATTAACTACCAATCCAATGTCATTTATCGGATCAATACAACGTACGAAGTTGGTTTGTCCGATTGAAATGACGTATTTGTCGAACGAACAATCTCATCATCAACAATGGTTCCCTAATTGGCGAACTTTGGCTGACAACAATAAACAGCTAACCACTCTTATCGTTCATGCTTCATAGAAGGGTATGAAAGATAGAAGACCAGACAGGCTTGCATTGCCAAAATGAAAGGCTCGTACTTGTTATACCGTCAAGCTCGATGAACCTCGACCAACTTGAATGAAGGGTGAGTCCTTACACTAGCAGGTTGTTTGGGGTTAAACCATTCACATTTGAACAACACAGTGCACTTAAAGCCACTATATTCAATCTGGATAACCTATTGTAGTCTTCCGTAGAAATCGTGGGACACATCAACGTTGTTGGAGCCTTTCACACAAACCCATGTTGTGAAATTAGTATCCATTAACAATATATCCCGGGTAGACGACACAAGATCGTAGAGGACAGATTGCAAGATGACGATGTGTCTCATCTGTGATGTTATGTCGTGCCTGCTCATAAACACATAACGATTATAACAGAACATTATGAGATAAAGGAAAATCTTTCTAAATAACAGAATTGACATTACATATGTTTGAAACCACTTAGCGAAACTCTGCTCTAGATTATAATCAACGTCCATCTCTTCCCCGTCCGGCATATGTAATTGGTTGATGAAGATGCTACATTTCACACTCGTCTGTTAATTGAAAAAAGGACAAGATCTGTTAAATTATAAACGAAAACAACAAATTGACTTTTTAGAGTGACTTATGAGATGTATGGCGTGACTTCAGGACAATTAAGCAAGATGTAAGTGTGAGCAGCATCGTACTCTTGTTCCGTCAGGAATCTTTTTTTTTCGGTACCAACGGTACGTCCAGGGTGAGTAAAGATGGAGAAGTCGCCGACGAAATGAGGATTAGGACTGACGCCATCGTCGTCATTGCGTTGAGCTCGGTTGTGCAAGGTGGGAATGTGTTCTTCAAAATAATAAGGACAAAATGAGGTTGTTTCCTCTACCAAATATGCATTGCACATCGATCCTTTGACTTTCGCTTTGTTCCAGACATTATTTTTCAAGTGCTTAAGGTACCTAAGGAATTCATGTTGATGATAAACAATAGTTTGATTATTGACGAATGACATAATCGGTTAATTTGTAATTAAGCATGAGCGAACTTACCTCTCAAACTGGTACATCCAGCGAAATTGTACTTGGCCAGCAAGCCGACCCTCATAAGGCAAGTGGATTGACAAGTGTTCAATTGAGTCAAAGAAACTTGGAGGAAATATTTTCTCCAGTTTACAAATTATTAGAGGTATTTCGGACTCTAAACGAGCCATATCCTGAACTGGTACACTTTTAGTCGTCAGTGATCGAAAGAATAGACTAAGCTCGCTAATGGCGACCCAAACAGCGTCTGGAAGAAGTTCCCGAAATGCAATTGGAAATAGTATTTGCATGAAAATATGACAATCATGACTCTTCATCCCAAACAGATTTTGGCCCTTAACGCTCGAAATTAGAAGCATATCCATCGGGAAAAAGCAACGATCGTATCCTTTCGCATAATTTATATTTTTTAGGGTTATCGAGAGCGTAGCATGCTAGCGAATACTTCTTTGACACTTCATCCATATGTTGAGAAGGTCAGTGAAAAAGTTCGCGAACATCTTGTATCGACTTCACATTATCCTTAGTTTTCCTCGGCACACTCATAATAGTGTTGATTATGTTGTCGAACACATTTTTCTCTATGTGCATTACATCCAAGTTATGTCTGATCAAATTAGTCTTCCAATAGGTAAGTCCCAGAAAATGCTATGTTTCCTCCATCCTGAACCCTTAGCAATCTCTGAATTTTTGGCATGGGCGCCGATTTCCGTCACTTTCATTAATCCCAAGACCTCGATTTCCATCAAAATTTCTTTGCTAGATCGTATAAATGAATGTTCTTCATTTATTACTGTTTTCCCTCTCATAAAACCTTTTTTGTCTTTCCTAAGATTAGAGTTTTGAGGCAAAAATCGGCGATGACAGTCAAATCATGAAGTTTTCCTACCATGGCGAAGTTGAAATGCTTCTGTATCGTCCATGCAGTATGGACAAGCCATTTTTCCATGTGTGCTCCTACCTGACAACATGCTATATGTGGGGAAGTCACTTACTGTCCATAATAGAGTTGCTCGCATCTGAAGATCCGATTTTATCGAAACATCGTACGTCATTAAACCATTGTGCCATAAATCTTGTAGCTCTTTCACGAGCGGTTGCAAGAAAACATCTATTTTTTGGTTAGGGTTGGTCATTCCGGGAACGATAACAGTCAAGAACATAAATACTTCTTTCATGCACATCGATGGTGGAAGGTTGTATGGAGTCAAAATCACGGGCCATGAAGAGTAAGGCCTCCTATTTAACCCAAACGGTTGAAAACCATATGTGCAGAGCCCCAAACGAACATTTCGAATCTCTGCGCTGAACTCTTTATTCACTTCGTTGAAATGTCGCCATGCCATCGAATCTGAACAATGTTGCATAACATCATTTGGGGACACGTGTTTGCCGTGCCAGCGCATATGTCTAGCTGTTGATTCGGAAGCAAACAAACGTTGCAATCGAGGGCCTAAGGGAAAGTAATACATTTGTTTGCAAGGCCGTGTTTTTGTGTTCCTAGTGCGACTACGTCGTTGTGGCATGTACCGGGAATGGCCACAAATTTTGCACGATGCTAACTCAGAGTCATCTCCCCAATAAATCATACACTGATTTTCACAACAATCTATCTTCTCGACAGGTAAACCCAATCCTCGCATAAGTTGTTTTGTTGAGTAGAAACTGTCAACTAATGTGTTGTTGTTAGGCAATGCTTCTTTGATGAATTGCATGAACCCATCGTAAAAATGTTCAGAGATGTGGTGCGTCGATTTCAAAGAAAGCAATCTAGCCATGGCAGACAATTTTGTCATGTTCTCACAACCCGACCACAATTGCTCGTTACCAGCGTCAATCATGTCATGTAGTTGTTGTGCTTGAGGATTGGGTTCATCTTCCATGTGATTTTAGTTAAAACTAGGCCCCGCCTCGTTGTGTAGCATCTCTTGGTAAGTCGACGTCGGTTGACCATAGTCGATGTCGATTTCGGTGTCATAATTGTTTTCGAAATCGTTGAAAGTGGACGTCGTATCATGACCTTTTTTCTCACCATGTTCGTACCAACAATAGTATCCAGGAACAAACCCGTACCTACATATGTGGTACTCAATAGTCTGAACGTCGAAGTAAGGTAGGAGACGACATTTATTGAGATTACATGGGCACCTAATCCTACCATCATTGTGATAAGTGGTACAATTCGCCTTTGCAAACTCTATGAATTCTTGTACCCTTATAACAAATTCCCTTCGAATAAACCCGTTATCGAGACGATTATACATCCACTCTCTATTCGCTATCGACATTTTCTACAAAATGCGATGACTTATAATTTAGATGCAAATGTCAACAATTTCGTTTTTATTTCATAATTGTTAGACTAATCAATGTCTTAGGATACATTTATAAAATATTTGTGTAAATTTTATTGCAAAGCCTTTAGCTAGACCATGAATATATGTTACTTCTACAAAATTTTCGACAGAGCTTCCTCTATAATATAGACTTTAAAAATTTTCAGAACCTAATAAACATCAATGGGAGAATGCCTAGAAGGTCTCACATCTGCCCATCATTTCATAATATCATATTAACATGAATTAAAAAAACTTTGTTAAATGAAGACTTTGACATCTCTAGGTTTGCATGGTGACGATGCAACTTGACAACAAGTTAATATACTACAAACTAAATGACAGTAGATCACTAATTAGGAACAGTTGACAATGCCAACATGCATATCATGCCACAATGAATATACAAGCAGAAGAAAAGAATTACATGTCAAAAATAATTTAATGTTAATAAATTGTAATGCACCAATTGAAGTTCAACGTGAATTGAACTCGTGCCATCCCATTCATGCATGACTTTTATAAGTAGGTAAGATTGAAAGGCATGAAGCAAGTCAAAATTATTGTAAGTAATCAATCCATTTTTGTTATATCCCTCAAGGTATCAAACTAGATAGCTAAAGATAATGAATTTCCAAAAGTAGGTAAACCTAGTTAAGATTGGAAAGGGTGAAGTCGACCAAATCCGAGGTCTAAGGTTGTATATTTTTATGTAAAGCAAACAAGAATCATTAAGTTACTTTTGGTATCATTGTTGGATGTCAAACAGTGTTGGTAGAGTAGTTCATAGAAAAGCTCACTAGACCAAAGCCGAGAGTTAAGATTGTATATTTTTATGAATGCTATCAATATAAAAGATTGTGTTTTTCATTCTACCCAAAATACAAGCATAAACCAATAATAGCTCCAATTTATTTACTTTTTTGTAACTTCCACAGCTCATACCTTGTTCTTTCATCCAATTTATGTTCTTGTTTGCTACTTCAAATCATTTTTTCCCAATAACGGCATACCACTAGTTTTGCATATTCTACAAAAATTTCGACAGAGTTTCTCCAATAACATAGACTACTAATAAATTTCATAACCTAATAAACAACAACGGGAGAATGCCTATAAGTCTCATATCTCCCCAACATTTTACAATATCATGTAAGCATGAATCAAAAGGCTAAATCCAAGACATATTAACACTTCAAGAAATTCATAAAATGATTCAAATCACAATTTCTATTCGAAATTAATGCATTAACCAATTACAAGACTTACCAGAATTTCCCCCACTATAGGGAATACGGGAGAGAAGGAACGGGGTTTCAGTCTAACTAAGATTGTGAAACGACACTCCCAATTACAAATGATTTCGAAGAGTCGGGATGCTCACCTTCACTACCTAGAAAATCGCAAAACCAAGTTTAAGAATCAGATGAAAACAAACCTTTGATAGTCAAAAAAATTAGACAGTACTTTTAAAATTTTCCCTTTCAATTTAAAACTAAGAAGTTGTGATCAAAGTAGTGATTATTTTTCTCTTACATGCCATAAAAAATGATTATTTCTCTCATGATACTGAGTCATTTTTCAATAATAAAAAAGGGTCAGGTCAGTTTTAGGGCTTTCAATTAAAATAGCTCTTTTTTTTACATTGTGTAACAATGCATTCAGAAGTTGGTGAGGGCTGAGATAAGTATAATATCATACTAAAAGAAAGAGAGATATGTTGAAAATACAGTGCATAGCAACATTACTATGATAAAGCTCTTTATTCGAATTAAAAACGTAGTCTTAAACTCAATAAAAGTTTTCTCGATGCCAAATAAAAAACTTATCTCAATTATCTCAACATCTTTGTCCGTAACTTATTGAATGAGGAATTCATGGACTTATAATAGCTAAGGTTGAGTCATTGAAAAATCATTAGTTTTTTTCCATAATACTTAACTCAACCTCTATCACTCGATTCCCAATTTCTTATAGTGCTCCATCTATACTTATTTTTCCATATTATGATAAGAATGTTGAATTAACAAAATAAAAACTGATGTACATATGCATTAACAACTCATTCACTTGTATGTATATATGCATTAACAAAATAAAAACTTATGTATATACTTATATGTGGTAAGGACAAAAGAAGAAGAGAATAATGTACGAGGAACTAATTCAGTTTCAACAACTCATTCACTTGTATGTATATATGCATTAACACAACAAGCCAACAAAACAACACAGATAGACATAAATATATATACATATAGAGAAAGATGGTAGTACTAGTTATATAACCAAACCTGAATAATATGATGATTAGATATGATCTGATTGTACACCAAATTAATTAACAGTCAACCAAAATTTCCATACATGTATGTATGATCATCAAACTACATAATGATCTCAGCTAATTAAACAAAACAAGGGTAATGCCTTAATTATATATCTATATATATAACTGAAATTAATTAAACAATATGTGTAACTATGATCATCATCATCATAATATATGATATGAACCTTAATTCATACCATATGCATAGCTAGTCTGAAGGAAAAATCCAAGAATCAAAAATGTCTTCACCTCTAGAGGGGATAGCACTCTCTGACCCTTTGTTGGACAACCACCACCACTACTAACCCAATTCAATCACCTCACACAAAAAGCTTTAACATTGCAATCCCTTCAATTTCGTAAAATACAAAACTAATTAATTTCTTTTAATGGCAATAGCAACAACAACAACTCTCAAACCATGGAAAATCTTTAAAGTTTCATTGGCATTCCATGTTTGAGATGATACACATCGGACCTCGCCTCAGTACCATTGATCACTCACAAACCCTACATTACCATAAACTCATGTATTGTCTTGCTTGATTGAAATTTTAACTAAGAAATACACTGGCAAGAGTACAACACCAAATGTAAATCATTGTTTGATGAGGGTGAGGGCAGTTGGAGGAGTTGAGGGAGAGGGAGGAAAGGGAGAAGTTGATGAGGGAGAAGATTTAGGAGTTGGAGGCGATGGAGAGGGTGATTGCTACCTGAGATTCACCTGGTTGAAAGCGCGGAAGGAGGAGGCGCACATGGTGGAGAGGGCGAATAGAGGAGGGCAGACAGAGGAGGCGTACACGGTGGATAGGGCTAACAGAGGAGGCGCACACGGTGGAGAGCGCGGACAGAGGAGGTGCACACTGTGGAGAGGGCGTACAGAGGAGGCGTACACGGTGGAGAGGGCGAACAGAGGAGGCGCACACGGTGGAGACGGCAGACGGAGGAGGCGCACATGGTGGAGACGGCAGGCGGAGGAGCCTCGAGTAAGGCGATGAGGAAGACGGAGCATATGAGAAGGACGGACGGATCAGGGAGATAGGTTTTTTAGAGGAGAGGGAGTTTTTTCTTTTGTTGAAGGAGGAGAGGGAGTTGAAGTTGGGATAATAGGGCTTTTTTATCTTACTTTCTAGTTTAGCAATGAAATACAAACCGATTACATTTAGCAATGGATTAGCAACGGATTAGGCCAATTTCGTCGCTAATCCGTTGGTAATTTAGAATTCGTTGCAATATTTAATTGCAACGGATTACCAAGGGAAATTTAGGCAAGACATTTTCACAGATTCTTTTACCAATGAAATTTAATTCCGTTGCTAATTTCCATTGCTAATCCGTTGGTATTTCGTTTCTAATTGGTTAAACATTTTCCCTTCTACATTCTGTTGCTAGTCCATTGCTAATTAGCAACGGACACATATTCCGTTGCTAATTTAGTTTCTAATTTACTATCTTTTTGTAGTGAATGGTAAGAAAATAATGTGAACCATGAATAGATTCCTATTTATAAGGTCCCCACAAATCCATATGAATTAATTGAAAAGAAGAAGTAGACTTTATTGTACTCAAATGAAAATGTAACTTGCATTGTTTGGAAAAGTGACATACATCACAAGGTACATCAGGTGAATGCAATGTAGTAACAGGAAGTAACAATGGTAAAAGTTTAGTTACAACAGAAGAAGGATGACCCAAATGATGATGCCAAGAAAAAACATTATTAACAAGATCACAATGATCAGGAAAAGTCACGATCAAATCAGATGAAGAAGTAAATGAAGCAAGAACATTTTGGTTGAATGACTGATGATCAAGAATGTATAATCCTCCTAATACTTTCCCAACTCCAAGGATTTGAGAGGACTCAATATCCTGTATCAAGCAAAAAAATGGATGAAACACAAATTTAACATGAGCAGAGGTAGTAAGTTTGTTCACAGATAACAAATTGTACTTAAAAGATGGAACATGTAAACAAGAATGTAAGGTTAATTTGGGTGTAAGAGATATGTCTCCAATGGCTTCAACAAACTTAACAGTTCCATCAGACAAATAAACTAGGGTAGATTGTATAGGTGGTTGTAAGGAGGCAAAGAGAGAGTGATCAGAACACATGTGATTTGAAGCTCCTGTATCAATAATCCAAGAACCATGATCAAGATAGACATGAGCACATGAATTAGGAATAATCAACTACTTGCAAAGTCTGTGGTGTGAACCATGTTTCCATGAGCTCCCTCAGTTCCAACAATCTGCTTGCCTTTCATGTATCGCTCTATCCCTTGTTGAATCATAGCTACAACATTAGTCTGAATATCTTCAAACTTATGAGAAACTACATCATCGAAATCCAGAGGTGATTCCAACATGTTAACCAAATTCTTATTTTGCTCAAGAATTGGTTTTTTATCACCATTGATCCTTTGATTCTTGAACCATTCAGTTAACCATGAAGCTTGAAACAATTTTTTTTGTATGTCGTTTCACCTTGCAATGTTCACAGAACAGTTCATCTTTATTGATGAGTCTTCTGGAATTGTTTCGAGTACCGAAAGTGTTGTTACTATTCACAAATCCTCCTTGAAATACAGAGTTAGGTGAAGAACCACCATGAATTTATGAAAAACCACCATGTGATCCACCTTTATTAACATGATTTATGACCATCATCGAGTGTCTAACTTAGGAGCAAAGGTCACATGAACTTATTTTTGCTTCTCAACTTGTTGAATCATAAAATATGATTTATTCCCACTTCGGCAAAGGATCCATGACCAATATCTGGTTCCTAACATGATCAAACATATCACCAAGCCCCATCATAAATTGAATCAACCGATCGTTTGACTCTAACTCCATCAATTTCGTATAGTTACCACATTAACAGTGAGGAATTGGTGCCAAACACGCTATTCATCCCACAGTTTATTCAATTTTGTATATTACTTGGCAACTGATATATCGCCTTGACTTATCGAGCAAATCTCTCGTTTTAACTGGTAAAGGAGAGGGTCATTACAATCTCCATATCTCTCATTCAGATCTAACCACACAATACATGTAAAAGTTGAATACGAAACGCTTCTACAATTTCCTTTGAAATCGAGTTAAGAATCCAAGAGATTACCATGAAATCAACCTTGCACCATCTGTCATAATCACGATGATCCTCATCAGGTTGCTTGCAGTTCCATTGATGAATCCGAGCTTCATCATAGCTCCAAGAGCAATCCTCATTGCTCTACTCCATGAGAGATAATTGAGATCTGTGAGTGGATTCGAGACTAACACCATGCTAGGATGATTAGAGTTAGACAAATACAACGGACCTTCAACGTTGTAGCTACTCGAACCAGTAACATGCACAATCTCAGCTTGTTGAGTTTCTGCAACTTGAGTCACCGTCATGTCTTTGATCTAAAAAATCACAGCAAAAACACTCAACCAAAGCTCATGATTTCAATCAACTGAGCTAGTAGACCAGATCTGATACTCAGATCTACAAAAAGTTAAATGGAGGAAACGAGGGTTTCAAATCGAGCACACCATGCTCTGATACCATGTTCAACTCCAAAGAAAATGAGAACTTTATTAATTAAAAAGTTAAAGTACAATACACACTTGGCTCACCTTATATACTTGTGGTGTGTGTGCACTTAACACGCTGCTCACACATACCTCGTGATCTCTAGTCACTCACTCACTAAGTACAATACATTAAACCAATATACACAACAATAATTCTAATGTTCATTGCATCATATATGGACACATTCTCTTGAATCTACATTTCCATTGGATATGCTCTAAGCCAACTGTCTCTATTTATCTGATTAATCTAAGAACAACTTACTCTGTATTGTTATCAAATAAAGTTTCCATGTTTTCTTTTTTTCATATAAGATGAGAGATATTTTTTATCGTATTTCTTTTTTTATTTTTTAACGAAAAATATTAATGTACCTCAATAATTGCAAGCACGAACCACAAGTAATTGTAGGGGTCTTTTGATTTTTACATCGCATTCATGAAACCGTATGTGTATCACATGTAAGTCATTAAACATATTATGACTTACAGTTGGTATCAGAGCAAAAATTGGCCTCTGCCTTGTTGTTTGTTCTTCTATTCATGTTTTGGAGTGTCTTGATAGTGCCGATTTGTGTATATTTTGTTTAGTTGATCAAAATTATTTTCGAATTATAGAAATCGATGATCTTGGTGTTTTGTTTTGGTATTCCTTCGAAACAATGTTTCCAATTCGATTCCTATTAATTAGGCGGAATAGCAAATATATATTTTTTATGTTTTCGGCACTTATTTGCGAAATTGATCTCTAAAATAAGAAAATCAATTTTGATTTTTGGTAATATTTCAAACACCTATTTGTGATTATCGATCAAGAGAAGAGAGGCATGAATTTTATCATGATCATATTCCTCTAATTTGTACTTATCCTTACATGTGTATATAAGGAATTCTAATGTGATACATACAAGTACAAAGTTTTGGTTGATTAAAAATAGGTGGTTAAAATTTTCTTATCTTAATTCTATTAATTTAAAGATGGATTGACCATATCATGAACACATGTTCATATTGCAGTGAGTTTATTGTAGTTGTATGTGCCTTGTACATGCTTTCAAAATTGAAATTTGCAAACACACATGCAATGTACACGTCACGCTTTGGTGTCATTGTATATGTGAATTTAAAAATGATTTGGCCATATGTGGATAACATATATATTCTTTATATATTTTTTTCTATCTTAATATTTTTTTTTAATATAATGTGAATTGTATTGTTCATACATTGATACATGAGAATCTGTATATTACATGCATGCAAACAGTGATAAAGTGACGTTATAATATATGTCTACTGCCATGCTATGTATAATTTGGATTTGCATGTATATTTAGTGTGATTGTCCTATATGAGACTTTAGGCACATTACTTAATATGCTATTATGTGCCATGAAGTATATCTGCATATGTATAATTTGTTAGTATTACTTAAATAAGGATGCAATACATTAAGAAATTTAGTGATTAAATGTAGGATGATTCATGCATGTGAAATTTTAAATAATGTTAGTAGCCACAATATCTACATTATGAAAAATTATTTAATTAATTATATGATCCCTCATGCATTTGTTGTAATTAGTTATATGGTTATGGTAAAATTCATCCCACGAAATATTTTATAATATTCATTTAATTAATTAGAATAGAATATCAAATTGTATTTTCTTAATTTACCCAAAAAAATTGAGAAAAGGAAATTAATTTGATAGTTTTATTATATGGTTGATGAATCTTATTGAGTAGAACATTAGCCCACGTGCATGTTTTTATGTCACTTGATTCATTTCTCTTATTATGTTTGCATTGGTAAAACATATTCTTTTTAGTCTCTATTTAGTATTACGCATGTATTTATTTATTTAATATTTGCAGCTACTCATATACCCGTCTTAGGTTTTGAGTTAAAAGTTGAGATCCTGTCTCTTAATGGGGAGAACTACAGGGTATGGAAGGAGAGAATTATTCTTCATTTGGGATTGATGGATATGGATTTTGTCATATGTAAGAACGAACCACCGGTAATCACTGAGACTAGCCCTCATAACGCGGTTGATCTTTATGAAAAGTGGGAGAGATCTAACCGCATTTGTGTTATGTTTATCAAAATGAATATAACGGCTAGTATTTGGGGTACATTGGAGAAGTATGACAAGGCTCGTCCATTGCTTAAAGCCATCGATGATCAATTTCAAACATCTGATAAGTCATTGGCCGGTACCCTGATCATGCGATTCTTATCACTTCGGATGCCCGAAGTTAAGGGTGTGCGCGAGCACATCATGCGGATTAGGGACATAGCGGCCTAGCTCAAAACACTCGAGGTTGATATGTATGGGAGCTTCTTAGTCCATTACATTTTGAACACACTCCCTCCTCAATATGCACTCTTTAAGATCTCTTATAACACACATAGAGATAAATGGTCGATCAATGTGTTGACGACCATGTGTGTTCAGGAGGAGGGAAGATTGATTATATAACAAGGGGAGAGTAGTGTACTGCTGGTGACGGACAAGAAGAAAGATAAAAAAGCTGACTGGAAGGGGAAAACAAAAATGCAAGATGGAATTGTAAAGAAAGAATCTAAATGTTTATTCTGCAAAAAGAAGGGACATATGAAGAAGGATAACATTAAGTTCCAGCAGTGGCTTCGAAAGAAAAATATATCAATTTCATATGTTTGTTTTGAATCTAATGTGGTTGATACCTTAAGTGACACTTGGTGGATTGACTCTGGTTCTTCAATCCATGTTTCTAATACATTGCAAGATATGACAAATCCGCGAAAACTAGCGGGAAGTGAGCTGAGCATTTATTCAGGAAATAAAAGGCGCTCGCATGTGGATGCTGTTGGAACATGCACCTTAAAGTTATCTAGTGGCTTTAATTTGAATTTGGACAATTTTTCTTTTTCTAGAAACTTAATTTCAGTTTCAAAGTTGTTGTATTTGGGATTTCGTTTCAACTTTTCTTGAACATCTTTTGATTTAATATTTAAATCAAATGTCGTTGGACATGATACTTTATTAAATGGTTTATTTTGTTTGAATTTGGAAAATGATGCCACTACTATACATGTTAGTGGTTTGAAAAGAAGTGTCATGAATGATGATTCTTCTATGTTATGACACAGAAGATTATGATACATCTCTAAGAATCGAATACAAAGATTGGTAAATCATGGAGTACTAAATGCTCTTGATTTTGCTGATTTTGAGATTTTTGTGAATTGCATAAAGGGAAAGCTGACTAAAATATCTAAAAAGGGTGCTCATAGAAGTTCATCATTATTAAAAATATCCATACTGACATACGTTGTTCGTATATGGACATTAAGACTGGTCCAAAATATTTTATCTCCTTTATTGATGATTTCTCACATTTCTTGTATGTCTACTTGCTTCATCATAAAAATAAAGCATTGGATGCCTTTAAAGTTTTCAAGGCTGAAGTAGAGAAATAAAATGGGAAACAAATTAAGATTGTTAGATCTGACAGAGGAGGTGAGTATTATGGTAGATATACTGAGGATGGACAAGCATTTGGTCCATTTACTAAGTTTCTTCAAGTGCAAGGAATGGATCTTCAATACACCAATCCAGGTTCTCTTAGTGAGAATGGTGTAGCAGAAATAAAAAACGTGACCTTGATGGATATGGTTAGGAGTATGCATAGTAATGCAACCCTACTTATCTCTTTGTGGAGTGAAGTTCTCAAAATATGAGTGTATATATTAAACATGGTTCCAACTAACGTTGTTTCAAAGACACCATTTGAGTTAACGAAAGGTTGGAAACCTAGTTTGCGACATATAAGATTTTGGGGATGTTCGTGTAAAGTGATATTTATAATCCACATGAAAAGAAGTTGGATCTTAGGACCATTGGCGGGTATTTCATTGGATATGCCGAAAGGTCTAAAGGATATCGCTTCTATTGTCCTTCTCATAGCACTAGAATTGTGGAATCTAGAAACGTGAAATTTCTAAAGAATGACATGATTAGTGGGAGGGATCATTTTCAGGATAATGTTCCTAAAAAGGTTCATTTTGATGATATTCCTTCTACGTCAAGTAGTCATATGTATGTTATTCCAAGTTATGCTCAAGTTCAATTGAGAATTGAGGAAGAGTTCAAACTCCACGAATTGTTGACAATCCTTCAATAGATCAAGTTGTTCATAAAAAACTAGAAATGGTAGAACAACCACTTGTTCATGAAGAACTTGAAATGGTAGAACAACCAATTGTTCATGAAGTACCTCAAGTAAATGAACATGTTGATCAACATGATCTTCAAAAAAATGTTGATGCAATATTAAGAAGATCTACTAAAGTTAAAAGGTCAACAATACCTAGTGATTTCATTGTACATCTGCAAGAATTGGACTGTAATGTTGGAGCCGATAATGATCCCAAAACATTTTCACAAGCTATGAATTGTGTTGAATCCAAATTATGGCATGATGCTATGATTGATGAAATGAATTCTATGTCATCTAATGATGTTTGGGACCTTATTGAGTTGGCTAAAGGAGCGAAGGCCATTGGTTGTAAATGGGTCTTTAAGACTAAGAAGGACTCATTATGCAATATTGAGAGATACAAGACTAGACTTGTTGTAAAAGGATTCATACAGAAGGAACGAATCGATTACAAGGAGATTTTTTCTCCTGTATCTAAGAAATCTTCGCATAATTTTGGCTTTGGTTCCACATTTTGATTTTGAGTTGCAACAAATGGATGTGAAAATCGCATTTCTTAATGGTTAACTAAAGGAAAAAGTTTACATGAAACAACCAGAAGGATTTTTCTTATTGGCAATGAGAATTTGGTTTGCAAGATCAAGAAATCTATATATAGATTGAAACAAGCTTCTCGATAGTAGTATTTGAAGTTTCATGATGTTATCTCTTCATTTGGTTTTGTTGAGAATATTATGGATAATTGTATATACCAGAAGGTTAGTGGGAGTAAAATTTGTTTCCTTATTCTATATGTGGATGACATTTTACTTACAACAAATGACAAGGGTACGCTTCATGAAGTGAAACAATTCCTTTCAAACAACTTTGATATGAAGGACATGGGAGATGCAGCCTATGTTATTGGCATTAAGATCCATAGAGACAGGATACGTTGTATTCTTGGTATGTCTCAGGAAGCCTATATTAACAAAGTTTTAGAAAGATACAGAGTGAAGAATTGTTCATCTAGTGTAGCTCCCATTGTGAAGGGTGATAAGTTCAATTTGAACCAATCCACTAAAAACGATTTCGAGCGGGAACAAATGCTCAATATCCCTTATGCTTCGGCCGTTGGAAGCTTGATGTATGCTCAAGTTTGCACAAGACCTGACATAGCATTTACAATTGGGATTTTAAGAAGTAGACGTGTGCAATAGGCGGGTCTGGGCTGGACCTAGGCGGAGTTTTTTTGAAGGCCATGGCCAAGCCTGCCCAAGCGCGATTTTTCATATGGCGGGCCCAAGCCCGCTCAAGCTCGATATGGGCTGGGCTTGGGTGGGCTTAAAGCATGCTTGCTACTTTCAAAAAGAGTTTTTTTTTTTTTTTCAAAGCAAATTATTTGTTAAATCATAACTTAAGTAGTTAGCATATGTAATTCACCTTTACATTTTTCAATTTCAAAACTTCAATCATTGAGAAGTGAGAACTTGAGAATACGAGTTGACGAGTTGACTACCAACATTCTTGCATTCAATGCGTTGTAAATTCTTTTTTTTTTTTTTTTTTTTTCGATCGTTGCAGTTGCATAGCATTGTTGGCAACAATTTGTTGCCTTGTTGGGCCTGTTGGGCCGTTTGCTAGTTGCATACTTGCATTATTTGCATAGTTCATTTATTTGTCTAAGTATAATATATTTAATCAAAACAACACAATTGATCCTGTAACCTAGTGGTAAAATGGTGTTGTTTACCTTTAACACTAAAGTTTGAATCTCACCTTTGATATTTTTAAGTTGTATTTATATACATTTAAAAGTTTGTGTTATATGTGATCGAGCTCGGGTCGGGCCTAGGTTAAAAAAATCAAACCAGGCCCGCCCAATATAGTTGCAGGTTTTTATAGGCTTAGGCTGGGCTTCATCACATTTTTAAGAACCCAACCCTGACCCAAGTCAGGCTGGCCTGGGCAGGCGCCCGACCCAGTGAACAGGTCTATTAGGAAGATACCAGAGTATCCAGGTATGAACCCTAGGAGAACTGCAAAGAAGGTTATGAGATACCTTCGTGGGGACAAAGAACTACATGCTTACATATAGACGAACTGATATTTTGGAAGTCATTGGCTACTCAAACTCAAACTTTGCCGGTTGCATTGATTCACGTAAATCAACATTTGGATTTATTTTCATAGTAGCTGGTGGAGCTGTATCACGGAGAAGCACAAAGCAGACATTGATTGCTACTTCCACTATGGAGGCTGAGTTCATTTTTTGTTTTGAGGCTACTTCTCAAGGTGTTTGGCTAAAGAGTTTCATTTATGGGCTTAGAATCATAGATTCTATCTCTAAGCCATTGAGAATGTATTGTGATATTCAGCTGCTATTTTCATGGCTAGGAACAACAAAAGTTGGATTCGAAGCAAGCACATCGACATTAAGTACTTAGCCATAAGGGAACGTGTTAAGGACAAAACAATGGTCATTAAGCAAATTAGCACTGAATTAATGATTGCGAATCCTTTAACTAAAGACATGCGACCAATGAAGTTTAAGGATCATGTTGATAGGATGGGACTTAGTCCATTATGTGATTATCATTGTAAGAATGGTATTTGTGAGAACTCTTTAGGGATATTTCCTTACTTATGTATTATGTACACATTCATGTTTTATTTAATTTAAGAAATATCATTAAGTTTGGGCCAAGAATAAACATGAGGTTTATCCATTAAGTTATGACAATATGTTAAGAAATTTAATGCATTGTGATACATGGAAGGTACTACTCACTTGATAGATGACCTATCGTCATGATTCATACATTTTATTTTTTAATTTTGGTGATAATGTGTATATGGATCAAGTGGGAGAATGTAAGTAGAATTTAATACTTATCATAAAGTGATCCATGTGGGCCCCACACATTACAAATATCAAGTTGTGATTAAAGATAACGATTGATGGGCGATTATCCTTTGAAAAAATAAAAAATGCAGTTTGGTACCCAACTCTATTCTCTTGAAGTTTTTACTCTGGAACACCATCTAGGAGAGGAGAAGAAGAGTTGAAAGATCAAGCTTTGGAAAGAACAACAATGGGTGGAGGTAGTTTTTATTTATTTCTGCATTTTAGATTAGATGTTTACACAAAGATCATCTAATCTAAAATGTGAAAATAAATAAGAATTTCCTCCAGCCATTGTTATTATTTCCAGAGCTTGATTTTACAACTCTTATTCTCCTCTCCTAAATGGTGTTTCAGAGTAAAAAACTTCAAGAGAATAGAGTTGGAGACCAAACCGAGTTGTTTATTTTCCCAAAGGATAACTGCCCATCAACCACTATCTCAAATCGCAACTCGACACTTGTAATGTGTGGGGCCCACATGGATCACTTTATGATAAGTATTAAATTATGCTTATATAACAGCGACGCAATAAACTACATGTTGTTCTTGCAAGCATTTTCTGGTGTGTCCCTAACATGCAAGGTCATTTTTTGTTAAATTCTCTATCTTATTTCTTGTATTAGAAAAGTACTACACCTCGTTACAAAATTGGGCAATGAAATAAAATGATTGACCATCGGTAATCCCTTAGTAAATGATTTAGTGAGATGCATGTGTGGGTGGAATTTTAGCAAACTTGATGCGTAACATAATACCGTCGATCGAGGCTTGAGTTATACTCAATGTCTTGAGGACTATTTCGCTCCTCTATAGTGCTTATGGTCTAATGACGATAGTCTCCCAAGATATAACGATCATACTAATGATTTTAACACTTCAAATCATTAGTCTATGAACCAATAGAATTATTGAACACTCTCTCCGACTTATGACCATGAAAAGAGAAGGAAATTTGATTTTGACTCATTTTCCTAACCTTCAAATTCTATTGTAAGTCTTATAAAAACGATCTATCTAGTGAATATATATAGACTTTCATGTGTCTATTAGGAAAGGCATGTCTCTTAGTAAGTAAATACACCTTTTAGTATCTCATATCCTTCCACATGATTACACATTTTTTCACATAATTTCCATTCAAATTATAAACAATTAAATATACTATTAATTGTTCCAACAATCTCCCACATGAATGAAAATCGATTATCAAATCTATATACCCCCCACATAAATGGATTATAAAAATCACATGAATGGAAATTGATTATCAAATCTATATACCCCCCCACATAAATGGATTATAAAAATCATTTTAATGCTGACACACTTAAGAAAGTATTGGTGGAATAAAGTCACATCAGGAGAAGTATCGTATATAGACTTGAACTTTCCCTAGTGAAATATTATCGAAAAACTTCTTAACGTAGTGGATATATATGATCTTGAACTGTTCATTTTATGGTATACCGAGACAATAATACTTACATAACTCCATCCCTATCATTATTGGTTATACAGCTTTGTCCATTTTGGTCCTAGACACAATCTTGATTTCATGATAGATTTATAGAATTTAGTCTGTCTCATTCCTATAAATGCGACCGACATTTACTATCATATAGGTGACATCTTTATTTGTCATTAAATGCTTAGCATACCCTTCACTTATCCCAACACACATTTTATCTTTAGAATGAGAGAATGTGTTTTTCTCTTGAGTTTCATCTAACCAATTTGCCTATTGAACCTAGTACATGAGATATCTAATCAGCTAGGTTAGATTTTCGTCAGACTTAACTCATTTTTTAGGCTTTTAAACTCATTCCCCTCGAAATTAGCTTACTTGATATTAACAAACTTACAATTAGTGGCACAAGTTTGTCTTCTCATTTCTCATTTTCTATGAAAATTATTTCATAATCAAGTAAATATCCAATGGTAATCTTTAACATTTAAGTCCATATTTACTATTTTACATCACCATTTTATATGCATTATTTTTTTGTCTGTCACTTTCGATTATTAGCTGTATTACAACATGTGTTACATAGACAATTGTATCTAATAAGAAATATCCTCCAAGCTCTTTCAAATCCATAATGTTGCTTTCCTAGCTAATTTTAGTAAAGGGCGCAATCATTTAGATTCCAATGTGAATCTAACAATACTCCACTTTCTTTGAGGATCTCCAAGTGATACACACATTTCTTCTTTAAATTCATCATTTATGTTGTGTCTCAACATCTATTGTTTTGCTTTATTAGCAACCAACTAGGTGTAGATGTTATTATAGACTAGTGAATTTCTCTCGAAGAAATTAAGGCTTCATTTCTCTCAAATAAAGCCTTAAATTATCAATTTAATTCGCTTCATTTTAAGCAATTTATCCATCCGCATTTAATTAGATTTTAAAATCCATTAACACTTTAAAGGCTTTAACTTGATGGACTCAATCTCAATATTGATAACTCATTTTCAAAATAATATAAATTAAATGTCTCTTCTAAAATACTTTTATTGGGGCTTTTCTTTTATTCGAAAATAAAGACAAAAGTTTTATAGACACCCCCACATTTTTAAGTATTTATGGACATTTAATACTACCGTAATATATTTTCAAAAAAGATTATACCTTTCAAAATTTGGGCCTGAATTTGCATTCAACCCCTACAATTATGATTACTTAATGCTAATTAATAAAATATTTATCAATAAGTAGATCTACTCAAACAAAAGCTTAATATATTTGTACTAAAATTACCACATGAGTGAACACAAAATATGCTTAATAACAAATGACTGCATTAATGCATGCTCAAAAAGTATATATACATTTATTTATTTATTTAATAGCAAAGCATGCATTATGATATAATGCCTAGAATATATAATTTAAAATAGATTGCACAACCATATATGCATGCATATAAGGATTCACAAATTCACATGTAATTGGATTTAGTTGTATTCAAATAAAATCAAATTGACCACCTACTAATTCATTATAGAATTGAGTTCTTATGTGCCGGTTAATTGTGATTTTAATACTCAATGCAATCTAAATACTAGAAGGACGTCATGTTCATTGGATTAACACGACTCTTAATACTCTACGCCACCACTTCTGTCCTCTATTTCAATAAAGTAAGAAAGAAGACTGGACGAACTTTGGGTTGAATACAATGTATTTTCAAGGATTTCATCAATAACATTGCAAGAATCATGAATACAAAATTCCATGAGGCAGAAAGTTTCATTTGGTCGCCAATTGCGTCCTCAAAATTAGTCCCATCACCATCTCTGCATGTCAATTCACAACCTTAAATTGGGGCTCACTTCATAGTTGAAAATATGGGCCACGGAGTCGAATCGAGTCATTTGATATGGTGTCTCTTTATTTTTCTTTTATTTGACCATGCAACTTGATGATAAATGCAGATGGATTTCCAATTACACTCACATGTACGTAATCAGGACTATATTCACATCTTTTAGGAATGGGTGGGTGTCTTCATCTTCATTGGACATAAACCAACACCAACCACCATTGTCAATCGATCCAATCGATTGGATCGATTAGTCCCAAAATACATCTAGATATAACAATTAATCATTGATGTAAATGAACAACATTAATTTACAATGATGTATTGTGTATCGAGAAAGAATAGATTTTCTTATAGGTCAGATCTCTTCATTACAAGCGTCATCAATGGCGTCCCCAAAACAAGTGCTCCTATCTTGATCTCTGCAATCTCCATTTTGCATGAATAAGCAAAGAACGATAAAATCTCTTGTGGGTTCTTCAATGCCTTTAACATTAAGATTGCAACAACCAAGTATTGCCCATACATGTCTTTGAACATTCAAACGACATAAAAATCACCCACATGCACACATATGATCAGATAAACCAAAATCTAATGAGATAAAATAAAATCCTAATCATCACTGGTCACCATTTCATTGAGAAATATGTTTTTTTAATTTTTCCATACACCTATTTAAAAGTACACCATATTGATTCTAATTATGCACATGTTATTTCTATGATTGCTAATAGAAGAACAACATAGCCAATAGAGACAACCAAACTGCAGGAAAATAATGACATATACCATTGGAAGAATCGTCACTGTGGTGACCCCTCCCTTAATCTAGGGCAGCGTCCGATCTAATCCCGTTATTAAGCCCTAATTCCATCCACATAGAACCTAACAACGTATTAGTCAGCCTTACTAATAAACCTTGCACCATTCTCATAATTAAGTATTATTTTAGAGTTAATTAAAATTTTATACAGTTTAAAGATTATTCAGCGGAAGTCTTGACAATTATGCGGAAGTCAATTATGGAAAACCGGGTAACAATGATCATATGCGTATTTATAAAAAACGGTGATAGCTATCTATCAACATGTGTCTGGTCAGTATACTATCTCTTAACTCATACATACAACCCCAAAATTATATAGAATACATATATAAAATGTACAACAAAATCCAAAAAAACCTACATAAAAGGTAGCAGCTCTCCACTGGCTCAGAGGTAGTCGCCGATCTTCTCCTTACTCGATCTGCCACTCAATGGATCTAAAACCACCGTGATAAAAATGACGGTGAGTACAGTAATATATAAAGTAACACTGAGAGACATTTAACCACATTTCTAAACACAAGATAACAACTCACAATACATACATTCATTATATCACAATAATCATTAATACACAAATCCATTACCAAACAATGTAACATCAATAGACTATTCAAATGAACCACCCATTTTTAATTGTTTACCTAACACATTAGCCCAATAATACCCTATTAATCACATATAACTTGAATATTGATCACATTGACTTTGAGTATTGATTACATAGACCTTGGATAGTCATTTATTTAGCACGACATATCGACCTCATGTAATAGGCCTACACACATAGTACTTCGGTATTACCCTCATTGATTGCCGCTTATCATTATGCATTCTCCTTATTAGTTTTGAAACACAGCATATCGACCTCACGTAATATTTATGCACAAGTGCTTTGGTATTACTGTTATTGGTCACCGCTTAATCATTTCACACATTGGTCTAGATATTACCTTTCAAGTGATAGCTTATATATCCTATCCTTGTCAGTTGTGAAACATGGTTTATCAACCTCATGTAATAGGTCGACACACATAGTACTTCATATTACCATCATTGATCATCTCTTGTACATTTCGTCAACTTTATATGGTAAGTTCGTGACACTAACTAGTCAGCTATACCGACATCCCCAACTCTCATACCCCGTGTGTCGCGTATACCCTAAGCCACATCATGAAACCTAAACACATATATTCTAATTTGACTACAACTACATAACAAGATAAAGCACACCAATTATAACACTAAGAATCCAACAAACACAACAATACAAAGCAACAAAATCAAGCAACAATATCAAGACATGAAATGGAGAGAAATATCTCAATTAGTTTACTTACCTCAAAGCCAATTTCCTAGCTAAACTCGCATTTTGATACCTCGAAACACGTGCCCAAACATCTCAGACTCTTATTTAGGCTCCAGGTACTATTAGACTAATTTTATAATGTGTTTAGACCCTCAGTTAGGGTGTTAAACTTGTTTCAGATGTTTATGTTCTAGTTAGGAAATTGCAAATTTTGTGCTGCCAGGGCTCTTTGCGCGCTGGGTGGAATGTCTAGCGCGATAATGTCCTCAATAACACGCTAGTCAACCTGATTAGCGTGCTACACATAGGTAGCATGATAGTTAGCACGTCTAATGCGTTATGTGCAGGAAAACCCAGAATTCTGCACTTTGAATTCTGAGTTTTCTCTACACATGGCTAACTGTAACACCTTGGTTTCCCTGTCCTCACCTAACAGGGACCCCAAGACACCCTCTAATGCCACCATAATAGCCACTTCAATTTTATCATAAATTCAATAATTTAACTAAGTTAATGGTGTAAATCAACTTACCAAGTTGTAGTACACTACTACTTAATCAACACCTTAATAAATCTCCTTCTTCACTGGTTTTCTTCTTCTTCAACTATTCCTCTCCAGCTTTACTTCTCCAGCAAGTTTTCAATTGAAATGAAATGCAACTATTTGCATGAGTTGATATTTCCAATCTTATATATATGAATGGGATAAGGTTGCTTAATAGCCATTGATCTCCATGCATATAAATATCTCAATAATCCAATGGCTTACACTTTACCACAATTCACACTAACACTCCACTATCTCCATCTAACTAACACCAATTTGAAACTCAATTGGTCTCTTGATGTGTCAACACGTATCTCAAGGAATATCAAGTGGTTATTATTTTAATTTGCTAACTTAGGTACATTTAATGTAAATCAACTATAACCTTATCAAATTTAACTATTTAAGCCACATCAACTTAAATTAGCTTACCACATTACTCTCTACCCTAGTCCCACATCGGCACGCACCTCGAGAAACGTCAGCGCTCACGTCTCGCTCTCTATACATAATTAGGAGTGACTTACTAAGTCTACACATATACAATGCACCAAATATGCATCATACGAGAAACGTCACCGCTCACGTCTCGCTCTCTATACATAATTACGGACCAAATCCACTATTAGAAATTCAGGTCATTACAGTCACCTTTTTAATCCACATGAGGCATTGGAACTTAAAAGAAATAGTCTTCAGAATGTTGATGGGATTTTAGAAAACTTGATGTGTAATAGAAGAAAGACATACTGCAGTCGATCGAGGCTTTAGTTATACTTAATGTCCTGAAGACTATTTTGCCCCGCTATATTGCTTACGGTCTAATGACGATAGTATTCCAAGATACAAAGATCATAAAAGTTGTGGCATCCCCTATCCCGATTAGGGCGATACCTGGCCTGAAACCCTAATTAAGCCCAGTAAACCTGATCAGGCCTAATTGGAGCCAGTAGCCTTAAACATGTACCTGTTAATACAACATGTATATTGTAAATCGAAATAAACTATAGTATAAAAGCAATAAAAATTTAAAACTCTTTTGATACTATTTTATAATATATAAAAACTGTTAAACTGGCATAACCATCGATAAGCAAAACATATCCCAACCCAGTGAAATTACAAAACCATATCTCAAATAGTATATAACACACTGAAGAAGTGATCACATAAGATAATACTAAGAAGGGCCGGGTGTCTTTGCCTTTTCTTTCTCCGTTGCGCTAAGTCTAGTACTTGAAATATTAAGAGGGGGAGTTGAGCGCTCCAACTTGCTCAATAAGTGACCTGCAAGTCCATCAATTATCAATAAAAATCAAGTAAGCAATGAATAACAACATGAATCCAAAATATATCTATTTGGGCATTAGAAACAATATAATCAATACATAAGTTGAATGCAAGTATTAAGTTCATTTCAATATACATGTGACTTGTATTTTCATTTCAAACTGAGCTGTGAAACTCTCGTTACCCAGGAGTACAACCCACAAAACTCATGTGTTGGCCGACATGTGATTTCTATGGTGTATCCAGGCGTAGCGTAGCTACTTACTCAAATAGGAAAGCAATAACCAGGTACCTCAAGGTTTTTAAAAGGAAAGTGCTGGTAATGATCCAATATTTCCATCTCATTCCAGTTCGATTTGCTCGTCGTATCTCTTTACGGGAATTAAACATAAAGATAAGTTCAAGTCACAGTATATTGCCCCATTCCCAGTCCATATTACTAAATGCTCTAATAATACTATTTTACATTGCATAATTGATGAAAATATGAGTCCCACTTACCTTGACTGGTGTTTCCTAACCTCAACGAGTTCTCCGAAGCTCCTAATCCACATCCAAATGAATCTACATTAAAATAAATTCATTTCAATTTTATTTTGACCAATTCTAGGTTTAACCAAATTATTTCACGTTTTACGAGGTGAAAACCTCGGAATAACATCTTGAAAGAATCCCAATATATTTATTTTTCATAGAAATACTTCAATTTCTATTTATTTGGTCAAATTACTATTTTTTTAATTTTTCTTTGATTTTTTTTCTCAATTTTAAAACCTTTATTTATTTATTTATTTGGGTCGGGTAAACCTTAATGGGTTTGAGCCGACCCTGGCCAGAGCATTGGGCTTGGCTCGCCCCATGGGCCGAGCCTAGCCTAAGCTCCTGACCCGGTCCACAAAGGGACGCACATGCACAATTGTGCATGTGTGCCTTCTTCTCGGGGCGAACAGAGAGTTCGACTCTCTATAAAATCTAGGCAAGATGATTAAGTTTTATGACACTGTTATTTGTTACATACTTTGGATACATTTATTGGATACGCAATGGTGTGGGTTTTATTAGGATATGTGCCGCATGTATCTCAATAAAATTTACTACATTGTGTATCTAATGTATGTTCTCAAAGTATGTCAAAAAATCATTTTCCTTTATTTTACGTCGATTGAATGATAGCTTTACTGGTTGTGTATGTCCTTGTTTAAAAAGTTTTTATAAGGATTTTCTAATTGGTTTTTACTTAATTACTGTTAATCTTAATGTCGTTATCTGAATTGTTGTCATTTTGTTGTTTTATGTAAATGACTTAATTAAGATGTGTTTCAAGTGCTAATGAAACGATCAGTTATGAAGTTGTGATCTCCAAATCAGTATTACGGGACTTATCTACGAATTGGGGTAAATGGATAAGGATAATGTTGTTGCAACAAGGAGATTAGCTGTTGCAACAAGGTCTCATGATTAAACAGTTGCGGATATGATCTTATCTACGTCAACTGAAGATATGCTGTTAATAGAGATGATTTGAGACACATTAATCATGTGAAGAACATGATGGAACGTGGTTTGTTATTAAAGATGAAGACAGTTCAAGGATCGTTGAGATAGTTGAGATAAAGGGTCTTCACTTGTCTATTTATATTCCAAATTTAGGAGTTGTAATAAACTCGTCTACTTTATAATTCAGTGAACGCGTTGTTCACTTCATATTGAGTTTTAGGAACCAATGAGACTTGGGTATTCCAGTGAGGGGAGACTCACCGTGCAAGTAATGAGAGACTTACGTAAAGTCAATTGTGAAGGTGAAGAGTAGTGTTGCAAGCCTAGTGAAGATCACTGGTTCGAGTGTCGCGTAAATTTGTAACTAGTTTATCTTAGTGGATTTACATCTGGGCGTAGCCTCACAGATGTAGATCATGGACTGAACTATGTGAACAAGCTTCCTTGTGTCATGGTTTGATTTACTTACTATTTACTTTATTTAAGTATTTGCATTGTTATTTATTTCCTAGTTACAACAACACGCATTCTTGTTGTAATAAGTATTTGGTACTTTCAATTGTTATCAAAGCAGGCATTGAGAAACCTTTATTTATAGAGATAAGTGAGAGCCGTATGATAATAAAGTGTTTCAGGGAAATCTATCAGACCAACCCGAAGGTGTGTCTAACATGAGGCCGCCATTGCTTTCTAGATAAACTATACATATTGGAAGGCACGTATGGAGGGATTCGTCCTCTTAGTCGATGTCAAAGCTTGGCAAGCTATTCAGAACATATGTGCACTGCCACTTTTTAATAAAGAACCAAAGAACACCAATAAATGGATTAAACCTAAAAGAGAATATGAAGGACTAGGTCATTTTCAGCATGAGTGCATATCAAGGAAGAAAGAAGTCTCTAGAGTCCACCTGGAGTGGCTCAGACTCAGAAAGTGAAGAAGAGCATGTAAATCGTTACGTTGCCTTTGCAGTTGTTTCAGAAGTTCCTGTTGCAACCACAATACCTGTTACAACAGATCAGCCTAATGCAATAACCGAGAGTGAAAAATCAAAGCCTTCCTTGTTAAATGAAGTTGTAAGTGACTTTGATGATTAAGAATTTAAATTATCTATTGACACTAATCATGCAGAGACCTATATTGAGATGCTGACAAAATGGGAAGAAGCAGTTGAGTGTAATCAAGCACTATAACGACTATTATCAGAGAAAGAAATGGAGCATGATAAATGCAAAGCCAAGCTAGAGAAAACTGAAGATACATTGAAAAAGCTCACCAAAAGGGAATGCAAAGCTTGATGACATCCTGCAGCAAGGAATGGAATCTGGAGATTACAAAGGCCTCAGATTTGTCAAAGGTTCATCCTCAAAGGCATATCTAGCTGAACCTATGAAGTTTGTAAAAGCTGCACATCTATTCGAACCCGAGATGACTGTCAAAGTTGAAAACTTTCATCAACAACCCAGAAGGAGATTTCGTTCCACGTATTATTATTATGGGGTCAAAGGATACATACGACCTATGTGTTTTAAGATGATTCGAGAGCTTGTAAGGAGGCAACATAAAATCACTCAATGAGTAGCATAATGACGACAATACACCACTCAGAAGATATGGGTTCCTAAGAATGAGTTAACGTGTCATGCTGCTCCAATGTCCCTCAAGTTTATGACATCGTCAGATTGGTATTTTGATAGCGGTTGTTCAAAGCACATGACTGGAGATAAGATTAACCTTGTGAACTACCAGATGTGTGAGGGAGGACTTGTCACATTTAGAGATGGAGCTCGAAGCACATTGATCAAAAATGTAACGTCAAATATTTTCGCACTACCTGTTTTAAATAATGTATTGCATATCGAAGATATCAAGGGCAACCTGCTTAGTATCAGTCAAATCTGTGATCAAGATTTATATGTAAAGTTCATAAGTGATAGCTGTCAAGTATGTCATGAGAGTGGAAATTGTGTTACGACCGGAGAATGATCATCTAACAATTGCAATTTAATGCAACAGCCAACCAAGTGCTGTTACATCTTTGTTTCTATGCATGATGCAATAGAAACATGGCACCAGAAGTTGGGGCATGTACATTTCAGACATATGAAAAAGCTATCTGATGTGGGAGCTGTAAGAGGACTACCAAAACTTCAGCACACTACCAAAATAGTATTTGATCCGTGCCAGCTTGAAATGCAAAGAAGAAACGAACATCAACTAAACTAGGGTCGGGTCACCCGGCCCAAACCATTACTCGAGCCCGATATCTGAAGCAAGCCCAAATAACAATCTGGTATGCCTATTTAAACCTGCAGAATAACATACTAACCATTGAAATAATAAATGCGAAAGTAAAATCAAAACTAGACTTCCATATATCATAAGACCAACAAGATAATTGTTCAACAGTCTAAGTAGGTTCAATCATCCCAAAAAGCTTCCAAATAGTATAGAAAGCTTCTTAAATAGTTTAAAATAGATAAGGAGGGTTCCAAAACAACCCAAATAACCTACTTAAAGTTACACCCTAAATTTATTATTCTCAAAAGCAAATATATAGATAGTAAGAGCATGCAATTGCTCACAATGCAAAGAAAGACTTCAAATGGGTGCCTTTCCTTTGTCACAAACTAATACGGATGTGGATGTACCTAGAGAGTAAGTGAGGTAAGCTAAAGAACCAACGAAGCTCAATAAGAGAGAAAACTCACTCAAACACTAAACATGCATGTATTACCTATAAAGCGAAACAATTCTACACATGAATAAGTAAACCAAGTCGTAAAGCATTTAATGAAAAGAAATGAAGACATGATTCTCGTTCATAAAAGGGGGTGTAAACAAGTTCCATATCCAATATAACCGAAAAGTAGATTTGTAATTCAAAAGGCAAGGAATTGAGTTGAAATCACATGATGCAAGAGAATTCACAAGTTCGTAAATAAATTTTATTTATTCATGCAACATGATTCAACATGAGAATTACCATAAGAAATAAATAGTACGTATAAGTTGTTGTTCTATTCAATGCATTCTAGCTAATAGTATGGATTCGGTAACCGAAACACTCACCCTCGAAGTGATATGAACCATTGGTGGTCACAATGGCTATTGTGATCTCCATTTAGTTCCATCAAACCAACAGTAAGTGTTTCCAAGCCATCACCAAATGAGACCACTTGTGAACTCGATACTTCGTGGTGCAGACCACTCTCTTTTTGGTGGGATCATAGCCACACCACTGCGATTCATGGCACGGACCACTCTCTGTTGGTAGGGCAGAGTCAAGTTTGTTACGGTCAGCAAATCCGCCCCGGGACACTGCCACACCACCGCTACTTGTGACGTGGATCACTCTCTTTTGATATAGCTCCATCACTGCTTTTGTATCGAATAACGAATTTGTTCACGTCTCATGCATTCCATAAATAAGCATATTCATACCATTAACTAAATCCAACCTAATCCCAAGTCTTTCGATAAGAATATGAAATTTCTATTTATCTAATATTCATGGCACATTTAATGCATGAGCGAAGCTCCCCACTTACCTCGACTTGCCACGACGCCTATAACAACTCCTGGTACGCTCGGGGCCCAGCGTGAATCTTCGCGTGACACTATACAAATTCGTAACACACTGAATAAATAAATGCTTTGATTTAAAGTTAAGTCGATATTTCATTTATTGGGCTTTGGGGCCCATTATTATTGGTCCCGTGTGTTCGATGTCGTCCGACACCCTCGTCGAGGTGCCGATGCACATCGTGGATAAGGTCAAGGTCCCATTTGACCATTAATTTCATTATAGGGACCAATTTGGTCACTATTTAATTGTCCAAGAGGCCATTTGGTCCCTCTTTTGTTGACCAGGGGCCAAGAAAGTCCCTATTCAATACAGTCAACCGCCCCTCTTGGGGGGGGGGGGGGTTAATCGAACTAGGACTGGTCAACCATAAGTTGACCAAACCAGGAGCTAAGAGCTTAGCTCCTGGTTCGTCAACCATGAGGGGGCAGTTGCTCCTTCTCCTAGCCGCTGACTGGAGACATCCCAGCGCGGTGTCAGCCGAAGCAGGGTGGCTTAGGTGCCACCCCTTGTTTTCTTCCTCGTGGCGATGGGGCTCCCTAGTGGGGCCCCACCTACTGTCGCCAGCCGCCACTCCCATTGGCGGTGCTGCCGAGGCACCACCTCCCTTTTGGTGCTTTCCCATTCAAATCACTTTTATTTTTCCAAAATAACCCAATCAAGATAAAAAAGAAAGAGGGAGGGAGATGGAAATTACCTTGCTTGTGCATTCTTTTGCCTTGATCACAACAAACCTCTTAGATCCCTCTTCTTATTCTTTCTCCCCTTTTTTGATCCAGGGTTTTGTAAATAAATTACGGTGGTTAGGGTTTATAATTTGATTTTTTTATATAAGGGCTAATTAGTGTAAGGTTTAGGAAATTACTAAATCGCCCGTAGGGCAGGTCTATTAGGTTTTGGGTCGTCAAAGAAGAAAAGCACAAAAACCTGTTGATAGCTACAGTACCAAGGCATTACTCGAACTTCTCCACATCAATTTGGTTGATCTAACTCAGGTGACTATTTTATTAGGCAAACGATATATCTTGATATGTGTAGACTATTTCTCTCGTTTCACCTAAGTGTTGTTCCTAAGTGAAAAATCAGATTCTTTTGATATGTTTAGTGACTTATGCTTAAAGTTACTAATGGAGAGAAAAGCCTCAAGAGAAAGCATTGTCAGGATAAGGAGTGACCATGGAAAGGAGTTTAGGAACTACAAGATTGCAGAGTTCTGCAGAAAAAAGCAGCAATCAAGAATTTTCAGCTCCAATTACCCCTCAATAAAATAGAGTTGTAGTAAGGAAGAACCAACACGTGCGAGAGATGGCTCGAGTCATGATTACTGCAAAAGAACTTCCTACAAAGCTATGGGCAGAAGCAATCAATACAACATGCTACATCATATATAGTACACTCCCTACGAGTTGTGGAAAGGTAAAACACCAAATCTCAACTACTTTCACATTTTTGGAAATAAATGTTTTGTGATGAATGATAGAGAAAGGCTAGGGAAGTTTGATAGGAAATGTGATGAAGCAAAATTTTTAGGATATTCTTCAAATAGCAAGGCATACAGAGTTTTTAACAGACGTACTCACAAGGTAATGAAGTCCATTAATGTTGTGTTTGATGACACAATCTCTGCCAAGAATATATTTGTGACGACCCTTTCTCAAATTAAGGCACTGCCCGACCTAATCTCGTTATTAAGCTTTAATCTCACCATATATGACCTAACAAGGAATTAGTCAGCCTTTTTAACATTCTTATTACTTACCAACTTTTTATTAGTTTTCAAATAGATATAAGCATATATATATATATATATATCCTATGTAAATTCATAAATCAGAGTTAATTAAAATTTACTAACTTAAAAGTTATGCAGCGGAAGTCTTAACTAATTAACAATTGGAAGCTTATAAACATATAACCTAACATTTGTCGAAAAATCAGGAATTAAAGATCACGTGCATATATATAATGAAACGGCGATATACAACATCATGTGTCTGGTCAAGGTACCTATCACTCAACCCAAAATATATAACCCCAAAAGTATACCATATACATATAAAAATAATACATCAAAAATCAAACCCACAAAATCTGGTGTAGCAGTGCTCCACTTGTTGAGAGGTAGTAGCCGATATTCTCTTTGCCCGGCCTGCTACTCGATGGATCTGCACTCACCATCACAAACTAGATGGTGAATACTTGAAAGTAGAAAGTAATACTTAGAGACATTTGTTCACATTCCCAATTATGCAACAAGTATGAAGAAGCATAATAATAATAGAAACTATGCTGAAAGCATATAATGCAAAGAGATACTTTGGTTAAACAAAATGAAACTGACACTAGGCTAAGCAGTAATGATCTAGGGCGGGTCGGACGTGATCTTCATCACATCAGCTTTTCCACTATATAAGGATGGAGCTGTGCTCTACATCTCTGTGAAGGTCGTACTTATACGGTATAATACGCCTTTATAATTATCCTAAATGTCAGTCACTGGGATGTATACTTGCCAACAACCCCAAGTCTTACAACTCGCGAAGTTACCCAAGTTATGCTTGCCAACAACCCCGAGTCCCATACCCTGTGTGTTGCGCAAGATGGTGGAGAAACCCTAATCACCCTGAAAAGTCTAGTGATCCCCGTATGTCAGACGGATTTCTATCATAAAATGACCCTAGATACAAGAACCACTTTCATATTCAAAGAACAACACGGTATTGGAATCCAACAAATACAATTGCATAACTAATGCACAAAAATATAGATTCATAACACTAGATAAAAACTACCTAATAGCATACTATTTCACTGACCATCAGTAATAACAGTTAATAATGGCATAGCACATGACTTAGAGTCAATGAAATCATTTTATCAACAAACTATGCCATGAAACAACCTCATATAATGAGAAATGAACAACAAGTCATGACACATGAAGTAAAATGGCAATTCAGTCCAAATGACTGAAAATGAACATATGAATAGGAATGACATGTAAAGAAATCTCTCAATCAGTTTACTTACATACCACGCAATTTCCTATGCTACTCCGACCTCCCAACGCCTTAAAACTCGTATTTGAATCTCCGAAATACTTCCTTAATTTTTTGACATCATATTATATGTTATTTAGTGTGTTTGGACCCTTACTTAGCATATTAGACTCTTGTGTAGTGTTTAAGGACTTATTGAAACTAGTAAATTTTTATGGTGCCATAGCATATAGCGCGCTGCAGTGGATGTGTGATAAAACTCGTAAAGATAGAATAAGAAATATAGAAATTCAAAGACAAGTAGGAGTAGCACCAATTGATACAAAGATTAGGAAATGGCAGTTGCGGTGGTTTGGTCACCTACAAAGATGGCCTACAAATGCCCCAACTTGAAAACTTGACTCAATAGAAACTGTAGAAATTCGATAAGGTAGGGGGCAGACCAAAGTTAACATGTGATGCATTAATTAGGAGGGATTTGAATGGTTTGAAAAGCTCACCATCAATTGCACTTAATCGAGCACAATGGAAAAGTTTGATCCAAGTAGCCGACCCCAGTTAATTTGGGACTGAGGCTATGTTGTTGTTGTTGTTGTTGAATAGCATATAACGCGCTAATGACCCTGTGTAATGCGCTAATGACCAACATAGCGCACTACCTATCCTGCATAATGCGTTATATGTTGCAGAACCCAGAATTCTACGGTTATAGTTCTGAGTTTTCTCAACACATAAGCTATGTTGATGCCTTGAGAACCCTCATACACACCTCTAGAGTTCCAAGACACCATTTACAACATAAAACAATAACCCACAACATCAAATACAAGAATTCATGGAATTGAGCTATGTTAATGGAGTCAAAAAGTTACCTAACTTGATAAGTACTAGCTAAATTGGTCTCTCCTTCACTAATTCCACTAGTTCCTTGCTGTTTTCTTCCTCTTCAGCAGCTCTTCACTTCTCAGCCTTGCTTCACGATGAAGAAATCGATTTGTGAGAGTGTGAGGTGCTTGAGTTGATCAAGCTTATATACTTATGAATTGGATATGGTTGAATTGTAGCCCTTGATCATTTGTGCGCACATATCTCGAGACCAAACTAGTGGACCTCCTACTAACACATGTCCCACTAGTTCATGCTTAAGTGACACCAAACAATAACTTAATTGGTGTTGAAACATGTCAACTCGTGTCTCGAGACATATCAAGTTGGTTATGTTTTAACTTACTAACTTTTGTATTTTAATACCAAATCAACCGTAGCCCATTTAATTCACTTAATAAAACCATATAAAGCTTGTAATAATTTAGCTTATCATTATCTACCTCGGTCCCTCGCCAATACGCATATCGAGATGAGTCAATACTCACGTCTCGACACCTATCAACATGTAAGCGTGACTTAGTAGTCTACACATATACACTACACTAAGCACACATCACCACAAAATATAACATTTACCTCAGCCACATAGCCTCAGAAATTACATGTATCTCACCGGGGGTTCCACGTCATGGGTCATTTGATCCTGATTAACAAATTAAACTTAAATTTTGCTATTTGGGTCGTGACAATACTTCCCAACTAATGGAAATTTCGTCCTCAAAATTAAAATTAACTTAAAATTATACCTGACTCGAAAAGGTATGGAAACCTATTGCGCATATAGTCTTCCCATTCCCAAGTTAGTTCCGAGTCTCCATGAAACTGCCACTTGACTAACACTTTCAGGATAAACTTGCCTCTCAACTGCTGTACCCTCATGTCTAGAATCTGTATTCGCTGCGCTTCATATGATATATCATCTCTCAAGTCAATCTAACTCAAGTCCACTATCGGTCTCTCACATGCCTTTGACTTGGCTAGTCGAAGCATAGAAATATGAAAAATTGGATGAATTCCTGACAACTATGGAGGTAAATCTAGCTCATAAGCAAACTTTTCGACCCATTTCTTGATCTTGAAAGGCCCGATATATCTCGATGCTAACTTTCCTTTCAAACCAAATATATGAAGACCCTTAAGAGAAGAAACCTTTAGATACACTAAAGCTCCCTCGTCATACGTGAGATCGCTGCAATACGTATCTGCATACTTCTTTTGTCTCTCCTGGGCTCTTTTAAGCCTTTGGGGAATTTGCCATACATTCTCTGTGTGATCGACAACGATATCAGGTCCTATAATGTCCCGATCCTCTAGCTTAGCCCAACAAGATGGTGAGGGACTTGGTCTGCCATATAATGCCTCAAATGGCGCCATTTCAATGCTAGACTAATAATTGTTGTTGTATGCAAACTCACACAACGGTAGGGAGTCCTCCCATGACCCACCAAACTCAAGTACACAAGCCATGAGCATATCCTCGAGAGTCTGAATCTACCGCTCAGTCTGCCCATCAGTTGAAGGGTGAAAGGCTGTGCTAAACTGTAGGCGCGTACCATACTGCTCCTGCATACTCTGCCACATCATGGATGTATACATATCTTATCTATCTGATGTAATAGTCAATGGTACCTCATGCAACCTAATAATCTCTCTCTCGAATGATACACTCGACTGGTCAAATGTGTAATGAGCTGTAACTGGTATGAAATATGCAGATTTCGTCAATCTGTCACAATCACCTAGATGGAATCGTGTCGATGGACAGTCTTCGGTAATCCTCTAACAAACTCCATGGCAATATCTTCCCACTTCCATCGTGGAATGGGAAATGGCTGCAACAATCCTCTAGGTCTACGATGCTTTGCCTTCACCTATCGGCAAATCCCACATTTCCTGATAAACTACGATACGTCCGCTTTCATCCCAGCCCACCAAAAATGTCTCTTCATGCCATGGTACATTTTGGTCCTTCCTGGATGAACACTGAACCGAGAACAGTGTAATTCCTAAAGAATCTCATCTCTCGGCTCTACCACTGCCGGTATCCACAATCTGCCTCTAAATTTCAAACAATGGTCCGTCGTCTCTGTCTAGTCAGTACAATCTGTACTCTGGGCCAACTCATTGAATCTCGGGTATAGAATGTCGGCTCTCTGCGACACTGTATGAAGCCTCGTCTGTGCACAAATTATCACTCGAGTGTCGGTAGGAATATCTGATTGGGTCATCATCGCCCCTGCCTTGAGTAGTCTATGCTCATGTGTCATATGGCATCTAACAATCTCGACATCTCCAGTTGGTATTCTACTCAATGCATCTGCAACTACATTAGCTTTTCCTAGATGATATTCCAGAGAAAAGTCGTAGTTTTTTAGAAATTCTAACCTTCAGCGTTATCTCATATTCAACTATTTCTGTGTGAAGAAGTATTTCAAACTTTTATGATCAGTATAGAGTGTGAACCTCTCTCCATATAGATGGTGTCTCCATATCTTCAAAGCAAACACTACCGCTACCAACTATAAGTCATGAGTTGGATAGTTTTTCTCATGTGTCTTCAGATGTTTTAATGCATAGGCCACCGTGCCTCTATCCTGCATCAATACATAACCTAGACTTGTATGAGAAGCATCTGTGTATACCAGGAATCCATGTCCAGCCTTTGGCAATATCAACACTGGTGTAGTGTCATTAATCTCTTCAATTAAGTAAATGCCTCCTCACATTCCTTAGACCAATGAAACCTGACGCATTTCTGGGTTAATTGTGTCATCGGTGAAGCTATCTTCAAAAAATCCTTCATGAACCTTCGGTAATAACCTGCTAACCCCAGAAAACTCTTGATCATCGTAACTGACGTCGACACTAGTCAATCCATAATAGCCTGAATCTTGGCTGGATTTACGGCAATACCTGCTGCTCTAACAACTTGTCCCAAAAATTTGACCTTTGACAACCAAAATTCACACTAACTGAATTTGGCGTAAAATCTATGCTCCCTTAAAATCTGCAACGTCTCCCTAAGGTGCTGCTCATGAGCTTCTCGAGTTCTCAAGTATATCAATATATCATCAATGAAAACAATTACGAAATGCTCAAGAAATAGTTTTATCACCCGGTGCATTAGATCCATAAACATGGCATGAGCATTAGTCAAACCAAACGGCATAACTGTAAATTGATAGTGTCCATATCTCATACTGAATGGCGTCTTGGACCTATCCTCATCCCTAATCCTAAGCTGATGATACCCTGATTGCAGGTCTATCTTGGATAAATATTGCGTTCCTATCAGCTGATCAAATAAATCATCAATTAGTGATAAGGGATACTTGTTTTTGACTGTGACCCTGTTTAACTGTCTATAATCGATACATAGTCTCAAAGTACCATCCTTCTTCTTGACAAATAGGACTGGTGCTCCCCATGGTAATATAGAAGGTGTGATAAATCCTTTCTCTCCCAAATCCTGTAACTGACTCCTTAACTCCTCCAACTCTCATGGAGCCATATGGTACGGTGGTATATAAATCGAACTAGTTCCAGGTACCAACTCAATAATGAAATCTATTTCTCTCGGTGGTGGTAAACCAAGTAATTCTTCGGGAAACACGTCCAGAAACTCACATACAATCGGTATCTCTGCTAGTCTAGGTCCCTGACTCTCTACTATGGTGTATAATGACACCGGAGTCTCCATCTCTCCACTGGTCGCAAGTCGACCTCGAGTACCTCGGTTCTCGATATACTACCACTATATGTAAACATTGGAAGCCTTGGGATCTCAAATATCAGTGTCTTACTGAAACAGTCGATATAAGCATGATACGCTGCTAGCCAATCCATCCCTAACAACGCGTCGAAGTCTAAAAACTTGAGAACCCTGAGTCTGTAGGTAATTTTACCCCACCTATCTGTACTGAACATCTCTCATCAAGACAATTAGGGTAAACTCTATCCCCGGTTGAAGTTCTCAAAATCAAACGTACGCCAACTCTAACTAGTGTCAACCTTAAGATGCCTAACATGCGACCAACAATGAAAGATATTGTAGAACCTAAATAAAACAAAACATATAACTATCTACCACAAATAGAAACCATAGCCTCAATAAGTCTCCATGTGGCATTTGCATCAGGCTGTGCAACCATGTGTACACCCTATTGACTCTGTGGAGGAATCACGTCTGCTGGTTGTGGACAATCTCGGATCACGTGTCCTACCTGACCACACCTATAACATGTGATAGGTCCACGCTGACCCTGAACCTGTTTGGAACTATCTCATCCTCTACCCCTACCTCTATATCGGCCTCTACCAGCCTCACTGCTGCTGCTGACGTGGTACTGCTGGTGCTGGTAGAGCTGGCAAAGTAGTAGTAGTAAGAGCTGGCAATGCAGGTCTAACTGGTAGTGGTAAGGGAGGTCTACCAATAATTATCTGCAAAGGCCTAGGGGATGAAACATATGGTACAACTACTGTAGATATCCCTACACCCTAGGAACCTCTATCCCATCTCCTCAGTCCTTTACCCCTGTGTGTCATCCTCGCATATTCCGCAACCTGATCAGGTGTCAACGTTGGTACTATTGGTGTCCCATTTACAACTCTGCCCAAATAATAGGTCTCATGAGAGAGTGCACGCTTGTAAATTCCCCCTAATTTCCTGGCACTTAAACTGACCACATAAAATCCAATATCAGGCTTTAGTCCATCTCTAAAATGATACACATCATCAGAATCCTCTCTCACTAAATCTCAAGCGAACTGCCTCAGATAGCCATATTTGTCTCTATAGCTCATCACTAACTCGTCAACTCCCTGTCTCAGGTTTATGAACTCCTTCGTCAACCTCTTCATCACTACAAGTGGGAAGTATTTCTGATAAAACTTCCTTTTAAAGGCATCCTTAGACTCAAACTTTCCCTCGAAAGCTATCGTTGCACACCACTAAACATCGGCGTCTCGCTGTAGAGTGTACGACAAACTCTTAGCTTGAAGTCTATCCTCAATCCTCAAGACTCTATGTAACTTCTCCAGACAAAACCCACTTCTCAATCTTCTCAAAGTCTCGCTGACCATCAAAGTAGACTAGCTTCAGTCTGATGAAATTCTTCATCAACTAAACATCTGCCGACGAGTTAGAAGATGGAGGCGTAAAAGACGGTGTAAAAACTATCTCTAAAGCTGAAGCTGTTATAACTGGTACAGTGTGCACTACCGGCACTGCTATCGGTAATGTGGATGTAGTTGCACTAGTAGGGACTGGTGTCTGTGCTGTTGAGCGAAACGTGTAGTCATCATACCGATGAACTCCGCTAACTGCTGCCCCTGAGCACCTACTAGATCAGATAGCCTCTAAAAATCATCTGTTGATGGTAAAGAAGGTTGGCTGCCACTCGCACCTGCATCCCCGCTATCGCGTGAATCCGCCATTTGTGTCTACGAGCTGATAGCGATCGCGAATCAGCTACTACATAGATAACACATATATAAATATATAACAAATTAACATGTACATATAAGACATCCCTAACTCACTTTCACTCACTTCCCAACTAATGGTTTCTAGGTAAGGATCATCTGGTTTTCCACAACTAAGATTTCTATTTTTTTATTTTAAATTTTTATTTGTTACTTATTGGAAAAGCTGAGTCTTTAGCTACAAACTGTAGCTTTGATATCACCTTGTGAAATTACTATTTTCCACAATCTTAATGTTGATAAACTTATGTTCTGTAACCTAGGTTTTTATAAACATATGCTCTGATACCAACTGTGACGACCCATTCTCAAATTAGGGCTCCGCCCGGCCTAATCCCGTTATTAAGCCCTAATCTCACCATATAGGACCTAACAAGGAATCAGTCAGCCTTTTCAACATTCTTATTACTTACCAACTTTTTATTAGTTTTCAAATAGATATAAACATATATCTATCATATATAAATTCATAAATTAGAGTTAATTATAATTTACTAACTTAAAAGTTATGCAGCGGAAGTTTTAACTAATTAACTAGCGGAAGCTTATAAACATGTGACCTAACCTTTATGGAAAAATCAAGAATTAAAGATCACATGCATATATATAATGAAACTGCGATATATACATCATGTGTCTGGTCAAGGTACCTATCACTCAATCTACAATATATAACCCCAAAGTATACCATATACATATAAAAATAATACATCAAAAATCAAACCTACTAAATTTGGTGTAGCAGTGCTCCACTGGCTGAGAGGTAGTCGTCGATCTTCTCTTTGCCTGGCTTGCTACTCGATGAGTATTTACCCATCGTCACAAACTAGATGGTTAGTACTTGAAAATAGAAAGTAATACTGAGAGACATTTGCGCACATTCCCAATTTTGCAACAAGTATGAATAAGCATAATAATAATAGCAACTATGCTGAAAGCATATCATGCAAAAAATACTTTGGTTAAACAAAATGAAACTGACACTAGGCTAAGCAGTAATGATCTAGGGCCGGTCGGACGTGATCTTCATCACATCAGGCTTTCCACTATATAAGGATGGAGCTGTGCTCTACATCTCTGTGAAGGTCGTACTTATACGGTATAATACGCTTTTATAATTATCCTAAATGTCAGTCACTGGGATGTATACTTGCCAACAACCCCGAGTCCCATACCCCGTGTGTTGCCCAAGATAGTGGAGAAATCCCGATCACCCTGAAAATTCTAGTGACGTATGTCAGACGGATTTCTATCATAAAATGACACTAGATACAAAACCCACTTTCATATTCAAATAACAACACGGTATTGGAATCCAACACATACAATTGCATAACTAATGCACAAAAATATAGATTCACAACACTATGTACAAACTACCTAATAGCACGCTATTTCACTGACCACTAGTAATAACAGTCAATAATGACATAGCACATGAATTGGAGTCAATGAAATCATTTTATCAACAAACTATGCCATGAAACAACCTCATGTAATGAGAATGAACAACAAGACATGGCACATGAAGTAAAAAGGAAATTCAGTCTAAATGACTGGAAATGAACATATGAATAGGAATGAAATGTAAAGAAATCTCTCAATCAGTTTACTTACATACCATGCAATTTCCTATGCTACTCTGGCCTCCAAATGCCTCGAAACTCATATTTGAATCTTTGAAATACTTCCCTTAATTCTTGACATCATATCATATGTTTTTGAGTGTGTTTGGACCCTTACTTAGCATATTAAACTCTTGTGTATTATTTAAGGACTTCTTGAAACTTGCAGATTTTTATGCCGCCATAACATGTAGTGCGCTAATGACCAACATAGCGCGCTACCTTTCCTGTATAGCACGCTACGTGTTGTAGAACCCAAAACTCTGCAATCAGAATTCCAAGTTTTTCCAACACATAGGCTATGTTGATGCCTTGAGAACCCTCGTACACACCTTTAGAATTTCAAGATGCTATTTACAACATAAAACAACAACCCATAACATCAAATAGATGAATTCATGGAATTGAGCTATGTTAATGGAGTTAAGAAGTTACCTAGCTTGATGAGTACTAGCTAACTTGGTCTCTCCTTCACCAATTCCACTGGTTCCTTGCCATTTTTTTCCTCCTCCAGCAGCTCTTCACTTCTCGGCTTTGCTTCTCGATGAAAAAATCGATTTGTGAGAGTGTGAGGTGTTTGAGTTGATCAAGCTTATATACTTATGAATTGGATCTGGTTGAATGATAGTCCTTGATCATTTGTGCACACGTATCTCGAGACATAACTAGTGGACCTCCTACTAACACATGTCCCACTAGTTCATGCTTAAGTGACACCAAACAATAACTTAATTAGTGTTGAAGCATGTCAACTCGTGTCTCGACACATATCAAGTGGTTTATGTTTTAACTTACTAACTTAGGTGTATGAAGATTCACTTCATGTGAAGAGTTGCACTCTTTCCTTTAGTACGTGTAGGGACACATCCTATCAAAGGTCGCAACCTTAGATTCATACCTTTTGGATTTCTATAAATATCTATATGGAGATAAATGATGTAGATTGATTAATTGAGTTTCTAGAGAATGGTGGTGTGTGTTCTCTATTCGTCTTCCGCTTATAGGCTGTGAATATAGATCATGCTCCATAGTGGGAGTACGATTACTCCTGTAGGATCTCCATCAACGTTAGGCGAAACATGTAATTCATCGTGATCCGAGGTAATATTTATATTTAATTCTTTCGTTGTGTATATGTATGTCTGTTAATTAGGTGTTAATCATGTCATACAATTAACAATTGGTATTAGAGCCATTAACAAAACCTATAGCTCGTGATGCTTTTACCACCAATATTAGAGCTTTAGGATTGCGTATGTTGTGACTAATATATTATATTCATTTCTTATAAGATAGTTGTTTATATATGAGACCTTTGTTGTTTAATGAATGAATTATAGCTTTTACGGAAGCTTATTTGATTTTTTGTAGCATACACAATACTATATTATCTTGATTAGTATGTTATGAACTTGAAGATCGACTTTCTCACATGAGCGATCGCCTTTGGCGCATTGAAATTAGTGAGCAAAGATGAGACATTAGAACTTATTGTTAAGATTGAATCTATCAGGGAGTTAGATTCATTCTAGCTCATTTTTATATGTCGTCTTGATAGAGGTCAAGATGAGATCAGTATTATGATCGATTTAGATTTCCACAATCCATGTTGTCCGTAGTGAAGTTGATACCAAATGCAAAATCTAGTATTTGACGTTTGAATGATACCAAGCTATACAGAACTCGAGTTAAGCGCTTACAATAGAGACTAGACTAAGATTTGTACAGTGTTTTAGAGTCGAACATACGCTCTTTAAGAGTGACTCCGCTGAAGCATGATTTTATAGAATGTATGTGTAAGTCGACCTTTTTAGAAGGGAATGAATGCATCCCCGTTTCATTATCATGTGAGTTCTAAGTTTTCATTTTTATATGACATATTTCTAAATGTCCTTATCACTTTTGACTACACTATAAAGTGAAAAATGATGTCTGCTACTTTGGTAAGTTGCCAATGGTCTTGACTGATTCGACCTGATGGGACTTTACAGGGAAAACGATTTTTATTCTACTGAATAATGAGAGGGCAAAAAGGAAGATCATTAAGTTTTCATCATGATGTACACTAGTAACTGAATCAGGATCATTTATATTTCTTTAATATCTAAATACCGAATATAATTGTGGTTATTTTGTATAATGCTTGCAGTGGTTCAAGTAAGACTATTTTTTAGGAATTAAAGATATTGAATTGATGAAACTAGAATGGATCTACGACATGTAATGCATTTTTTTGGGTTGAAGTCTCTATGCTGCTTATTGCTAGTGTAGAGTTCCCACTTGCAGGTTGTCTTACGGACGTACGACCTATTAGCTAGTATGGAAGTTATCGAGGAATAGTGAGAGTGCGAGTGGGAGAAATTCAACATACACAAAACTCTAAAAAATAATGCCCATGAATGTGTGATAATTACCCACATTATGTACAAGTGGGAGATTTTTAGAGGTTTTGGTAACATTTATGGAGTCAAGTGTATGAAGAGTCACTTCATGTAAAGAGTTACACTCTTTCCTTTAGTACGTGTAGGGACACGTCCTACCAAGGGTTGCAACCTTAGATTCTTATCTTTTGTATTTCTATAAATATATATAGGAGATAAATGATTTACACTGATTAATTGAGTTTCTAGAGAATAGTGGTGTGTATTGTCTCTTTGTTTTCTGCTTCTAAGCTGTGGGTACAGATCGTGCTCCATAGTGGTAGTATGATCACTCTTGTAGGAACTCCAACAACCAAGGCAAAACATGTAATTCATCGTGATCCGAGGTAATATTTATATTTAATTCTTTTATCGTGTATATTTATGTCTATTAATTAGTTGTTAAGCATGTCATACAATTAACATGTTTAATAACTTATGCGCAGAGTACAAGAAATCGACTAGTTTATAACTAAGAACTCTTTACCCTGAGAGAAATGATATAATTAACTTTTCCAACACATGCATTTATTATTGAACCATATATAAAAATTTGTATAATTGACTTTTTCCTAAGATCAACTTTCTTGTAATTTTGTCAAAGTATCTCTGGTGAGATAGATAATACATCATTTGTTAAAAGACAAGGTTTTGGGAATGTCGTGATTTTGACTCATGTTGAAGTAAAATAAATAAGAAAAACTTTCCTGTAATTTATATAATTAAGCTACAGTTTTTAATCCAAAGGTTGCACGAGAATTAAGAAAACGTTTGATTCTACTTACTAAAACATTTTAGAATGATACTGAAACTGCCCTCACATAAATATATGATTTTTCTAGGCAACAACGGGCTCATATAACTAATTTAATTTATTAAATATTGTGAAAAGTGATTAATTATTTTTCGAAATTGAAGTAATTATTGCTTATAGATTTCATAATGATACGCATTTGTTTGAACATAAAAATCTCGAAATGTGACAAATATTTGAAAGAGTAAAAAGATTTTTGAGGCCACTAAACTTGAAAAAAAAAATTGTAAGCCCAAACATGCAATTGCATTCATCGACTACAATTTTTTTTACCTAGTTAAAGTTCTTAAGATTTGACCTGACTTATATGAGCGACAAAAACGCGTGCAATATTTTTGTATTTAATTTCTTTTTTGAAAAATAAGCCACTCAGGCAATTTCATTAATCAACGAGATCAGATTGTACAATTTCATTAATTCCACATTTTGAGATCTTTCCAATTACATGACAAACTTTTGTCAATAGCTAATCGGGCTAAGGTGTGAGCCACCTTATTTCCTTCTAGAGATACGTGCCCAATCTGATCTCTAAATTGTGGGTGAACTATTTGGATGATGTCTGCCACCTGGGGTCAATAAACCCTTGAAATTTGATTTGATTGATAAGAGATGAAACCAAGGAGAGGGGAGAAAAAGGCGAAACGCTATGCAATAAATTTGACTGATTGAATGAAAACAAAGAGAATAAGAAGAAGAAAGTGGCATATATTTTCAGTGAGAAATGGGAAACTACAACAAAGAGCCCACTATTGGGGCTCCGGCATGAACCGAGGGCAGCTCATTTATGTGGGCACTCATCAATTTTGTGAGGGCACATCCACATTTTATCAAAATGTCTTTTGTAACGATCCTAAAATTTTAACCCGTGTCACACATCGTGTCAGGATCCTGACGTGGACATGGAGTGACGTGGCAAGCTTGATCAACCCTCGGAGTCGACACCGAGGTATATTTTATACATCCACTGGTCAAGTATATAAGTCGTTTTATAAAATTTTCTTATTCAAAAATATAAGTCGTTCTCCAAAATCATGAGAGTTTTTTTGACCATTTTACCATTTCTTAGTATTTGATTTAGTCTAAACTTCTTCAAACATCGATTAAGATGTTCTCCAAGAAAAACTCCAAAAAAAAAGTCGCTGAAGATAAAGTTAGAAATCATGAGAGAGAGAGAGAGAGAAGTAATGACATTGCACATCAAACCATGAATGCAAGACCAAAAACTGAACTCCAATAACTTTATCTCTGCTAACACCTAAGAACTAAACAACACTAACACCGTCATGAATCGTTCATCGGTGGATGAATTGTGCTTTATAAGCAATGATCCGGTGATCCACTATCTAAAACCTAGATTGATCGAGCAACAATCTACACTAGACCGCTAATCTGACACAATTTTGATTAGATCTTGGGCTGAGGGACACATATGTGACTAGATCTTGGGTTAAAGGTTCCTCTAGAGATCAACTATGATGACCCTCACCTGACTCAGGGTCAGGTCACCCAATCCAGACCACTATCCAGGCCCCATACCCAAATCGGGCCAAAGTGAACAGTCTGGCATGCCTTAAACAACTTGGGGAACTACATAAATGTACATTTGAAACAACTATTGTGGAATTTAAAACTAAATGGTTTTATATATTAAACAATAATTCTAAACAAATGTGTTCAAGTATCTGTAAGTAACTACAAATGTATACTACCAATATACTAAGTCAATAAATCTTGGGGATTAAGATCTGCCCCATTAAGTACTTAATACAACCTGTGTTTAGATGTCTTGAATATCAATAATATAAATAACATGCAAAGTTCACATCAAAGGCAAAGCTTTATGCTATCGCCTTCCCTTTATCCCGCGCTGGCGTCGATTAACACGAAATTGGAGAATAAGTGGAGTGAGCTAAAATAACCAACATAGCTCAGGAATGCGGAAAACCCGCTTAACCATCAAACATACAAGTAATACCTACTAATCATGCGAGTATATCATGAATCGAAAGTAAAGACAAAAAAAAGTGTATTTCACGAATATCCTTAATCAACTTCATAAAATGCATAGGGAACATACAAACATTTATAGATCAAATCATCATGCAAGGGTGATCAAAGAGATATCATAAAAGCATACTAATATAATAAGTCGGGTTCCATTCAATGCGTACTAGTTATTGACAAGAATCTGGTGACCGATTCCCCTACTCTTGAAGTGATGCAAACCATTAGTTGACAAAATGGCCTTTATGTCTCATAACTAGTCCCATCAAGTCCACAATAAGTTCGTCCAATGCCATCACCGATGTGTGCACCAATTTCATGTATCGATCTTATGATGTGACTTAAGTAATGGCGACGACCATAAACTACTCAAGCGGTTGCGACGACCAAGCAATTGTGTTAAAGTCAATATAATGGTGGCGACAACCACGAAATAGGTTAAATAGTGGCGACATCCATGAATATGAGATAAAAACAACATGAGCAAAGGGCAACACACTCATAATCCATTGATAGTCATATTCAAGTATATAATAAGTCGCAACCTATTCCCCAAGTCTTGAATTAAAATCGTGAGACCTAATAATATCTAATAGCATGTCATGTTTGACAATTGAGCAAGCTTCCTACTTACCTCGACTCACTGTGATACCCATTCCCTGTCCTTGCATGCTCAGGGTTCTATATGAACTGTTTCAGGAATCTAAACAATTAATACACATAACATCAACACACTAGTTTAAATGATACGGTTAATTAATTTCCAAAATAATTTGCCTTTAGGGCTTACTAGTGTGGGTCTCGTGGGTCCCCCATCGTCCGGTGCAAGGTCGAGGGGTGGGACATGCCTGGTCTTTCCCTCGGTAATGTAGTAGCACGCCCTGTTTGAAGGTAGGGGACATTTCTCATTTGTTTGTTTGTTGTTTATTTTCATTCTATTTCATTTAACTTTATATATATATAGTATGGGGACGGGCTCCGCACGTAGCGACCGCTTGCTACACTCACGGTTGTGAAATCGATGGTGCGATAATTATGTAGTACAATGTGTGCTAAAATAAAATTAGACGTACTTCCAAAGACTGTTGTGTGATCAATGTGATTCTTATGTAGTAAAAGTTCAACTTCTATATAGTTTAACTTATCATAGTTTATTTATGGTAGTTTAATGGGGCTGAAATTAGTTGTTGTTGTTATTGTGGTAATTTATTCAAATATGTTGTTATATGTTTAAAATGAAGTGTTATACTAAATAAAACACTATATTAAACAAATATGAAATATTGCCATGTAAGGTACGTACGCAGATATAAACATATAGAACCATTTTTAACAAATACACATACATACATACATACATACATACATACATATAGACATGTATATGTATATGTTGTTGGGAAATGTGGCTTAAAATGTTCTTAAGGTCGTTTACAATTACATAGCAGTATCATGCTTGTGTACATTGTTGGAAAGCTCCAAATTTTTTGCTCCTCCTCATTTTGTGGAAGTGGAATATGTCTTAGGAATAAATAAGATGGTTTCCTCGGTATCTTTGCAGACAGCTGCTTCTTTGCCTTTGTAACTGTTTTTTGAAAAGGATTTGTCAGTAGATGATTCATAAGTCAGTAAAGAGCTTGAACTTGTACTACTTGCATGTGAGTGTGATGGATGAGAGGAGTTGGAATCTTCTGCATGGAAGTGAAGTGAGTAGACAACATTCTTCATTGCAGGAATATTAGTTTCTATTTTGTCGACAATCATCGAAACGATGCATGTGGTATGCTTGTTTAGAACTGGAGAATTTGGTAAAGGATCAAAGTGTCAGCTCTATTTAAAAAAATGCATAAGATTTTAGTTATTGTTTAAGTAAAGCGGTGAAGAAAGGTTTATTCCTGTTGTTCGATTTCCATTATTTTTTGAAGCAGTTGACATTCAGGATTGTTAAAAGAAACAACTTCAATTAACCAGACTCATATGTTAATTCAACTTGGACTTTACGTCTGTGAGTGATATATGGATAATATATTTTTCAAATAGTTAGAGCAAATTATATTTGTTGTGTAATGGAGGTTTTTGTTTATACCTTGGAAGACCATAACAACTTTTGTTGTTGCATTGTAAGCAAGTAAAATGTTCTTGATATTCTGCTGTAGGCTTGCATTTGATGCAGCTTATGTAACAAGAAGGCTCATTGGGATGATTTATAAAGATTGTTGTTTTCAGAGTGAATATGGTTACTTGTAAAAGGAGAAAGAGTTTGTAGAGAAGCATCATTTTTCTTTTTCAGAATTAATTAAGAAAAATGTAAATGTATTGTTTTTGCAGTATTGTTGAAATAGTTTGAGATTCATTACTCGTGCGAATGTTGGAGGTAGGGCACTGATTCCGAAAAGCGTGTTCATGCTCATTGCAACTGGAGAAATGTTGCTAATGAGTAAAAGTGCTTCGTCGTCAATGAAGCGATTCAATGTTGATGTATTCAGTTGTGACCTATAGTAACATAATACGTCTATTACTTGGAGATCATTATTATATATAAGTAGTTATTTCCCAAGAAAGAATGAGCAAAAGAATATATGTAAATAGTTTGTAATATGTATAAGTGGTTATACCATTGCAACAAATGCCTTGCTCTATTATCATCATAGGTCATGTGAAGCATTGAATTTGACCTTGTTGATAATGATATTCCTATTGGTGAAATATACATTCAAATTTTCGTGAAAGTATATTTGTTAGTAATTTGAGATTTCTAAATTACGATATTGATATTGGTAGTGTCGTTTGGTTACCATTATGGATGCCACCTTTTAAATGGAGAGCAACAATGAGTGGTTTCGAAGAAATGACATCCAAGATGCTTCCGCCATATTTGAGTGAGAAGTTTTCCTACATTGTAAGAGCATAGGTTGCATGCTATAATTTTATACAATATATATATATATATATATGGGGAGAAAGAATGTATGAATTTTAAAATGTACTTACTTTTAATGCTAAATATTATAAGCATTGGACATTTAAGGTACGTTATATGTCGTAGGGACGAGCGAAAATATAAGTTTTAAATAAATTATATTCGGTTAGAGGTAAAAGATGGAAGTAGTATGATATATGTGTACGCAATGTATTGTTTTTATAGTAATGTAAGAGAGAATATATTTTTAGATTAGTCGGTATACTTAGATTGTATATGTATGTGGTTGTCTATATGCATACTATTATAGTTATGTGTATGCATGTTGCAATTTGTCTACTGCAGAAGAGAAAGCAGGAGTTGAAAGTGGTATAAGTAAAATGTATATTGTTACCTGTCGTCGATGAAGGTGATTTCTTGAATTGTTGCTTCTCCATTTATTGTGTGAATGTGCCGTGGTAGGTCAATTGTCAGTGCGATGGCCATTTTATCTTTAAGGAAAGTAGCAAAGTGTGGAAATGCTTAGGTGTAAGTAAAGGGAATAATATTATATGTGATTTCGTAAGTAGCATATTATGTGATATGAGTGTGTGGGGAAATGAAAACTTACTGATTGAATCATTAGAGTTGACATACTATTGTAGTTGATTCAGTTGTGTAAATTTACGCTCTTGAACAAAGTTGTCGGCCGCAAGAACTGATTGTACTAATGTGTTTCTGTTCAAGGTCCATTGGTATTCATTTGGGATGGTTTGAAATTTTGTCTTTACAAGTTGAACACGTGTATGAGATATTGTGTACTCTGTATCTTCTTCAAAAGTGTGGGCAAATCGTTTGATATTTTTGTTGAATATAGTTGCTTGGACCTTTGTACTCTACAGCCGAAATATAAGGAGTAAAATATGTTTTTGTAAAATAATTATGAAAGATTTAGTTGGTATTAATTATGAAAGATTTAGTTGCAATTAAGTTTTCGAATGTCATGTATAATTACATAGATTTGAATGGCAAATTATTATAAAAAAAAGAAATTTCTTCATATTTGTATAGAAGAAAAAGTTGAATACAAATTATAGCATAGGAAGGGAACAAGTAATATTATTGTTTATTTTTGAGTCATTGCAATAAGTAAATGAGATCATAGGAACTTAACAAGTAATATATTTGTACGAAAAAAAGATTTCAATTAAAATGAGATCAGACGAATGCAACAAGTAAATGAGATTATGTGAAATTTGATCATAAGAATGCATGTGTAGTTGTTGTTATTTTATGTTCAACTAAAACTAGGAAAGTACGACAAAAGTCAAAACGCAGCCTGTTAAATACATCAATAAATTTAATGGTAAAAGAAAGTAATTATAAAGGGGAGAGTCTCGAAGTAGCAATTCTAACTTCAAATTGATTGTTATTCTAAATATATTTTATCATGGTTATTAGTATGAACAAAGGTATTTTGTATTTGTGTACATGATTATGTATTTATTATTAGTTAGAAGTTACCTGTTCATCGATGAAGACTAGCCTTTGTAGACGTTTGCTTCCACTTAAACAAAGTTTAGGATCAAACTTCTTTGGAACAAGAACATGCACTATCCAATCTTTTGATGTGTCGTTGATGTCGTTGAAGAATTTCTTCATTTTAAGCATGTTGAAGTTTAATTCGATTTTTTGTAAGAAGCTATAGGAGATGAAGAAGAAGTGCTGAATGTTTGAGTAGTTATGTTTACATATTTGAAGGCATATAATATGTGAAGTGGCGAGAATCTATGGTATACAGTAGAGGATGTAGTGTATTACTTCATTTGATGTTTATTGTAGTAGATGTAGTGTAATGATGGGGAAGATGTAGGTATATGGTTGCACACATGTAATTGTAGTAGAGTGATTGTTGATAATTATGTATTGTAGAAGTAGAGGTGTAGTATGACAAATTTATTGGCATATTTTGATGATGCAGGTGGTTAAAGTACTGTGAGAATGTTGTAGTATGTCAACTGAATGAAATAAGGTGGGTTGGTGTGCTGGTGTAAGTTACAATAGTTTGAGCTTTTCGTATATGTTGAAGTAGATGTAGTAGATTTTGATGATGCAGGCGGTTAGTTTTTCTTATAAGGAGGAGAGGAGGATATAGTAGATGTAGGTGATTGTTTTGAGGGCCTGTGTTTATTTTGGTAAGGAAAAAGTTTTTGTCAACTTCAAGTGACGTAGGATAGGTAGGAGTACTTATGAAGAGAAAAAGTAAATAGGGAAGGGAATTGTTTAACTATCTTCATGCATGACATGTGTCAAAAAAGAAATGCACATGCATGGTTTCATGAGTAGTGGAAATTTTGTATTCAGTATATATAAGATATGAAGGTGACTGATTACAAAAGTAAAAAAACATTATAAGTTATTTATTTCTATCTATGTTTGCTACATTTTGCAAAGAGAGACATACATATAAGTTGAGCGACTAGTAAAGTAAGGAAAAATCTTGATGGAAATGGTTGCAAATGAAAATTTCCTTTGTGCTTTCGTTGGGCTAGTGCCATATGGATCATTAGTCAATCATTGGATTCTACATAGGAATTGTAGTTCTTCATTAAGAAATTGGAAGCACACCAAAGGAAAGAACACAAATCGAGAAAGAGAACAACAATCATACCTATACCAAAGGCAAAACAATGGACTAGCGAAAGGAATGGCACCCATTTATGTGATAGGTGCGGGTACGATCTCTAACGCGGAAGCTCCAACGCCTTGTATAAAAAGTGGAAGTCTTGCCCTAAATTGAGTAGTATGTCACTTGCCTGAAATCGAATGGTATGCCATTTGCATCGTCGCTATCGCAGCAGCCGTAAAGCGTAGCTGAGGGAGAGGAATAGGAACATCGTTGTTGAAGACACATATGGAAGATGGAGTCGATGTTAGAGATGGTTGGAATGATGTTGGTAGCAATTAAGATGTTGGAGATGATTCATTCCAATTCATCATTTCGATTTATTAGAAAGGACATAAAGGGATGCGATGCATCTTTCTGTTATAAGTAGGGGCAAAATTGTAAGACCACTGTACAATGAACAATGTCTAACAATCATCTTTCTAATATAGTAGATATATATATATATATATGCAAATATATATTATAATATTTATATTTTATATTTGTTTTTACTTTTACCTTCATTTTATTTTATTATATTTTTCGTCCAAGTGCTATCAACTCTTGATTTACTCCCTCTTTGGGTCAAACTGGCCGCTGGATAGTCCAGGGGCCAATCGACCCCTAGGGATGAACCTGGGGCATGAAGACCCTGGTGGCGCTGGATTCATCCATCGCCTCCCTTGGTAATCGCAGGAGAGGGAGAGCAAGGATCTCCATCCCCCCCACCCTCGGGCTCGGTGCCCGAGTGGGCCGCCCTCTGCACGTCTGGCAAGGGGCGGCGACCCTCCCTTACCAGCCGCGCCATAGTGAATGGTTGGTTATACGAAGGGTGGCCAACCCCTCTCGTGTTGTTTAATGGGGTACGTCCCTTGTGACAACCCCTTAGTCTTGGCGACGGCAGCTGCGGGACTGCCGTTGCCCTTGCCAACGAAGGTAGCAGCTATATTGCCGTCGGCAAGGTTGAACGGTATCGTCTTCCTTAGGATTTCCTACACTATTTTTGGATCAAACCAAAACACCAATTAAATAAAAAAAATAAGAACAAAACAAATAAGAAGATGATTTGTACATGCCACCACCACTTTGTGTCAACAACACCACCCAAACTTTCCTTTTTTGATTTAGAGTTTGTAGATTAATTAGTGGTGGTTAGGGTTTATAGTGGGTTTTTATAATTAGGGTTTCACACAAATAAGATTTATGAATTTATCAAAATACCCTCAACGTGGGTATTTTAAGTTTTTCGGTTGCTACATCAACACTGCCGACTCCGCCACCAATGACGACTATATCTACAACCTCCAGCACTTCAATCGTGACCCTCTCCCGCCCCTATTATTGTCGCTCACAAGATCTTCGTCCAGACATTCGGTACTATGCTTGCTTCCTCCTTCCTTGTCGGCTTCATCACTTTCGATGAATGATTACACTGCTTATCTCACTCGGCTTCTCCATATATAATTCTCTTTGATTATTGAGCAAAAATGGGGTGGGGTTTGGAGAAGAGATGTGCTTCTTTATTTACTCAGAGTCATGAAAGTGAATCTTGTGACGACCCCTTTAATCTAGGGCACCGCCCAACCTAATCCCATCATTAAGCCTTAATCCTAGTCACATAGAACTTAACAACGTATTAGTTAGCCTTTCTAATAAACCTTACACCATTCACATAACTAAATAGTATTTCAGAGTTCATTAAAACTTTATACGATTTAAAGATTATTCAGCGGACATCTTGAAAATTTAGCGGAGGCCATTCATATAAAATCTAAGTAGGCATAAAACTAGGTAACGAAGATTACATACGTATATATAACTAAACAACGATAACTATACATCAACAAGTGTCTAGTTAGTATACTATCTTTCATCCCATACATACATACAACAAAATCAAAAACCTACATAAAAGGTAGCAGGTCTTCACTGACTCAGGGGTTGTTGCCGATCTTCTCCTTGCCCGGTCTGCTACTTGATAGATCTGCACTCACCGTCATAAAATGGACGGTGAGTAGAGTAATGTAGAAAGTAACACTGAGAAACATTTACCCTTATTTCCAAATACAGCAAGAAAACATTTATCATTACATACATTCATTATACAACAACATTCATTAATACACCAATGCAATACCAAACAATATAACATCATTAAACTATTCGAATGAACTACATATTGTATTAAACTATGTACCTAACACATTAGCACAATTACTACCCTATAGATCACATAGACCTGGGGTAGTCTTTTTTTAACACGACAGATTGACCTCATATAATAGGTTCGTACACATAATACTTCAATATTACCCTAATTGTTCGCCACTTACTTACACCTAAGTATTCCCCTTATTGCTTGTGGAAAAGGGCATATCGACCTCATGTAATAGGTTCGCATACATAGTACTTTAGTATTACCCTTATTGGTTGCCGTTTAATCTTTTCACACATAGGCATAGATATTACCTTTCAGGTAATAGCTTATATATACTTTCCTTGTTAGTTGTGAAACACAGCTTATCGACCTCATGTAATAGGTCGACACACATAGTACTTCGTACTACCCTCATTGGTCACCGCTTATACATTTCATCAACTTCATATGGTAGGTCCGTGATAATAACTAGTCAGCTATATCGACATCCTCGAGACTCATATTTCGTATGTCGCGTATACCCCAAAACATATTATGAAATCTAAACACAGATATACTAGTTTAATGACAACTACATAACAAGAATAAAGCATACCAATTATAACACAAAAATTTCAGCAACTTAGCAATATAATGCAATAAAATCAAGCAGTAACATCAAGACATGAAATGGAGAGAAATATCTCAATCAATTTACTTACCTCTACGCCAAATTCTTAGCTAATCTGACCTCCTAATATATCAAAACACGTACCCGAACCATCCGAGACACTTCCTTAGGATCCTGATACCATTATACATGTTTAATGATGTGTTTAGACCCTTAGTTAGGGTGTTAAGCTTTTAAACTTAGCTTTAATAATTGCAGTCAGTGTGCTGTCCAGAGCACCTAGCACGCTAGGTGGAATGTCTAGCGCGCTAGTGACCTTATTAGCGCGCTAGTCAACCTGATTAGCGTGCTACACGCAGGTAGCGCACTATGTGCAAGAAAATCCAATATTCTACATTTTGAATTCTGAGTTTTCTCTACACATGGCTAAGTCCAACACCTTGGGATCTCTTGTACTCACATCCAGAGACCCAAAATATTCACAACAACATAAAAATCCATCCTTCCTTTATATCACATAATTTAAGAATTAAACTAAATTAGTGTTGTAGGTAGAATTACCTAGTTGTACACCTAGCTTGATCAACTCTTTCCCAAATCAATAAACCTTTATAGCTTGTTGATCTTCTTATTCAAATTCTCTTCTCCAACATTTTACATAACTTCTAAGCTTGTGAGATGAGAATGAAATGATTTGCATGAGTTGATCCATTTAATCTTATATATGTATAGGTAAGGTTGAATTATGGCCATTAATCTTAATATACACACGTATTTTGAGACTAATTTAATGGCCCACATCTTGTTTCAAATCTACTAACTTTCCACTAATTCCTCCTTGGTAACACCAATTGCAACTCAATTGGTTTCTTGATTTGTCATCACGTATCTCGAGGAACATCTAGTGTTTTTTTTTAACTTACTAACTTAGATATATTTATTATAAATTAACTATAACCTTATCAAATTTAACTATTTAAGACATATTAACTTAAATTATTTTACCACATCACTATCTACCCATGTCTCATGCTGACATGCATCTCGAGGCACGTCTTCGCACACATCTCAACCTCTATATACTAGTAGGAGTGACTTACTATGTCTACACATATACAATGCACTAAGCGCTCATCATACCACAAACAATACATTACTCGGTCTTTGTGCCGAGTGTTGAGTTCATGTACCTGCTTTCGAGCCACATCACAGGTTAGTGACTCTTAATTACGGACTAAATCCACTATTTAGAAATTTAGGTCATTACAATTTAATGTGTAAAAAGACTACTAAGATGATTAAGTTGCATAGGGTGTGTAGAGGAAAGGGTGTCAAACAAAGACAAAACGTTTAGTAGCTAAGCATTTAAAGGGTAAGAAAGTAATTTCATCAAGTAATTAAAGCATACCTTGGTTCATGTGTTTTGCCTAGTAAGTCTTATATAAATGACCAGACGGAATTTCTTCTGTGATGCGTGTATTACTTATTTATGCACAACTGAACAACTTAAGTCAATTTATCTTGATATATTGTTGTTGAAATTGCGAGCAAGGTTCCTCGAGATGCGAGTGATTGTGGGTCAATGGGCATGACTGTGTATTGATGAGACTTATAGCCTAAATTTAGTTAATTATTTTCTCATAGATCTAGTGGATTATGTAAGCATGGGGAAATAAAGAAATTACATTAATGTGAGACTTTATTTGGGCATGATGTATATATATACTTATAAAACATAAAACATAAATGTGCCTAAGATCCCTACATAAATATTTGTAACCACTTGATCGACATGAAGATACATAAGATGAGAAACCTAATGTTGATTAATGGAGAATTATGGAGACATTAAGTTTTAACTTGATACCATTGATCCAATCAAGACATCATAAACCTATGCCAATCCAAAGGTATATGTTCAAAGCCTTTTACTATAAAAGGGGACTTCATTATTTTCATACAAAGAGAACTTCTGGAGACTAAGAAAGAATAAGAGAAGGGGAATTAGAATCTAATTGAAAAACAACCTTTATAGAGAATTGAGGAGGCGATTTGGGAGTTCTTGGGGGCATATTCAAGTTAGCTACAACCTTATCAAGTTTAGGTATTAGTTAACCCCTATTTTACTTTATATTTCTCACTTCATGTTCATGAAAACGAAATTATGAGGTTTAAATGTGGTGGCCCCAGGCCTCGAGGCCGCCTCGGGGGTCGTCGTGTCGTGCGCTCCTCGCCCGGTGGGCCCAACTACACGTGTTCGACACCTGCCCGTCTACCTCATGTCTTGATTATCGTGTCCACATGTGTGTTATCAATATAGTTAGTGGATTATTCATATTTCTTAAGTTATTTCCTTAGGTAATTAAACTTTCTTAAGTTCAACTATTTGTAGTTTATTCGAGTCCTAGCCATGCTAGTAGTTTGTATTTTACAAGTTAAAATTTAGTTAACGGAACTCTTAATAGATGCAAATAAAGTATTAAATTAGCATGATAAGCATTATTCGTAAGAGCATGTCCTACTGTGGAAAACCCAAAAAAGTACTACAGTATAGGTGACAATACCATAAAACAGTGTGTATATACATGTACGGTATTACCCTAGTATACCAATACCCAAAATAATACAAAATATCAAAATAAGTACGTACTAGTAGGTCCTCAACGTCGGGCAATCTAATGTAGTCGCCAAGGATCCCCTTGCCCCTACTGGTAATAGGATATGCACTTAATCATCACAATAAGACAGATGATGAGTCCAATAAGTAAATCCCAAGGAACCCCTTTAAGCATTCGCATAATAAAGTAAGGAATTGCAAGAAATATTGTTATGTAAACATGCGGAATGTAAAGACATGCAACTATAATTGGCTCATTGCATGAATAATTAACATATAAGTTAAACAAATGTGTGTGTTCACTTTATATGGACACAACTGTACTTCGGGTCACCAGGATCCCACCAGTGGATGCACCCAACTGGCCCAATGCTGGTCCCTCGCGGTGCTGGCCAAATCCGCAAAGTCACCGACACGTGCACCAAGGCCAAGCATGGGTTACCATTCACCTAGGGTTGGATCATACGTGTTACAATCTAGCGCATCATGAACACACAACAGAGAATCCGGGGGAGTAAACTCAACCCACGTCCTAGTAACAAAATGGAATAGTAGAAACAGCAGGAAATGATAAAAATGGAATCAAAACAAAATACACATAGTTCTTCAATTGGTTTTTACAAACCTCAAACCGCTCTCCGACCTCCCTAGTCTCCTGCATCTGACTCGACAAGCTCTCGACATCGAGCTATGGTCCATTAATTCCATGAAGCTCGATTTTATAAGTTTAGGTTGTTTACAAGTGTTTACAAATGTATTAAGTTGGAAACAATTAAAACAACCCTTAATGTTCTGGTTTTATCTGTCATTAGTGCTAATGGATCTACCTAGCACGTTAGGTGGAGTTAGCCTGCTAGGGGATCGATATAGCGCGCTACTATTCTTCATTTTGAAAAATAGTTGAGAGCCCAGAATAATTAGCGCGCTAACCAACCTAGTTAGCGCGCTAATTGCCCTCTATGATAGAATTCTCTACTAAGTAGAGAATTCTATCATTCCTATCCCAATTAGATAACCTAACATGGTTTACACACTCTCCATCTATTAATGACTCCAAAACATCATTTAAACCAATATCAAAACAAAAATTTGATCAAATTCATTCAATCCTACACATTCACTAGTTTTTTCGAAATTCATCAAAAATCCCAATTCATGCAAAACCAGTGACAAATCCTCAATAGAAATGATCATCATACATATAATTCATCAAGTGTTCATAAAAAAGGGATCAAATCGTCGATTTCTAATTACACCAAAAACACACAACATTGGGTTCTTTGGAAAGTGTGATAGATGGAGAAGATAATTACGTTAGTTTAATCACTTGATTTGCTCTCCAAAGCTTCAATTCAGCTCTAATTCTCCCTTCTTTCTCTGGTAAATCTCTAGTTTGCATGTGCTTATAAGTTAGTGGAGATGAAACTCCTACTCAGTTTATTTATATATGTTTGCCTTGATCAAGTGTGCTATGCTTATCTCGAGGATTATCTTGTGGTTTCTATTCATGCTGTCACACACCACTTAATGACTCAATAGCACACTTACTATCCTAGATTCCCTCACTAGGATCATCACAATGCCCACCTAGGGTTCCAATTATTTAAATGAAACTATAAGATTGTTACTATTTGATTTAGATTACATTATTTTTAGCCTCATGAAACCATATAATTAGTGTTTTCATTCACCAAAGTTGACTAACTTATGGTTCCACTAACCTTGGGCTACTCGATACCCGGTGCCTTGCGTCTCGACACGCATTCTAAAGCACGCCATAGCCTATTGTTCTAACTCAATTGACTTAGCCTATGGTTACATTACCCATTTTATTTAATTACTTAGTCATTTTATCATTAATTTGTCGAGTTTTCTAGTGTACCTGTAATTCACCTCTCGATACCCGCGTTGACACGCATTTCGAGGTGACTACCTATCACATAACCTCACATGATTTAACAATACAACATACACAAATGCGATGTATTAGTAAATAAATTCATAAAATGCATCGCAAATAAGCAATTCAACATACAATTAACTAGAGTACCAAGGTCGACGTGTATCCTTGCCTACCTGCGGCGTCCAAGTCAGAAATTACGAAATAAATATCAGCGTTAATAAAACGTGCCATTACGGTTCTTCCCAACTAAATGTGATTTCATCCCAAAATTTAAATATAACAAAATGTCGTACCATGAAATATATGAGGATATCTCTCTCGCGTAGTTGACTCGAGCTCCCGAGTGAGTGCCTCTGTCATATGATGCTTCCAATGAACTAGAACCTTAGAGAAATCCCTATTCCTGAAAACCTGAACTCTGCAGTCAAGAATCGCTATCGCCAGCTCCTCTTAAGTCGTGTCAGGCTGAACCTCAATCTCTCTTAAGTCAACCTTTGGTCTCGGTCCTGACCTAGCCAGTCTCAACATTGAAATGTGAAATGTCAGATGAACCCCATCTAACTCAGCAGGTAACTCAAACCGATACGCGACACTGCCAACTCGTGCTGTGACTTTAAACGGTCCAGTAAACATCGGCGCCAACTTTCCCTTAATCTCAAATCTCTGCTGACCCTTCCAAGGGGAAACCTACATATATACCATATCGCCCTCCTCATAGCTCAGACCCCTCATGATACTTATTTACGTATTTCTTCTGTCTGTCTTGTGCAGCTCGTAGTCTCTGACGAATCTATCTAATCTTCTTTGTATGATCAACAACTATCTCAGGCCCAACGGTCACTGTATCTTCCGGCTCTGCCCCAACACGCGGTTGATCTATAGGGCCTTTAATACAGTGCCTCTAACGGGGGCATCTCGATACTTACCTGGTAGCTGTTGTTCTACGTAAACTCACACAAAGGTAGATAATCCTCCCACGAACACCCAAACTGCAATATACAAGCCCTATGGTAAGTTATACTAAACTGCAACGTAGTGCCAAACTATTCCTACATAGCCATCCAGAGTCTTGAAGTCAACTTTGGATCTCTGTTTGACATAATAGAGATAAACACCCCATGCAATCTAATAATCTCCCCCTCGAACAATATGCTCAGCTGTGGGAATGCGTATCTCATCGAAACTGGGATGAAGTGATCCAATTTCGTCAGCCTGTCAACCACAACTAATATTTAATCATGACACCTCGAAGTCTGTGGCAGTCCACTGATGAAAATCCATAGTGATGTTCTCCTATTTCAACTATGGAATAGGTAACGACTGTAATAATCCAACCGATCTCTTGTGCTCAGCCTTTACGTGATGGCAAATATGACAACTCCTAACATATGCTCCCACGTCAACCTTCATCCGTGGCTACAAAACAATCTCCTCAAGTCATGATACATCTTGGTCCAATCAGGATGAACAGTGTAGCGAGACCAATGTGCATCTTCCTGAATCTCGTCCCGTATCTCCTGATTCGTAGGTATCCACATCCTCCCTCGGTGTCTCAAACACCGATCTATCGTCTCTACCTAATCAGTACAGATACCGAGCAGACCACTGAACCGGTCATAAAGCTCATCAGCCCTCTGACACTTGACAATCCGCTCAATCAATACGGTCAAAACTCTAATCTAACAAAAAATGTGTTGCTCAGCCATAGTAGATACCTTTTTCATGGACACAAGCGATGTTGCCTGCAATAAGCCATGCTCGTGTGTCATGCGTCGCAAAATGGTCTGACTGTCAATCTCACCAAGCTCAATGCATCAGCTACGACTTTCGTTTTTCCAAGGTGATACTCAATAGCTAAGTCGTAGTCGTTCAGCAGCTCAAGCCATCTCCTTTGATGCATGTTAAGATCTCTCTGAGTTAAGATATAGCTTACACTCTGGTGATCTGTATACAATACGAACCTCTCTCCATAGAGATAGTGCCTCCAGGCCTTCAGTGCAAAGATGACTGCTACAAGCTCCTAGTCATGCATTGGATAGTTCGCTTCAGGGGATCTCAACCACCTGAAAAGGTACACAACTGGTATACCTTCCTGTATCAACACGCATATAAGACCAAAGCCTAACGCATTGGTAAATTGATAATGTCTTACCCGGCTCTGGCAATGTCAACACTGGTGCGAAAGTTAATTTCCTATTCAGCTCATAAAAAGCTTGCTCACACACCTCTGACCAATCAAATCTAACATCCTTTTTGTCACTATCATCATCGGCACTGCAATCAAGGAAAATCCCTGTACAAATCGTCGGTAGTATCCTGCCAGTCCTAGAAAACTCCAAATATCGACGACAGACTCAGTGTCCTCCAATAAATGATAGCTCGAATCTTCTAAGAATCCATAAATATACCCTGATCTCTGATGAAGTGTCCCAAAAATCTGGCTGCACATAGCCAGAAGTCAAACTTGCTGAACTTGGCATACAATATGTGCTCTATCAGTGTCGTCAAAATTGCTTCGAGATGCCTCTCGTGCTCCTTAAGAATCCTGCTGTAGATCAAAATATCATCGATTAAAACTATGACGAATCTGTCCAAACATGGTCTTAAGACCATGTGCATCAAATCCATGAAGATTGCTGAGCGTTAGTAAGCCCAAATGGCATAATTGAGAACTCAAACAACCCGTATCTCGTGCTAAAAGCGGACTTCTGGTTGTCCTCCTCTCGAATCCTTAACTGATGATGACCTAAGCGTAGGTCAATCTTCGAGAAGAATCTGGCGCCTGCCAACTGATCGAACATATCATCTATCCTAGGAAGTTGGTAGCGGTTCCTAACTGTCACCGGATTCAGCTTTCTATAATCTATGCACATCCTCATCGAACCCTATTTCTTCTTCACAAACAACACTGTAGCTCCCCTTGGTGACATATTAGGGTGGATGAACCCCTCTCCACCAAATCATCCAACTGTCGTTTTACCTCCTCCTTCTCCGACGATGACATCCTGTAAGGTATGCCGGCGATCAGCTGAGTCCCTGGTAACAACTCGATGATAAACTCAATCGCTCGTGGCGATGACAATCCTAGTAGTTCATCTAGAAATACATCGACCAAGTCTTTAGCAACTAGAACATCCTCAATCCTGAACTCGGTTCTAACATCCGAATCAACTATTACTACAAATGCCTCCATCTCCAGTGTTGTAGCTAGTCGGCCCCTAGTGATCAGTAAGTCATTCGAGGATCCAACTAGAGAGAACTCTGGTATCCCATGAAAGTAAAACCCAACTCTCTTACTGAAACAATCTATCTATGCATGATAGGGTGACAACCAATCCATCCCGAGAAGAGCGTCAAACTCTAGGTACTCTAACACTCGGAGATCTGCCGGTAACTGATGTCCCTCAACCTCTATCATCACATCTCTACATATTCAGTTGATGTATATCTTATCCCTAATAGTTGTACTGAGAATAAGGTGTGTGTCTAGTGTTTGTGCAACTAACCCTAACTGTCCAACAATTCGCCAAACAATAAACGACAAAATACTACCAGAATCAAACATAGCATGCATAGGTCTACCGAAAATATGTAACGTACCCTCGACAAGCTGTCCGATCACTCTGCCTTTCGGCTGCGCTACCGCACGGGCGCTCTCTCTGGCCTCATATGGCTTTCATAATGGCCACGGTGGTGCTCTGCAGTATACCCTCAAGTGTCCCCACTAACCACACCTATGCCATATGCGTCTATCCTTACTATTTGCCTGGCCGTCACCAGATCTCGAACCCTCACCCCAGTCATGTCTCCCATGATCTCTACCTTTACGGTGCATATGTGGCAGCGGCCGACTCTGATCGAGCGGTGCTGGTGCTATGGCATGAACTGGTTTTCTCTCCTCATACTGGAACAGACTATCCTTGTGAGCATCCGTGCAGTCCTTGTCCCGTTTATCATCCCTCAAACTTTATCCAGATGATCCCTTTGTCTCTTCGGCCTCCGGTTCGGTCGAGAACTCCACCAAATCTATACCTTTCTCCCAATCACACGTTTATCATCTATTTGCATCAAGTAGGTCTCGTGTGCCAAAACTCGGTCAAATATATCTTGCAGAGTAGGTGCCCTTGATGATACCACTAATGCAACAATCCTATTATCAACTCCTCGGGTGAAGTAGTATATATGTAATCGCTCTGTCCCCGCTACATCCATAGAAAACTGAAGTAGGTACTGGAATTGCTCCACATACTCCATCAGTGTCCGATTACCGTGTCTCAGGGTTAGAAATTCCTCCCACAGTCTCAACCTCACCTCTATGGGTATATACTAATCATAGAATAACTATCTAAACTTAGTCTATGTCGTCGGCTCTAGGTGGGTATCTAGGTACATGGTCCACCAAACTACTGCGTGGCCTCTAAAGCATTCCCTCAATAACCGCACCTGAATACTCTCATCGTTTCTCATCAGCTTATGGAAATGTTGATGGGACACAATCTATTTCCCTGCAGCCTCAAAGTCACCGCCTCCATAGAAGAAGCCTGGGTGGAACTTCAAAAACTCTCTCGAACTCTTCGCCTCAAGGACCAAAATAAATCCTGATGCAGTAGCCATAGTGGTGGTAGCAGTCGTTTGATTCGTAGTAGTAGGTTAAGGTGTAGGAGTCAGTGTTTCCAGGGGAACAACACAGCCGTCGCTCTCTACCCGTGTCGCCGCGGTAACTTTCCCAACTAAAGTCTAGGGAACAACCACGGCGACGACTAACCCATAGTGTTGTAACTACTATTGGGTCTCGAGGTGATGTGACTGCTGTAGTAAGTGTCGTTAGTGCAACGGTCTGATTCCGTAGTAACAGTAATACATCGACCATCTGAGTCTCTTGGGCTGAGAGTCGATCATCCATACTCGTTGTACCAGGGGGATCCCTAGCTACATCTCTAGTCTGTCCGGTCTCATGAGGCGTAGTCGACTGTATGTCCATAAACTGCATCGAGAAGCGTGATCCGTATCAACCTCGGTACGTATATCATATATATAACAAAATATAACACGTATATAAGTTTTAACTTTACCTACCTCACATCATTTCCCAACTAAAGTTCTAAGGCAACATAATCGGGTTTCCACATCTAAATTTTATCAATTAAATTTTATGCTCTTTCATTTAAATTTCCAAAGTTCCTAGAATTCTTGCTCTGATACCAACAGTGGTGGCCCCAAACCTCAAAGCCACCCCGGGGTGTCGTCGAGTCATGAGCTCCTCGCCCAGTGGGCCCAAGTACACGTGTCCAACACGTGCCCGCCCACCTCATGTCATGATTATCATGTGCACGTGTGTGTTATCAATATAGTTAATGGATTATTCATATTTTCTTGAGTTATTTCCTTTGGTAATTAAAGTTCCTTAAGTTCAACTATTCGTGGTTTATTCGAATCCTAGCCATGCTAGTAGTTTGTATTTTACAAGTGAACATTTAGTAAGCAGAAATCTTAATAGATGCAAATAAAGTATTAAATTAGCATGATAAGCATTATTCATAAGAACATGTCCTATTGTGGAAAACCCGAAAATGTACTCTGTATATAGGCAACAATACCATAAAATAGTGTATCTATACATACTCCAGTCTCCCAATACCTAAAATAATATAAAATTTCAAAATAAGCAAGTACTAGTAAGTCCTCGATGGCGGGCAATCAGATATAGTCACCTAGGATCCCCTTGCCTCTACTAGTACTACGATCTACACTCGATCATCACAAAAGACAGATAACGAGTCCAGTAAGTAAAATCCCAAGGAATCCTTCTAAGCATTCGCATAATAAAATAAGGAATTGCAAGAAATATTGTTATGTAAACATGCAGAATGGAAAGACCGGCAACTATAATTGGCTCATCGAATGAATAATTAACATATAAACTAAACAAATATGTGTGTTTGTTCCAGATGGATTAGACCGTACTTCGGGTCACCAGGATCCTACTAGTGTATGCACCCAACTGGCTCAATGTTGGTCCCTCGCGGTGCTGGCCAAATTCATTGAGTCACTGACGCGTCCACCAAGGGCAAGCTCGGGTTACCAATCACAAAGGGGCGGGTCACAAGTGCTACAATATAACGCATCATGAACATACAATAGAGAATTTGGGGGAATAAACTTAACCCACGTCTAAGTAAGTGAATGAAATAGTAGAAATAGTAGAAATAGTAAGAAATAATAAAAATGTACTCAAGATAGAATCAAATACTCGTAATTGTTCAATTAGGTTTTACAAACCTCAAATTGCTCTTTGACCTCCTTAGACTCCCGTATCCGATCCAACAAGCTTCCCAACACAGAGCTAGGGTCCACTAAGTCCCTGAAGTCCAATTTTGTAAGTTTAGGTTGTTTACAAGTGTTTAGAAATGTATTAAGTTGGAAATCATCAAAACAACCCTTAATTTTCAGTTTTCATCTGTCATTAGCGCGCTAGGTGGAGTTAGCGCGCTACTGTTCTTCATTTTGAAAAATAGTTGAGAGTCTAGAATGATTAGCGCACTAATCAGCCTAGTTAGCGCGATAATTGCCCTATGTGGCAGAATTCTCAAGTTGAGAATTATGTCATTCCTATCCGAATTAGCTAACCTAACCTAATTTACACACTCTTCACCTATTAATGACTCCAAAACATCATTTAAGCCAATCTCAAAACAACAATTTGATCAAATTCATTCAACACTACACGTTCACTAGTTTTTCCAAATTCATCGAAAATCCTAATTCATGCAAAACCAACGACAAATACTTAATAGAAATTATCATTATACCTATAATTCATCAAGTTTTCATCGAATACAAGGTTTTAAGCCTCAATTTCTAATTACACCAAAAACACACAACATTGGTTTCATTAAAAAGTTAGATAGATTGAGAAGATGATTACCTTAGTTTTATCACTTGATTTGCTCTCCAAAAGCTTCTATTCAGCTCTAATCCTCCCTCCTTTCTCTGGTAAATCTATGGTTTGTATGAGCTTATGAGTTAGTGGAGATGAAACTCCCACTCACTTAGTTTATATATATTAGTCAAGTTCATGTGTGTTATGCGTATCTCGAGAATTATCTTGTGGTTTTAATAAAGCTGTCACACACCACTTAATGACTCCAATAGCACACTCACTATCCTAGATTCACTCATTAGGATCATCACAACGCCCATCTAGGGTCCACATTATTTAAATCAAACTATAAGCTTATTACTATTTGATTTAAATCACATTACATTTAGCCTCATTAAACAATATGGTAAGTGTTTTCATTCACCAAAATTAACCAACTTATAGTTCCACTAACCTTCGGCTACCCGGTGTCTGACGTCTTAACACGCATTTCGAGGCACAACATAGCCTATTAATCTAACTCAATTGACTCAGCCTATGGTTGCATTGCCCATTTTATTTGATTACTTAGTGATTTTATCATGAATTCGTCGATTTTCTCAAGTACCCGTAATTCACCTCTCGATACCTACGTTGACACGCATTTCGAGGTGACTACCCATCACACAACCTCGCACTATATAACCATACAACATACACACATGCGACGTATTAGCAAATAAATTCATAAAATGCATCACAAATAAGCAATACAACACATAATTAACTAGTGTACCTAGGTCGACGTGTTTCCAAACTTTCCCGCGGCGTCCACGCGGATCTGAGCTGACGTCAAAGTTTGAAATTATGAAATAAATAACGGTATTAATAAAACGAGCGTTACATTAAAATCTTGAATTTGATAAAATGGAAGTTTACCACTAAGATTTTCTTCCTTCAAACCCCAATTTAAAACTCAATTCAAGTTTCAAGTACATGTTTTTCAGTTTACATGAAAATGCGAAGAATTTGTAGTTTAAATGGATTAGTTGATGCATGAGAAAATTGTGATGTTAAATGTTATAATTGATGTAAGAACCCATTTCAGGGCACTCTTTAGTAGGTTTTGAAACTCTATATGGGTGGATTTAAGCTCGGGAGTCGGCGAGGAAGAAGGGGGTTCGAAAACCCTTTTTCACCTCATTTTCGAACGGCGCTGCCAAATTAATGGCACCATGGGCATGATCCCACAGTGCCACCCATGGCTTGGATCACTGCCAAATCCACGCCGTGAGGGGCGCGATGGGATTCATGCCTACGGGGTCATCCACCGCGTGTAACTTGACTTACCAAAATTTTTTAAGTTTTTGTTATGGACTTTGAGTCCTTTTTCGGGAGTCTCTACTAGTCCAAAAATCACCGAAATTTATAGAGAACTTCAACATACTATAAATTTGATTAACTGAGATTTTCAAGTGATTGCAACAATTCTTGAGTGGTTTTCAAAAATACTTTTGAAATAGGAAAAGGAATAGTTTCTAAATGAGCTGAAATGGGTTTAAGCATATTCCAGGAATCTAACGATGCCAGAATTGGACCAAACTTTTCAGATCTTATATTTGTACCATACAGAAGTTGTCCATTCAACTTCATAATTTTCTGAGGCATTTTAAATGATTTTCCAAATGGGTTTCTAAATAGGCGAAATTTACTTACTTAATAAGTTGATTTTCAATTTAAGGTGTTCCAAGCATCAAACAATGTCGAAATTGGGCCAAAATTTATTCTAACTGATCGCTTTAATTAACCCCAATTAATTGATTAATTACATATTAGGACCCTAAGCTCAAACCCACATGGACGCTGTAGAAAAGTCAAGGGCATACTTGACGAGGTAATTTTGGTTATTTTGTGTGACACGTGTTAATTTATTTTATTATTAATTAATATTCGCGTTACACTAGTTTTAGAATTTGAATTGGTTATGTTGTGCAGGCGTTGCGACGAAAGAGAAAGACGTTGCAAGTTGGGCCTAACACGCGTGTATGGGGCAGTCAAGGGTTTAAAGATCACATCACCCATCAAATTACCCATACACATTACATCACCCATCCCTTACTTTTTCTATCTCTCTATCATTTTCATCTACAAAAGAAAAACAAAAAATGAATTTATTTCCCCTCTCTCCAACTGATCCACTCATCTCTCCCTCACATTTTCTTCTTATTATTCTCCAACACTACTTCATCATCAAATTTGGTCTCACCTTCATCAAGCTCTCCTCCTGCTATACTATTGCCTTCGGCATCACCACCTATCACTGTAAAGGCCCAAAATTTTGCGATCCTAGTCGCGCCCATTTACAGGACCGTGACGTGGAAATCATCCTGATACAATGTTCTTGGTCAAATTTCACACATTGACTAAAAAAGTAATACATTTTATATTTATGCGATATGGTGTATATTATTATTTATATGTGTGGTGTATGAATAAATTTGTTTATATTGTGGGATTTGTGAGTGAGAGTTCGTATCGGTATGTGTGAAGTGTGACACGACTTGCATGATAGATGGCAAATGTGCGCAACGTGACTGATGCGACTGATAAGAGAGAGAAACCGTAAGTAAATAATCGAGATTTAAAGTGGTAAATCCTAGTAATGAGAAAAGATGGAATGATGTAGCGTATTTGGGTGTGTGTTAAAAGCGTGGTGTGGACAAATATGTGGGTGACACCTGAAACAAAAAATCCAAAAAAATAAAATATAATAAGGAAAGTCAAATTCATACACACACACACACACACCCAACCTTTAAATTCTTAATAACTCACCTACACCTACCTAACTATCCAATCATATAAATCCATTTTTTCTCATACACAATCTTCTCTCTCCTCTCCATCACTCTCTCTATCTCTCATCGCGTTTCACACTCTCTCCCGCTCTCAAAAAAAAAAAAAACACTCAATCTCTCTCTCTCCCTAATCTCGATTTTATCTTCTCCCATACCCCCACTCAGTTTTCACCTATCTCCCTTCTATCTTGGTGGACGTTCGAGCCTCTCATCTGGATTCCCCTCACATTCAGCTCCCTCGCTCTCGGCGTCCTTCTCCCGACCTCCCCCTCCCGCCCCTCTCGACGACCATATCATGGCTTAAGTAAGTGGGGGTATTTTGCATTTTGAGGAATATGGCGGAGTGTGCCTGGTGTACTATGGGTTGAGTTTAATGTATTTTATGTACCTCGATATTCGTGTTGTGACGATGGACTTAGATGACTATTCTGGATGCGCGCTTGAATCGCATGTCGCATCTCGATATTGCCTCAAGATGCGTGCTGATTTTAATAATTGATAATAAGTAAAAATAAAATGTATATGCATAGGTAAATGTGTTTTATATAAAAATGTATAAATGTATATATATATATATATATTTATATAATGTATATATTATATATAGGTATATGATACACATTTTATATATAATGTATACTTTATATATACTATGAGATCTAAAAAAAATAATAGTAATAATAATAATAATAATAATAATAGTAATAATAATAATAATAATAATAATAATAATAATAATAATAACAATAATAATAATAGTAATAATAGTAATAATAGTAATAATAATAAATTGATTAGGATTAATAAATGCCAAATAAAAGAAAATTGGTCGAGTCGAGACTCAGCTAATGTGGTATGACCCGAGACACAACCAATGTGCTACAACCCGAAAAACTTTCATATTTTTGGAAATCGAGGTAGAAAGAAAACATAATTAAATACATTATTGTCGAACATGAGCTTACTCTCGATAAGCGAGTAACGATTGACTCATATCAAGATCAACCTTGTAATGCGTGTGACTTAAATAAAATATGAATAAATCTTTGAAATAATAATAATAAGCAATTGAATATTTAGGGAGTTCGGACGCGTCGAACGCTGAACGTTAGGGAGGACCGACATTTGGATTAGGTGTTGACATGATTGGAGGCAAGTAAACTAGTATGAGTGCCAACATGATTTATTATCCATTTTATTGTTATAAATTCACTGAAATGAGTCTCAAAATTTGCTAATTGTAAATTAGTATCTAATTAGGGTTACCGACCCAAGACATGCTCGAGAGCAGGTACATAGTCTGAATACTCAGTATGAGGACTGAGTAATATAATTTTTTTGAGTGATGGATGCCTAATGTGATGTATTTGTGTAGACTTATTAAGTCACTCCTACTTGTATATAGTTGTTGAGACGTGAGCGATGATGCATCTCGAGATGCGTGCCGGCGTGGGACCATGATATAGAGTGATGTGGTAAGTTAGTTTAAAGTTAATGTGGCTTAGTTTCTAATTTGATATGAATATAGGTTAATATATATTAAATGAAACCTAAGTTAGTTAAATCAAACATTAGCCATTTGATGTTTCTCTCGATACGTGTCAACACATCACGAGACCAATTGAGTATGAAATTATGTTATCAATGCTGAAATAGTGGAGAGTTAGTGGAGTTAAAATCAAGATATAAGCCATTAGATTAGTCTTGAGATACGTGTGTACATTAAGATCAATGGCTATTAAACAACCTTATCAATATATAAGATTGAATGGGTCAGTTCATGTAAACCATTTCATTTCTAAACTTCAAGAAGAAGTAAAGTGCTGGAGTGGAAGATTGGATTAGAAAATTATCAATTTAGTGAAGGAATTCTAATTGAATTGAAGAAGTTGATCTAGTTGGTGTTATAGAACAACTAGGTAATTCTACTTACGCCACTAATTTATTATATTATGATAAATTGGTTTTAATGATAGGGATTTTATTTCAAATGAGTAGAGAAACCTTTTTCACTGATTTTATAACTTAATTGAAACATCAAATGAGTCCTTGAACCTTGAGTTTCAAATTTGAAGTTTATTGGTAAAAAATAATGATTTTAGTCATGAAACTGATTTTTACCAAATTCTGATATGAAGATGTTTTTAATTTTAGAAACAAATAGCATTTTTGAATTTCTCGCGAAAAATCAATAATTTTTCTATCAAGAAAATCTAGATTTCGATTTAAATTGACAAAGTTATAGTATTTTGAAGTTAAAGATGTTTTGATGGACTTTTTTATGAAAAATTATGATTTTGGGTTTAAACACCTAAGTCTGTAAATTTTAAGTAAATTGGTGATGATCAAGCTTAATTTATGTGTATTTGAGGTGTATGGATTATTAGAATGCAAGGGTAGACACTTAGTAAGAAACACAAGCTTAACGCCGTGGCAATGCCGTGGGCGCAGAGTGCACGGCGCCACCACATCATCATCAACACCTGAAAAGTTGTGAAGTTTCTAATAAAAGTTTGAGTTTTTTTTCTAATTATTTTAATCTAACTTTTATAATTTGTATAAATTCTAAAACACCCTAATTAACCTAAGAAAACTATGAAGGAGTCTTGAGAGGTTATTGGTGAGATACGGGGTGTCAGAAGGCCGGATTAGCCTAGGAACTTCGTTTGGTTTGTAAGTAAGCTGATTGAGATATTTATTTCCATTTCTTTTCCATTATGCTTCTTGTTTACCGTCATTTGGACTGATGAGCATATTGTACTTTTGATGCCATAACTTTGTTCTTTCATTTCATTTTATGAGTTTGTTATCGTGGCATTGGTGTATGTTTAAGTGGTATCCATTGACTCTTATTCACATGCTATGTCATTCTTTTTATAAATTATGTAAATCAAGTAGAATAGCATGCTATTAGGTAGATGATTTATGGTATTGTAAATCCAATCCTTTATGCATTATTTATGCAATCACTTTGTTGGGTTCCTAAATAATGTCATTTCTTGAAATGTTAAAGTAGTTCTTCTATCTATGACCATAATATATAAAGATGGTCACGGCACACGGGGTCACTAGATTATAAGGATGTTGGGATCTCACCACTAGCTTGAGCGACACACGGGGTATGGGACCCGGGGTTGTCAGCAAGTATATACATATATAAAAAATGGGCAATCATGAGAATATAAATGCCCTACATAGTGGAACATAGTTGATGTGGTGTAATTTCATAGTCAATCGGCTCTAGATCATTACTGCTTAGCCGAGTGTCAGTTTCATGATGTTTAACTGAAGTATCTTATAGCATGATTCTTGTTCATCTTTCTTTGCTATTGTTATGGTTTTGGATAATTGTTGTATACTTGGAAATGGGGATGAATGTCATAGTCAACTGGCTTTAGATCATTACTGCTTAGCCGAGTGTCAGTTTCATGATGTTTAACTGAAATATCTTATAGCATGATTCTTGTTCAGTTTTCTATGCTACTGTTATGCTTTCAGATACTTGTTGTATATTTGGAAATGGGGATGAATGTCTGTCAGTGTTATTTTCTACTTTACTGTACTCATCGTCCTTTTTATGACGGTGAGTGCGGATATTTCGAGTAGCAAACCAGGGAAGGAGAAGATCAGTGATTAGTTTAAAGCCGTCGGAGGATAGTTTTTGCTACTTTTGTAGGTGATCAAGTTATGTATCTATTAGTTACGTCTTTCTATATAACTTTGTGGTGTATGTTGGATGAAAAGATTAGACTTCTCTATTGTATCATATATTACTTTGGTTGGTTTTATATGGTCGTCTATTTACCTGGTTTCTATAGTAAGTGTTTTATAATTAATTCTAATGATTTGAAATGAATAGTAATTATGTTGATCATGAGTAACGGGGTGGATAATGTGAAAAGGTTGACTAGTACATTGTTAAGTCCAACATGACATGGGTTAGGACTTAATGACAGGATTAGGCCGGGCGCTAGCCAATTTGAGGAGCTGAACCGTCTCATTTAGTGTCTAAGTGGTCCGAATGTCGTGGTCCAATCCCAGGTTGAGCATCTAAGTAGTTCTTGTGGCTTCCTGTTAAGTTGAAAATCCCTTGGGTTGAGCATCCGATGTTATCGTGGCTTCTTTTGGGATTCGGTTTCATCACGGCTGAGCATCCGGTAGTGATTTTGGCTCCTTTTGGAATATGGTCGGGCTATGGCTCAGGTGACTATACAGTGACCGAGTGGTTGGTGGTATCTTCTAGCTGGTGTTAGGATCACTTAGTCACCTATCCTTTGCTTCTGGTCACTTAATTTTACCGTCGTTCATTATTCGTCTATCTATCATGCATTCTACTTCCTTATTTCCCATTTTATTTTATTCCCCGCATGATTTAGAGAATATTGTTTATTTATTATCTGAAATATTGTTGAGCCTCCTCTAGATATATTCACTGGGATTGTCTTTGTTTTGGAGACAATTGCATGTCCCTCGAGTAGTAAAGGAAATGAGCCCATGTTCGGTGACTACCTCTAAGCTTCCCTAAGAGCCTGCTTCGCACTCTTACTCGTTAGAGGTCATATTTTGATATTTTGGTTATAATTACTCTATATAGTGGTGTTTTCGAAACTTTGTGTTATTTTGGGATGAGTGACACACTTTGACATATATATATATATATATATATATATATATATATATATATGTATGGATGTTTCCCTCATTAGTCATGTAGCATCCCCTAACCCGATTAGGGCAATACTCGGCCTGAAACCCTAGTTAAGCCCCAATAATCCTACTAAACTTAACTAGAGCCAGCAGTTTCTCCTTCTATCTCCTGATAAACATGATTGTATATCAAATATCGACATAAAACAAATATTAAATTCATCAAAAATTAAAAATTTTCTCGATATTAAACAAATATATAAGACAAGGGAAGATTCAATACATCGAAGAGAAGATCAAGTCTCCACGCTCGTCGATAGTCTTGAAATATTAATTGGGGTGAGCGCTCCAACTTGCTCAGTAAGTAAGGACTCACAAAGCTATCAACATTCCATATAATAATCAAGAATGATATGCAATAACAATATGCACCACAGATAGCTAACGAGATTATGAAAAACATATAATCCAACAAATAAATGATGCAGGTCAAACCGTCAATGACTATTACATTATAATTCTCATTTTATTTGTAAAACTAGGGTCGATTACCCATTGACACCAATATGGCGATTGATAGACTAACACGCTGTCCAATGTGTCGTTTAGTCAATCCATTAATGTTCAATGGTTATATCTAAAACTCACTAGTGAATAGGCGAAACCATACTTACCTCGGTTTAGATTTCCGTTAAGAAATTCCCTAACTTTTCCGGCACTCACAGTTTCTCGGTGATCCAAAACTCTTCACAAACCATTTGTGGTTAATATAGGCCTAATACCTTATGTTTAGAACCCCTAAGTCAATCCCTAAAACCTCAGGAAATTCTAACTAAAACACAACATAGTCATTTAGGGTAGGGGCACGTTTTTTCACTAAGTGGGGGCGCGCTCCACCAACTAAGTTCATCCCAATTAATGAAGGGAGCGTGCTCATCTACTAGGTGGAGCATGTTTCACCCCGCACTGTCTCGACAATAAGTAGGGCAGCAGCTACTATCCAATCCAAAAATCACCAAAATAATAGTCAACACTCCCCAAATACATCGGGGATGACTTTTATTGAGGTAACAACCCATTTCTAGTAATCAAACACAACAATTCACAGAGAAATCATTACATACTGTTCAATTGAACTTCAAACTCAAAATTTAACTTACCTTGATGATCTCGGATTTATAGTGTTTTGATCTCCACAATTGTCTTGGAAATTGCTCCTAAATCAATCCTCACAAGACCAAACCCTCGCTGCTTGATCTCTCTCTCTCTTTCTCTCTCATCCCTCTCTCTCTTTCTCGATGGATCGAATTTGGTAAGTGAGCATAAACTTGCGGTTTTTTATTTAAATATATAGATTTTCTTAAGATATGCATCGCGTAATCTCAAGGTTGATCAATTGAATGATGTATTAATGTGACACACTCTAAAGTGACAAAAATTTTAACATCATCAACACTTACGCTCATCACGAAGTGATCCAACAATCCATATTATTCAAGCTAAAATTATTGTTTTATTTATATATATTAATATATAAATCATATATAAATATATATATAAACTTTGTGCATTTTCTCACCAATAAGTTCACTAGACATACCTACAAGTATTCTCGGGTGTACACACTCATTTCACGACCCCCTCTTCACATTTGGTGTACCGTCTATTTATTGTTTATTTATTTATTTTCTGATTATAGGCTTGTACATATATTTTCTTTTTATATTATTACTTATAAATTCAACAAACATTCCAAACAAACACAAATCATCACATAAACCCACGCACATGCTAATCGAGGTATGAAACTTTATCATGAGCCTAACTCTGTTAATTAGAATTTAGTTTAACACTAATCACCAGCTTAAGGTAATGAGTCATTACAACCTCCCCAATTTAAAGCAATTTCGCCCTTGAAATTAAAGTAAACGGAAAATCACCTATTGTTTTGAAGAGAAATTAAAATTGTTCCTTCATATAAAACTCCCGCTCCCAAGTTATGTCCTCATCCCCGTGAAATTGTCATTTCACCTAAACCAAAAGAATATCTTTGGTTCTCAGCTTCTAAATCTTACGATCAAGTATCTGAATCGGTCGCTCATCGTAAGATAAGTCTTCCCGAAGATCGAATTCATTCGATACAATCTTTGGAGTGAAATGAGTCTCCGTTTTGCAAAGCATAGACACGTGGAAGACATTATGAACTCTAGTTAACTAAAGAGGTTACTTTAACGCGTAAGCAACAAGACCAACACTTTCCTGCACTCTAAACAACCCTATCTTGTAGTTAGCTTACCCTGTAGTCTAATCTGTACAATCCTTTCATAGGTGAGAATTACAGAACGAGATCATCCTTTGAAAACTCCAAAGATCTATGATGGTTATCGGTGTTTCTCTTTAATCTTAGCTATCTCGTAGTCAAACGTTGGAAAATTTGTCGAATTATCTATATGTTGTTCTGAATCAACTCTGGTACCCAACAAAATTGTATCTCTAACCTCAGCCAAACACGTAAGTGAACGACAAGGCTGACTATACATAACTTCGAAATGAGTCATTAAAATGCAAGCTCAAAGCTTATCTTCTTGCACCAAAATTAACCACTCATTCTACTCATCAGTCTGTGGATGGTATACTGTACCGAGGTTAAGAACATTTCCTAGCTATATCTTTACAATTTACTCCACTGCCTAGACGTGAACCTTGGATCTCTATCCGAAGTAATTGCCATTGGAGCTCCATGAAATCTTACTACGTCACATACTTACACTTCACATAATTGGTCGAGAGGATTTCGCATGGAAACTGACAAGAAATGCGCAGGCTTCATCAAAATGTTACCTACAACGCATGTAACATCGTGCTTACACTGACACAGAGGTGGAGTGAAACAAAATCCATCTATATATAATACCATTTCTACTCAGGAATAGACAAAGAATGCAATAACCCTTCAAGTTTTCTATGCTCAACTTTAACTTGCTGACATAACTCACATCTCTCTACAAACTCAGCAATATCAATCTTCATCCCAGGCACCAAAATTTGACGCGTGTCGTTCGTGCCAAATATAACCCGTAAAAGAGTTACCAACCACAAGGGTGTAGTAGTGGTAAATACGGGGTCGATCCCACAGAGACGTGAATTTACTCCAAGTTAACTAAATATGGGGGTTTTCAAGAAAATCAATAAAACAATTAATTAAACAAGCAATAATAAAAAGTTCACGAAAATTAATATCAAGAATGAAAAGTTCACCCAAATCTCCAGTTCCACAAATCAGAATCAAGATTCAATAGCATTCAATGGTCCTTAATCTTTCCCTAAAAGTTATTAATTTAAATTTTCCTATATTAGCTATAGAAAATCGACAACCGCCAGAAATTCCTAGTTCCCCTAATTCCGATAGTCAGGACATCCGCCACTAACTACTTCCCTAATTAATGTACAACCCTAGACATCCGCCAATCAGGTTTAACACACTAACCGCAGTAATATAGATCTATGGGAACATTAATCCTAGATAACCGGATCGCAACCGCTCCCGATTTAACCTAGATTCAATTGTTGTACATTCAAACACCGAAAGGGTTTTACGGCAAACGGGTGAATGTTTGTTACTTTTTTGGTCTAAAAGCACAATTACACGGATACTAATATTCCAAATAACATTAGATTGTCCACCTAAAAGCATGCATTGGCCACATACATACCATAGATCTAAATCATAATCATTAAATCAACAACAATGAAATAGGAGAAATTAAATTAATTAAATAATAAAATAAAAAGATCTCACAAAGAATGCCATGAATCCATGATTCCAACTTGCTTCCCCTTCGACTTAAAGAGAAAAAGAAATTAATGGGACATCATCTTCAAAAATCACTACTAAAAATTAATAGATCTCTCTAAAAAAATACTAATTAATTTTTTTTTCCATAATACCTACGTTAAAACTATATATAACTACCCCAAATTGTACTCGGATACTGATTTTAGGGTTTTGGAGGTGACTCGTGCGTCGAGGAGCATCGTAGGGGTGTTTTTGGCTTGAAAAACTGACTCTGCCACGTGGAAATACGTGATTAGCTGCAAATCTGGGTCCGCTCCACGTGTCGACTTCGATAGGTCCACGTCTCGCCACCGCCTCGACTTGTCGCCGCCACGTTCGCGCGCTCTGTTGCTTCTGCCGCGCTCGGCGCCACGAGTCACATCCTGATTGGCTGGACCACGTCAAAGCGCCTCGCTGGACCAATGGATGAACGCCACGTGGCATCCACGTGGCTCGGAGAATCGTGCAGAATCGAGCGAAATTCTGGGAGTGTGTGCTGCCGCGCATCTCGAGGCAGATCGACGGCTACCGAAGCGTGATGAATGGCTTGTTGTGCTGACGCAACATACATGCTGACGCGGCGTACGCTGATTGGCCGGAACGTTTCGTTGGCTATTCGACACATCCGACATCCGATTTCTGCAAATAAATACTCCATTTCACCTAAAAATGAACTAAAAAATAATTAATTATTTATTTTAAATACTTTAAATAATAAAATAGACTAAAATATACTAATAAATATATACAAATACCGACTTATCAAATACCCCCAAACTTAGGACTTTGCACGTCCCGAGCAAAGGTGTAAATGACGACACAAATAAACTAGACTTCTAATATAATAATGCAATGACTCAACTAATCCTATACCCGACCCAAATTCATGGAGTTCCTTTGATTTAAATAGTCACCAAATTAACGAGTAACTCAAAAAATTTCTGAGTTATGATATGTCAAGTTTCGCAAGTCAAACACAATTAGGATCCCACTTTCAAGACAAAAGACTCAGTCAAAACAAAGGCCATCAACTATTCAGAAGTTTTCTTGGTCTATACAATTAAACCACGCAAGTTTAAAATCTTACTTAATATAGTGAAAGCACTCGAACTAAATATTTTATTCGAGGAGTTTTATACTTTCGCCTTTTTTCATTTTTTTCATTTTTATTTTATTTTATTCTCCATTTTTTTTTCAATTTAATACGGTCCCTGCTCCATTTCCTATGGACCGATTTTCTCACTTTTTTCCCACCACAAGTTTCCCTGCTCCATTTCCTGCGGAAACCAGTGGGACGCTCTACACTAAGAATACTCTTGTTAGTACTTCTCACTTTCACTATAATCAAGCAAATCCCCCAATATGGGTCAAAATAATATAACTTGCACAAATTAGACCTTCTACTCATTTTCGTTATCTAGCACTAAGTTTAACCATCATCCAAGTCTCTAATCACAAAATCATAAAAACGCAGAGCTACGAACTTGATTAATAACATACTGAATATATACATGAAAGGCAACTATAATTTACTCATCCACAATCAAAGGCATGAACAAAGTTTCGGGTGACTCTAAAATATATAATAACATACTAAATATATACATGAAAGTGTATCAAATCATAATGAAATGAGAATGGAATGTGAATGGACAAGAAATGAAAGAAATGAAAGAAATGATATAAAACACCACCATTACCATCCAATACCCGCATATAACCGCATAAAAAAAATTAAACGATCTCACCCTCGGTCTTTCGCAAAAATTCATCCAAAACAATCCTCAATCCCTAAAGCACCCCCAAATTTATTCCAAACCTTGTCCTCAAGGTTTAAAACAGGTCAAGGAGGTCACACCTAGAAAACAAACAAGATGGTGAAAGAATATGATGAAGAAAATGATAAGGGAAATGATACAAAGTCATGTAAAATACTAAAAAAAATGAAAATAAATAAACTAAATAATACTTAGCAAAGTTTAGGCTGCCTCCCAATAGCGCTTTTGGTTAAAGTCGTTAGCTCGACTTGGTCGGAGTCTGTCAATCGATATAGACTGGCGTTGCCAGTGAAACGACCTCCACATCATGGCTCGGGAAGTCTTCATAGAAAATCTTCAATCTGTGGTTGTTCACCTTAAACACATTACCAGTCTCCATACTCTGAATCTCCACTGCTCCGTGATCATACACTGCAGTCACAATATATGGTCCTGTCCACCTCGATCTCAGCTTACCTGCAAAAATCTTAAGACGTGACTGAAATAAAAGTACTTTCTGACCAACACGGAAAGATTTCCTAGAGAGATTGCTATCATGGAACGCTTTCATTTTTTCTTTATAAATCCACGCATTTTCATACGCGTCGTTCCTGATTTCCTCCAACTCTTGGAGAGTGAGCTTTCTCTCATTTCCTGCTTCATCGAGCTTCATATTAAACTGTTTCACAGCCCAGTAAGATTTATGCTCGAGCTCGACTGGCAGGTGGCAAGCTTTACCAAACACAATGCGATATGGGGACATCCCAATTGGCATTTTAAACGCCGTTCGGTAAGCCCAAACCGCATCATCAAGACGTGTACTCCAATCTCTACGAGTTGGATTTACCGTATTTTCTAAGATGGATTTGATCTCTCTATTAGAGACCTCTGCATGGCCACTTATTTGGGGATGATATGCTGTAGAAGTCCGATGAGTGACATTATATCTCCTCAGAAGGCTTTCAACCATACGGTTGCAGAAGTGAGTGCCTCGATCACTGATCAGGGCACGTGGGGTACCAAATGTTGTGAAAATCCTCGATTTGAGGAATTCACATACCACTTTAGAATCATTAGTGCGTGTAGCCTTAGCTTCCACCCACTTAGACACGTAGTCCACTGCCAAGAGTATGTAAACATTACCAAATGACACTGGAAACTGTCCCATAAAGTCTATACCCCATACATCAAATATCTCGCAAATATGAATCAGAGTAAGTGGCATTTGGTCTCGATGACTAAGGTTACCAGTTTTCTGACAGTTAGGACAAGTCTTGGTAAACATGTATGAATCATGGAAAATAGTGGGCCAGTAAAACCCACTCTCAAAAACTTTCCTAGCTGTCCGGCGGGGACCGAAGTGGCCACCGCTGGCGTAAGTATGACAAAAAGTCAATATGGAATGACTCTAAGTCTGAGGAACACAACGCCTGATAACCTGGTCGGAGCAAAATTTCCATAAGTACGGGTCATCCCATACATAATATTTAGCATCGCTCCTTAATTTATGCTTCTGAGCCTTCGAAAGGTGAGGAGATAACTCACCCGAAGTGATATAGTTCACCAAATCGGCGTACCAGGGGAGATCTTCCATAACGGCATAAATGTGCTCGTCAGGGAAATCATCCATTAGAGGGGTAGGACTCTCAACATTTTTAATTCTGCTGAGATGATCTGCAACTAGATTCTCTGCACCACTTTTATCTTTGATTGTGATGTCAAACTCCTGTAGTAGGAGTATCCATCTAATGAGCCTAGGTTTGGCATCCTTTTTGCTCATCAGGTACTTCAAGGCAGCATGATCAGAGTAAATGATAACCTTGGTACCCAAGAGATAAGGCCAAAACTTCTCAAGTGCGAAGATAACAGCAAGGAGCTCCTTCTCAGTAGTGGTGTAGTTCATCTGAGCTGCGTCTAGAGTACGAGAAGCATAGTAAATGACATGTGAAGCTCTCCCGACTCTCTGTCCTAATACTGCACCCACTGCATAATCACTAGCATCACACATAATCTCAAATGGGAGCTCCCAATTAGGGGCCTGAATCACCGGTGTGCTAGTAAGTGAGTGTTTTAGTGCATCAAATGCACTCTTACATGCCTTATCAAACTCAAAAGGTATGTCCTTTTGAAGTAGACGGCATAGAGGCTATGCGATTTTAGAAAAGTCCTTGATGAAACGACGGTAAAAACCGGCGTGTCCAAGGAAAGATCTAATCTGCCGCACATTCGTAGGGTAGGGAAGTTTCTTAATAACATCAATTTTAGCTTGGTCTACCTCTACGCCTCTGGCTGAGACAATGTGTCCCAAAATAAGACCTTGGTCCACCATAAAATGACACTTTTCATAGTTCAGAACCAAGTTCTTCTCGATACACCTGCTGAGAACTTTTGTCAGATTGTTGAAACAACTATCGAATGAATCACCGTAGACGGTAAAGTCATCCATGAAGACCTCAATGAAATGCTCAACAAAATCTGAAAAGATACTCATCATACACCTTTGAAAGGTGGCAGGGGCATTGCATAACCCAAAGGGCATGCGTCGATAGGCAAAAGTGCCAAATGGACAAGTGAAAGTCGTCTTTTCCTGGTCTTCAGATGCTACCGGTATCTGATGAAAATCAGAATAACCGTCAAGACAACAGTAATGAGAACGACCTGCTAGTATCTCCAACATCTGATCAATGAATGGTAGGGGAAAGTGATCCTTCCTGGTGGAAGCGTTTAACTTCCTGTAGTCAATGCATACCCGCCATCCATTTTGGATACGGGTTGGAACCAACTCACCATGTGAATTGGTGACTACTGTGACTCCCGTTTTCTTAGGAACCACCTGGATAGGGCTTACCCATTTGCTATCAAAGATGGGGTAAATGACACCAGCATCAAGGAGCTTCAGTATCTCCTTCTTCACTACATCCATCATGAGCGGATTGAGCCTCCTCTGGGCTTCTATCGTAGGTTTCGACCCTTCTTCCATATATGTATGATGCATGCAAGTGGAAGGGCTTAAACCTTTGATATCCGCTATGGTCCACCCAATAGCCTGTTTAAACTCCCGAAGTACTCGAAGGAGCCTCTCTTCCTCTAAATGTGTAAGTTTGGCTGAGATGATCACAGGGAGTGTGTCATTCTCACCCAAAAACATGTACTTTAAGTGCTCAGGTAATGGTTTCAGCTCAAGTGTGGGAGCTTTATCCAAAAAGGGAGAAAGTTCGGAGTTAGAAGTAGGTAACTCCAAATAATGGACTGTTGGGGGCAGGGGTTGGATTGAATCCAACTCGAAAACAGCATCTTCGATATCAGTATCGAAGGTCAGATCACTCTCGTGGATATGAGTAGTGTCGAGATGAAGCTCTAACACTATTTTAACTTCATCACCGCCACTCGTGAGTAAGGTTTGCTCAACAAGTGGATCCACACTGTCCATAGTGCACACCACAGAAGACACATCACTGGGGTATCGCATCGCATCGTAGATGTTAAATTTGATGACTTCACCATCAAACTCCTTGTTAAGGGATCCATCATCAACATCTATCTTCGTCTTAGCCGTTTTCAAAAACGGACGTCCAAGGAGGACTGACGAAGCATTAGGGAATGACTCCTCTCATATCAACCACATAGAAGTCAGCAGGGAACACAAACTCGTTCACTCGGACTAGAACGTCCTCGAGAACACCGACAGGTCTGACAACGGAACGGTCTGCTAACTGAATGACAATACCAGTCCCCTCTAATGGGCCTGCATGCAATGTCTCATAAATAGACAATGACATGACATTAATGGAAGCGCCAAGGTCGCACATAGCCCTCTGAATGCTTACATCACCTATAACACAAGTACTGAGAACATCCCAGGATCCTTGCATTTAGGAGGCAACTTCTTTTGTAGGATAGCCGTGACGGTTTCTCCCATTTGGACTTTTTCGTTGCCTTTCAGTTTCCCTTTGTTAGTGCATAGTTCCTTAAGAGACTTTGCATACCTAGGGACTTGCTTCAAAGCGTCGAGGAGTGGAATATTAATTTCCATTCGCCGAAAGGTCTCGAGAATTTCTTTCTCTTCCTCCTTTTTCTTATCTAAGATGAGACGTTGTGGAAAAGGAGGTTTGACCTTAAAAGTGGGCGGTGCTTCCTTTGGAGTAGTTACCGTCTGTTTAGGGGCAGACGGGGTGACTACTACCTCGCGTTCTTCCTCATTGGCCTGGTCATGGGCATTAGATGACCCATTGTGCCTTTTGGGTCCCTCCAGCTCTCTACCACTACGGAGTGTAACTGCGTTAGCACTCGCGTTAGGATTCGGGTAAGGTTGCGAAGGCAACTTTCCTTTATCCTCGAGACGTCCAATCTGCTGTGCATGTTGGTCCACTTGAACTTGAAGAGTTCGAACCATCGAATTGAGTTCAATAAAGGATTTCTCGGTAGTAGCCCTGAATTGCTTCATTTCATTCATAATTTGGCTTTGTTGGCACATAAGGGCTTTAACCATATCCTCAGGTGAGGAATTAGTGGAGGGTGTAAGCAATGGTTGGCCTCTGGGGATGAATGTCTGATAATTCTGATTCTGAGGCCCATAACTGAAGTTTGGGTTGTTCCTGGCCGTGGCATGATTATAGGTATTCCCGAATGGGACTCGAGGTGGCCCTTGTAACTGATTACCCATGGCATTGGCCTGCTGATCATCATCAAAAAGTGTAGGACATTCATCAGTTGCATGATTTGTGGCAGCACAAAAGCCACGAGCTTGGACTTGCACTTTACCAGAGGAGAGGAGACGTTCCATTATAGAGGTTAGGTTATCAATTTTCTGGTCAGTGGAACTCGAGACATTGCCTGTAGTCAGACTTCGGTAAGCAGTAGCATCGAGATCACCATAAAGGCGTGACTGCTGTGCGATGTCCTCATACAGTTGCGTCATTTGGGCTGGAGTTTTGTCACGAATGTGACCCCCACACGCATTATCAATCATGCGTCGTTCCATGGGCGACATGCCAACATAGAAGAATCGAGCTATGGCCTTCTTCGATTGGCCATGCTGCGGGCAACTAGCAAGTAATCGCCTATAGCGATCCCAATATGCGCCGAATGATTCGCCCAGTCTCATTTTGATGCCGCATATATCCTTGATGAGCTGAGCAACTCTATCCTCAGGGAAATATTCATTCAAAAACGCGGTTGTCATATCATTCCAGGAATTAATGCAGCCATGCGAAAGGTAGAAAAGCCATTCCTTGGCTTTATCTTTAAGGCAAAACAGAAAAGATCTGAGCTTAACCGTTTCCTCGTCCGCATTAGAGGGTTTCAGTGACTTGCAGATAGTGTGAAACTCCTTCAGGAAAGTGATGGGGTCCTCATTCTCGCCACCATGAAAGGATGGTAGGAGATGAATAAACCCAGACCTCAGCTCAAAGTTTTCGGCATTATCCGGATAGTTGATGCAGGGGGCTGTTGCGCCAAAAGAGCTTGAAGCTCTTGATTGGCGTGACCCATGGTGATTTGGTGCAAAGCAGCCATGTTCAGATGATTTTGGTCTTCCTGTTGCCTAAGTTGGATCTCTCTAGTCCCCCTATGAAAAGTTCGCTCTGGTTCGGGGTCAAAAGGTAATAATGAACCGGCCGATTTGGACCGAGTGAGGTGTGGCAGCATAAAAAAAAAAAGAAAAGAAAAGAGAATTAAATAAGCTAATTAATAAAGAGAAAATAAAAAATAATAATAAAAATAAAATAAAAAGTAAATAAACTAGCAGAATAGTTAAAAAAAGAAAACTAAAAACGTAAAAAAATTAAAAAGTAAAAAGTAAGAAAAAGAAAAACGAAAACTAACGAAAAAAAAAAAATGTGACGAAAAGAAAAACTAAAAAAAAAAACGTGAAAAACGTAACTAATTAGTTACTAATCTATCTAAAACAAACTAATCAAGATAAATAGATTAACTAAACTAATGTAACTAACTAACACCTAAACTCAGAGTAAAGACAAAGTCCCCGGCAACGGCGCCAAAATTTGACGCGTGTCGTTCGTGCCAAATATAACCCGTAAAAGGGTTACCAATCACAAGGGTGTAGTAGTGGTAAATACGGGGTCGATCCCACAGAGACGTGAATTTACTCCAAGTTAACTAAATATGGGGGTTTTCAAGAAAATCAATAAAACAATTAATTAAACAAGCAATAATAAAAAGTTCACAAAAATTAATATCAAGAATGAAAAGTTCACCCAAATCTCCAGTTCCACAAATCAGAATCAAGATTCAATAGCATTCAATGGTCCTCAATCTTTCCCTAAAAGTTATTAATTTAAATTTTCCTAGATTAGCTATAGAAAATCGACAACCGCCAGAAATTCCTAGTTCCCCTAATTCTGATAGCCAGGACATCCGCCACTAACTACTTCCACAATTAATGTACAACCCTAGACATCCGCCAATTAGGTTTAACACACTAACCGCAGTAAATATAGATCATGGGAACACTAATCCTAGATAACCGGATCGCAACCGCTCCCGATTTAACCTAGATTCAATTGTTGTACATTCAAACACCGAAAGGGTTTTACGGCAAACGGGTGAATGTTTGTTACTTTTTTGGTCTAAAAGCACAATTACACAGATACTAATATTCCAAATAACATTAGATTGTCCACCTAAAAGCATGCATTGGCCACATACATACCATAGATCTAAATCATAATCATTAAATCAACAACAATGAAATAGGAGAAATTTAATTAATTCAATAATAAAATAAAAAGATCTCACAAAGAATGCCATGAATCCATGATTCCAACTTGCTTCCCCTTCGACTTAGGCGAGAAAAAGAAATTAGCCGGACATCATCTTCAAAAATCACTACTAAAAATTAATAGATCTCTCTAAAAAAATACTAATTAATTTTTTTTTTGCCATAATACCTACGTTAAAACTATATATAACTACCCCAAATTGTACTCGGATACCGATTTTAGGGTTTTGGAGGTGACTCGTGCGTCGAGGAGCATCGTAGGGGTGTTTTTTGCTTGAAAAACCGACTCTGCCACGTGGAAATACGTGATTAGCTGCAAATCTGGGTCCGCTCCACGTGTCAACTTCTGATAGGTCCACGTTTGCCACCGCCTCTGACTTGTCGCCGCCACGTTCGCGCGCTCTGTTGCTTCTGCCGACTCGGCGCCACGTGTCACATCCCGATTGGTGGACCACGTCAAAGCGCCTCGCTGGACCAATGGATGAACGCCACGTGGCATCCACGTGGCTCGGAGAATCGCGCAGAATCGAGCGAAATTCTGGGAGTCTGTGCTGCCGCGCATCTCGAGGCATATCGACGACAACTGAAGCGTGATGAATGGCTTGTGGTGCTGACGCGACATACGTGCTGACGCGGCGTACGCTGATTGGCCGAAACGTTTCGTTGGCTATTCGACATATCCGACATCCGATTTCTGCAAATAAATACTCAATTTCACCTAAAAATGAACAAAAAATATAATTAATTATTTATTTTAAATACTTTAAATAATAAAATAGACTAAAATATATTAATGAATATATACAAATACCGACTTATCAATAAACATGCCTCATATCGCGATGCATCTTATTGTTAACTAGATGAATAAAGTAAGGATATCTATTAGATTATCATAACTACTCCTGTCTCAACTGATCCTAAGCTACAATCAACAATCTATCTCTGAATCGTGATGCCCCATAATTAGAATCTAATCAATCAGGATGATCCACACTAGTCGCTAGCCTCTGATGCACTACAAAATCATGATTAGCTTTCAGATAATTATTCTCCCGTTAATTCATCTCAGGTTCAGTCGGAATTTGAGCTCAGAAGAACATATTAGTAGCTTTGGAACTAGCTCTCTTAATTGATAATGTGTCAGGTGAACTTACACAAATCATCATTATAGATGCTTCATCAAGAAGTTTAAACTAAGAAATTCTAGCAGTAGCTACATTTTCTATGCCTGTTCTTCTCCTACTCAAGGATTCTGCAACCCTGTTAGCATTGCTTGGGTGATACTCCAGAATGAGGTCATAGTTCTTGATAAACTTAAGCCATCTACGCTTCCTCATATATCTTTTGAATATTTCAACATCCTATTATGATTGTCAACACATTCTTTCCATTTATTTAAGTTGTAATTGCACACTGACAGTTTATTAACACATTTCTTTGTAGTTCTAAAATTACTTAGGCTTAAATTAAGTTGTATCATTACTTCTCGTCGCACACCAATTGACGATGAAGTAAAGCAAACAAAGTTTTGAGGAAAACGCCTCAACATTTATAACATGATAATATCAATACCAGAGAACTTACACATTAACATATTTCTTCGAGTAACCACCACCTTCTAAGTCACAAGCTCAAAAATTATATTCTTTGGAACTAAGATTAGTTGCAGATATATTGTGTTAAGATTGATAAATGTCCCTCTTACCTATTATACATTTATTCCCTACTGGGGAGCATACTTTCGATTCCATACTAAAATAATAATTCGGTTTCTCGATAACTCTCAAGTCTTTCTACACACATAAATCCCGCTTACTTTTCCACAAGAATTAAACCACAATACTGGAAAGAAATTCTTCAGACTCTATCAGTCCTTCAGCTACAACATCAACAACCTTCAGTTGTCAATACAACTTAAGTTAATCCCACAACAAACTCAACGACATCAACATCTCTAACCTATCCAACAACACCATTAATGATTTCAACAACAATAACATCATCATCATCAACTATAACAACATTTACAACATCAAAACACATCAGTACTATTGTTTGATTCATCGTCATCCACCTCTCATTTCCACTCCCAACCGAACCAATAACACAGCCCAAATAATTCAACAATCGACTAACTAAATGAACTTCAAATTCATCATTTCATTTAAAAATCACCTTAATAGTTGGTTTGATATCCACTGCTCACCTTCAACTCCAACTGTTCTTCCTTTCCATATGAACCGAAAAAGAGTGAGGAATGAAGAGAATACGAAATCGAGGGAGAAATAGTGAGAAAGTTTGAGAGAAAGACAAGAGATGTAAGGGTTAGGAGGTGAGTCCGAGAGAGATGGGAGAGTTGAACGAGGGAAAGAGAATAGGCAGAGGCATCGACATCAATGAAGAAGAAGAAATGGGGAGGGTTTAAATAATCCTCCCTGTTTACATTTAAAATGAAATGGGTTTGGGTTGGCCAAATGACATAAATACCTTTCCCATTATAATCCAACTGCCCTCCATAGTCATTTGTCATTTTCTTTTATTTATTTGATGTTTATCTCTTAATTTTTTATCCAAATTAAACCTCAATTAATACCCCAATTTCGCCAAAAATTGACAAAAACACGAACGCGCACAGAAATTCGCGGACACCGCATTTACAACTTAACTTTTCTTTATTTCACGTCAAATAGAGTAAATACATTCATTATGCACACAACAAACAAAAAAAATATTTACACATATGAGCTCTGGTCCAAAATGCATGGGTCCCACCTCAAATACTTAAATACGAAAATAATTAATTAGTTGTCTAATTAAGTTTATGAAGTTCTCGAATTTCATAATTCTTCCCAACTAGTTAAATATCTTGTCCTCAAAATTTATACTTATAAGTTACTGAACCAAAAGATATATGAGAAAATGATCCTTCATATACCACTCCTTTAACCCAAACCTGTAAAACTATTTTCAAGGTGAAACAATTAAGTGGACCCAATCACATTCGTCTTATAATACAACTTAGTTGTAGAGATCATAAACAATTTAACATTTCATTTCCAACTTCATGGTTTAATGAAAAGTTATCTCCATTTCATTGTCAATTACTGACAATTTGTGAATTTCTGACGAGTTAAACGATCTACTTTGTGGAATTATCTAATAACCTTAGTTCAATTTCTATTTCATGCCTTGAATCTTATTCAAGAATCAATTCATAGAAAGATCTAGCAAAATCTTGTCTATTTTGCTTTTCAATAAAATCATTTTCATTCTCAACTGATAACAATTTCACAAACCGTTGATAATTCTTTTCATATCCATCAAACTCTGGTATACATCCCAGTTTACTTTTTCATCACTGATCATCATTCAACCGATAAATTCTCATGAGTCCAAAATTACATAATAATACAAATAACATTTGAGCATGACATTAGATACAAAGTAGAGTCGTGTGTCTATCCGATCCATCACCATTCCAGCATTTCTCAACAGAAACCTGGAATTACACAAGTCGTTCTATGACTATAGACTTCTCATTACATATGTTATCCAATGACAAGAGATCTCAAATTACAATTTGATCAGAAAATGAAACCTGACATGTCATGCAACTCTCACTCATTCTCTAAATGTCTACTCACAATATTATTTAGATTGTAGACAAGAAAGCAATTACCAATTCTAACTCGTAAGCCAATTCACGTAAATTTCCATTTGACTAGTTAGAAAGTTAACAACTTTTCTAACTTCATCAAATCATTTTCTACTCATGAGTTCATGAAAAACTTCATTTCATTCACTTATCCAAAAATCACTTTTTGATTTGCTTGATAACTTCTTAGATTTTCACTATTTCTCCAGTTTTTGAGATTTCACTTCATCTCAATCATTATTGTTCACCAAGTTTCTCTTATTACTTGAATAGAGATAGTTATCCTAAACTTGAGTAGATATACATTTCTAAACAAAGATCAATATATGTCTTGATAATACTCTCACATTATAAACTTTAACTTGTGTCACATACTAGTTATAAATATGTTGTCTCTTTTCATCAGTACTCAATACATGTTTTGGGTCTACTCTTATTTACAGTGGAAGAATATTCAATTCTTTAAACATAACTACTCAGATACAATGTACTTTATTCAGTATTTCAAAGCAAAAAAGATATTACTAATTATCTGGGCTGTAAGTTATGCATCTCTTTTCATTTTCATTTATTTTTGTAACTTCACCATCATATAGGTATCTTACCTCAACTCCAATTTAAAATACCTAATGCTTCAAACTTTTATCACTGACTAATCACGTGGTGTAGCACAACATTTAAACTAATATACAATGTATTCACTGATAACAGTGATATATTACTTAGGTTCAACAGTTTTAACTTTTGAAATTTGATTCCTTATAAGATATTTGCGAAGATACATTAGATTTTACCAAACTCATAGTTTAATATTCTAAGTCTTATCGGGACTTGTTAACCTGATATTTTCATTTTCATGAGTAAGTGAGAATTTTTTGACCATTTATTTATCTATACTTAAGCTTCAAATTGACTCCGACGAAACCTCATAAACTCTTTTATACTGAATCTCACTATTAATTCGGTTATTCAAATACTAGTGTCGCGATCACTAGACTTCTACGCTATGAATCAATCGTGATTACGATATAGAGTCTACTTTGTTTCATTTTTGTCAATCTTTGTTATTCTCACATTTATCTCGTCCTTAGTCCTTTACAAACTTACCACGACTTTCGATCAACACTTAAACCACTTACATCTCCTTAATCTTAACTTAGAAAGCAATTTATATCTCTTCTCTTTTCGAAACTTTACTTAAGGACTATACTACTTTATATGATCATTCAATCAACTGAAATCTTGCTTAGCTAATTTTTGATCGAAACAGAGAAATTTGGTAATTCAAACTGTCAAATTGTTTGTTATATCCTTAATTTCTTTCCATTTGTTTCAGATTTCTTGATTTTGCTTTTTCTCAAAAAAAATTTCAATACTTTTAGGAGATTACATAAGATATCAAAGTATCTTACTGTTCATCAATTCATTTTTGATGAATTTACCTTTTTCGTTATTGTTGTTCAACTGAAAAGATAAAAGAATTGGAATTTCCAATACCTTGATTAACTTAATGACTAATCAATCTCTTAAAGGATACTATTTCAATCCCTTAATTCTTATAAATGGAAGTTCTTGCAATATAGGAGCTCATATTCACGTCCGATATAAATCACTTACTGATATTCAATTAGTACATCTATTTTTTCATTCCTTTTATTTTAAGTTGTAGTGATAGGCGTCATAACTAATTGTCGTTAAAAGTGATGATTGGTTTATTTGAATTTCAATAATGTTTAATAGCTAATTCAAGCTATTATTATGCTACTTCCCAAACACCTTAACTTCTAACATGTTGATCTTATCACTACACCTTTCATTTTTAGTTTTTTATTCGATTCATAGAACCACTATACTCAACGTCGTTTAATATTAAGCAATTTGAGTAATAAACAATAGAAAACAATAAACTCATGGATTGGTTTAACTAGTGGTTTCATTCCACTTTTAACTTAGTGTTTTGTTTTGGAAATGAGGCAATGCCTTATTTCAAAGTATTTTTATTTTCTTAGAAACTGACTTAGACAACTTGCCTGAGCTTATCACAATCCCATTGTGATTTCTAAGTTAAGATTCAATTTGTTCAACCAGTTTTTATTTTAAAACCACTTGTCTCCTTTTTCCTTTTTGAGACAATTTTCGTAAGCGACCCTCAATTGGATTTGAATTCAACCAATATTTTATATAATAGGTCTTCTCGAGTTAACCATGCAACCGTTACTAACCTTTTTTTAAAATCCAAAACATCCGTATCTTGTGCTTCCCTAAAGTCTCAATTTCATTTTTTTACGTTTTCCAAATGATTCTCAATCGTTTGAGACTTTAACTTAAGTCTAACTAACAATTTCCTGAGCGTTTTACCATTTTAATAGTTCAATACTTTTGATTTCCATGAAATCCATGTTCAGTACTTACGTTCCTAAATCATGTAGACTTCTTGTTTAACCAATTTCCTATTGGTTTTATAACTGACTATTTCCTTCAGTTATATTAGTATCAAACTACTTACAACACCCTTGTAAATTTAGACTTCTCAAGTCTATTTCACATCTCATCACGCTTAGTTTTCGTTTCACAAGTCTATTCTCTTTTTATTGTCTATTCCTAATCTCACTCATTATACCTCGCGAGTTATGTATCAAACAGACGATGAGAATAAACTTTTCTCATATATCTAACGATAATACATATTATACAACAAACATATCACAATAATTTAAATACTCCAGCTCACAGTTACTTCCCAACTAATCGCGCCTTCTTTTTAGTCGTCAAACCTTAGCCCAAATTTTAATTTCGTCAAGACCATTACGTGGATACCGCAAATAGGGCAGGGAGCATCGACTAAGTAAATAGTGATTTTGTGTGATTGTTTGCATATTTGCGATCTTTGTATATTAAGTTATTTACCTAGCATCGCATGTGTGTATTTATATAATTGAATCGAGCGAGATCGTGTGAGCGTATTCGCCTCGATATGCGTGTCGACGCGTGCACGGTAGTTGACGGATGAATATTAGATCGGGGAAATTAACACACAAATTTAATAAAAATCGTCAAGTAAATAATATGGAATATATATATATATTGAGTGAGTAATGACGCACATGTACGCAGATAACACGGTTCGGACACGAAACCGGGCGTCGAAACGCTTGGAAACAAGGGCGAGTGTCCTAGGGGTGTCACGAAATAAGTGTCACACTTGTCCTCACCCAAGACACATTTGGCAATTTTCCCACCACGTGTCGGTCCACCGATTCTCACTTACATGCACACAAAAACCAACTCACACACTCCATCACCTTCTCTCTCACCTCACACACACTCTCGCACACACACACACACCAGGGAGGCCGAGAGCAGGAAGAAGAAGGAAAGGAAAGGAGGAGGAGAAGGAGGAACGCTCCGGGAAGGAGAAGAGGAGGTGGAGACGTCAACGGTCGAGGTGAGTCGTTATTTTTGTTGTTGTTGGTGCGTCAACCGTGGTGGCCGAGAAGGGAGTTCGGCCATGGAGGCCGAACCGAGGTCGGGGTGGAGATGGCAGGGGTGTCTCCCCCTGCCATCGAGTCCACCAGGGTTGGGGTGGATAGCAACCCCAACCCAAACCAGAAAAAAAAAGAACCAGAGACGTTGTCTTTGGGAAGAAGATGGGGTGGGGGAGGGGTGCACGCACGCTGTGCGTGCGTGCAGCCCCTGGACCGGTTGGGCCGGTCCGGGCCCAACCGGAACCGACCCGACCCGGGTGGGCCCGAACCGGGTCAGGCCGACCCGGTGGACTGGGTCAGACAGACCCGGTGGACCGAGTCAAACCCGATCCAGGGACCCACCCATCCATTAAAATAATATAAATATTAAAATATAATTTAAAATAGTTTTAAATTAAATAAATTACAGAAAAATAAGAAAAATATGTGGAAAATTATGGGAAAATCTAGAAAAATCAGGAAAGATAGAAAAATGATATTCGAGAATTTTTCGGGCGTCGACACCCCGATATAACTCGAAAAGGGTGTCAAACCAAAATTTTTTGAAATGAAAAATTTCCATAATTTGGCCACACATTATAAATTCACTTAATTTGACTCTAAACTAGTTAAAATGATTTAATGGGACACCAGGAACTTAAGAGACCACAATCGGGAGTCGGGCGCGTTTCTCGAGACGTGAGTGAGACTTTGAGTGCGTTTTGAGGTACGTAAGATTTCATCCGAAAGTCACCGAGGGTTTACTTTTTCATCGTTGATTCATATTCCTTGTTATTGTACTCTATTCCGTGATACGTTTGGGTTGGTGGTCGAGTTACTCCCACTTTGTTCGTTGTGTACTTATGGCACACTATCTTTGTAGCACGTGTGATCAGCATTCGGTGAATTGCAACCCGATGTAAGGGTGCACGTGTCGGGCAAGCCCCGCGAGGAACCAGGTGAAAGGAAGTGGGGGCACCCATTTGAAAGGATCCTGGGGTCCGAGAAGTACGATTTAGTCGACGGACGAGTACACACTTTGTTTCTCTCGTGTTATTTATTCATGTGATGATCTTAGCACGGTTGTACATTTAGTTTCCGCATGATTAATTGACATGTTTATTGGTATCTGTTTACTTTCTTATAAATGCTCGGTGTACTTCGTTGAAATCTTACTAATCGTACTCTCCATCTTGCTTTTTGTGATGGTCGAGTGCGAGATCCTAGTGCTAGTAAGGGCAAGGGATTTTGGGCGACTTTATCGATCGCGCATGTCGAGGACCTACTAGTACGTGCGATTTTGATATTTTGCTTTACTTTTGGGTATTGGGAGACTTGATAGACATCGCATCTTGGTATATATTACGCTTAGTATTGTCGCCTATATACGAGTACTTTCCGGGTTTTCCACAATAGGAGTTGCTCTTATAAATAATGTTTTTACGATGATAAATTTAATGTTTTACTTGCTTTAAATTAAGACTTCCGCTGTTGTTTTTAATACTATAAAAATGATCGAACTGTCTAACTAAACTGATCAACGGAATGAGTTTAACACGCATAATGAGTAGAAATGATGTAAAAATAGCGTCAGTGGCGCGTGGGACCCAGTGGGTCAAGGATCGGACGGGACCGCTGGGGCAGCGCCTCCCCACGTGGCGACCTCGGGATTTGGGGCCGTTACAGTTGGTATCAAAGCGAGAGTTCGAGGAACCTCGGGAAATTAACTGAAAGAGCATAAGACTTAAAAATTTAAAATTTAGATGTGGAAACCCGATGTACTTGCCTTAGAACTCTAGTTGGGAAGTGATGGTGAGGCGGGTAGAATTAGGATTTATACACGTGTTATGTTTTATTGTAAATTATATATTAACACGTATATATACCGAGGCTGATCCGACGCACGCTTTTCGATACAGATCACGATGGACGGACAGCCCTCGACCCAGCCTGAGATAGGACAAACTAGTGATCCTACTAGGGACGTCACTACTACTACCGTAGCGACTCAGAGTATAGAGGATCGACTTGCAGCCCGCGATGCCCAGTTGACAGAGATCCTCCACTTACTTAGGGCTCAGGCTACGACAGCCGCTACGGCAGCTGCACTAGTTCCCACAGTTCCGGTAGCACCTACGGTACATACACTCGTCGCCCCAATAACATCACATATGCCTACTGATACACCACTTTCGGAGACACGGGCTGAGGGAGTCTCGCCAGCTATTGTGATACCGTTAGAGACTTCGACTCTTACGCCCCTACCTATGACTACCGAGCAGCCGACAGCTACTACAGTTCCTGCTACTTCCGCATTCGTCTTGACACCGGAGGCGAAGCTTGTTAGAGAGTTTATGAAGTTTCAGCCGGGATACTTCTACGGAGGTGGAGACACGAGGCGACGGGGAAGTAGATAGTTTCGCATGAGCGTTTCCATGGCGATGCGGAATGATGACAGCATACAAGCACGTTTATCCGGAGCATGTCTGAGAGGTAATGCAGCGGTTTGGTGGATGACTTATCTGGATATCCATCCGGAGCCAGCGACATGGGCAGAGTTTCGAGAGTTGTTCTACGATGAGTTCATTCCCTTGCAGGTGAGGCTGAGGTTGAGGGAGGATTTTCTGGCCTTACGACAGGGTAACCGCTCATTGATGCAGTACATGGAGCAGTACCGATCCCTATTACGATTCTCGATGGATGTAGCGGGCACAGAAACGCTTCAGATTTACTATTTCATACGTGGTGTTGATGAGCGGATTGCTGACGCAATAGTCTCGACAGGTGCTACCACTCTTCAGGAGGTGTATGATCGAGCCTTATCTTATGAGACACTACTCTTGGAGAGAAATGGGAGACGTACGAAAGGCACTGCGCAAGATGGCGGAGTCGAGTTCTCGGTCGGATCAAAGCAGAAGAGACAGAGAGATCGACTGATAGAGGTCGTCGAGATGATAGACGAGATAGGGACCGTAAGGTTGATCACCGGGATAGCCAGTTTCAGTACGAGGATAGGCAGCAGACACATGCCTTAGCACCTGCACCCACAGAGCAGCAGCGACATCAGCCACAACAGCGATGCCGTCGGGATAGGGATCGGGGGGCGTGACGGGGGTCGAGAGACCAGGGTCGTGGTCGAGATTCGGAGCTGGCGGGGAGAGAGACGTCGATGTCATCGTTGTGGTCGGAAAGGGCACTGAAAGCCGATGCGCAGGGGCACCACCGACATTACCGGGGAGCACGTGTAGGGTCGGTAGGGAGAGAGCACATGCGATCGCGCGGCTGATCGAGATGCGACTGACGGCTCGTCGAGGGTACGTTATCTATTATGAGTAGACCGATGCATGTTATGATAGATTCGGTAGTACATTATCATTTATTCTTTGGACGCATGGTAGGAGAGTTAGGGTTGGCAACACGACGCTAGACACACACCTTGTCCTCGATGCTACATTGGGGATAAGATATACCCTAACCGAATATGTCGAAATTGCACGATAGAGGTAGAGGGGCATCGATTCTTAGATAGACTTACGAGTCCTAGAGTACCTCGAGTTTGACGCACTTTTAGGGATGGGTGGTTAGCGGCATACCATGCACAGCTGGATTGCTTCCAGAAGAGTGTCACGTTTCGAGTTCCGGGGATTCCTGAGTTCACGTTTACCAGAGTCGCTACCGCGCTACCCATTACTAGAGGCCGACTAGCTACTACTCAGGAGATGAAGGCATTAGCAGCGATAGTCGAGCCAGAGGTTAGGACTGAAGTCAGGATTGAAGATGTTCCAGTAGTCCGAGACTTTGTCGACGTATTTCCGGATGATTTACCGGGATTACCACCGCCACGAGCGATTGAGTTCATCATTGAGCGATACCTGGGAACTCGGCCAATCGCTAGCAGACCTTACAGGATGTCACCGTCGAGCACGAGGAGGTCGGGAGGCGATTGGATGACTTATCTTGGAGAAGGGTTTCATTCACCCTAGCATGTCACCTTGGGAGCTCCAGTGTTATTTGTGAAGAAGAAGGATGGCTCAATGAGGATGTGCATAGACTACAGGAAGTTGAATCGGGTGTGATTAAGAACCGTTACCCACTCCCAGGATCGACGATCTTTTCGATCGTTTGGTAGTGCCAAGTTCTTCTCGAAGATTGATCTGCGTTGCGTTCGAGGCTATCATCGGTTGAGGATTCGAGAAGATGACATCAAGAAGACCGCTTTCGGTACAAGATATGGGTTGTTTGAGTTTGGTCATTCCTTTTGGTCGACTAATGCCCCAAACCATCTTCATGGATTTGATGCATGTGGTCTTGAGACCATACTTGGACGGATATGTCATCGCTTTATTGATGACATCTTGATTTACTGAGAATGACTCGTGAGGAGCATGCGAGTCATCTCAGAGCGGTTTTGACGACACTGAGAGAGCATAGACTATACGCCAAATTTAGCAAGTGTGATTTATGGCTGAGTGCAGTGCGATTTCTGGGACATGTTATTAGCGATCAGGGTATCTCTGTGGATTCAGAGAAGATTCGGGCAATTATTGACTGGAGGACACCTGAATCTGCTTTTGACATTCGGAGTTTCTTGGGACTAGCAGGATACTACCGCCGATTCGTACAGGACTTTTCCTCGATTGCAGCACCGATGACTAGATTGACCAAGAAGGATGTTAGATTTGATTGGTCAGAGGAGTGTGAGAAAGCTTTCTGGGAGTTGAAGAGGAGATTGACTTCTGCACCAGTGTTGACATTGCCAGAGCCGGGCAAAAGCTTGTCAGTGTATACGGATGCATCGGGCATTGGACTTGGATGCGTTTTGATGCAGGAGGGTAGACCAGTAGCTTACTTGTCCCGACGATTGAGACCCCACGAGGTTAACTATCCAGTGCATGACTTGGAGCTTGCGTGATCGTTTTTTTTGAAGGTTTGGAGGCATTACCTCTACGGAGAGCGGTTCGTACTCTACACTGATCATCAGAGTCTGAGATATATTTTCACTCAAAGAGATCTGAACATGCGTCAGAGAAGATGGCTTGAGTTACTTAAGGACTACGACTTCACTATTGAGTATCACCCAGGGAAGGCGAACGTTGTAGCTGACGCATTGAGCAGAAGTGGTATTGACAGTCAGACTGTAGTACGACATATGACACACGAGCATGGCTTATTACAGGCGGCGTCAGTTATGTGTATGATCGATGTTTTTACTACGACTGAGCCGCACATCTGTTGTCAGATGAGAGTTCCGACTGTATCCATTGAGCGAGTGGCCGAGTGTCAGAGGACTGATGGACTCTATGAGCGTTTCAGTGGTATGGCTCGGGATCCGGAGTGTACGGATTGGGCAGCGTCGACAGATCAGTGTTTGAGACACCGGGGGAGGTTGTGGATACAGCGATTCGGAGATACGGGATGGAATTTTGGAGGACGCACATAGGTCTCGCTACACGGTTCATCCTGGTCGAACCAAGATGTATCATGATTTGAGGCGATTGTTCTGGTGGCCAGGGATGAAGGCTGACGTTGGCGAGTACGTCAGGAGTTGTCATATCTGCCAGCAAGTTAAGGCCGAGCACATGAGACCAGGCGGGTTACTACAGCCACTACCAATTCCACAGTGGAAATGGGAGCACGTCACCATGGATTTTGTCAGTGGGTTACCGCAGACTACGAGGAGACACGATGCGGTTTGGGTTGTGATTGACTGACTAACGAAATCGGCACATTTCATTCCTATTTCTATGAGATATTCGTTCCCACAGCTGAGCATTATCTTCGAGAGAGAGATCGTTAGATTGCATGGGGTGCCAGTCTCTATTGTATCTGACCGAGATCCTAGGTTGACTTCGAAATTCTGGGAGGCGATGCAGGAGCGGTTTGGCACCAGGTTGCAATTTAGTACAACTTACCATCCTCAGACAGACGGACAGTCTGAGAGACGATATGGATTCGGAAGATATGCTCAGGGCTTGTATTTTGCAGTTTGGAGGTTCGTGGGAGGATTATTTACCGCTGTGTGAGTTTGCTTACAATAACAGCTATCAGGCGAGTATCGGGATGCCTCCATTTGAGGCGCTGTATGGCAGACCCTGCAGATCACCTGCGTGTTGGGCAGCGCCTGAGGATACAGCGGCGATTGGGCCAGAGATAGTTGTTGATCACACAGAGAAGATCAGGCAGATTCGACAGCGACTTCGAGCAGCACAAGACAGACATAAGAAATATGCGGATAAGTATCACGAGGGTCTGAGCTATGAAGAGGGCGACATGGTTTATCTGAAGGTTTCACCATGGAAGGGCCCGCAAAGATTTGGGATTAAAGGAAAACTGACGCCGAGATACATAGGACCGTTCAGAGTCGCAGCACGAGTTGGCAGTGTGGCTTATAGATTGGACTTGCCAGCAGAGTTGGCTGGGGTTCATCCTACGTTTCACATCTCAATGTTAAGACTGGCTAGGTCAGGACCGAGACCGATGGTTGACTTGAGACAGATCGAGGTTCGGCCTGATGTAACATATGAGGAGCGACCGATAGAAATTGTGGATCGCGCGACTCGGACGCTAAGAGAACGGGGTGATCCCTAAGGTGTTGGTTCGTTGGCAACATCATGGTACGAAGGACTCACTTGGGAGCTCGAGTCTACTATGCGGCAAATAGTTATCCACATCTATTTCATGGTACGAAATTTCAAGTTATTTAAAATTTCGGGACGAAATTTCTTTTCTAGTTGGGAAGAGTTGTAACGGCCCAAATTTTAATTTCGTCGTTATTATGGATTATTTTCAGACTTGGACGACAGCTCAGAGCCACGTGGATACCGTAAATAGGGCAGGGCATGCTGACTAAGTAAATAGTGATTTTGTGTGATTGTTTGCATATTTGCGATGCTGTATATTAAGTTATTTACCTAGCATCGCATGTGTGTATTTATATCATTGAATCGAGCGAGATTGTGTGAACTGTATTCGCCTCGATATGCGTGTCGACGCGGGTACCGGGTAGTTGACGGGACTGAATATTAGATCGGGGAAATTAACACACAAATTTAATAAAAATCTGTCAAGTAAATAATATGGAATATATATATATATATTGAGTGAGTAATGACGCGGCGGTACGCAGATAACACGGTTCGGACACGAAACCGGGCGTCGAAACGCTTGGAAACAAGGGCGAGTGTCCTAGGGGTGTCACGAAATAAGTGTCACACTTGTCCTCACCCAAGACACATTTGGCAATTTTCCCACCACGTGTCGGTCCACCGATTCTCACTTACATGCACACAAAAACCAACTCACACACTCCATCACCTTCTCTCTCACCTCACACACACTCTCGCACACACACACACACCAGGGAGGCCGAGAGCGGGGAAGAAGAAGGAAAGGAAAGGAGGAGGAGAAGGAGGAACGCTCCGGGAAGGAGAAGAGGAGGTGGAGACGTCAACGGTCGAGGTGAGTCGTTATTTTTGTTGTTGTTGGTGCGTCAACCGTGGTGGCCGAGAAGGGAGTTAGGCCATGGAGGCCGAACAGAGGTCGGGGTGGAGATGGCGGGGGTGTCTCCCCGCCATCGAGTCCACCAGGGTTGGGGTGGATAGCAACCCCAACCCAAACCGAAAAAAAAAAAAAAGAACCAGAGACGTTGTTTTGGGAAGAAGATGGGGTGGGGGAGGGGTGCACGCACGCTGTGCGTGCGTGCGGCCTCTGGACCGGTTGGGCGGTCGGTCCCCCAACCGGAACCGACCCGACCGGGTGGGCCCGAACCGGTCGAGCCGACCGGTGGATCTGGGTCGACAGAGACCGGTGGACCGAGTCAAACCCGATCCAGGGACCCACCCATCCATTAAAATAATATAAATATTAAAATATAATTTAAAATAGTTTTAAATTAAATAAATTACAGAAAAATAAGAAAAATATGTGGAAAATTATGGGAAAATCTAGAAAAATCAGGAAAGATAGAAAAATGATATTCGAGAATTTTTCGGGCGTCGACACCCCGATATAACTCGAAAAGGGTGTCAAACCAAAATTTTTTGAAATGAAAAATTTTCATAATTTGGCCACACATTATAAATTCACTTAATTTGACTCTAAACTAGTTAAAATGATTTAATGGGACACCAGGAACTTAAGAGACCACAATCGGGAGTCGGGCGCGTTTCTCGAGACGTGAGTGAGACTTCGGAGTGCGTTTTGAGGTACGTAAGATTTCATCTGAAAGTCACTGAGGGTTTACTTTTTCATCGTTGATTCATATTCCTTGTTATTGTACTCTATTCCGTGATACGTTTGGGTTGGTGGTCGAGTTACTCCCACTTTGTTCGTTGTGTACTTATGGCACACTATCTTTGTAGCACGTGTGATCGGGCATTCGGTGAATTGCAACCCGATGTAAGGGTGCACGTGTCGGAGCAAGCCCCGCGAGGAACAGTGAAAGGAAGTGGGGGCACCCACCGAAAGGATCTGGGGTCCGGTACGATTTAGTCCGACCGGACGAGTACACACTTTGTTTCTCTCGTGTTATTTATTCATGTGATGATCTTAGCACAGTTGTATGTTTAGTTTCCGCATGATTAATTGACATGTTTATTGGTATCTGTTTACTTTCTTATAAATGCTCGGTGTACTTCGTTGAAATCTTACTAACTGTACTCTCCATCTTGCTTTTTGTGATGGTCGAGTGCAGATCCTAGTGCTAGTAAGGGCAAGGGGATTTTGGGCGACTTTATCTGATTGCCACGGTCGAGGACCTACTAGTACGTGCGATTTTGATATTTTGCTTTACTTTTGGGTATTGGGAGACTTGATAGACCTTTGCATCTTGGTATATATTTCGCATTTTCGCCTATATACGAGTACTTTCCGGGTTTTCCACAATAGGAGTTGCTCTTATAAATAATGTTTTTACGATGATAAATTTAATGTTTTACTTGCTTTAAATTAAGACTTCCGCTGTTGTTTTTAATACTATAAAAATGATCGAACTGTCTAACTAAACTGATCAACGGAATGAGTTTAACACGCATAATGAGTAGAAATGATGTAAAAATAGCGTCAGTGGCGCGTGGGACCCAGTGGGTCAAGGATCGGACGGGACCGCTGGGGCAGCGCCTCCCCACGTGGCGACCTCGGGATTTGGGGCCATTACAACTTCAGTTCAAACAACTTAATATAATCCAATAGCCTTAACCCATACTTCTTGATCGACTCAATCCTAAACTCAACATCATTACCATTTCTTACATTTCCTTAACTAAGCTTAACTATAACTCTGATACTAGCTCTATCAGGACCCGTCTCACTAAGCCCCGACTTATCCCTAATCACCCAGATTAGGCACCTAATCCATTTAATTAACTTTGTCCTCAACTTAGTTTTAATTTCTATCATTAAAGTGCTCTAAAACTAAATTCATGTCCTTATTCAAACTCAATTCATGGTTTGTTTGATTGGAACAAATATTCATATTTTGTAAAAATTTCAGCAGCACCTCCCTTAAAAGTGGCCTACCAGAAAATTCACCTAATAGAGAGCAGAATGGGGAGAAGCATAGAAAGAATTATAACTCATCGCAGTTCACAATATATATATATATATATATATATACCAATTTAAAACATTTAAACTAACTTAAGGTCCCCAATACCTTATTTACAGGTTTACAATAAAAAAATAAATTGAAACTAAATCAAAACCTCTCAATTTGCTTCCAACTAATTTAAAAGACTCTTATAACCTATTTGAAAGTATTTCACGACCTACGCTCACCTCGGAACCTAAAATAGTATATGTAATGATTACAACAAGAAAATCAAACTTAAGCAATTTAAAACATTCACCAAGGTCTTCGAGTCTTGTTCATTCTTCCATGTTCTCAAAAAGAACCTGACATCATCAAAAACAACTCGAAAATGTCATATAAATAAACTCCTACACTGCTCTGTACTCTTGCATATGTTAGTTTGAATACATGAAGACATGTAATTGCATTTCAAAAATAACAAGAAATTTATATAACAATGTGAAACCTTTTCATTCTTAAAACAGTAATGGAAGTCCAATGCATGCTACCCAGGAGTCGACATTACCCGCCTTAGACGCTTGCCATACATCTAGTTTTGAGTGGAGCACTTCACACTCTTACGACCCCATAGCATGGGAAACTCTATCCGGATGTCATGTATGCATGACCAAGAATGATGCGAAATGCAATGCAAACTAAACACAAATGTAGGTACAAAGATAATTCCATAAATAGTAAAGACCATTCTAGGGTTTACTTGCAGCGTAACCAATTCAAAGTTGGTTATGAAGCCTCAGATAACATTTCCCGGCTTTCACGTACTTCAACAAGTCTTATTCAATCATAAAATTCACATTTTAAGAGTTGCAACTCTATTTAATCATCAATTAATACCATTCATTTCACTACTATTTTCCACCAACTCAAAAGTTGTACCGAAGTTCAAGCTTAAGTGCTACTCAAAGTAGGATATATATGAATTTCAAAAAAAAATCCAACATTAGTTAGTTTGAATAACAAATACCCATTTAAATCATTACCTAAAGTTGCTAAGTCGCAACTATCATAATTGGGAAGTTTTGGACTATATCAACATGTTGTTCTACATTTTTTTCTATGACCAAAAAAATTCCAATGGCCAAAATCTTTATTGATTATCAAAGTAGGTTATACTAAGATTCAAATGAACCTATTCGCAAGTAAATTGGACCTCATTTGATGTCTCAAATTAATTCACCAACATGCCCACTCAAAAAAGTAAAAATAATTGTGCAGTCCCGAATTTTTGGCCTCCTTTTCGACCTTCAAAATGCTACCAAACCTTCTCCAAATCAAAATCTAATTTATAGGGTTAAGTTTGATATATAATCAAGAAAACCCATAAAATATTTTTTCTCCAAAACATTTGTTTGATTGACCGAATCATTACCCCAAAGTAGCCCAAAAACTGGATTGTAGTACTAGTTTTACAAAACTAGTTTTTATCAACCATTTTGACTCAAATTAAACTACGAAACTTCCTCAATACCTCAAGCTGATTCTAAGGGACACAATTTGATATATAAAAATTAAAACTAATGTAAAAGTTTGACCAAAATCAATCATTTGATCCCTCAAAATCATACCCCAACATGACATGAAAATAAGGCACTTTTACTATCAAATATGAGTTAATACATACAAACTTCAATTTAAACTTCACAAATCCGATCGTAATTGATCTTAAACTAATTGAAATCATCAATGATCATAATAACTTAACAAGAATTATTAGAGCCATCGATTTTCCATCATTCCTATCAAATCAAACAATCCCATAACAAACTCCTCGACATCAACATCTCTAACCTATCCAACAACACCAATAATGATTTCAACAATAAAAACATCATCATCATCAAGTACAACAACATTCACAACATCAATACATAGTAGTACTATTGTTTAATTCATCATCATCCACCTCCCCTTTCCCACTCCCAACTTAACCAACAACATAACCCAAACAATTCACCAACTAAACTAACTTCAAATTCATCATTTCAAGTTTAAAAAATCACCTTAACAGTTGGTGTGATATCCACTGCTCACCTTCAACTCCAACTGTTCTTCTTCCCCATATGAACCAAAACAAAGTGAGGGAGGAAGAGAGCACGAAATCGAGCGAGAGAAAAACTGAGAGAATTCGAGAGAAAGAGAGAGAGAGAGATAAAAGATGTCGAGGTTAGGAGGTGAGACCGAGAGAGATGGAAGACTTGAACGAGGGAGAACGTATAGGCAAAGGCATCGACATCAAGGAAAAAGATGAAATGGGGAGGGTTTAATCAATCCTCCCTATTTATCCTTCACTTTATAATCCAACTTCCCTCCATGGTCATTTGCCATTTTCTTTTATTTATTTGATGTTTACCTCTCAATTTTTAATCCAAACTAAACCTCGATTAATACCCCATTTCACCAAAAATCGACGAAAATATGAACGCGCTCTGAAATTCGCGGACACCGCATCTACAGCTCAACTTGTCCCTATTTTGCGTTAAATAGAGTTTAATACATTCACTATAGACACAACAAACAAAAATAATATTTACACTTATGAACTCCGTCCTGAAATGCGTGGGTCCCACCTCAAATACTTAAATAAGAAAATACTTAATTAGTCGCCTAATCAAGTTTATGAAATTATCGGATCTCATAATTTTTCACAACTAATTGAAAATTTCATCCTCGAGATTTATACTTACAGGTTATTGGACAAAAAGATATATGAGAAAATAATCAATTATATACCACTCTTTTAATCCAAACCTGTAAAACTATTTCCAAGGTGAAACTGTTAAGTGGACCCAATCACCTTCGTCTTATACAACAACTCATTGGTTGAGTTCATAAACATTTTAACTTGTCATTTCCAACTCCTTGGTTTAATTGAAAGTTATCTCTGTTTCATTATCGATTCTGACAATTTGTGACTTTCTGATGAGTTAAATGATCAACTTTGTGGATTTATCCAATAACCTTAGTTCATTTTCTTTTTCATGCCTTCAATCTCATTAAAGAATCAATTCATAGCAAGATCTTGTAAAATATATCCTATCTTGCCTTTCAATAAAATTATTTCCATTCTCAACTGGTAACAATTCCACAAATCGTTGATATTTCTTTCCATATCCACCAAACTCCGGTACACATCCCAGTTTACTTTCTCAACATTAATCATCATTCAACCGATAAATTTTTAGAAAACCATCAGTCTAAAATTACATAATAATACAAATAATATTTGAGCATGACATTATATACAAAGTAGAGTCGCGTGTCTATTTGATCTATCACCATTCCAGCATTTCTCAACAGAAACCTTGAATTACACAAGCTATTCTACGACTATAGATTTCTAATTACATTTTTCATCCTATTACAAGAGATCTCAAATTACTATCTGATCAAAAAATGAAACCTGACACGACATGCAACTCTCATTCATTCTCTAAATGTCTACACATCATATTATTTAGATTGTAGACAAGAAAGCAATTACCAATTCCAATTCGTCAGCTAATTCACTTAACTTTCCATTTGACTAGTTAGAAAGTTAACAACTTTTCTAACTTCATCAAACCATTTTCTACTCATGAGTTCACTTAGAACCTCATTTCATTCACTTCTCCACAAATCACTTTCTGATTTGCTTGATAACATCTACGATTTTCACTATTTCTCCAATTTTCTAGATTTCACATCATCTCAATCATTATTTTTCACCAAGCTTCTCTCATTACTTGAATAGAAATAGTTATCCTTAATTTGAGTAGATATAAATTTCTAAACAAAGATCAACATATTTCTTGATTATATTCTCGCAGTATAAACTTTAACTTGTATCTCATAGAAGTTATAAATATGTTATCTCTTTTCATCATTGCTCAATATATGTTTTCGCTCTACTCAATTTTACAGTGGAAGAATATTCAGTTCTTCGAATATAACAACTCATATACACTGTATTTTATTCAGTATTTCAAAACAAAAGAGATACTACTGACGATTTAAGCTGTAAGTTATACGTCTCTTTTCATTTTCATTTATCTTTGTAACTTCACCATCATATAGGTATCTTATATCAACTCCAATTTAAAATACCTAATGTTCAAACTTTTATCACTAACTAATCACGTGGTGTAGCATAACATTTGAACGAATATACAATGAATTCACTGATAACAGTGATATATTACGTTGGCGCAACACTTTTATCTTTTGAAATTTAATTCCTTGTAATATACTTGTAAAGATACAGTAGATTTTACCAAACTCATAGTTTAATATTCTAAGTCTTATCGGGACTTGTTAACCTGATATTTTCATTTTCATGCGTATGTGAGAATTTATTGACCATTTATTAAATTGAAACCTCGAGATTCGCTTAATGTGAATCTCGAGAAAATCTAATGTATATCGTCACAAACAAAATAGAACACACAGCATCATGTGTGAATCGATTGATAGTGAGAGATTGAGATAGAAAGAGATGGAGAGAGAACGAGAAATGGAGACCGTGATAGAGTCCAGCGGATCAAAATCCATGGTGAGTGATGGCTATTATTGTTGTGTGGAGTTGGTGTGGGAAATTCGGACGAATTGTCATGGCAGTTCGTCCGAGGAAGACGATGTTAGGGGAGACTCTCCCTTGCCCAGTCCCAAAAGGGGTTGGGGTTGAGAGCCCAACCCCAATGAAAAAATGACGAAAAAAATTCATGTCAACTATGAAAACAGAGGAATCCTAAGGAAGAAAAGAGGTTTGACCCCAAGAACAGACTGAACCGAGTCCGGTTAAGGGGAAAAATCCACCTCAAAAATTAAAATGAATATGATTGGAAATTTGGGAAAATTCTAGAAAATAAGAAAAAATCAGGATAATTATATTTTAGCCATATAAATTGTAATTATGGATTTTTATGAAAAATAAGGATTTTGAGATTTTCTAGAGGAATTATACTAAGATTTCCTCGTAAAACGTGCTATGATACTCCAAAATGTCTAAAATTTGAGAAATTATTTTAAAGCCTAGTTTAGGTTAATTTTCGATTCTGAACCACATTTTGGAGTCAAGATTGGGATTCCGACATTGGAGGCTAAGATTTGAAGGGATTCTGAGGTTTTCGTGTCGAAGTTGGATCGATAAATAAATATAATTAATTGGAAAAGTCATATTTAAGCCTAGACAACATAATTTTCAATTCCAAACAATAATTTTGAGTCAAAAATGAATTATGGGCATCAAAGAATTTATTTTAGAAGTATTTTAGGGGTTTCAGGATGCGATTAGGTCAACTAAATTGCAACTTGGGACAATTAAACTATTCTTATGGAAATTTACTGGACGTATAAATGAATTGTAAGACTGCAATTGGAACCTTGTGTGAACTACCTTACCGACTTAGAGCGCAAAGGAATTTCGGTAACGCGTTTGTAAGGTTAAGTAAATCTCATGGTAACCTTTACATAATATGAGTATTTCTCGAATATAATTGCATGCACGGTTTATCGCTGCATATTCAATGACCATACATTCACGGTCACGAGAGGAAGAAGGCCTTAGGGGGTCCCATTGTGTTCATTGCTAAATGTGAGGCAGGATGAACACCGTGGTGTTCTGCGTGTAAACACTTATTTAGGATGGATTTTTTTGTGATGCTGGCTAGGATTATACTCTACCGATAGTCGAGGGCATGGATTCTCGAAAGAATTCTTCTCAAACTCATGAGTCTTTATTACAGTTTACCCACCACATTTAGAAGACATCATTTGATTGTGGTCGGTCAACAGATAGGACATGAATTGCATTTTTGAATATTTATGATTCCTTATGATATTATTGTTTGTTTAAGTTCTTGGAATACAATGCATTTGATTATTATAGGTGTATTAGATAGTGTGGGATTTAAATATCTGAAGTTATCAATTTCTATAATTGGATAATGACAGGTGCTAGTGACGACAAGGGAAAGTAAAAGCTTTCAGTCTGTCCGTGACTTGTTTAGTTCTTTTCTCTAAGTATGTATTATTTTTTAATATATTGTATTGTATAAATGGGTTTTTGGGTTTGTGTGCGATTAGGATCTCTTTTGGAATTGTTATAATGGTTTTAAAAACGGATTAGAATGCTGCAGAGCTAAAGTAATGATAGTTTAAGGATTTTGAGAATTTGGGATAGGTTATGAAGAATAAATATTTTTTGTGAATGGAATATATATTGTTATGGTGGATTGTGAGTCCTTCATGATTTCCATAAAAACAAAAAAGGTTTTGTTGAAGAATTTTGAAGGCCGGGTATTCCGATGTAATCTTAGAAATAGAAGAAGTGCTGTCAAAATTTTTTTATGGAATTTTAAGGAGTATTTAAATTATCTAAACAAACTTTGAGATTTAATACTCACTTTAGAATCTTATGGGATAATAAAGTTTTGAAATTGACGATTACAAAATCTTAATCGTAATTGTTTACTGATATATATGTGAAGTGTACTAGATTATAAAGGGATTAAAGTAATCTAGGCCGGTCATATGCCTTAATTAGGTGGGGTATGACATCTCATACTAAAGTTAACAGAGTAAATTACACAATGATACTACAATCTCTGGATCAATCGTTTGTATTATTCGGTTATTTCAAGATTACTTTACTCCTTACTTTTGTGTTGAATATAGGACTGTGACGGCCCCTTCCCTAATCTAGGGCATTATCTGGTCTAATCCCGTAATTAAGCCCAAATCTTAGCCACATAGGACTTAGCTAAGTATTAGTCAGCCTTTCTATCCTAATGTCCTCGATATATGCATTCTGAATAAGTAATACACATGTCAACATACTACTAGGTTTCAGAGTAATTAAAACTTCTAAGAGTTTATTAAATTTAGCGGAAGTCTTAATAGATTGTGCGGAAGTAATATATTAAATCCTAATTATGAAAATCAGGAAACAATGATCACATGCATATATATAATAAAGTGGCGAATATAAATAGTGTGATGGTCATCATAAGTCGGGAAACTAAACGCTCGACACAATAATTGATAAGAGTACGAGTCCCACTTACCTGTACCGAGCTTTCTTAACTTTATACTGACTTACCGACTCCCAAGATCCATAAACATTTCTCTGTCGATCAAGAACCTAAAATAGACCAATTGTCATCAATTTAGGTCAAATACTCATTAATTAGAACCCTTATACTCATTAATTAGAACCCTTACATTAAACCTAATCAAATTCAAAACCAATTTATTATTTTTAAGTTAATATGACCATTTTCACATTTTTCGAGCCCGGTGTAAAGTCTTGCACGAATCCTGAATTCTTCATTTTTTATAGAAACTTATCAATTTCTATTTATTTTATAAAAATATTATTTTTCAGGATTTTTCTCAATTTTTTGGGATTTCTCCTTATTTTCCATCCTTTTTCTTTATTTTTTATTGAAAATGGGGTTTGGGGCCTAAATCGGGCAGAACCAGGTTCAGCTCAATCAAGCCAAACCGACCCAATTCAGGGGCCCAACTCCTTCTTCCTCATTATCCCACTCCTCTTTGAATCGAACGATTCCATTTTTTTTAAATATGACATGATCAAACCAGCAGGGGAGATCGTTTCCCTTACATCTTTTTCCTCGAACCCATTCCACACTCATCCCATCCATCTCCATTAAAACACAAACCAACACATCAACAACAACGCAACAACAACAACAACAACAACAAGAACAACAACAACAACAACAACATCCTCACTCTGATCATCGCCTCTCCATGGTTCAATCCCTCTCCCTTTTTTTCTCTCGGTTTCTTTTCTCTCTTCTCGATTTGGAATTTCATTGAAACCAGAGGAGGCAGTGATGTTTGTTTGGATAAATATTTTAGATTTCCTTGAGATTCATACACATAAATCTCGAGACAAATCTAAAGATTTCTTTCCTTTCGTTTATATTTTGATTTCCTCGATATACATGTTAAGAATCTCGAGGTTGATCTTGTAACTACTAACCAAATCAAAAACCCTATCACATTGTGATCGACTTATGCAAATCATATATATTTATCTCCTCGAGATACGTATCTTGTATCTCAAGATAGATCATGTTGTTTTTTAAAAACTAACCATTTAATCCCTTCCATGCACCACCTGATTGTCATGGAGATGGGATGGCACGCATCTCAAGGAGTGGAAAAGTCATCCAAACTCATCAACGTACACCCATTCACATCCTCAATGCTCATGCTACACGTATCTCTAGGCATCACCATATCAACTACCAAATCATTCAACTCATTTACTTCCTTGATTCTCACGTTTCGCGTATCTCGAGGCAAATCCAATGTATAGTTTTATTTGATTTAAACCTTAGTATTCATTTATATATTTATATATATAACCCATATATATAAATATATATTCAAATACGTATTTTCGCGACTATAAATTCATCGCGCGCGCCAACGACCACCCTTAGACGTGTAAACTATTGTACGTCCCACGCGTGTCACCCACGACCCCGCGTATCACTAGGCGCCCACCAATTATGAATTATTTATTTATTTTCAATAAATATTTATTTATATATACCATATATATCTACGAATATATTTATGTGTTCATAATTTCATTGTGCGCGCCAACGAATACACTCGAGCGAGCAGGCTACCCCACTACTCGTATGCGTCACCTTTCACCCACACATCATACACATCCTACAAACACCAAAAAGCATACAAGTTGATGCACATGCTAATTGAGACTAGCCGAGCTTAATCACGAGCCTAACTCGAGTTAATTAGAATTTGAATTAACATTAATCACCTGCTTAAGGTAATGGTTCATTACACCCGATACCTGAGCTATGTTTGCTCAGTCCCCTAAAGTCAATTAAGTGTGTTCATTGTGTATTTAGATTGGTATAATGAGTTTTAAGTTGATCTTTCCAAATCAGCCTCTAATTACTAAATAGAGTTTCAATTTCAGTCCTTTATTGCAGCGCATTTTTAGGCATGAAAACGTTCGAATCTCAAAAACTTCCCATAGAAAAATTTGTTGGCCTGTCTTAGCTTTTCGAAAAGATTTAATTTGCAAAATTGTGATTCAAAATGAAAGAGAAATCGTAATTCTACCAAAATAGCTCAAACTTGAAACAACTCTAACCTGCAAGATTGTAAAATCATTTCTCCCAACATATAGCTCCAAAAATAGTGATTTTTAGTCATAAGTCATCTAACATACCCAACAACAACATACTAAGGATCAGCCCAATCCGATAAGTACTGAGGGAGTTATGCCCTTGCAAAGTTTAGCTATTTTTTCATGAATTTAATTAGTTTGACTAGCAAGTTTAACCTAATTTTTTTGAAACCAAAGTTATATGACATGTATATGATTTATCTTCAACGTTAGAAAAGCATGAAATCTCATGGTCTTGCATGTAAGCATTTTTATCGAAATCGAACCAAATGAGTAGAAGTTGTTATCTATCATTTGGTTCTTTGCAGTTCGATCCTCCAAGCTTAGGAACTCTTGAAGTCCAAAAAATTTAGCACACTCTTGCTCTCTTCGCTCTCAAAATTTTGAATCTTTTCTTCTTATGTATGCATGAAAACAAAATTTGTCTTTTATAGACTTAGATTAATATGTGGATTAATTAAGCGAGTCTTTAATTTGACTAAGTTAATTACTAGGACGTGTGCCCTCTCTCAATGTCACTGATCCAACATAAAGAATGCATGCTTCCACTAACTAGTTACTATTTAGTATAAGATTTCTACACATCTTCATCATCAAAAGGAAAGCTAGGTTCCTCAATTTATTTGTCCAAACTATAGTCTCATTAATGCATATTAATCAAATTTATAAACTTAGACACTTAAATTCATGTGGTTAGCGTATTTCATCCATATCTGTTATGGCCCCAAGTTCCAATGCAAACTGGGCATTGCCACGTCGCTACGTCATAAAGATTTCAAGTCACTGCACGCTAATCGATGACAATTCGTGAGATTATCCTTTATCTGAAACTTTAATTAGCCTAACTTAATGATTTTTGAGTTATTAAGTCATTTAGTTCAAGATTTTACAAGTCAGATATTTACTACAACTTGATAAGTTAATATCAGTTGATTAATTTAAGCGAAAGTCTTAAAATATGCATATAATAAAATTTGAAGATTTATGTATCAACAAACAACCTACAATGTGGAAACCTAGTAAAGATACCATGCATGTCATGTAAGTAATGACAAAAATATACAAAAGAAGTTAATATGCATGTATCAGGTACATAAGTCATCCCCAAAACCCATAAAATAGAAAATAAATATATGCAACCACCTACATAAAATCTAGTGAGGACCGACTACCTCAAAGATAGTCGCCTAGTACCTCCTTTCCCCAGCTCAACAACGGATCTGGGATTTGCAACCATTGTCGTTGCCATATAGCCAAAACAATGAGGGAAATTCCAGTAAGTAAAATCCAGAGAATTTTGGCCAATATCCAAGATATTCAACAAAGCGGCTACAAGTCATGCGTGTAATTTAAAGGATAGGAAATAAGTAAATTGGATTAAGATAAGTCGCAACTAAAGCAAAGGAACATAAGTATTAGGTCACATCGCGCCGAGTCTGGGGTCGAAGTCGCTAAATTTAGTGGGCCCTACAGGCAAATGACTTACACTAGCTCCACATGGTCGAATGAGAGTTATCCAATGGTCGGTAGTTAAACTAACGTTCAATCCCTCTCGGGAAGGGGTCGATGACGGGAGTAAACTCACCGCTAATTCTTCCAAACTGACATTTGTGGGAGTAACCTCGACCGCGGTTGCCAACATATGCACACTACTCAAGCAAACCCCGGGGTAGCGAGTCCCGAGTGTAAGGATATGCCATGCTCGATCCCATCGGCGAGCAACAGAACACTCACAGGAAGATAGTACAATATGGATGGAAATAATATCAGAAATATCAAGTGGAAATAAACAATGATATAGATGAATGCAAGCCAAGATTTTGATGGTTTTATAAACCTCAAGTGAACATAATAACCTTATAAAACGACTCGCTCACACCTTGAAGTGCTCATCCGACACCAGAATGTAGTCTCCTAAGTCCCTGGTGTCCAAATATATCATTTCAAATATCTTTGGGTCAAGTTAATTGAGTTTACAGAGTCTGACAAAAAATAAATATTTTTAGTCTAAATATTTAATGGCGGCTGCCAAAGCCTTAAAATTCTTTCAAGAATTTAATCTCCTACTCTTTTCCAATTTTATATTTTTTCTAATTTTTTGCATTTTTCTAAAATTATTTATCTATTTTTCCTTAATTTCTATAATTTAGCTTATTTTATTTATTAAAAATAAATAAATATTAAAATATGGGGTTGGGTGTAACGGTCCAAATTAATTAAACTAGAATTAGCGTTAATTTAGGGGATTAACGGCGGTAATTTGGGCGGTACAAGAGAAATACTCAGTTGACTCGGACACGAGAACCGAAGGAATATATTATTTGTATATGATGGTTTTTTATATGAGGTGTTTAAACGCATTATATTATTGTAACATCGCATGTGCGTATGTTGTTATTGGGTGAGTTGGTGTGATGAATATTCGCTTCATAAGGCTTGTTCACGCGGGTATTGGGTAGGCGAACTACATGTACACTAGGAAACTCGACTAACTCACGTTAAGACGACTAATTGACTAATTAGAATGGGTAATGTAACCATAAGCTAAGTTGATATATTTAGTACAATAGGCTATGGAGTTAATTTGAAATATATGCCGAGACGCGAGGCACCGAGTGTCGGGTAGTCGAGGGTTAGTGGGATCACAAATTTGGCAATTTTCGTGAATAAAAACACTAACCATATGTTATAATGGGCCTAAGCTAATGTATTTAGATCAAATAAGAAAGGCCTATAGTTTGGTTAATTAAATCAGAAACCTTAATATTGATCTAGAGATACGTATTAGCACATCTAGGAACCAAGTAAGTTGCTAATTGGTGTCATTAGAAGAGAATAAGCGGGAAAATTGTCAAGAGATAGGCCATTAAATGAGTCTTGGGATACGTAAAAATAAAGAGATCAAGGCTAGGAATCAATCCCAACTTCATATATATACATATATATGATAACTTGATCAACACATGCAATCAAACTATCTTCATTTCTAAAAATCTGGGAGTGGATGAGGAGATTTGGAGCTGGAGATCATCAATTGGAGTTCGAAATTGGCGATCCAAGCCAATGTAATCATCTCCTTCACTCATAAACATGAAAATGAGTTCAATTTTGGGTGTGTTGATGTAAATATGAATTTCAAGGCTTGCTCACTAATTTTTTATGTTTTCTTGATTAATTACAAGTATAATTATCATTTATTTGGAGAATTACAAACTGGTTTTGATGGAAATCGAGGCTTTAGTAAATTAGGAAAAAACTAGTGATTCCATGAAATTGATGAATTTGATCCATTTGGTGTTGTTTTGTTGTGTGAATGGTGTTTTAGAGTCACCATTGGAGTGGAGAATGAAACCTCAGGGTTAGGTTAGCTAATTTGGGTGTTGAGGATAAAACTCTCGAGTTAAGAATTCAGTCACAAAGCAGAGTTAGCGCCTTAACCAGACTGGCTAGCACGCTAACTAGTCTGATTGTTCTAGTATTTGTCAAAACGAATAACAATAACGTGCTAGACAGATCCCCTAGCACGCTAACTTTACCTAGCGCGATTTGTAGACCCTTCAGCGTGCTAATGACTTATGAAAGTTGAATTTAGTGACTGATTTTTGGATTTTTGACTTAATACATATGTAAACATTTGTAACCAACCTAAACTTGTAAAATTGGACATCAGGGACTTGGGGACCATAGCTCGAGTATCGAGGAACTAGTCGGGTCATATTCGGGAGTCTGAGGAAGTCGGAGAGCGTTTGAGGTTCGTAAAACCCACAAAAACGTCACTTGACTATTTATTGTTTTCATTATTGTTTTACTTTATCTTGTTCAGTGTATTCCTGATTCTATTCCTTATTCACTTTAGTTATCTGTTGGAATGGTTGGTAGAGTTTACTCCCGCTGGTATTATGTTGTGTCTCTATGGCACGCTAGACCATAGCATGTTTATGTTCTACATGTTTATTTAATAGTATTTATTGGATTTCCTTTACTTTATCATATGAATGCTTAGTTAATTTCCTTGAGATTTTACTTACTGGACTCGTCAACTGTTTTTGTTGTGATGGCTGAGTGCAATTCCTTCTACGAGTAAGGGTAAGGATATTCTTGGTGACTATCTCTGAACTCACCCACTATTCAGCACACTACTTGTAAGTGTTTTTTTAGTATATTGCAATATTTTGGGTTTATGAAAGACTGGTGAGACGTGTGTATTTGTATATATTTACTTTTGTCGCCTTATATATACAATGTCCTCTATTCCAGGTTTTCCATAATATGATTGATGCTCCATAAAACCTAAAAGTTAATGAAAATACATGTTTATGTTCAATTTAAGACTTTTGCCGTAAAATACTAATTAATTACTTTTAACTCTTTAATATACAAACCACTAGCACCGCTAGGACTTGAATAAGCTACAAATAATTGAACTTAAGGAATTCAAAGACTTGAAGAAATAGCTTAAGACTAATATAAATAATCGGTTAATTACACTAGAAATACACTATGGAAACGATTATCGAGACATGAGATGGGCGGGCAGGTGCTAGACACGTGTAGGTGGGCCAACTGAGTGAAAAGCATACGACACGACGAAACCCTAGGGCGACCTCGGGGTGCAGGGTTTAACAACCCGTTACATTAAGCTGGTGATTAGTACTAATCCAAACCCTAATTAACCCAAGTTAGGCTCGTAGTTACGTTCAGCATACATCGATTATATGTGTGTGCGTTTGCATGATGGAAGGTGTTTGTTTGAATTGTTAAATCAATTTATATATAGGTTGTTGCATAATAAGGAAATTATACACAAGCCTATAAAATTGAAAATACACAATAAACAATGATTTAACGGGACACCAAGTGTGACGAAGGGGTCGTGGCACAAATGTGCATGCTCAAGGACACTAGTAGGCACTTTGGTGAGTAATACAAAGGATATATATATTTATATGTTTTTAAATATATAAATATATATTAGAAAATAAAAGAAATATATAAATATATGGATTGTTTGATCATCTCGAACAGAGCGTAAGTGCTTGACGTGTCAAATTTCATGTCACTTTAAACTGTGTCACTTTAATGCATCAATCACTCGATCGGTCTTGAGATAGCGCTACGCGTATCTCTAGATGAATTCATATATAAAAACAAAACTCATCCTTATCAATTCATTTGATTGATCATTGGTTTCAATTCGGATCAAAAGGGGATGATCCGATGAGCTAAATCAACATGAAGTAAGAGCTTAATTGAATCAACAGCTTGAGAGCATCACATAGGTATGATTTGTTCTCATACTTATCAAAGTTCAATTCGATGGTGATGCAAGAATCTTAGTTTTTCATGTTGTTTGTTGATTAATTGTACTTTGTTACCTCATTAGAGGTCCTTCCGATCGAATTTGGAGGTTTATATTGTTGTTTGGACGAGTTAGGAAGAATTGGTAAAGTGACAATAGTTAATGCCCTGCGTGCAATTTTGAGAGCACTAGGTGGAGCGCGCTCCCTTCATCGATGTAGATGAACCCAACTAGTGGAGCGCGCTCCACCAAATGAGAAAGTGCGCTCCCACCCCTGAAACAGCAAGGTTGTTGTATTTTATGAAAGAATTCCTAAGGACTTAGGGATTGACTTAGGGGTTCTAAACATAGGGTAATTGATATAAATTGAGTACAAATGATTGGTGATAGGTTGAGGAACACCGAGAAAGTGTGAGATGACTGGAAAATTAGGAGTTTGGGTAATGGAGAGTTAAACATGAGGTAAGTATGGATTCGCTTATTTATCAATATTGATTGGCTATTTAGTATATAAAGCTCATACAGTTGTTGGAATGGAATGAGGGATTATATACGCTGTGATGGTTTTCGTTAAATGGAAAACGGTGTATAATGTGACCATGCTATAACTCTTGGTTTTGAGAATAGGTTTATATGAGATGGGTTCCCTTCTCGGCCTATATATATAACTAATGCTCAACTTCATAGGTTGTATGGATTACATACATACTAAGAGGGTTTGGGATAGTACCATTGGATATTAATGGATGGGCTAGAGAACACATGTGCGTAATGTTTTGGTCTAGCAATCACATTAATGGCGTCGGTGGGTAATCGACCCTAGTTTTTTATAAATAAAATGAGGATCACAGTGTAATAGTCTAAGACATTTGCTTTGCATCCATTATATATAATGATTTACATGTTTTCCATATTTGTGTTAGATATCATTGATGCATGTTGTTATTGCATGATATTCTTGACTATTATATGGAATGTTCACGGTTATGTGAATCCCTACTTACTGAGCAAGTTGGAGCGCTCACCCCAATTAACATTACAGGGTAACACCGACGAGCGCTACGACTACGGGATGGAGAAGATATAGGAATCTTGATCTTCTCTTCGATGTGATGATTCTCTCTGGTCTTATATATTTGTATTGAATTGCAATTTTGTAATATCACAAGGGATGGGTCATTTATATAACCGAGGTTCATTCCGATTTTTTTTTAATATTGTATATCATGGTTTGGATTATCGAAAAAGTTTAAAATATCGGCTGAGTTTATTAATATTTTTATTTCGATATTCAATATACAGTAGTGCTTATCAGGTAAAGGTGATAAGGCTACAGGCTCTAGTTAAGTCTGGTAAGGGTAATACGGGCTTAATTAGGGTTTCAAGCTAGGTTTCGCCCTAATCAGGTTAGGGGATGCTACAGCTTCGTATCAGAGCACTAGGTTAAAGTCGATTTACTACTTTTGTATTAGAGACAAGGTTTAAGAGCATTGTTACATTAGATAACTCTGATGCAATTAGGTGTCAGAGTCTAAGGTTTATCACTTTTAGGGATAAAGTGGTAATAGTGATACAGTTTGGTATCATTAATAAGGCTCTGACCCTAATTCACTTTTGAATGGTATTCGAAGTGAATGTTAGCCTACTTTAAAGTTTAAGATATATCAGAATACTTAATAACAGAACCTAAGTTTATAAAGCTATGAGAGTTATCTCGAGTTATGAATAAGCTTAGGGTTTGATAAATGGTTTTTATCGTGATTTTGCGGGGTAACCAAAAGATAAAAGACTGGGATATTGTTTATTATATCTACATGGCAGATATAAGAGTATGTTTTTCCTAAACGATAATAAGATGGTTGAAGTCCATCTATTTCTTATAATATGATAAGGTGTTGGAGGTAAGAGCTCAGGAGAGTCTTAACCTCGGGGAGACAAAAAGGAAAAACATAAGAAAACTTGCAAAGATGAAATAAAAACTCTTCTCCAAGTAGCATCTACAGTGGTTTTTGTTCTAACTTATATTATCAGACAAATAATAGTTAGTGGAAAAGTATATATTAGATCAAGACCTTGAGATGTGCATTAAGAGAATGAAAATTATGAAACAATAGAATACTGAATAAATTTTGGGGAAAACTCAAAGGTGGTGGACCACTTTGAGAAAAGATTAATTACTAGTATTGAGACTAATTAAGTTAAGTAATGGAAGTTATTCGGTAAATAAATTTGTGGTTAATGATAAAAGCCTAATAGAAGTTAGGAAACCACAAATGCAGTTACACTTCATAAGTTGTTATGAAGTTGATATTTCAGTCATGGTGTGAATCCATAGTGGAATAACAAGTGGTTTGTCAAATAATAAGATATTGTTTAATCAAGAATGTAGCAGTGAGTTTGTAAGATATCCTAGTCTGTTCTGTGATATTAGTATAGCCTAAATTGGGGAGAATGAGTGGTCGAAGAATCTGAGGGTTTGAGGAATCCAATGAATATTATATAGTAGTGGGAATGAGTATTTATTACCCAAGATTGACAAATCATTTTGAAAATAAGTGAAATCAGTGGTTCTCAAGAGTTAGCTGAGATCTGATTATCACAGTGATATGATCAGAGCTAAGGATATGTTTATAAAATGATTTAAGGCAGCTGTTGGAGCATTTTAAGTGGATGGTGGAAACCCTTAAAACTTACTAGAATTCATGCTACGTTCGTAAATTAAAGGTGTCAACTATGGAAAACTCTATTGTAATCAAGTTGTTAATGTGTTATCAATACTAACATGGAATCTTTGAAGACTTAGAAGATGCACAAGCAATTACAGTACGAAATTGTAAATTGGTAACAGTAAATTAATTCAGAACAGATTTTGCAAGTGTCAGTGCTAAGTTTCAAAGGTTAATTAGTGGTACGATGGTTGAATATTAACTCCAAATCAGGGGATTTGACTCCGTTTGAGACATTATGAGGTTGTTTTGTATTCAAACAAAGGTAAAAAGTTGAAAGTAAGCTTGAAATAATTGAATATTACAATGATTGATCCAAGGATCTGTAATATCATTGTGTAATTTATTCAGTTATCTCAAGTATGATAATTGTTATAAGTTGAAATCAAATGCAAGGATGCCTTGGAGGAAAGTGGAAGTATAGTTTGACTACAGTGTTTGCTTGATGATGCCTAAATTATGGAAGAAGTTGGAGGTTTATCCTAAGATCTCTAATTTAGGTAAGAATGTATGATGACATAAGAAAGCAAAATTACAGCTATTACTTCTATATTACAATTCTAGATGCGTGAGGAAAACTAGTGGAGATTGCTAATCTCGATATAGCCAATTTGTTAATTGTACCAAATACAGAAAGGCATCACTTGTAAATAAAAGAAGAAAGGTTATTGAGGGTTTTTTAATCATTCTTTGAGATTATGAGAGTCTTAGAGAATCATTAAAAGATAACCTGGAAATATAACACCATTGGATTGGTGTAAGTCCAGGTAATGAATCTCAAACTGTGGAAGTTTGAAAAATGGAAATGTCAGAGTAATAGAAATGAAAGGTAAGATATATACCTTGAAAGTTCCTAAGTGTTAGGAATTCACTCTGAAACATCACCCATCAAGGTGATTATGTTGATAATGCCTTGAATAGAAAAGGAGAGAGGCTATCGTTATGATAAAAGCTGCTCAATAATATTTATTAAGTGAGATGTATACCGATGCTAAATGGAAGCCCTGCGTAGGCATATCATCAGCTGAGTTGGCTAAATCGATAATTATTAGCCTGTTCTTTATAGCTCAGATTGGAGCTAAACTAATGACGATCAATTAAGTGATGAATTATGGAAGAAATTTATCGAGATTATCAAGTAATTCAAGGGTGACTACTAATTATTGATGTTTAATAAAGATAATCTCATATCAAAATATTGAGCATGTAAGGAAAGTTCTTAAAACATGAAACAAAAAGCAAGGCAAGTAGAAGCAAAATAATATTAACCTGAATGGTTATATTATTCTTGCTTTATATAAATGATAATTCATGTTGATCAATTCATGATGGATTAACCTAAGTTGTGGTGGCAACTAAAGGTTATTGATAATATAATTATAAAATTGACTGAGCTTGAAGATTTCTTGCCAGTATTGTAGTTTAAAATTTTCATGGAAAAATAAAAGGAATATATGTGTGTAGAAGAGTTGAGAGTTATGGAGAACCAGGATTATTATTTCGGTAAGGAACAGAAAGTCTACTTCTCAAGGGGGAAGAGATGTATAATAGCTGAGAGGGACCTTTCTTAATCTTAACAAAATATATCTGTGGTTGGTCTTAGTTTCTAGAGAATGTAAATTTTTGAGTTGGTGACTTAGAAGATATTAATTAGTGGAAGAAATATTAATATTGTGAGTTCTTTGGTGCTGATATTAACATGTTATATATGAAGTTAAGGTATTTACTTTAAAAATTTGTATGTTTTACTTCATCGTTAATTGGTAGGACGAGAAGTAATGATATAAGTTTGTTAGAGCCTGAGTAAATTAGAACTACACAGAAGAGTGTTATCAGATTGTTAATATACAATTGCAACTCTAATATATGGAGGAAATGTGACTATTGCTAGAGCTTCTTAGTTTAGATTTCATGAAGAACTGACGATGATGATGATTTGTGTAAGTTAACCTGATACGTTATCAACTGAGAGAGCTAATTTTAGAGCTACTAATTTAATCTTTTGTGTTCAGATTCAAACTGAATTGGAAATGATTTAGTGGTGATAGGTTGCTAGAAAGCTAATCAGGATTATATAGAGCGTTAGAGGTCAATAGCTAGTGTAGATTATCCTGATTGGTCGGTTTCTTATATTGGTGCATTAAGGGTCAGGGATAGATTGTGAATTTCAGTTCAGGATCAGGTGAGGCAGGAAGTGCTACAGAAATTTCATTGATCTTTTTATTGTATTCATCCAGATAGTAATAAGAAATATCATGAAATGATGCACCTTTATTTATTGTTGACATGGGATGAACACTAATGTTGTTGAGATAATAAAGAGAAATGAGATATGCCATCAAGTTAGGGCTTAGCATAAGAAACCTGGAGGGTTATTGCATTTGCAGCCTATTCCTGAATTGAAATGGGAACATAGATCGGTGTATTTTGTTTCCATATTATCTTTGAGTTAGCGTAAGCACAGTACGGTATAGATTTTAATTAACAAGTTGATGGAATCTGCGCATTTCTTGCCAGTTTCTATGCAAAATCTTCTTGATTGATTATGTAAAGTACACACACATGAGGTGTTAGATTTCAGAGTGCTCCATTGTCGACTATTTCGGATAGAGATCCGAGATTCACGTTTAGGGGGTGGAGTGAATTGCAGCAACAGATGGGGAACAATTCTTAACTTCAGTATGGTATACTACCGGCAGACCAATGGGTAGGCGAAGTAATTAATTTTTGGTGCTAGTAGATATACTTTGAGCTTGTGTCATGAAATTTGACGGTAACTAGAAAAAAAAAAAACATTTCTTTGTGTGAGTTTTTTTCTAATAGCAGCTATCAAGCTAGCATGGGAATGCTCTTTTGAAGGTTTGTATGGTCAACCATGTCATTCACCGGAGTGTCTGGACAGGGGTTGAGATGCAAATTTGTTGGAGCCAGAATTGATTTAGAACTACACAAAAGGAGTGTAGCAGATTCACCAGCGTTTGACAACAACAAAGCTAAGATAGAAGAGATATGCTGATAAATATCATACGATGTTAGAGTTTTCAAAGGACAAATAAGTTATGTTGAAAGTCTCACCTATGAAAAGAGTTGTATAGTTTGGATTATGAGGTAAGCTAGCTTCAAGGTATATTGAGTCGTTCAATGTACAAGAGACGAATGGGTTCTGTTACTTACAGGTTAGAATTGCCTCGTCAATTTACTGGAGTTTATAATGTTTTCCATGTGTTAATGTTATGTAAAAACGAAGATTCAGATAACTCCAAGGATTGGTTGGAATGAATGTGATCTTTGAGAAGATTTATCTTATGATAAGCGGTCAAGTGGGTTACTTAATCGTAAAATTAAAAAGCTGAGAACAAAAGAGAATCCTTTGGCTAAAGTGAAATGGTGATTTCACAAAGATGAGGAACTAACCTGGGAGCGGGAATTCTATAAAAAGGAAAAGTCTCCATTTCTCTTAGAAACTACAAGTAATTTCACATTTACTTTAATTTCGAGGACGAAATTGCTTTAAATTGGGGAGACTATAACGACCCGTTACCTTAAGCTGGTGATTCGTACTAATCCAAATTAGCCCGATTTAGGCTCATGGTTACCTTTAGTGTACCTCGATTAGCGTGTGTGTGCGTTTGCATGATGGATGGTGTTTGTTTGAATTGTTAAATCGGTTTATATATAGGTTGTTATATAATTAGAAGATTTTACACAAGCCTATAAAATAAGAAATACACAATAAACAATGATTTACCGGGACACCAAGTGTGGCGAGGGGGCGTGGCACGAATGTGCACGCTCAAGGACACTTGTAGGCACGTCCGATGAGTTTATTGCTGAGTAATACACAAGATATTTATATTTTATGTTTTTAAATATATAAATATATATTAGAAAATAAAAGAATAATAGAAATATATGGATTGTTTGGTCATCTCAAACGGAGCGTAAGTGCTTAATGTGTCAAATTTCGTCACTTTAAGCTATCATTTTAACGCATCAATCACTCGATTGGACTTGAGATAGTGCGACGCGTATCTCGAGAAAAGTTCATATATAAAAACAAAAACTCATCCTTATCAATTCATTCGATCGATCATTCGAGAAACCGAGGGTTCGGTTTCGATTCGGATCGAAAGGGGAGGATCTGAGGAGATAAATCAACGCGAAGTTAGGAGCTTAATTAAATCAAGAACTTGAGAGCATCACGTAGGTATGATTTGTTCTTAGGATTATCAAAGTTCAATTCGATGGTGATGCTAGAATCTTATTCATTCATGTTGCTTGTTGATTAATTGTGCTTTGTTACCTCATTAAAGGTCCTCCCTGATCGATTTTGGAGGTTTATATTATTGTTTGGATGAGTTTGGAAGAATTAGTAGAGTGACAGTGGTTGTTGCCCTGCGTGCGATTTTGACAGCATAGGATGGAGCGCGTTTCACCTAGTGGAGGAGCGCGCTCCCTTTAACGATGAAGATGAACCCAGCTGTTGGAGCGTGCTCTACCAAATGAGAAAGTGCGCTCTCACCCCTTAAACAGCAAGGTTATTGTATTTTATTAAAAATTTCCTAAGGTCTTAGGTTTTAACTTAGGGGTTCTAAACATAGGGTAATTGATCTAAATTTAGTACAAATGATTGGTGATAGGTTGAGGTACACCGAGAAAGTGTGAGATGACTGAAAAGTTAAGAGTTAGGGTAACGAAGACTTAAACCTGAGGTAAGTATGGATTCGATTATTTATCAATATTGTCTGGCTATTTAGCATATAAAGCTCATATAGTTGTTGGAATGAAATGGGGGATTATATACACAGTGATGGTTTTCATTAAACGAAAAATAGTATGTAATGCGATCAGGCTATAACTCCTAGTTTTGAGAAAAGGTTTATAGGAGATGGGTTCCCTTCCCAGCCTATATATAACTTCTGCTCAATTCAATAGGTTGTGTGGATTACATACGTACTAGGGGGTTTGGGATAGAGCCATTGGGCATTAATGGATGGGCTAGATAGCACATGTGCGCAATGTGTTGGTCTAGCAATCGCATTAATGGCGTCGGTGGGTAATCAACCCTAGTTTTTATAAACAAAATAGGGATCACAGTGTAAGAGTCCAAGACATTTACTTTGCATCCGTAATATATATTTATTTATATGTTTTCCATATTCTTGTTAGATATCATTGGTGCATGTTGTTATTGCATGATATTCTTGACTATTATATGGAATGTTGATGGTTATATGAATCCCTACATACTGAGCAAGTTGGAGCGCTCACCCCAATTAACATTACAGGATAACACCAACGAGTGCTACGACTACGAGATGGAGAAGATATAGGAGTCTTGATCTTCTCTTCGATGTGATGATTCTCTCTGGTCTTATATATTTGTATTGGATTACAGTTTTGTAATATTACAAGGGATGGGTGATTTATATAACCGAGGTTTATTCCAGTTTGTTTTGATATTGTATATTGTTGTTTGGATTATCGAAAATGTTTTAAATCTCTGCTAAATTTATTAATATTTTTATTTCGATATTCGATATATAGTAGTGCTTATCAGGTGAAGGTGGTAAGGCTGCTGGCTCTAGTTAAGTCTGGTAAGGGTAATCTGGGCTTAATTAGGGTTTCAATCTAGGTATTGCCATAAATGAAAGTGCTTAAGATTTAATAAATAAATTTAGATGTGGAAACCCGGTGATATTGCCTTAGAACCTTAGTTGGGAAATGATGTGAGGCGGGTAGAGTTAGGGTTATATACGTGTTATATTTTGTTATATATATGATATACGTATACATATACCGAGGCTGATCCGGTACAAACTTTTCGATGTAGATCATAGACGGATACTCGGCTATGCGTTCGAAGACCGGACATACCGATGCAGCAGGGATCCCCTATCACTGCGAGTGTGGAGGACCGACTCGCAGCTCAAGAAACTCACGTGGCCGAGGTACTCAGATTATTATGAGATCAAGCCGTCGCACTTACGGCACTCGCTACTGCTGCAGTTACAGCACCCCAAGATCCAATAGTTATCATAGCCCCGATAGCTACAGCCGTCGCCCTGGTTGTTCCACAGACACTGATTGATAGAGTAGTTGCAGAGACACGGGCAGATGGAGCTACACCAATTATCATTTCATTGGAGACTTCCACTCTTACGCCGCCACCCACGACTACAGAGCAGTTGACTACTATTACTGCTATTGCGACACCAATGTTTGTATTGGCTCAGAGGCGAAGCTTTTGAGAGAGTTCATGATGTTTCAGCCAAGCATTACTATGGAGGTGGTGATCCTGAGGCAGTAGGGAAGGGGATAGTGTCCCATCAACGAATTCCTGAGCTGATGAGGAATGATGAGAGTGTACATACGCATCTATCTGGATCAATTTGTAAAGGCCATGCAGCAGTTTGGTGGACTACATACAAGGACAAACACCCAGAGCCGACGACATGGGCAAAGTATTTATGACCAGTATATACCCATGGAGGTGAGGTCGAGATTGAGAGAGGAGTTTTGGCCTTGAGATGGGGTAACCGCACACTGATGCAGTATATGGAACGTTATCGGTACCTGTTGCAGTTCTCGATAGATATGGCAGGGACAGAGCGACTACATATCTATTACTTCAACAGAGGGATAGATGGTAGGATTGTTGCGACGGTGGTGTCATTTGGGGCTCATACTCTGCAGGAGATATTTGATCGAGCGTTGGCACACAAAACATTTTTGATGCAAAGAGAGAGTAGGCGTATTATTGGGACTAAGGTACAAACATGATAAAGTTCTAGGCTGGATCGGAGATCGAGGAGAGGGGTCATTTGGATAGAGGTCAGAGGCATGATAGATGAGATAGGGATCGCGGGGATGATCACCGGGATAGTTAGTTTCAGTATGAGGATAGGCAGCAGGTTCACGTTATAGCACTAGGATCGATTGAACAACATAGACAATAGCCACAGCAGTACCATCCGAGTATTGATCAGGGAGCACATGACATGGGTCAGAGAGACCGGGGTTAGGGTCAGAGATCTAGAGACGAATAAACTGGCAGATTGGATATGCCTCAATGTTTCTGATGTGCTCAGACTGGACATCTTAGAGCTGATTGTTCGATGTCATCACCACTACTAGTGCCAGATCAAACCAGATAGAGAGCTTACAAAATTAGTCAGCCGGACAGAGGGGCGACCATACTGCATGTCAAGGGTAAGTTATCTGACATATTTTATTAGTCAATTACTTATTTAAATTATGCGCATACATATGTGATTTCAAGTATGCATATGAAAACTCAGTGTTGGGCTATACACTAGGCCATAGCACGTGGCACGGGCATCCTCAGTGACTTGCAACCTGAGTTATATGTCTTCGCTGCACGTATCAGTGCGTCATAGGTCCATGTTGACCACCGAGAGAGCTATTGGGTGATGGGCCAGTGGAGTAGGTTAGAGAGGCTCACTAGTGGGTTGCCAACGTACTGAAGTATGGTCTAGTGGGGTTCGAGCATGAGTTGGCGACGTCATTTGTTCCACCACTATTTCAAGTCCATATATAGGTAAATTAGAAACTCCTCGAGATCTAAATTTTGGGGACGAGATTTCTCTTAGTAGGGAAGAATTGTAACGGCCCAAATTAATTAAACTAGGATTAGCATTAATCTCGGGGATTAACGGTCGTAATTCGGGCGTTACGTGGGAAAAACTCGGTTGACTCGGACACAAGAACCGAGGGAATATATTATTTGTGGATGATGGTTATATATATGCGATGTTTAAATGCATTATATTATTGTAACATCGCATGTGTGTACGTTATTATCGGTTGAGTTCATGTAACGGTTATTCGCTTCGTAAGGCGTGTTAACTTGGGTATTGGGTAAGCGAACAACAGGTACACTAGGAAACTCGACTAACTCACGTTTAGACGACTAATGGATAAATTAGAATGGATAATGTAACCATAGGCTAAATTGATTTAATTAGTACAATAGGCTACGGAGTTACCTCGAAATGTGTGCCGAGACGAGGGGCACCACGTAGTCGAGGGTTAGTGGGATCACAAATTTAGCAATTTTGGTGAATAAAAACACTAACTATATGTATTATAATGGGCTTAAGGTAATGTATTTAGATCAAATAAGAAAGGCTTATAGTTTGGTTAATTAAATTGGAAACCATAAAATTGATTTATAGATACGTATTGGCACATATAGGAACCAAGAGAGTTGCTAATTGGTGTCATTTGAGGAGAGTAATTGGGAAAGGTGTCAAGAGATAGGCCATTAGATGAATCTCAGGATACATAAAAACATGGACATCAATGGCTAGGAATTAATCCCACCTTAATATACATATGATAACTTTATCAACACATGCAATCAAACTATCTTCATTTCTAAAAATCAAAGAGAAGATGAGGAGATTTGAAGCTGGAGATCATCAATTGGAGTTCAAATTGGAGATCCAAAACAAGGTAATCATCTCCTTCACCTCATATACATGAAAATGAGTTCAATTTTGGGTGTGTTGATGTAAATTCGAATTTGAATACTTGGTCACTGATTTTTTATGTTATCTTTGATGAATTACAAGTATAATTATCATTTCCTTGGAGAATTATGAACTAGTTTTGATGGAAATTGAGGTTTTAGTACTTTCATTAATGTTTTACTCTATCTTGTTCAGTGTATTCCTGATTCTATTCCTTATTTACTTTAGTTATCTATCTTTGGGTCATGGTTCGAGTGGTTGTTTAAGTTTACTCTTGCCGAGTATTTCGTTGTGTATCTATGAAACGCTAGATAGTAGCATGTATATCAGGATTCCTCGGTGAATAACGACCCGAGCTACTTTGTCGGTAAATGTGTCGGTGCATCGTGGGTCTACGGCGGCTACCGAGAGGACCAGGTATTGGGCGAGTTGGGTGCACCCACTAGTGGGATCCTAATAGGGTTTCCGAAGTATGGTCTAGTCTGACCGAAACGGGCATACAAGTTTGCGCTTTATTGTTTTTTACGATAGCGATGATCCATTTACAGTTTCCTATTTACATTTCGCATGTTTATTTGATAGTATTTATTGGATTTCCTTTACTTTATCATATAAGGCTTAGTGAATTTCCTTGGGATTTAACTTATTGGACTCGTCAACTGTTTTTGTTGTGATGGCTAAGTGCAGTTCTTTCTACGAGTAATTATTGGCGATTATCTCTGAGCTTGCCTACTATTCAGCACACTACTTGTAGGTGTTTATTTTGGTATATTGCTATATTTTGGGTTTATGGGAGACTGGTGAGACGTGTGTACTTGTATATATTTACTTTTGTCACCTTATATATACAGTGTGCTCTATTACGGGTTTTCTACAGTAGGATTGGTTCTCTGTAAAACCTTAGAGTTAATGAAAATACATATTTAAGTTTAATTTAAGACTTCCACTGTAAAATACTAATTAATTTCTTGTAACTTTGTAATATACAAACATTAGCACGGCTAGGACTTGAATAAGCTACAAACAGTTGAACTTAAGGAATTTAAAGACTTCTAGAAATAACTTAAAACTAATATAATTAATTGGTTAACTACACTAGTAATACACCATACACAATTATCGAAACATGAGATGGACGGGCAGGTGCCGGACACGTGTAGCTAAGCCCACCGAGCGAGGAGCACAAGACACGACGGCAACTCAGGGCGGCCTCGGGGTGCGGGGCCGCCACATTGGGCCCACCTTAACCGAGCTCGGTTCCCTGGCCCGGTTCCCTGGCCCGGTTTGGCCCAAATGGTTCTGTCCTGGGTTGCCCCGACCGAGGGCAACGTGCGTGCGACCCCCTTGCATCGTCTTTTCTCTTTTAAGATCTGATTATTTTTTTTGTCTTTTGTCTTACCAAATATACAACAACCAACTAAAAAACTAAACAACAACAACTATTCATCAACAACAACAATTTATTAACTAAACTTACAAATTAGTTGCATTTTTTTAAGAACAATTCAAGAACACTAACAAAAACACAAAAATTAGCTTTTTGATAAAATCAATGGTGTCCTTACACAATTTGAGTCCAATTAAATTCATAGAAAATCTTGTTTTGAACAAAAAAAATCTCAATTTTGATGCATTGAAAGCAAGGAAAACTAAGTAGAAAAGGTTAAAATTTGTTACCTAGGATGTGGCTTCCTTGATTCTTGCTATTCTAGGTTGAATCACCTCCATTTTGAGCTATTAATCTCACCAATTCCACTAAGATTCCAGCCCTTAATTTTTCTCTTGAGATAAATCTAGGGCTTTTTTTGCATGTGTTCAAGAACACACTTGTTTATATAATTGGTTTTAAGTTCACTTCTAGCCTTTCATCTCCTTTCACTTACTAATCTAAATGCACATCAGGGATTTGGATTTAAAGAATCCATGCACCTTTAAAGTCCAATAAATTTCCTAGGACACACTTGATGGAGTCATCACGAAGATGATCTAGAGGTCCTAATTAAATGTCTCAAATTAAACTTTGTTATTATTTTTATTTGACTTAGCCTAAATTTTTATAACTTAGGCATATCAAAATAAATTGCTTAGTTTGTAAAAATCACATTTATTGATCACATTATCAGCTAAGCTATCGATTACTCGGCTGCCTAGCGCATCGTGCCAATGCGCATCTCGAGGCATACTTCAAACTTTATTTAAATTTTATTTTGTTTAATTTAGTAACTTAGGCTTTATTTTGACAAATTATATAAACCTTAGCCTAGGGAAGATTAGTAGAAGCTATACTAGTTCCACCTAGCTTTTATTTGTCCAAGTCTTAACCATCTCATAACAGTGCTACGCGCAAACCGATTTATCCTAATCTCTCAATGCACACTTGCACGACGTGAGAATGAAATTTAACTAGTGCGACACGATTTATAAAAAAATAATTCATCAAAATAGCACACATCACACAAAAATAACAACTTTAAGTCAACTTTTAGCACGAGGCGTCGATCGAGTTTAACACGTCAACTAGAATTACAGGTCGTTAAACCCTAATTAGAGTATCATCTCGATTTAATTAATTCAGGCCGTCACAATATCAACTATAGTCGCATTAATCCAAATCAAAGTTTGTCTTTTATATACTTAGATTATAAACCCTCAGCTGCTTGTCAGCTGCTTAATATCTTTTTACTTATTAATTCTTTAAATCTCTGTTTTGACATGATTTTGCTTCCGGCTCTCATTTCCGATCCGATTTTTCACAAATTTGAACCAAACTCTGGACAAAATAGTCCATCTCCATAAGACGTCCATATAACTGGCTTTGGTCACGCGAAAACCTTGAAAATCTTAAATTTGTCCACGACATACTAAAGTCTATCGGACCAATTCTGTTGTCATACTTAGCCAAACTTACACCAATTCGGAATTAATCTCAACCTCAACCAACATCAACTGATACAAAACTCGAGGCAAAGTCTTGCACTAACTTCATTCTCATTTTACACTGACACCGATCCCAACTTGCACATAAACTGAGGAGAAATCTCGCGTGATACTTAACACTTGTTTAATTAGTTTTCAAGCAGCTAATAATTTATTTTCACTCGTGTCATTCAGACACACGCTTGCAACCCCAAGTATGACAAACTAAGGATACAACTCAACACACCCCGACTACACGACAAATACCATATAATACACACACTTAGTACACAACACGCAAAATTCGAAAATACTTAATTAGTAACCTAATCAAGCTTATGAAATTCACGAATTTCATAATTTTTCTCAACTAATTTAAGATTTTGTCATCGAAATTTAAACTTACAGGTTACCGAAACAAAAGAGATATGAGAATATGATCCTTCATATACAACTATTTTAATACAAACTTGTATAAATCATTTCTAAGGTGAAACTGTTAAGTGGACTCAATCACTTTTATTGTAATCAACAACTAAGTGGTGAAGATCATAAATATCTCAACTTTTTATTTCCATTTTCTTGATTTAATGAAAAGTCATAACAACTTCTCTGCCAATCCTAGCATTTTGTGAATTTCTGACGATTTAAACGATCAACTTTGTGGAATATCCAATAACCCTACTTTTCTTCACTACTCATTTCATGTCTTGAATCTCATTCAAGCATTAATATTTAACAAGATCTAGCATATCTTGCTTTTCAATAAAACCATTTTCATTCTTAACTGAATACGATTCCACAAACTATTGATAATTCTTTCCCTATCGACTAAACTCTGGTATATACATCTCTATTTGCTTTCTCATTACCGATCATCTTTTCATTGAATTGTCAGCCAATCAACTCTTAGACTATTTGAGCACGACATTAGATACTAAGTAGAGTTGTATGTCCATCTGATCCATCACCATTCCAACGTTCCTCAACAGAAACCTGGAATTACAAAAGTCATCCCATGACTATAGCTCTCATAATACATCTTTCATCCCATGACAAGAGATCTTAAATTACAATCTGATCAAAAAATGCAACCTGACACATCATGCAACTCTCACTCATTCTCTAAATGTCTACTCACAATATCATTTTAGATTTGTGGAATAGAAAGTAATTACTAATTCTAACTCGTCAATCAATTCACATAACTTTTCATTTTACTGATTAGAAAATTAATGACTTTTTTAACTTCGTCAAACCATTATCTATCGACGAGTTCACTATGAACCTCATTACATTCATTTGACTACTAATCTCTTCAAGATTGCCTTGATCACTACTCTGAGTTTTCACATTTCTCCAATTTTTAAGACTTCATATCGTCTCACATTTCAATCACTTACTATCTTTTAAACTTCTCTCATTACCTAAATAGTGACAGTTATTCTTTTCTTGAGTAGATATAGCCATTTTAATAGAGATCAACATATTCCTTGATTATACTCTCATAGTATAACTTTTAACTTGTATCACATAGAAGTTTTTAAATATGTTGTCTCTTTTTCATCTCTATTCAATACATATTTTTCACTTTTCTCATATTACAATGGAAGAATATTCAAACATGTCAAGTCTGATACCTCGTACTATATTCAATATTTCAAAACCAAAGAAATTGTACTGACTAACTGAGCTGTAAGTCACGCATCTCTTTTCATTTTCATGTGTATATGAGAATTTATTGACCATTTAGTTGCCTATTAAGCTTTCCATTGACTCCAACGAAACTTATTAAACTCTTTTATATCGAACCTCATCATTCATTTGATTATTCAAAACCAGATAAGCGCCACATAAGTCTTCTACGCTATGAATGAATCTTGATTGCAATACAGAGTCTACTCGATTCCATTTATGATAACTTGTGGCCCATTTTTTCAAACTTATCATAACTTTCAATCGACACCTAAACAACTTACATCTCCTTACTTTTAACTTACAACAACAACTTATACCTCTTCTCTTTTCGAAATACATAGCTAAGGATGATGCAACTTCGTATAACCTTTGATAACTTGAAGTCTTCCTTAACTAATTTTTTATCGAAATAGAGAAACTTTACAGCCAAATAGTTCTAATGTTTTTATCGCCTAAGTTATTCCCATTTGTCTCCTATTTTCTCCATTTTTAAAGAGACTATGTAAGATATCAAAGTATCTTACTGATTATCAATTCGATTTTTTATAATTTCATTTATTCGTTGTTGTTCAACAAAAGAGATTGCATAATTTGAATTTCCTAACTCTTTTGATTAACTTAACATCTAATCAAACTTTTTAATGATACTGTTTCAATTCTTTATTTCATATCAATCAAGATTTGCGATATATGGAATTTCATACTAACTTCTATACAAATCATTTACTTATCCTCCATCAGTACGTCTACCTCTTCATTAGTTATATTTTAAGTCTTAGCGATATGCATTATAACTTAATTTGGTTAGAAGTAACTATTTATACTTTGAATTTCAAAACACAACCACTTGTATTTTGTTTTGAAAATGAGACAATACTTAGCTTCAAAGTATTTTATTTTCGTAGAAACTGACGTAGACAACTTGACTGATCATATCACAATGTCATTGTGATTTTCAAGTCAATATTCAATTTGTCGAATTAATTTATATTCTCAAACCATGTGTCTTCTTTTTCCTTATTGAGATTACTTTTTTTAAAGCAACCCACAATTGGTTATAAATTCAACCAATACTCTATAGAATAGGTACACATGCGTTAATAATTCAATCGTTACTAAACTCATTCTCAAACTCAAGATGTTACATATCTTATGCTTCCAACAAGTCTCAACTTCATTTTTTCATATTTTACCAAATGATTCTCAATCATTTGTTACCTAATTTAAGTCTGTGCTGACATTTTCCTAAATGTTTTATATTTGTAATAGTTCCATACTTTCAATTTTTATAGGATTCAATGTTCAGTACTTACGTACTTGAGTCATTTAGACTATTTCTATTAACCAATTTCACATTGGTTTTATAACTAATAACTTTTCTTATTTATAATAGTACCGAACAACTTACAACACCTTTGTGAATTCGGACTTCACAAGTCTATTTCACATCCATTTTCGCTCAATTTCGTTTCACAAGTCTATTATTCTCTTTTTAATTATATGTTCTTAATTCCACTTGTCATATCTTGAGAGTTAAATATCAAACAGACCATGGGAATAAGCTTCTTATCACATATCTAGTGATAATATAATCATATACAACAAACATATCACAATAACAAAGTATCCCTAGCTCACAGTCACTTCTCAACTACTCATGACCTCATTACTGAACCTTGTTCCTCAAGACTATCACTTAAGTTCATGTAACCCAATGTAATCCAAGAGCCTTAACCCAAACTTCCCTATCGACTCAATCCTAAACTCCACATAATTACCATATCCTTGATTGAGCTTAACCATAGCTCTGATACCAAGTCTATCAAAGCCCATCTCACTAAGTCCTGACTTAGCCTAATTCCCCTAATTAGGCATCTAATCCGTTCAATTAACTTCAACCTCAAAATAATTTTTATTTCAGTCCTTAATAAAGCTCCAAAACTAAGCTATATTTTCATTCAAATTCAATTCATAATTTGTTTAATTGGAGCAAATATCCATATTTTGTGAAAATTTCGGCAGCACCTCTCCTAAAAATGGCTTACCGAAAAACTTTCACCTAATAGATAGCTGAGTTAGGAGAGGCCTAAAATGACTTACAACTCCCCACAGTACACAATATATATATTAAATTCAGACTTTAAGTACTGACTTAGATTCTCCGATACCTTTGTTACAACTTTATAATCTCAAAATAAATTGAAACTGAATCATAAATCTCTTAACTTACCTCAAACTAATTTAAGAGACTCTCATAACCTATTCAAAGTAGTTCACGACCTACAATCACCCCAAAGTCAAAAACACTATATAAAGTGATTACAACAAGAAAATTATACTTTTAAACATAAAACATTCACCAAAGATCTTCAAGCTTTTCCCGTTCTATCTAGTTTTCACAGAGAACCTGACATCATCAAAAATAACTCGAAGATGTTAGATAAGTAAACTCCTACATTGCTCTGTACTCCTGCAAATGTTAGTCAAAATACATGGAGATATGTAATTGCATTTCCAAATAACAACAAATTTATATAACAACGTGGATCCCTCATTTCTTGTTCTAAACTCATAACAAGTGGGCCCACTCATGATGAACCTAGAATAGTCCTGTGAGTTCAATGTATGCTACGCGGAGTCGACATTATCCACCTTAACCGCCTGCAATACGTCTAGTCATGAGCGGAGCACCTCACACTCTTACGATTGAAGCAATGGTAACTATATTTGGATGTCATGTATGCATGACCAAGAATGATGCGAAATGCAGTGCAAAATAAACTGAAATGCAGGTACAAAGATAATTTCATTAATAGTAAATACCACTTTATGGTTTACTTACAACCAACCAACTTTGAGCTTAATTTTCAGGGTTCTTGGAGCGTCGGATCACCTTGGAAATGGTTCCAATAGCTTCCTTGTATATCCAATTATATTATGGGTCAAGCTTCAATTGAAACCAAATCACGAAACCTAACGAAAACTGTGGCCAAAGTACGCTTGAGAACAGTTTCCACAAATATTTCCACAAATATTAATTTATATAATTGTTTCAACTAGCTTTCAACTAGCCAACTTAGGGTAACTTTTTAATCTTGAAAACATCAATATTTGTCTTGATGACCTAAAAGAAACTTGTAGTACTCATGTCTTAATTTTCATAGACTTCAAGAACACTTAAGTCGAATCATCAACAGAGAAGTTATGAATTTTCCAATATGGCCTGTCAACTATGCAAACATTATTTATTTTGAAACGAAAAACTTCTCCAAATCAATATTTTCACAATTAAACCTTAAAACTCAACAACAAACACCACAAAATCACTCAGTACCAAAATCAAAATATTTTCACAGCCTACGGAGTCAAATTGCATCAAAACCAATAATCAATTCATTCAAAAACCCAATGTAAATCGATATCAACTATAAAAACATCTTCAAAATAGTTATCAACTGAATTGTGTTAGTTCAATTCATCAAAACCACAACCTATGTCGGTGGAATTTATTCCAAATTGGCACAAATCAATCCAATATACCAATTCACAATTATCATTATCAATTTCTATCAAAACCCAAGAAAAGAAATCGAGAAACTATGAGAATTCAAATTGAATTGAGGAAAATGTCGTACATTGAGTATTTACCAGATTGCGGGATGAATACCTCATTTCCATCGAAGAAATTTAGCTTGAACTAACCGTCTTGCGATGCTTTACAGTTTTATAAAAAGAAACCAGGTGAAAATCAGACGTTAGGAACTAGCGGAGCGAAAGACCAAATTAAGAGGTTTAAGGAACGAACCAATATCTAGTTCTCTTGAAATGAAGACAATCGATTAGTTTTGATTTGATTTATATATATAAACCCTCAAGTGCTTATTAAAAGCTTAATATTTTTTTATTTATTAATTCTCGAAATCTCTATTTTGATGTGTTTTGGATCCAATTTTTTACCAAATTGAATCAAACTCTCGACAAAATAGTTCATCTCCATAAGACGTCCATAACACTGGTTTTGAACATGCCAAAGCCTCACAAATCTTAACTTTTTCCACTACATACTAAAGTCTATCAAACCAATTATGTTGCTATATTTTCTCAAAATTACACCAATTTGGACTCAATCTCAACCTCGACCACTACCAAAAGATATGAAACTTGAGGCTAGGTATTGCAATAACTTCATTCTCATTTTACACTGCCATCGATCCCAACTTGCACGTAAACCGAACCAAAGTCTCACGTGATACTTAACACTTGTTTAATTAGTTTTCAAGCAACTAATAATTTATTTTGACGCGTGCCCTTAAGACACACACTTGCAACCCCAAGTATGACAAACTAAGGATACATATCAACACACCTTGACTTCGCAACAAATACCATATAATACACACACTAAGCACACAACATAAAAAATAAAAGATACCTTATGATCACTAGTCCATAATGCGTGTGTCCCACCTTAGATACTTAAACTCCAAATAAAATTCAAAAATATTTAATTAGTCACCTAATCAAGTTTATGAAATTCTCAGATTTCATACGCAACTCGAGATGCAAGCTTGCGTGGGACCGGGGTAAAGAGTGATGTGGTAAACTAAAAAGTTGATGTGGCTTAGTTAGTTGAATTTGATATGGTGGTAATTGATTTTATATCAAATGTAACCTAAGTTAGCAAATTAAAACATTAGTCGTTGATATTTCTCGAAATACGTATTGACACATCAAGAGACTAATAGAGGTGGAATTTGTTATAGCAAGAGAGAGTAAGTGTAGAATTAGTGGAGTTAAAATCAAGATATAAGCGATTAGATTAGCCTTTAAATACATGTGAACATTAAAATCAATGGCTATTAAGCAACCTTATCAATATATATTAGATTGAATGGGTCAGTTCATGCAAACCATTTCATTTCTAAACATAGAGAAAAAGTAAAGTACTGGAAAAGAAGATTGGAGGACAAGATCAGCAAGTTAGTAAAGGAATTCTACTGGAACTAAGGAAGTTGATCTAGTTGGTAGTGTACAACAACTAGGTAATTCTACTTAAACCATTAATTTAGTACACTTTGATGAATTTGGTGTTAATGATAAGGATTTTGTTTCAAATGAGTTATGAAACCTTTTTTACTGATTTTATGCCTTAATTGAAGCATCAAATGAGTCCTTGAACCTTGAATTTAAAATTTGAAGTTTATTAGTAAAAAAAAATAATGATTTTAGTCATGAAACTGATTTTTACTAAATTCTAATATGAATATGTTTTTAATTTTAGAAACCAATAGCATTTTTGAATTCCTCACAAGAAATCAATAAATTTTCTATCAAGAAAATTCGGATTTCGATTTAAAATGACAAAGTTATGATATTTTAAAGTTGTAGGTGTTTTGATGAATTTTTTATGAAAAACTATATGATTTTGAGTTTAAACCCCTATAGTGTGTTCGGTTCGCATGACTGCTTAAGTAATCCGTTGGATTAGATGTAATCCGTTGTTCGGTTCGCGTGATTAGATAATACCATTGGATTAAGTTATCATACAAACTTTGGACTAAACAAAGTGGACTCTCACCATATCACTAGCTAATCCAATCTATCCCAATATGTGTAAGGACGAAAATGCCCATCACTTACTCCAAACAAAACCACGGATTTCGGGGGGTTTTATATGGGGAGGGGTAAAAAAAGCATTTTTTTAATCACTTAAAACCATATCATGTCAACCAAACAAGTCTTCAACTTTGGATTAACTCTAATCCATAGTCATGTAATCCAATGCTTGCTAATCCGACCTATCAAGACAACCTTATCAACCCAACCGAACACACCACTAAGTCTATAAATTTTGGATAAATTAGTGATGATCTAGCTTGATTTAGGTGTATTGTAGGTGCATGGATTATTAAATTGCAAGGATGAACTCTTAGTAAGAAACACAGGCTTGAGGACGTGGCGACACCGTGTGTGCAGAGTGCACGGCGCCACCACAACGTCAAGACCTGAAAAGTAGTGAAGTTTCTAATAAAAGATTGGGATTTTTCTAATTGGTTTAATCTAACTTTGATCATTTGTATAAGTCCTAAAACAGCTTAATTAACCTTAGGAAATTTGGGAGGAGTGTCAAGAGGTTATTGGTGAAATACGGGGTGTCAGGAGGCCGAATTATCCTAAGATCTTCGCATGGTTTGTAAATACACTGATTGAGATTTATTCCCATTTCTTTTCCATTATATTTCTTATTTACAATCATTCAGACTGATGAGCCTATCAAACTCTTGATGCCATGACTTTGTTGTTTCGTCTCATTTCATGAGTTAATTATCGTGGCATTGGTTTATGTTTAAGTGGTATTCATTGACTCTTATTTACGTGTTATGTCATTCTTGGTTAAGTATGTAAATCAAGTAGAATAGCATGCTATTAGATATGAGATCTATGGTATTGAGAATCTACTTCCTTTACGCATTAGTTGTGCATTCATTTTTGTTAGATTTCTTCAATTGTATCATTTCATGAGTTATGAAAATAGTTTTGTATCTAGAATCATTATATATAGAGATGACTGCGGCACACGGGGTATGGGACCATGGGTTGTCGGCAAATATATACATATATGAAAAATGGGCAATCATGAGCATATATACGCCCTACATAGTGGAACAGAGTTGATATGATGTAATTTCATAGTCAATCGGCCCTAGATCATTATTGCTTAGCCGAGTGTCTGTTTCATGATGTTTAACTAAAGTATATTATAGCATGATTCTTGTTCAACTTTCTTTGTTATTGTTATGCTTTCGGATATTTGTTGTATATTTGGAAATGTGGATGAATGTCTTTCAGTGTTACTTTCTACTTTATTGTACTCAACGTCCTTTTAATTATGGTGGGTGCAGAAATTTCGAGTAGCAGACTAAGGAAGGAAAAGATTGACGATTAGTTTTAAGCCGTCGGAGGATAGTTTTTGCTACTTTTATAGGTGATCACTTTGTGTGTCTGTTACTTACGTCATTTTTTATAACTTTGGGTTGTATATTGGGTTAAGAGACTAAAGTTCCCTATTATTTTATGTATTACTTTGGTTGCTTTTATATGATTGTTTGTTTACCTGGTTTCCACAATATGTGTTTTATAAATGCTTCCGCTAATTTTATTGTCTTCCGCTAAAAATAAAGGTAATGATAACAATATTTTAATTAACTCTAATAATATTGAAAAGAATTGTAACTATGTTGATCGTGTGTAACGAGGGGAATGAGGTGAAAAGGCTGACTAGCACGTTTTTAAGTCCTGCGTGACATGGGTTAGGGCTTAATGATGGGATTAAGCCGAGCGGTACCTGGATTGGGAAGCCGGGCCATCACAGTTGGTATCAGAGCCTAGGTAGTGGAGTATAGTTTATTCTATAACATGACACCAAGTTCATAGTCGATATCGAAACCAAAGTTATTTAATAGAGCTTAGGTAGTGAAGTATAGTTTATTCTATGGTAGTGACAGCGATAGCCAGTATACCATATCGGCCGAGGATTTTTGGAGGCTATCTGATAGAGTTGAGGCACAAGGTCAGCCGTTTGCCGACTTCATGACAGATATGACAATGCGTATGTCTGCGTTTGCACTGTCAGTTACTACCACTACTATTTCGACATCAATACCACCAGCACCTGAGGCATACGGTATTATGATTCATGATATGCAGCGTTGGATTGATATAGTCACTACCTAGGGATAGCAGATGACCGAGCTCCTCAGGGTTGTATGAGCACATTCAGTTTTGCCAATAGTTTCCACCGAGCCTACTACGACAATGCTTTCAGCACACGAGATTCTGATTGTATCGCCTACTACCACCACAATATTGCGAGCACCCGAGCTACCTGTAGCACCGACATAACCTATTACATCTGAGAAGTTTTCTGTGGTAGTACCAGTAGAGATTATGATTGACGCTACACCTGTATTGACCGAGAACAATATGAAGAGGAACAGCGGCAAGGGATTAAAGAAAACGTCTTAGGGGTCCAGTTCATCGAAATTACATATACCAGTCACTATGGCAGTACCTGTCAGCCCCTCGTCATTAAGACGACTTACCAACCAAGATACCATTAATTCTCTGATAATCTAGTCAGCTTAATCCATTCTTTCAACTTTGACCTTGTAATAATAATTATTCAATCCTTAATAATGCTCCAAGATGTAATTTAAATCCTTAACTAGTTTGGTTCTTAACTTATTTTATTGGAGCAACTAGAAAATCGTATCCGTGTTTTCGTAAAAAAACTCGGTGGCACCTTCCCTTAAAGTGGCCTACCGAGAAATTCACCTAATAGATAGCAGAATTGTGGAGAGGCCTAGAAGGACTCACAACTCCCCACTGTTCATAATATATATATCAAATTCAAAATCATAACTAACTTAGAGTCTTTGATACTTTAATTAGAACTTTACAATCCCAAAGTAGCCCAAATTTGAAATGTAAACCTCTCAATTTCTCTTAAACTAACTTAAGAGACCCTCGTAACTATTTAACAAAACTTCACATCCTACACTCACCCCAAGAATCACAAAACAATATGGATAAACAATTTACAACAAGAATCTAGTTTAACTTTTGAAAATAATTACCAAAGATCTTTGAGTCTTGTCCATTCGTCCATTGTCTTCATATAAATTTTGACACCATCAAAAGCAAACAACTCGAAGATGTCAGGTAAGTAAATTCTTACATAGATTTGTACTCTTGTAATCGTTAGTCTCATACATAGAGACATGCAATTGCATTTCCAAATAAACAATAAGATATATGCGTCAACATGACATGCAATCCACTATGTCACTATCTCCTAACTATAATAAGATGTCGACTTCCAAAAATAGTACAGAGACAGTATTAAAAGATCGTGAAATGCATAGATAAATTGTTGATGTCAGACTCCGCTAGTCTCACTAAACAGCGCAGAGGCATGACTGAAACTTAGTTTCAATCAAACCACTCTGAAATAAGCTTATCCCGCTCACTCACTCTATGTATGAATGACCAAGAATGATAAAATGCAATGCAGACTATGATACAATTACAGGTACAAAAATAAATTCCTTAAATAGTAAAGGTCGTTGTAGGGTTTACTTACCACCGAACCAACTCAAAGTTGGTTACGAAGCCTCACACAATGTTTTCACGACTTTCACTTATTTTGAATCAATTCCCCGACCTTCATTTCAAGTGGTTTCGAGATCCTCAACGTTACCTAAAACCATTAAGAAATCTGAATAAGTTTCTTATTCGAATTTCGTATGTTCTTGACCAATTTCAGAGTTATTTCGATATTCTCAAGTCCTAAAAATTCAGAATCGCTCCAAAATCAACTCATCGGATGTTCCGATCTCAATTTTGACTGCAAGTTGTAGTTCGGAATTGAAAATTACCCTTGACCAGGCTTTAAAACAATTTTCTAAATTTCGGACATTTTCGGGTATCGTAACACGTAATATGAGGAAAACCTCAGTATAAATCCTCGAGAAAATTTCAAAATCCTCATTTTTCATAGAAATCCATAATTTCATTTTATGTGGCCCAAAATATTATTTTTCAGAATTTTTCCTTATTTTTATGGTATTTTTTCCATTTTTTCCAACAATTTCAATCTCTATGGATATTATCAAGACAATCATCAATGACAGACTTACCAAAATCAATTATATTAATCTCCTCGAGATACGTATCAAGGTAGATCAAATGGTTTTCTAACATACATCGTTTGATTTTCCTTGAGGTTTGATGGCGCGCATCTCGAGGCGTGGATATACTCTCCAACAACAATCGTCCAAACATTTCCTTCCTCGATGCTCATGCTACGCGTATCTCGAGGTGAATCCAATGTATGTTTTATTTGAATTAAGACTATAGGATTCATTTATGTATATTTATATATATAAACTATATGATATATATATAAATACATATACACATATGTAATTTCGCGGCTATAAATTTGTCAAGCGTGTCAACGACCATCTTTAGGTGTGCACACTATTGTACATCGCCACAAAAGTCACCCTTGACCCCGCGTGTCACTAAGCACTCATTAACTTATTAATTATTTTATCTAGTTTCGTGATTATCTCTTCAATTTATGTCCAAATTAAATTTCGAAAAATACCTCGATTTTGTCAAAAATTGAGAAATAATTCGAACTCGCTCTGAAACTCACGGACACCACGTATACACTTCAGATTGACCCTATTTCAAGTCAAAATAGTGTATATTACATCAATTAGTCTCGCGGCACACAAAAATAATATTTAAACTTACGATCTCCGGTCTGTAATACGTAGGTCCCACCTCGGATACTTCAATCCGAGATTCACCGAGGCAAGGACGGACTCTTACCACAGTTACAGAGCAGAGGAGATTACGGATGTTATAGATGTCGTCAGATTGGACACATAGCTCGACAGTGTCCACAAACCGTAAATTTTCTTCAGCCATAGAATGAGAGTGAGGATAGAGATAGTGGCAGTAGTCCACAGAAATATAGATTTGTCGCAGTCAAGCGATCTCGACAGCATCAAAAAAATAGTCGGCATGCTACGAATGTGGACAGATCAGTCACATGCTTAGACAATGTCTGCATCTTCACGACTATTATCAGCCTATCATGCAGCCACATATCGGATATGGAGTTTATAAGGAGACAGAGCTAAACATAGAGATGGCATATGATCCTGGTGAGTATAAACATTTATGTTTGCGTTATTCTTGCACTATTTGACATAGGTATTGTTGGGTTTTAGGGGTTCATAAGCAGCGAAAAATTCAAAACAAATTTTGAAAAACCCCAACGGGATCAAAAATAAGTTCCATTAAACTTAATCTATGAAAGTAAATCATACCTTATTCTGTGATTTCCTTTTGATTGTTCGGTTTTCAAGACGTTCAAGTGCGCGTCCTCTATCAGAAATCCACACACGAACGGTGACCACAATTTGGAGTGCTAGCCCCAAGAGAGATTGAAAAACGATTTTTCTTTCTCTCCCTAAATCCAAAGAACTCGTAAAATTATAAAATGAAATCTTATTCATTTTTTAGGGATCCACCCTTTATTTATATGTGTAGATAAGTCCTCACTTAAAATCATATTTGTAATACAACTATTGTATTTAAGTAGTTTAAGCAAATTACACATACACCCTTATTAATAAGTTATCAAATAACAAATTATAAGGGTTTTATGTCATGAATTTCATCATATAAAATTCATTACTCTAGACCAATTGAAATTTTGCAAAGTTATTCTTTGTGTGCGACCCAATAGGTTCATGCGACGTTGGCAGTAAACCAAAAATCATTTTGGTACACAAGTCATAAGCGGTCTTTAACAAGGCATTATGACTACCCAAGTAGCATGAATATCAACATCGATACAACCTAATTAATAACGCATATCATATCCTTTTGTTGTGCGATATCCATTGATTAAACATAAGACATGGAAAGTCACCATTAATGTTCAATCATACTAGTCTTGATCTTTAGGTAAATTGAAAAACATCCAAGTGACATTGATCATATCAATTCACATGGACTTAACCATTATCAGTCTATCTTATCGAAGGATCCACTGATATCTCTCTCTATACGAGAGTGACAAATTATATCTTGATTACACACCTTCACATATTATTTACACGGTAACCAATCACAATTTTTATAATTGTCCGGTTAAAGACAACATTTGATTGTGTCAAATTATCATGCTCCTAATATTGAAGTCTATGGTAATCTCAAGTCGAAGGACTAACTGATATACCTATCATGAGTAACATCTATGACTTAATCCATGTGGTGTACTCATAGCGGGTCGATACAGTATCTTATTCCAAAATAAGTACTCATGATCTTGATTCATATCCTTATACGAATGATCATCACGTGACCATCAATCAAGATTCACACTAGTCTTAATTCATTATAGTTCTCAGTATAATAACCGACTAGGGACATTTAGAATATTTCAACAAATACCCATGGATCTTACTATAAGGTAAACATGCAATCACTTATAATAAAATAGCAAATAAAACCTCTATTTTATTAACTAAGATTATAAGATAAACAATGTTTGTAGATTGACCTAAGGCACATGCCCTAACAGGTATAACAGTAGCTAAACTGGTGATTTGGGAACTAAAAGTGATCATTAGACTGACGAGAATGACTCGAATAAGTTTATATCATTTGGTTAAAAAGATAATGAAAGTTGGGTTGTCTTATAAGCACACTCAAAACTTTCGTATGAAAAATTATGCTTAGTGAGATTTCTTTTGAGTACTTTGACCATAGTGTCATATATTGTCATAGTGTGTAAGTGGTAACTGAGCATAGACTCACCCACAGTAATAATTACGCTAGTTGAGAAATACGGGCTTTGGGGCTAGTATCATTTAAGATTTTTAATAGGGTAATTATTGAGAGAATAAAATGGGAAAAATTTATCCCATATGTATTAAATGAAGAAGAAACAAGAGTTTACTAGCGGGTGACTCCAATTTTTTTAAGAATGTGACTGAGTTATGAGATTAAGCTTGTAATTAAGTTTAATTTCGAGGACAGAATTACTATAAGTTGGGAAGACTGTAACGTCCCAGAATTTACTAATAGTAAATTAGTCCCTAATCAGGGTTATTGACTCGTAATGTGGGACCCACATCGAAACACGTGCATTGATCGGGACAATGTAGTCGAGGTATATATTAGTTTTGTTGTGATAGATTCCTAGTGTGATGTACATGTGTAGACTAATAAGTCACTCCCTCTCGTTATAGATGTTGAGATGTTAACAGTGACGCACCTCGAGATATGTGCCGACGTGGGGCCGGGATAGAGAGTGAAGTGGTAAACTAACTTAAGTTGATGTGGCTTAGTTAGTTGAATTTGATATGGCTATAATTGATTTTATATTAAATATAACCTAAGTTTGCAAATTAAAACATTAATCATTGATATTCCTCGAAATACATGTTGACACATCAAGAGACCTGATAAGTCGGTATTTATATAATTTTAGTAGTTTATTTTAGTATATTTAATGTGGAAAGTCTCTAAAATATGTATTTAATTATATTTATTGGTCATTTTCAGGTGAAATGGAGAGCTCGGTTGAATTCGCGGCTGAAAAATACTCAAAATGGAGTATTTACTCGTAGTGATCGGACGCCGGACAATTTGCCTCGAGTTACGTGCTGCGCGGTGGGTAGGATAGGGGACAGCAGATCAAGTAGGCTCCACGTGTTGCTTCATGGTTTGTCAACCACGCAAATAGTTCTCTCAAGCAATCAGTGCGTGACATGTGGCAACAAACAACAACCGCGCGTCACTAGCTTATGCTCCACCAATCCACTGCCTACACGTGAAGTTCTGCAGCTTTCCACCAATGCGAATCCGCCACATCACCAACCACTACACCAAATTACACCAGTAATCTTCTCCTCACTTCAGCCTCCATTAGACATGCCTCGGGATTCGCACTGTTCGGTCTCTTAGATCTTCGCACGATGTGTGCGACTTTCACGCCTCCCTTGCCGCCACATGTCGCTCGCATACCACACAACAGCGTCACCACAGCCGGTCTCCACCAATCAGGAGCCGCCACGTCAGCGCAGGGCAGGTTAACAGACCAATCGGCAGTAGACATGTGGCGGACAACAGTTTTTGACCTAAAAACAACCCCCAAATCCTCCTCGGCGCATGTATCACCCCACCAACCCCAAAATTAGTTTCTCTCATCTCCTAAGATCAATTTTGAGTAATTTTATATATAAGGAACCTAAAGTATTATATTTTAGGGAAACACCGATTATTATATTTTTAGCATCGACTTCTCTTGACGATTGCCTAGGTCGGAGGGGAACTAGTCGAGATTAGGGGAGTGAGAAATTTATGGCGGACGTCCTGGCTATCAACATTAGGGGAATGAGGAATTTCTTGCGGATGTCGATTTTCTATAGCTAATCTAGAATAACTTAAATTAATAACTTTTAGGGAATGATTGAAGACCATGATATGTCATTGAATCTTGATCCTAATTTGTAGAACTGTAGACCTAGGTGTTACCTTGGTGATTAATTAATTTTTTTGAAGGTTATTTTAGTTATTTTATTTATTTAGTTTAGTTAGATTAGTTAGTTAAATTATTTATTTAAAACCCTCGATTTTTCCTTTTCATTGTTTTTAACCTTAGAAAGACCAACAATCTCTATAGGATCAACCGTTTGCCATTATTCTACAAAATAGTTGGTTTAAGAATTTTATTTTATTGACGCGTTTGGCGCGCATCAAATTTTTGGCGCGCATCAAATTTTTGGCGCCATTGTCAGGGATTGGTTTTCTTTCTTTGGTATTTTTGTATTATTTATATTTATATTATTAATATTATTATTATTCATTTTAATAAATTGGAGCACCCCATGAGTTTTGTTATGTTTGACTATGGATTATATTTTTTTTACCATAACGTGAACATTTTTTTTAGGAATTAACATGTTTATAGGATTTTAGGTGTTTTGAGACTTGGTTTGATCATATCCAACTTAAGTTGTTGCATTATTGGCGGGTCTTTGAGTAGATCCAAAACCTAAATTTCTTTCCATCAACTTGTTGATTTCACCTTTAGTTGAAAGACTTCGAGCTCGCAAGACTTGATATGAATCTTTTGAGTTAACTCATATGTTTACTAGTTCTTGCTCTTGTTATGATTGTTCTTTCATAGTTTCCTTAGTTACCTAGATATGAGAGATTTTGTGCATTTACTCATTTTTAGAGACTTTCGTTATGCATGCATTTGTATCATCCTTTTATTCTTTCTCCATGTTCTATTTTTTTTCTTTTGTTGGATGGATTCTTTGACTTATTTTGAACCTTGAGGACAAGGTTCGGAATAAGTTTGGGGTTATTTTAGGGATTGTGGATTGAGTAGGATGAATTCTTTGCGAAAGAGCGCATGTGAGATCGTTTAATTTTTTATGCGGTTATATGCGGTTGTCGGATGGTAATGGTGGTGTTTTATATCATTTCTTTCATTTCTTGTCCCTGCATATTTCTTTCTCATTTCATTAGTAGTTGATACACTTTCATGCATTTATTTAGTATAGTTTTTTATTTTTTTATTATTTAGAGTCACCCGAAACTTTGCTTCATGCCTTTGGTTATGGATGAGTAAATTACTGTTGCCTTTTTTACTTGAAATTTAGGGAAAACTAGGAGAAACACTCAATCGAATCTGTTGCCCAACGTTTTTATGATTTCATGATTAGGGACTTAATCGATGGTTAAATTTTGTGCTAGATAACAAAAATGAGCAGGCGGTCAAAATTGTGCAAGTGATATTATTTTAACCTACATTGGGGAATTTTCTTGATTTTAGTGAAAGTGAGAAGGGCTAACATGATTTTTTGTTAATATAGAAAGTCCCACATGTTTCTATAGGAAATGGAGCAGGGAAACTTGTGGTGGGAAAAAGTGAAAAAAATTGGTCCATAGGAAATGGAGCAGGGACCGTTTTATTTGAAAAAAAAAATTGGAGAAGAAAAAAAAAGAAATAGAGAATAAAAAAAATTGAATAAAGGCGGAAGTTGTGAAAACTCCTCAAATAAAAGATTTAGCTCGAGTGCTTTCACTAGCTAGATTAAGTGAGATTTTAAACTTGTGTGCTTGAATGTATAGACCAAGAAAACTCGTGAGTAGTTGATGGCCTTTGTCTTGATCGAATCTTTGTCTTTAAAGTGTGATCTTAATTGTGTTTGGGTTGCGAGTCTTGACATATCATAACTCCGAAATTTTTTGAGTGACTTGTTAACTTGGCGACTATGTAAACCAAAGGAACTCCACGAATTTCGAGTCGGGTATAGGATTAATTAAGTCAGTGCATAATTATATTAGGAGTATATTTTAGTTTGTGTTGTCATTTACACCTTTGCTCGGGATGTGCAAAGTGTTAAGTTTGGGGGTATTTGATAAGTCGATATTTATATAATTTTAGTAGTTTATTTTAGTATATTTAATGTGGAAAGTCTCTAAAATATATATTTAATTATATGTATTGGTCATTTTCAGGTGAAATGGAGTGCGGGGTTGAATTCGTGGCGGAAAAAGACTCAAAATGAAGTATTTACTCGTAGTGATCGGACGCCGGACATGTGGCAACCACGTGTAGGCTCCATGTGTCGCTTCATGGTTTGTCAACCACGTCACAAACAGTTCTCTCAAGCAACCAGTGCGTGACATGTGGCAACAAACAACAACAGCACGTCATTAGCTTATTCTCTGCCAATCCGCTACCTACACGTGGCGTTCTGCAGCTCTCCATCAATAAGAATCCGCCACATCACCAACCACCAACACCAGATCACATCAGCAATCTTCTCCTCACTTCAGCCTCCATCGGACAATTGAATGGTTTGAAAAGCTCACCATCAATTGCACTTAATCGAGCACAATTGAAAAGTTTGATCCATGTAGCCGACCCCAGTTAATTTGGGACTGAGGCTATGTTGTTGTTGTTGTTGTTGTTGTATGAGCAAAAAAAAAAAAAAAGGTGACCCATCAATTGAACACTCATCCATCAACACAAAGGAAGAAATAAAAATATACAAGATCAACTTTCAACGTAAGGGGCGAGTTCTTTAACAACAACGACATGACCTCACTCTCAAGTTAAATGGGGTCGGCTACATGGATCAAATTCTTTCATTATGCTCAATTTAGTGCAATTGATGGTGTGCTTGTCAAACCATTTAAACCCCTCCGAATTAATGTGTCTCAAGTTAACTTCGGTCTATACCTATCCCCTGCCTCGTTGAATTTTTTCAGTTTCTATTGAGTCAAGTTTTTTAGTTGGGACATTTATAGGCGGTCTTTACGAGTGTCCAAACCACCATAACCGCCATTCCTTAATCTTTGAGTCAATTGGTGTTATTTCTACTTTTCCTTGAATTTTTGTATTTCTTATTCTATCTTTATGAGTTTTACCAAACATCCACCTAAGCTTCCTCATTTCTGCGACGTTCATTTTATGCAAACAATGTTGAAATCAAAAATATCAGCCTTTGCCATAAAGGATGCTTTAACATATGATAATATAACTTCTTAATATCAAAACACTGTTTTAACTCTTAACTCCCATAGTTTTCTCCTTTTTGAAGCATATCTAGTGAGACGGATCTTCGAAATATCGAATCATGTCGGAGTCAATGTGTTGTAATTAAATTGGTTTCTTATCAAAAACTTTTCAAACCATTCAAATCCGCGATGTGCAGTCTCCCAGGTTTTCGCACGATGTGTGCGACTTACACTCACACATCCCTTACCGCCACGTGTCCCTCGCACACCGCACAACAGTGTTACCACAGCCGGTCTTAACCAATCAGGAGCCGCCACGTCAGCGCACGACTGGAAAACGGACCAATCGGCAGTAGACACGTGGCGGACAACATTTTTTGACCCAATAATAACCCCTAGATCTAGCTCGACGTACATGTCACTCCACCAACCCCAAAATTAGTTTCTCTCACCTTTCGGGACTAATTTTGAGTAGTTTTATATATAAGGAACCTAGGATATTATATTTTCGGGAAACACCGACTATTATATTTTTAGCATCGACTTTTCTCGAAGATTGCCTAGGTCGGAGGGGAAACAAGTGGAGATTAGGGGAATGAGAAATTTCTGGCGGATGTCCTGGCTATCAAAATTAAGGAAATGAGGAATTTCTGGTGGATGTTCATTTTTTATATCTAATCTAGGAGAACTTAAATTAATAGCTTTTAGGGAATGATTGAAGACCATGATATGTCATTGAATCTTGATCTTGATTTGTGTTATTTTATTTATTTAATTTAGTTAGATTAGTTAGTTAAATTATTTATTTAAAAACCCCAATTTTTCCTTTTCGTTATTTTTAACCTCAGAAAGACCACCAATCTCTGTGATATCGACCATTTGCCACTATTCTACAAAATAGTTGGTTTAGGAATTTTATTTTATTGACTCATTCGGCGCATGTCAAGACCAATTGAGGTGGAATTAGTGTTAGCGAGACAGAGTTAGTGGAGTTAAAATCAAGATATAAGCTATTAGATTAGTCTCGAGATTCGTGTGTACATTAAAATCAATAACAACCTTATCAATATATATAAGATTGAATGGGTTAGTTCATGCAAACCATTTCATTTCTAAATCTAGAGAAGAAGTAATGTGTTGGAGAGGAAGATTAGAAAAGAATATCAGCAAGTTAGTGAAGGAATTCTAGTGGAATTGAAGAAGTTGATCTAGTTGGTGGTGGCAACAACTAGGTAGTTCTAGTTACACCACTAATTTAATATACTTTGATGAATTTGGTCTTAGTGATAGGGATTTTGTTTCAAATGCGTTGAAAAACCTTTTTCACTTATTTTATGACTTAATTGAAGCATCAAATGAGTCCTTAAACCTTGAATTGGAAATTTGAAGTTTATTGGTAAAAAAAATAATGATTTTAGTCATGAAACTGATTTTTACCAAAATCTGATATGAAGATTTTTTTAATTCTAGAAACCAGTAGCATTTTTATATTCCTCGCAAAAAATCAATAAATTTTCTATCAATAAAATTCGGATTTCAATTTAAATTAACAAAGTTATGGTATTTGAAATTGTAGGTGTTTTGATGGAATTTTTTATGAAAAACTATGATTTGGGTTTAAACACCTAAGTCTATAAATTTTGGGAAAAGTGGTGATGATCAAGCTTGATTTAGATGTATTGGAGGTGTATGGATTATTGGAATGCAAGGTTAAACTCTTAAGAAGAAACACAGGCTTGTCACCGTGGCGACACCGTCGGTGCAGAGTGCACGGCGACACCACAACGTCAAGACCTGAAAAGTAGTGAAGTTTTTAATAAAATTTTGACGTTTTTCTAATTGGTTTAATCTAACTTTGGACATTTTTATAAGTCCAAAAATATCCTAATTAACCTCAGGAAACTAGGGAGGAGTCTCATGAGGTTATTGGTGAGATACGGGGTGTTTGGAGGCCGGATTAGCCAAAGAACTTCGTGTGGTTTACAAGTACACTAATTGAGATATTTATTTCCATTTATTTTCCATTATGCTTCTTATTTACATTCATTTGAACTGATGAGCATGTTGTACTCTTGATGTCATGACTTTGTTGTTTCGTCTCACTTCATGATATTGTTATCGTGGCATTGGTTTATGTTTAAGTGGTATTCATCGACTCTTATTCACGTGTTGTGCTGTAACAGCCTGAAATATTTTATTAATGAATGATGATGTGTATTACCTATTTGGACTCATATGCGCAGTTAATTATTTAGTCGTCAATTTTCGAGTGAGTGTTCCTTACGATGAATATGCGCGGGCGTCGGATAAATCGATGTAACGTCGAGACTAAGGTTGATTCATAACTTCAATTCTCATTTTTTTATTTAAGATCTATATCCTTAAGTTATGGAATGAGACTTGCTTATTTAGCCTAAATTAAGGAATTAATGAAAATGCCTAAGTAGGCTAGATGAGAAAATAACCAAATTTATTGAGTACATGAGTGAATTAATGAGATGAAATACTAAATGAAAACTAGCTTAATTGACTAGTGAATTCATAGGGCCTAACTAATTAATTGGGTATATAAGTTGGTTTGATTTTTCTAAGCAAGCTAATCAAGGAATTTACTAATTAATGTACCTAATTTAATGTGAATTTTCATATGACCATAGATTCTAGTAATGATAGAAAAAAGAAATGACAATTTTAGGATAGGTTTGTAGAAACTTATGGGTGCATGAAGTGGTTGAAAACCAATCATAGGTAGACTAAAAAATTTATACAAATAAAGAATGCTCTACAAGTGTCTTAAATTGATGCTCATGAACTACTAGTGTCCATATACAATACAAATGGCAAACTTATGAGTTAATTAAACATGCATCCTTATGGAAAAAATAATTTATATGCAAAGTCCAAATCATTAAATATTTACAAGAAACTCCTTCCATATAAGTAGAGTACCTCTAATTCTCTAAACTCAAAAATTAGTTTATCATCTTCTTTAAATAAAGAAAGAGAAGAGGAAGGAGGTAACTACCATTAATGGAGCTATATCTAGAAAAGCTTGAACACATTAAGGGAAGCAATCATAGAGGCAAGTACTACTTCTTCTTCAATATACTCTATATCTCTCTTAATTTCTAATTCTAGTTTAGGTCCTTAGTCTTGATCATCTTATAATTGAGATACTATTATTTAAGACATTCATCAAGTTGTGTAACATGAAGTGAAATTAAAACTTCGTTTGTTATAGCATTTAGCAAGATTACAAAAAAATTAGGGAGCGGCTAAACGGACCCCAATTTTTGCTAAACGTACCCATTTTGTATTTTTACTTCGTCATACCCCACTTTTTACCTAGTTACCCCACTTTTTTTCTCAAAATCCCAAAAATGCCTTTGATGTACCCCATTACCATCACCCTCCCCAACACTCCTTCTGAAGATGTTTCGGACACACATGACCGAAACCTCTTTAGAGGTGTCGGTCATGCAGGACTAACACCTCTAAAGAGATCTCGGTTAGATTCTTTCGTCACCCATTGAAACTTAGTTATTTTTGCAGTTTCGGTCAAAGTCAATTAATATCTCTTTAGAGGTGTCGGTCCGATGTGTCTGACACCTCTGAGAGGTGTCGGCTCTATGTGTCAGACACCTACTGGACAACAAGAACGAACACAAAAATTTCAAAACTCTCAAATACATATGAAAATGACTAAAAAATAGTAGGTTTTGCTCAGAATTGTTTAATATCATCGATTCCATCGAAACTTTGCACCTAAAATGCAATATTCAACTCTCAAATCGAAGCCCTAAACCCAACAATAATCCTACAAAATATCGACTTAAAAAAAGTAAAAAAATAAAACCTCAAAAACTTCGAAATCGACACTAAAAAAGATGATGAATGCACCCACAACATCAAATCGACTTGGTTTTGCTCGGACTTCGTGGGATTCGGGTTGGTGGTGAGATGCGATGGGTGAGTGGGGCGCGAGGGGTACGGGTTGAGTGGGGCGGGTGGGGTACGGTTAGTACAAACTCTTTTATATAGAGGGGTAGTTGGGTCATTTTACTATGGTGGGTACGTTTAGTAAAAATCAGGGTCCTTTTAGCCGCTCCCAAAAATTATTATAATAAGTTGTATCTTTGGTTAAGATCTAAGTATTAAAAACCTTTTTAATTTTTGAATTAGCTAGGTAATTGCTATCATCCCTTATTGAGTAAAATAGTTATGTTTTAATTTATAGTACATAATTTTTGATAATATATGGGCTATGCAATGAAATTGAGATTTACAAATTGTTAGTAAGAAAAAAGTGATGCCACAAAAGTATATGCATGGTTGAATTAAGATTTTAATTAGGAGATTAATTAGGATACTTTAAGACTAGTCTCTCTAATTAATTGTGCATATGTTTACTAGATGACAAACTTAAGCCACACAAAAAGTTGATTAAAATATACAAAGTACTCATAAATTACTAATAATGTAAATTATCCTAATTATAACTAAATTACTTCATCTTAATTAGAGAAGTTATCTAATTAGTAACTAAATTACTTCATCTTATTTAGAGAAGTTCATTGAGTTCAATATTAACTCATAGTACTTAATTAATTTCTTCTTGACATATCTAACAAGATATAAAAAGGTATAAAATGTGGTCCATATAAGTAATTGATACTTATGTAAGAATAATTTCTAATTAACTAGATTTAGTTTCTTAAATTGATAAAAGAACTATTTTATTGAATTTTTACAATTGGAGTGTTTTAGTTTAGGAATTTAAACCTTAACCTAAAGACACTAACATACCAAATTCAATATATATATTGACATCAGAGACTTGGCACACTAGCTTGGTTACTGGGGATTGGTTTGGAGAGCGTGTTGGAGCCGCGAGAGCCAATTTTTGCGTCGATACAAGGTAAGTAAAACCAAATAGGGGATATTTAGTAATTCGGTATCTATTATGCTTCTTGATGTTAGACATGTTTATTCCTTAGATTTTCATTCCTTATTTTGAGTGCTTAAGACCTAAGTGTGTCAAGAAGGTAATTCAGGTTTAGTGTTAGATGGACAAACGTAACCTTATCTCGGGAACTGGATTATAGGTCATAGATGTGGGTGAGGTATTCGGGCACCTTTGATGCCCTCACGCTACACTGAGATGAATTGTAGACTTGTACACTCGCAATTCTAGGAAGTTGAGTAATAGCACACGCTTTCGATGGATTTGGACCACTTAGTTGTATTCTCTTGTTTCAAAGACACTCTTTATCGCCGCTATTACTTTTTAGTCTATTTATCATGCACTTTCATTTACTTATTTGTCTTTTAATTTCCTGCACGATATCTAGACTGCTTTATTTATTCATGAAATACTATCTACATCCTACCGGCTTTTACTTATTGGACTCGTCATTCTCGTGTTGATGACTTGAGTTCATATCTACAGATGAGCAAGGGCAATGCATCGGTGATTGGTGACTTTCTTTGAGGACTCTCGGAGCGGCTCCCCCTCTCGTTCACTTATAAGTTTATGTTACTTTTAGTCATATGTATTATGTATACATAATATTTTGATAATACTTAAGGTATTTTGAGTTTGAGAGATCCGGACTCATGTATTATCGCACTTACTTACTACTTTGCCATCAGATATGCAGGCTTTCTATATATTTGTAGGGTTCCATACCTTAAGTTGTCCCAACTCTATTTTCTTGAATTATTATAATTGCTTTAAGTTTACTTCCGCTGAAATTACTTTAAAACTTGCATAACTTAATAACTCAACTCTAAAACATGAAATTTATAAAATCAATGGAATTGGAGGCTTACTAGGCCTGTGTTGACCGTGTGATGGCTGACTCGGGGGGCCTATGTAGGTCTAAGCTGGGCTTGGCCCAGTTTGTTGGAAATTGGGGCTGCCACATATGCACTATAAAAAAAATGATTGAATCAGCGACGGGGAATAGCGACAGGTTATTCTCCATCGCTAAGTAGAGACACTCGTCGCTATTTTTTAGGCAGAAAATTTCTCGCCTGATTGCCCAATTCGTTGGTCACGTGGTCGTGTAGCCGCCACGTGGCCAATGGGGAGTGGGCCACGTGCAAAAATAGTGACAGGATTAGCCTGTGGCTAATGCCGTCGCTATTGTTGCAGACCCACTCTTGACCAAACCCTCCCCCTTCTCCCTTTTCTCCTCCATCTCCTTCGATCCATAAATCCTCAATCCTAAAACACTCTCCTCAACCCTCCTCCATCATCATCATTATCATCATCTCGCTCAACCCCCAAACCCCCAATCTTAACTACCACCTAAATCCCCCATTAACCCCCTCCCCCACTTCATCGAAATCCCTCACCTCATCGGCCTGCCCCCACCTCCTCGTCTGACCTCACCTCTCTCTCCGATGAGCCCTTTTGTTTTGTCTTGACTTCATCGGTGCCCTTGCTTCGCTGCCGCCTTACCATACCGTGTCGCTGCTCACCCCGCCACCACGCGCCGCTGCTCGCTGATGTCGCACTTCGCGATGCCTTAAGTATTATATTTTTATTTTAATTTATTTATTTTAATTTAAAAATGTGGAATATTGTAATGGTGAAATGTTGTAATGTTTCGATTTGTGATTGTATACTTTTGGTGAGAAATAAAATTATTTTAATAATTTTTTATAATAATTGTATTGTTTGATTTTGATGTTTTTATATTTGCAAAAAATAAAATGCATGTGTGATTGTAGTTTTTAAATATGATTTTTTATTGTGAAAAATAGAAATGAAATGCATGTTCTATATGATTTTTTAAAATTTGTGAAAAATAAAAATAAAATGCATGTTTGATATGATTTTTTTAATTTATAAAAAATATAAATAAAATGCATGTTTGATATGAGTTTTTTATATTAATTAGCTATGATTTTTTTTGTTTAGTTTTTATTGTGATTATTTGTGATGTTTGTATATAATTTTTTAATATATATTGGTATGTACTTTTTTGTTGTAATGTGTTATAATTTTGGTAGAGAAAAAGTAAAATAATATGTATATATAGTATGTTGAGTTGAATTTAAATTATATAAACTTAAATGATATACACTTCACTAAGAAAATTTTCGTATAATTAAAAAAATTAAATGGACAAATTAAATTTCAAGTAGGACAAAAATAAAGGATTAATAATATTATATATATATATATATATATGTATATATATAAACATAAAGTACTTTAAAATTAAATAAAGAAAATATGTATTAAAAATATATAATTATTGATTTATATATATGAATATAGTACAATGCTTTTATACTCTATATATATATAGAACTTACCCAATATGTAATGAAATAAGAAATTAGTTAAACACAAATCTTAAAAAATAAAATAAAGCACTTAAATATATATATACATACTATATGGATGTACAAATTATATTATATATACAACTTATACTATATATTTGTATAAAGAAGCACTTAAAAATTAATAATTATATACGAATATATAACAAAGCTTTTATATTGAAACAAAATAGAAGACTTCAATTTCTAGAAAAAAAAAAGTAGCTAGTACTTATATATTGTATATGTATGTATATATATATATATTGAAAGAAAATTAGAATAATTTATATTATATGTACTTAAAAACTTTAATTAATGACAAAGTAGTACTTATATATATATATACTATAAAAATCATAATTACACATTTAAAAACTCATACCACATAGATATATATATATATATATTGAGACAAAATAGATGACTTAAAAGCAAAGAATTATGCTGGGTAGTTATATGTTGAAATAAAATTATAATAATTTTTATAATAACATCTAAAACAAAATATATATTAAGTAAAGTACGTGCAAATTAAAAAAACCAATTCAACTTTAACATTCCACTAAAATGTATATAGTGATTGGTGTGTTCGTGTGTTTAATTAAGGTTCTTTAGGTCCTTCGAGGTGTCTGTATCTCGAGATTGGATGTACAACCGCATTGAAGGCAGTTACACTCAATTGAATTTTGTGGCTGACGTGAAGGATTTCATAAAATTTGACATGCAACACTGCACCACTTTTCTCGACGAATCAAAAATTCGATGTCCTTGTTAAAAATGTCACAACGAGAAATATTATGACATAAATACAGTAGAGTTTCATCTAGTGAGTTGAGGATTCGTTCCTAAATATTATTGTTGGACCGAACATGGGGAGCAAGAATTATTAAACGATGCGAATGATGAAGGTGATGATCCAATAGACGAATATCCGACGTCATATCATCATATGTTTTAAATTAAAAAAATTAATTTCAACATTAATTTTAATAAAAAACAGTTATTTTTTAATAATAAAATAGTTTTATAATGTGTTAAGATAATTTTAATATACATTAATTCTAAAATCTATTTTTAAATACAAAAATTTAAAAAACAGTAATTTTATTATTAATTTTAATTAAAATAAGTTCTAAAATCTATTTTGAAAAAGCAAAATAATAAAAAATCATTTTTTTAAATTATTTTTTTCCAGAATAGCGACGGGTTCACTTTGCTATTCATGTCCATGTGGTTGTCAGGCAAGCCATGTGGCAAGTATTAACGACGAGTACCCGTTGCTAATTGTGGTGACATGGCCTAATAATTGGTTGGTCTGTTTCACGTGTCGCTAAAAGTGATGGGAATAGTGACGGGTGTCCGTCACTATTTCTGATACCCATCGCCAAAAATAGCGACACCGTTGCTATTTTCGTCGCTAAACCTTATTAACGACAAGACGTGCCCGAATAGTGACAGGTTTACCCATCGTTATTCTGGCACATTTTTGTAGTGTATGTCATTTTTGGTTGTTAAGTATGTAAATCAAGTAGAATGGTATGCTATTAGGTAGAAGATTTATGGTCTTGAAAATCTACTTCCTTTGCGCATTAGTTATGCTTTCACTTTTGTTTGATTTCCTAAATTGTGTCATTTCTTGAGTTATAAAAGTAGTTATTGTATCTAGAACCATTATATATAGAGATGGACGCTGCACACGGGTTCACTAGATTCTAGGGATGTCGGGATCTCACCGCTAGCTTGAACGACACACGGGGTATGGGACCCGGGGTTGTCAGCAAGTATATACATATATGAAAAATGTGCAATCATGAGCATATCTACGCCTACATAGTAGAATAGAGTTGTTGTGATGTAATTTCATAGTCAACCGGCCCTAAATCATTACTGCTTAGCCAAGTGTCAGTTTCATGATGTTTAACTGAAGTATCTTATAGCATGATTCTTGTTCAGCTTTATTTGCTATTGTTATGCCTTCAGATACTTGTCGTATATTTAGAAATGCAGATGAGTGTCTCTTAGTGTTACTTTCTACTTTACTGCACTCACCGTCCTTTTTATGATGGTGGGTGCAAATATTTCGAGTAGCAGACTAGGGAATGAGAAGATCGACGATTAGTTTTAAACCGTCGGATGATAGTTTCTGCTACTTTTGTAGGTGATCACTTTGTGTATCTATTACTTACGTCATTTCTTATAACTTTGGGTTGTATATTATGTTGAGAGACTAGACTTCCCTACTGTTTCATGTATTACTTTAGTTGGTTTTATATGATCGTCTGTTTACTTGATTTCCACAGTATGTATTTTATAAATGCTTCCGCTAATTTTATTAAGTCTTCCGCTGAGAATTAAGGTAATGATAACGATCTTTTAATTAACTCTAATAATATTGAAATGAATAGTAACTATGTTGATCATGTGCAACAAGGAGAATGAGGTGAAAAGGCTTACTAGTACATTGTTAAGTTCTACGTGGCATGGGCTAGGGCTTAATGACGAGATTAGGTCGAGCGATATCGGGATTGGGAAGCCATGCTGTCACATTTATATCACTTGTTTACTTTCTGCACTTAGTCACCAGAGATACGTGTTTATATATATATATATATGCAGGTTTCTACACATAGGTTGTCTAATTCTTTCTTTTACTTATTGAGTTATTTAGTTTGTTAAATTGCTTCTGCTAAATCTTTAAATCTTGCAAAACATTAATAACTCAACTTAAATTATAAATTTACATATAAAGATGGATCGAAAGGCTGAATAATCTCGTTGACCTCTGATGTCAACCATCGCACTTCACCACCCAAAACACATAAAATCGAGCTCAAAATCTTGCTTCTCCTTTTTCATGCCCTACTTCTCTCTCGCATTGCAAGCCTTAATTCATCTCATACCCCTGTTCATTGAAATTTAGTCACCACATGATGGTTTTTTGTGATTCTTCTGTTGTTCGCTTACACACAGCCAAGAGTCGTGAAGTGGTTTCGGTCATGTCTTGCTAAGACCCGTATTAAAGTGTCGGTCTACACCAATCGATACCCAAATAAGGTGATCAGATAACCAACTCAATGGGTGAGCACCGAGACTATATACAAGTGGTCTCGACGGTCTTTTGTTGAGACATGTGTGTATATCTCGGTTGACACCAATCGACACAATAGCCTATGTCTCTATCATGTATGTAAGAGACCATAAGTTCGATTATTTCCCACCGAGACCTGAAACATAGTTTCGATTAATGATAACTGACACAACAGCTAGCCTATATCTGAAGCTTAGTGTCACGCTATAATCATGCACCTCACCCTTGCATAAGAACACCCTACTATTTGAGAGAGCCAAATATATCATTTTCATTGGGAATAAAAATTAATTCAAAAATTGGGGTGCCCTTAATCGAAGCCAGTGCTTATAGTGCGACTCAATCATTGAGAAGGGAGAACGTTGTTTTCACGAATAGACAGTGGAGGTCGACAAAATTACACGTGAACGGAAAGCATTAACCTTACTCGTCACCTAAAATAAAATCTTTGATTTGAAGAGAATAATATTAAACGATGATCAATTTGACTGTGGATTATATTAGAAACAGTCAATTTATCCCACGGCGTCCAAAACAAATTAGTTCTCACTAATATCATACTTTAGACCTACTGTAATTGATTGTGCTTCATTAATTAGCTAATCTCTCTCCCTAAACATATTCTCCAAAACATTGGTTTTCACGCCTTTTTATGACATTTCTTCTTCTTGGCCTCGCTTGCTTTCCTTTGCAATGATTTGGACGCCAGAAGAGAAGTCACGAAGTGACACGTCGACGACACAAAATAAAAAAGCCCAAGTGCTAATGTCATGAGAAATCACGTATAGTTCTCAAGTGCATGCAGATCCATAATATGATCCTCTTTTTGACATTTAATATGACACCATTAAGAAAACAAAATAAAAAAATATGACCCCATCTATATATATATATATATATATATATATATTATATAATGGAAATACCCCTTATGATTTTTTTAAAGTCAAAATAGCTTTATTGACAAAAGTACCTTTAATGTTAATATTTGATTAGATGAAAAAATCTTTGAAAAAATAAAAGTATGGGTGTTTAAGTAAATTCGACTTAACTAACATAAAAATGGGGATTTAAAAGTGATACTTGTAGAAAGAAAGAGAGTGCATAAGGATTTGAAAGTGATAAATGTGGAGAGAGAGAAAGAGAGAAAGATAATTATCTGGTAGTTATCTTTTCTTTTTGTGGATATGAGTAGTTATGTTAGTTGAGTCTTTTGATTTAATTAGTCAAGTTGCTAGAAACATTCACGTGAATAGCACGTGCCCTCCTACTAGTATATGTATATATATATATATATTTAAAGGAATTATTTTTGTGAGAATGTCTCACGACGTGACACGTGGCTTTTAAGAAGCTCTCTTAACATGACACGTGGCATGACGATGTCATAATTAAGATTTATAACAAAAAATTAAAAAACACAAGCCATTAATCTTTCTCGTACTTAAGTAAGGGGTAGGATGGTAAAACACAAAATAAGATTTTGAATGTGACAGGGTGACGTCATTAATTAAAGTATAATTCTTATTTTCATTTTTTTTTTTTTGCTATTTTTAGGTTGTGTTTAAAATTGTTATACAAATAGGATTTTGTTATGAAATGGATGGACACTTGTGCATGTATGTGACCACATTGTGAAGCATGATTCTCACATTGAATTGTAACATCAAGCATGGCTCTCACACTTCATGTAACTTGTAATCATCTCCAATGTACATCAACTCTTCCGTGTATTGTCTATGTTGCTTGTGATGTGTTGTATGACTTGTGGTGTATGTATAACTTGTACACATTGTATAAGTACAATTATCATCATCACCAAATGACCTATATAAAGGGTGTCAACCCCATTGTAATTCACACACCAATGTATCAATAAAATCTATACATTCTCATCTTTAGCTCTCTTCTCTCTTGTCTCATCTTCTCTACTTGTTCTAGTAGTTCTTAGTTTATGCCTTCTATATTTAAGTCTCTAGCAAGTCCAACTTAAGTTCTAGTTGGCTTACAACTTAGTTTACAACACGTTATCAGCACGAAGTTGCTCTACAAGAGGAGGTCTTGAAGATCAAGAAGCTTTTCAAAGATATAAAGCTGAGAATGTATAATTTTTATTAATTTAAATAAGTTCAATTTATTTTCATGTTGTCATGGTTAATTTCTTTTTTGTTACATGCATATTTAATTATGTAAATGTACTTTATTCATACATTATGCATTGTAACGTCACCGACTACGAAAGTATGCTCTGTAGTTGCGTCTCGTACGATCTTCTACATCAGAAATCAAAAGTCAATGTGTGACATATAGTTTTTCTCTTAAAACTACAAACGATTAGTTATTGTTCTATTCTTGATTTTATAATACAAATAATGTTATAAGTTTGAGTCGATAGTGGGTAAGCCTTGTCCCTGGTAAAGCTAAACATTGAAAGGGAGACAGATTATCCCGTTCGAGGAGGCATGGTATTAAGTAGACTATGTCTCGCCACCCAACCTGGAGGTTGTCCAACCAACTCATACGAATAGTACATTTTGTTTATTAATGAATCAAGTTGTGATCATATATTTAATCATATGTTATGTTTTTACATAAAAATGGGAAAACCATTTTATAATAAATTTATTTTCAAAATATTATTCAACCATAGTTGAACTTGTTGCCTTATTATATTACCGACAAGAATTACTTGTCACGACAATTAGATACTATAATTTGTGAATAAAACATCTATGCAAGACTATGTTGTGTTATACAAAATTTAAATCATTTGCAAATATCTCTTTAGAGATTTGAAAAGTGAATATTTCACTTTATATATTTTTTCACCCAATGGAGTTATAAATATATAAATACCAAAAAAATATACTGCTCCGAAAGCTCAAAATGAGCGGTTGAGTCTCAAGCTACAAAATTTAATCACTCAAATATTAATTATAATTCCGCAATTTTAATTACCTCTATGTTGAGGCTACGTGAAAATATAACTGATGAGACAATAAAAATAAGGTCACGTCGCCCGCCTCGATTTATTGCTGCAACAAATATCGAGTGCGCACGTCGATCCAATAAATATTAAGGATTGATTTCTTGTCTCATGGTAGCTGAGAAAAATAATGAGATATTATAAATATAATATCGCTCCCGTCCAATCAGTTCAGCTTCAATTAAGAAGCATATGTTGCATATAATGATCATGATCGCAATAATAAATTTATGGACATGGAAAAGGTGAAAATATCAGGTAAATGTCGTATTGACAATTCCACCAAAAATTGGAACAAAAGTGGTGCACCACTACAAATGGCAAATAATTATTGACAATGAGCGCTCATAATTGTGACATTTTTTGGTCATATATGAAAGGCTATTTTGCCTAAATATTGTCATATATATACCCGAGCATTTTTGTGACCTTTACCATGCCTTCAAAATCAAAGGCAAAATATTATGAATTCTATCATTGAAAATGGCTCGATAAAACAGGCACATCGAGATGTGTTTAAATCGTAACCTAAATATGAGCGATGAGTTTATGTCTTGTGTATCGTGCTACATACATGTACATTATAATATAAAAGTGAATATTTCTCGAATTCGAACTTAGCGGAGGCTAATGTTCAGGCAATATCTGGTACAACAATTTTATTGTTAATGTCTTGTTCAGAAGAAGTCTACTCACAATAATAGAAAATTTATCTATATGAATATGATTTAATCTGAGTATAATATTCTCGGCTTTAACTTCTGAAATATATAAGGCACAATAAAACGAATGTCGTCATAAATCAAATGACGTTCATAATGTGGAAAGATCTATTTGATTATTCATAATCATCAATAATGCGAAAATATCGCAAATTCGCACGGACATCCTCTATCGAACTGGATTTTTTTATCAACTAGATATTATCTCAAGGCAAATCAATAGGATACTTATATTGATTTAACTCCTCATTAATCATATTATAAAATGCCTTGGATCCCTAATAGGGAATTTATTAATAGCAAGTTTTGCTAATTGTCACTTTGATGAAGCAGTTTTCCCACCATTATGGGAAGATATATGCCAATTCAAAAGGAATAACGTGAAATTGCTTGAAACACATCAAATTGCATTAAATTTGTTGTATTATGATCCATGTATAAATTAATATGAACTCGAAGTTCAAAGTATCATTCAGTAGCAACAAGTTATGAATCAATTACTTGATGCAAGTACTATATACAAAAGAGTGGCAATCATATGCTTCAACATTAAATGGTTCATATAGAAAATGATGTCCATGTGCAACAAAATGCACAAGATGTCTCACCCATGTGACCATGAGGGGGAGAATCAAAATGAGTTATTGGTTAGTGTATTGCACTCTTTTTCCCTTTGCTATGATTTTATCCCACTGGGTTTTCTTTGCAAATGTTTTTAATGAGGCAATTCTAACAATATTAAAATTTTGTATCTAGATTGATTAGTGTATTGCATTCTTTTCTTTTCGCTATGGTTTTATCGCATTGGGTTTTCCTAGCAAGGTTTTTAATGAAGCAATCCTAACATTAGTATATTTCATATAAAAATAAATAAATAAATTATGAGAGCATTTAATGGGGGTTTTTCTAGTAGAGGTTTTAATGAGATATTTATATTATATCTAAGTATATCAATATGTTGCACTCTTTTCCTTAGCTATGGTTTTGTCCAACTGGGTTCTCCTAGCAAGGTTTTTAATGAGGCAATCAACATATATTATACTACAAAGTCATATTGTGACGACCCCGACCCCAGTTCCTTACGACACTTGGCCCCGCTCGGCCTAAACCCACGTGGCCCACATGACACGTGGCACGTATACTTTACGGGTCATTACAAATGTTATACTCTTTTTCTTGTACTAGATTTTTTCCCACAGGGTTTTTTCTAGTAGAAGTTTAACGAGATACATTCTTTCAACAAGTGTCATCTAAGGGGGAGTGTTATGAAATGGATGGACACTTGTGCATGTATGTGACCATATTGTGAAGTATGGTTCTCACATTGAATTGTAACATCAAGCATGACTCTCACACTTCATGTCACGTCTAATCATCTCCAATGTACACCAACTCTTTCATGTATTGTCTATGTTGCTTGTGATGTGTTGTATGACTTGTGGTGTATGTATAACTTGTACACATTGTATAAGTACAATTATCATCATCACCAAATGGCCTATTTAAAGGTGCCAACACCATTGTAATTCACAGACCAATGTATGAATGAAATCTCTACATTCTCATCTCTAGCTCTCTTCTCTCTTGTCTCCTCTTCTCTACTTGTTCTAGTAGTTCTTAGTTTATGTCTTCTATACTTAAGTCTCTAGCAAGTCCAACTTAAGTTCTAGTTGGATTACAACTTAGTTTACAACAGATTTTTTGGTTTTTAAGTTTTTTTTCGTAATTTTTAATTTTCGTCTTCTTTTTTTTTTTGCTATTTTTAGATTATGTTTTTAATTTTTATACCAATATGATTTTTTTAGTTTTTAAATTTTCATTTTTTTAATTTTCATATTTTTTGCTATTTTTTAGGTTATGTTTTTAATTGTTATACAAATAGAGTTTTTGGTTTTAAAATTTTAATTTTCAAATTTTCATTTTTTTTTTGCTATTTTTTAAGTTATGTTTTTAATTGCTATACAAATAAACTTAAGTTAGGGATAGGATGGTGAAACACAAAATAAGATTTTGACTGTGACATGGTGACGTCATTAATTAAAGTATAATTTATATTTTCGTTTTTTTTGTTATTTTTTAGGTTATGTTTTAAATTGTTATATAAATAAGATTTTTTGGTTTTTAAGTTTTTTTTTTCATAATTTTTAAATTTCTTTTTTTTTTGCTATTTTTAAGTTACGTTTTTAATTATTATACAAATAGGATTTTTGGTTTTTAAATTTTAATTTTCTAATTTTCATTTTTTTTTGGTTATTTTTTAAGTTATGTTTTTAATTGTTATACAAATAGGGTTTTTGGTTTTTAATCATTTAAAATCTATATCTATATATTATTAATATATATAAAGGAAGATTTTCTGTGAGGATTTCTTTGGTGATGACACGTGGCATAGTTGCTATTATTTTAAGCTCTATTGTAATGACACGTGGCATATATAGTTGCTATTTTTATACATTTTTTAGCTATTTTCAGATTATTTTTTAATTAATTAAGTCGTCTATTTAAAAAATAACTCGCATATTTTCTCGAGAAATTAAACTCTCCTTTTTTTTGCGATTTGATACACCTATTTTTTCATTATTTTCAGGCACATATGCTAATTTTTTTCATTTTTTCGTGAAGTTTTTTTTTCGTTTCTTTTTTAGCATATCAAAATTGTTAATAGCAATTTGTGATTATCATGTCAATTAATATATCATTTACTTTTTCAAAGCCAATATATCTTTAAAAAAGTCATAGTTTATATTAGTTTTTTCCTTTAGCCATATATTGACACATAAAATATTATTACATCATTTTTTTTGGGTATTTAATTATGAGATGGACAATGATCACTTGTCAAAAGAAAAAGTTTGGGAAGGGTGAGGGTTTCGATTCTTATTGAAGTAAAAAAAATGAACTATTTAATTAGAGTGGCACTATAGGCACCTCAATCTTTTATGAGGCACTCAAATTTACATGCATTTTATTACATTGTTAGACGAGCTTACACGATCAATTAATTAGAATCTAATTAGCTGATTCCAAAAAGTTAATAGACAATTAGAATATGTCATAATTGAACTATTTAACAATTACTATAATTTTACAATTCTTTAGGTTATCAGCTCAATACACAAAGTTTTAGAGTTGTGTTCGATATTTTTGTTTCATGTATTAGTATCGGACAATTAGTTACCTCGTTTGAAGTCGAGAGTTGTATTCAAGAGCTCCTACTTTCTTACTTTGGCATTGCTCCATTAATTAGAAAATAAAAGTGATCATCGGAAGGCAGGTTCAATTAAGGGTTGGTTAGCTATTAACCCCTTATTATGTTGATTTTCTTCTTTTTTTTTCTTGATAAAGAAGGTGGTCCACCACTTGAAATATCATTGAGTCGAGTTTACACTAAGTTTGTTCTAATTAATGGAGCAACACGTGGCGCGCCACATGGTCACTTTCTATTTTCAGTTTTTGGTTGTTTTTCGTTTATCTATCATGCAATTTCGTGATTTCTCTATGTTTTTTTTTAGCATAAAATGTTTCCATACAAATCTACACCTTCATCTTCTTTTACAATACACACCATTAAACGAAAGTTTCGTATTTATACAAACTATTAATATTAATTGTGTTTAAGTCGGTCGCGAATTCCAATTAAGTTAGCATCAATTTTTTATTTTTATTTTTTGATTTCTAACACCAACACCAATTATTATTCCATCAAAAACTTTGTTTTTTCAACAATATATATATATATATATATATATATATATATATTTGTTTTAATTGTTTACATTGTCATGTCAATATTAAATGCAAATATATAATATGTTTTAATATGATGAATTTTAAGACAACATCGTTTCTAATGAGATCTTCCAAAATATTTGCACTTCAGATGATGTTAATGAGGTAATCTTTTAACATATATTTTCTATAGTTTTTTATCTAAAATTTATTTTGTAAGTGAATAGAAGAAAAAAAAAACCCAAGATGGGAGGACACACTTATTTCAAGTACATTATGCGATGTAATATTAACTAATAACCTTCTCTCAATTAATTTAATAATGAATCAATTATGGACTATAAATTAGGGAAAATAGACAGTTTTTTAGATGAACAATTTTAGATATTAAGTTGATTTTATAAAAAAAATTTCCTCGTTGTATTAGTTATTTTTTTACGTGCTTTTTGTGTTGTTTTTATGTGCTTTTGTTTCAATTATGAGAATTTTATATGCTACTTATAATTGTTGTTTTTGTGTTTTTCAAGTTGATTGAAACAATCTGGTAATTTTCAAAATGATATTGAATTTCGTCAAATGTCCACTCGAGATGCATGTAAAAAAAAAAAAAAAAAAAAAATCATTTCAATTATATATTCTCCATTTTTCTATATTTTTATTAGCTTCGATTTCATATGATACTACATGATCATTTTTTATATTTATTCTTTAATATATTTATTTTTATAATATATTGACACTCTATCTTGCCCACGCGTGAAGCACTACGACTAGTTTCAATTAAATACCCTTGCAGTGGTTTTTTAGATACACATTGTAATTAATTAATGTGCACTCACACTTCTCGATGGCTAGCTCCATCCAAATAATATATATCAAGTTATATGTACTTAAGCAAAAATATGTCTCTCAAGTACCAATCAAGTGTGAATGTCTAGCTCATCATGACTGGTTTCGCACGAGGTTATACTTAGATAAGAGATCGATTAATTAGAAGTTCAAATCTGGTAGTGAGTAAGTTGTTATTTTCTTAATTAATTTCTTATAAAAAAATATGTTAATTACAAGTATTCTCGTATACCAAATATATATATATATATATTCCTTGTCACATTTACATTGAAATATCAAATATGTATCCACTAATTTGGTAAAAACAAAAAACTATATATCTGTAGCATATTGCATATCACTAAGTAAACCAATTTTATGGTCTCTTTGGAAAAAAAAATTATATGTTCTCACTGTTGAAAGAGAACCCACGTGATGCGAACTTGAAAGCAACCAAGCACTTGCAAGACGTCGCTCTCTGTAGTCACTACCGTGATCTCTATGGAAGTAAAAAGATTCATTCATTGCTTCTCGAACTGCGAGAGTGTATGTGTGTGCATGTTGGATAAATTAATGCCTTGTTTGATTGGAGGCAGAGTTCGGGTGAGTGAGAAATCCCACTGAGAAAATCCAACTAATTTTGTTTGGTTAGCTTAGTATTGTCAACTTCCCAGTGAGTTGGGACCCCAACTCCCACCTATAAAAGGATAACTTCATTACTTCTCCTAAAGGAGTTGTCTCCCCTAAAAATATTTATACACAATTACCCTTTATTAATTACCTCTATTATTGATTATATATATATATATATATATATATATATATATGTTAATTCGCATGTTACATTATTTTTAAAAAAATTGCAACTTTTCAAGAAGTTTAAAGTTGGCCTTGTTTGGTTGAGGATCGAGTTGGAGGTGTCAGATACCTTGCAGGGGAAATGAAACTAATCTTGGGCCATGTTTGGTTGGGAATGGAGTTACGGGGTGTGAGATGACTTACAGGAGAGTTGAACTAATCTTGTTTAGTTGGTTTTATAAGCTCAACTTCCCTCCAAGCTATCTCCAAACTCACCGTCATCCCCTTAGGGGGAGTTATCTCTTTAGGCTCATAGACACAATTACTCCTCATTAACCACATCTATCTCGTATTTATGTTAATTCCTACATTTTATTATTTTTAAATTTGCAATTCCCTTGTAAGTTCAAAATTGAACCAAACATAAAAATATGAATTCATATGTGAGTTAACTCTCTTTGAATTAATTATCTCACATGTGAGAAATAAACTTACCTTTAAGTTAGCAAAAATGAACCAAACGAGGCTTATAGTTTGATTGGTTTTATAAACCCAACTCACATGTTATCAAGTTATCTCCACCACTCCTTTTAAAGGGAGTTATTTTTTAAAGGCCTGTGAACACAATTACCCTTTATTAATTAATCTCTCTCTCTCTCTCTCTCTCTCTCTCTCTCTCTCTCTCTCTCTCTTGTTTAAAGAGTATTTATGTCAATTCATATATTTTATTATTTCTAAAATATGCAACTCCCTATAAGTTCAAAGTTGAACCAAGCATAAAAATATGAACTTCACTGTGAGTTAATTTCAGGAAGTAAACTCCCCCGACTCCGTAGGAAAACTCTCTCATATGTTGGCAAAAATGATTCTGAACGGGGCCTAATACTATTTTGGTGTAATTAATGACACTAACACTATTCACGTCTTTAATTAGGGGTGGCAAAAATTCGACTTTGGATTTAAGTCTTGACAACCTTTACTACAAAGAAGTACATTCATTGGTAGCCTTAAAAATTTAGAGTCGGGTTATGTGCACCCCGCATAATAATCAGGGCACCCAGTAAAAATTTTATGAAAATTGGTTTTTGAAAGGAAATGTCAAAAATGCCCTCTCAAACCCAATAGTACACTCACGATTGAAAAACTTCTCCTTCCCGCGCACCCTACTTTTAATCCTCCAAATTTTTCACAAGTGCAATCGACCCCTAGTCGTGCACATACGCGAAGTTGAAAGAACTCAATTGACCGATTTCGAAGGAGACAATAATGTCGATTTGTATTGTAGGGTTTGTTAGATTCGGTATGTTTGCATCATTGTTAATGTATAATGGGTGAAGAAAAGGAGTGAGAGGCGGACGTAGGACAAGTTAAAGTTTTTTTTCTTGATTTTTCTATTTTTTTTCTTCATTTTTCAAATTGTACAGGGGACGCAAAGTGATCGGCCACACAGGACCGAGATACTATATAGGGTCTCCGTTTTATCTAGCTGACACTCTTGCATGAATGTCTGACTAAAGCAACCGAAACTATATATATGTACTCTATGATACTAGTCACAGTCATTGGTTACCGAGACTTGAGGAATAGTCTCGGACATGTACAACTGAGACTTCATTTTGTTTCTCGAACTTATGGGACCAAGACAGTCGGGGTGCCTTGAGAAACAACCGGAGTGCCCTGATCAGGCAGGGTGCTCGTTTTTTGTGAAAATTTACATGTATTCAAGAAAATGAAATATGAATGAATAGATGAACTCACCTCTCTGTCCAAACGATGTTGTGTATTCAGTTATTGATGTATATATAGATTACATTTGGGAATCTGATTCTACACCATACACGTGGCACATTTAACTATCTAACTTAACAACTTCACTCACATACACTACTCACACATATTGTGTGAACCACACAGCTTACTAGAACACACTAATGTGTTACTATCACATCCCCCTCAAGTTGGAGGGTAAATCAATTATGCCCAACTTATATCGAAGAAAATGAAACCTTTGTTGAGATAAAGGCTTGGTGAGGCAGTCAGCAATTTGATCAATTGTAAGGACATAGAGAACTTCTAATGCTTGACTAAGGACCTTGTCTCGAACAAAATGTATTTCAATTTCTATATGTTTGGTGCGAGAATGAAATACTGGGTTGGATGCGAGTGCACCAGCTCCCATGTTATCAAACCAAACCACTGGAACTGAAGTGAGTGTCAAGTGAAGTTCTCGAAGAAGGGACTGTATCCATGAGATTTCAGCTGCAGAGTGTGTCAAGGCTTTGTACTCTGCTTCAGTAGAATAGCGAGCAACCACTTGTTGTTTCTTCGATTGCCACGACACTAAGGAACCCCAAGTAGATGTTATAACCTACAATGGACCTACTATTATTTGGTGAAGATGCCCAATCTGCATCAGCAAACCCTGTGATAACCGAATCTGTAGAGGCTTTCAGCTGAAGAGAATAAAAAGTAGTGCCTTTAACAGAACGTAAAACACGTTTTAAAGCTTGCCAATGTTCTGTCGTTAGAGACTGTTGGTACCGACTAAGTTTATTTACAATGTAGGCTATGTCTTGTAACGGCCTAAAATCTCTAATTGTGTTTACTTCCTTAAACATGATCAATGACCCATACAGTGGGACTCACACCGTGATATGTCCATTGACCGAGGCAAGGGCTGAGGTATATTTTATTTTTGTTGTGATGTATGCCTAGTGTATTGCATATGTGTAGACTATTAAGTGAATTTTATACGGGTGTATATGTATCGAGACGAGTGGGGACGTACCTCGAGTCGCGTTTCGATGTGGGACCGAGATAGCGGCTTATGGGGTAAGCTTAATTAATTTGAGTTAAATATGAATTTAGTAAGAAACTTTAATGTGGCCACATTGAGATAAAGATCAAATGAGCCTAAAGTTAGTGCCATTAAACAAGAAGCATTAGATGTGCATCGAGACACGCATAAACTCATCATGAGACAATGTGTCAACATGTTGAGTCACTCAATGGTGACTTGAGGGACAAGTGGGACAAGGTGGTCCATGAGATAAGTCTCGAGACACGTGTGCATACCATGAATCAATGAGTTTAAACATATCACTATAGTCAAAATAACCATTTAAGTTAACAAATCTCATCTTCTCATCACAAAATCGTTGCAAAGAGGAAGAGAGAAAGAATAGAGGCTACTAGGGAGATTTAGAGAAGAGGAGGAATGTGAATCCATTAAAGTTTTGGTGAGGAATAAGAAGAACAACAAGCTAGGTAACTTCTCCACACCATAAACATGTGATTTCATACAAATTGATGTTGCTGTTGTTTTTGTGTGTTGGGATGGGTGTTAGGGACCTCATGTAACGTGTATGAGGGTCCCTAAGGTGAAAACATAGCCTATGTGTGGCGAAAATCCGGAATTCGAAGTGCAAAATTATGGGTTCTACTGCACATAGCGCGCTAGATCTGTAACTTAACGCGCTAGATAGCCGAGGTAGCACGCAAATGTGGCACTTAGCGCGCTGCTGTTCACAATTAGCGCGCTAATTCCCCAACCAGTACTAAAAATCAGTCAAGTCCAAAAAGAGTCTAAACACTATAAATGGGTCCAAACACACTCTAACACCTATCACACAACTCCAGGGGACTAAGCGGAGATCCCGAGAGTTTGGGAACGCATTTCGGAGTGCCGAAAGGTCGGATAGGCTAGGACAAGCATGTGAATTGTAAGTAAAGCTGTAGAATTCTATATTTCATTTCATTCACTCTTATTGATTTATTGTTCTATTCGTAGACATTGCGACTTGTAATCTTACATCATGTTGTTCTTGTGTCTATTCATAATTGAATGTTGTGACACGATGCCTTGTAAAGTGTTTCATTGATTCCAATTCTTACTCTTGATGTCATTTTTGGTAAAGAATTGATAAAAAGCATGATATTGGGATAATTTGGATTTAATTGGACTTGTATTCGATTTCTTTTGGGCTTTGTAGCCTAACTTGTTTTGGAATCCTAGAGCTTCAAAATTATTTATCTTTGAAAATAAAGTAAGGATTATCTAGTGTTCATTGCACGAGAGATGCGCAGTTCACGGAGACATGGGTCTACTGGGGTTCCAGCACTCACTACTACACTTGCGCGGCACACGAGTTATGGGACTCGTGGTGATCGACAAGATTGAGATAGATGATGTATATGCGTAGAGTCAGCACCGCTTTTGGGTATGAGATATGTTGAGCGCAACTCCATATAGTAGTGGAAAAGGTTTGGTGATAGGTTTTCACCGCCGACCGGGCGTAGATCATCTCGACTTAGTATGTGTCAGTCTCTACATTTTTAACTGTGGAATTTACTTGCATTATTTGATTCAGCAATTGTTTCGCTATTTATGCTTTTAAACACCATTCGTTTATTTTGGAAATGTGGCATAGAATTCTCCAGTTATTACTTAAATATTACTATACTCAGTGTATAGTTTGTGACGGTGGGTGTAGGTCCGTCGAGCAGCAGCAGGCCAGGGAAGGAGAAGATTGGTGATTTTCTCTTAGCATTTCAGCGACTCTCCTATCTCATCATGTATGACTCGACGTTTGTTGTATTATTATTATTTATGTCTATACTGTACATTTTGAGTTGTACATTGGGTTGAGTGAATAATTCCCCATTTCTTAGACTTATATATATATATATATATATATGCATGTGATGCTGTATTTTTTCTGGTTTCTCACATTTAGGATTTTGGATAATGAAAGCTTCCGCATGATCTTTAAAATACATGAGAATGATAAGGGAATTTTAATTAACTTAATAATATCAGAACATGTGTAGTGAATGTAATATAGGGACGAAAGACTGACTAATACGTAATTAAGTCTTATATGGTTAGGATTAAGGCTTGATTACGGGATTAGGTCGGGCGGTGCCCTGTTTAGAAGTTGGGGACATCACATGTCTGGTCTTATATGAGTCAAGAATTGAAGGAAACCAAGTCACTTCTGTACTGAGTAACATCTGAGAAGAGAAGGCTATCATCTTTATAAATTTGTTTAGTATTAACAGCTGGAGTAGAGGTTGGTTTAAGATTGTCTAGACCAGCTTTATGTAGAAGTTGATGAACATACGCGGCTTGACTTAAATAGAATCTAGAAGCATCTCGAGAGACTTCAATGCCCAAAAACAAGTTAAGATCACTAAGATCTTTTAAGGCAAAAACATCATTTAGTGTAGAAATAAACTGTTGAATCACTTGAGCAGAATTGACTGTGATGAGAATATCATCTACATATATGAGAATGTAGACTAACGTAACCCTTTCATGATACAAAACCAGCGAAGTGTCAGCTTTGGAGTTCTTAAAATTCCATTGAAGTAAGGTGGACTTAAGTCTATCGAACCAAGCTCTGGGAGTCTGTCGTAGACCATAGATGGCTTTATTAAGTTTACGAACATATTGAGGATGAACTGAATCAATGCATCCTTCTGGTTAAGGCATAAAGACTATCTCAGTTAAATTTCCATGAAGAAATGAAGTATTTATATCAAGTTGTCGTACACTCCAATTAAATGAAGCTGCCAAGGTAAATACCACTCGAATTGTAGAGGACTTAATCACTGGACTGTATGTAAAAGTGAAATCAATGCCTGGAATCTGAGTATAACCTTTAACAACCAACCGAGCTTTATTTCTATTCATAGTGTCATCTGTGTTCTTTTTGAGTTTGAACAACCATTTATTTCCAACTTATGTATGCTTTGGAGAGGGTGGTACCAAAGTCCATGTATTATTTTTTTGTAGAGCAGTAAACTCAGACTGCATAGCTTGTAACCACTGGGAGCTAGTAAGAGCCTCTTTAGTATTTCTTGGTTTTGTACAACCAGACTCAACAATTGCCGACAGTATTTTTGGTTTAAAAATCCCATTTTTCGATCTAGTTATCATGTGATGTGTAGGCACTGGTTAGGAAAATGATGGATGTGATGGAATAGATGGTGATGATGATGGCAAGGTCGATGTAACTGGTGATGTAGCAGCAGTTGAACCTAGTGAATAAACCATAGGTTCCAAAGAGTGACCAGTAAATGGTGAAGATGCAAAGGTATGTGAGGTAGCTTGAGCAGTAGGAGTTACATATGTAACAGTGAAAGCAGGGCTAGAGGAGACTTGTTGAGGTGATACTTGTACAGGAAACAGCTGGGAGAATGGAAATTCCAACTCATTGAAGACAACATTCCTACTGATGTACACCCTGCCATTTGAACTGAGGTATTTGTATTCCTTGTAGCATGAACTATAGCATATGAACAGATATTTCTCAGATCTATATTGAAACTTATGATTGTTATAGGGTCTCAAATAGGGAAAGCAAGAACATCCAAACACCCTTAACAAATCATATTGAGGTGGAGACTTCCAAAGTACTTCATAAAGAGATTTACCAGATAACATTGGAGTAGGTAGTCTATTGATGAAAAATGTTGCAGAATGAAATGTTTCCCACCAAAAGGAATAGGGAATATGAGCTTGTGCCAATAAAGTGAGAGTGGCTTCAATCAGATGCATGTGTTTCCTCTCAACTCTACCATTTTGTTGGTGTATATAAGGGCACGAATGTTGAAAATGAATACCATGAAGTTTCAAAAACTTTTTTAAATGGCATGTATTCTCTTCCCCTATCTGATTGCACAGTCTGAATTTTCGTTGAGAATTAATTTTCCACCAATGACTTAAACTCTATGAAGATAGACGAGGCCTCACTCTTGTGTTTCTTAGGATACACCCAAGTGAATCTAGAGAAGTCATCTATAAAATGAATATAGTAAGAGAAAACATCATTAGACTTTATTGGTGAAGGGCCCCAAATATCTGTACGAATCAGTGACAAAGGTTTAACAGCCCGATACAACAATTTGGGAAATGGTAGAGCATGAATTTTACTAAGCTTACAAGCATCACAGAAATCTAAGACAGTGATCTTATTAACATGTACATTACATCTTCTTAACACTTAAGATAAAACTTGAGCTGAGGGATGACCCAGGCGAGCATGCCAAACTGAAGAAGGAGGAGAGTTCTTGACAGTCGTCAGTGCTGCAGGATTGTGTGAACAAACTGAGGAGCTTGTACTCTTTGAACTGAACTTGTACAAACCATCTTTAAGAGTCCCTTTGATAATAACCTCCTTGGAGTGAAGATCCTTTATGAAGCAATGTTTGGAATGAAATTCCATAAAAGAAGGATTTTGATTAGTTATCTGTGAAATACTAATCAAATTCTTAGTAATACAAGGCACATATAGTGTATCATGTAATTGAAGATTAGGAGAGATAGTAGATGACTTTATAGAGCCAACATGAGATATATCAAGTAAAGAACCAATCCCAATAGTAAGAATTTGTACCTGCATAAGCAGTTTTGTTGTAAAATTGATTCATGTCATTTGTGACATGTGAGGAAGCTCTATTGTCAGCATACCAGGCTGAATCATTTACAGATTCAGAAGATGCATAGTATTGATATGAGCTTCCATTTGCAAATAAAGCATTAAGAAGAGGTGGAGTTTTGATTTGTTAAGTGAACCGAGATGGTACTGAATTGTGAAAACTGTGATTCATATGTGCTTGATGAGGAATGTTTATGCCATATGCCAAATCAGTCTTGTAGTAACATATTGAAGCCGCATGTCCAACTTTCTTGCAAATTTGACACACTGGTCTATTGTTGGTGTTGGGTTTTGGGTTTCATACGCAGCGGAAATTACAAAACAATTTTGACAAAAACCCCAACAGGATCCGAATCTAATTCCATTAAAAACGTTTAAAACATGAAAACTTAATCATACCTCGGTCGCAATATACCTTTCTAAAGGTTGATCGATCTCTAAGGCGCTGCCAATGACGAACGCCCTCTACCAGCAGTCCGCACACGAACGGCAGCCGAGATTCGAAATGCTAGCTTCGAGAGAATACCAAACCTTTTTGTTTCTCTCCAAAACTATCCAGAGCGTACCAGAAAAACCTAATTCGTTTCTGAACGAAAATAGAGTTTCGGCCCTTAATCTTTCCTATATGTGTTCTAACTTAAAGCGTCTATTTATACAACCCTTGTATATAGACGATTAAGTAAATTACACATATACCCCAACTTAAAGAAGTATAAGTGTAATACACCACAAGGACGTTTCTGTCACGAATTTTATCATATAAAATTTATTTTTCTGAACCATCTTAAAATCTCGCAAAACCATTCTTAGTGTGCGACCCATTAGGCTCATACAACGTTGGCAGTGTACCAAAACTGATTTTGGTATACAAGTCGTAAGCGGCCTCAAGCAAGACATTATGACTACCCAAGTTGTACGAATATCAAATCGATACAACCTAATCAATAATGTATATAACATCCTTTTGTCACACGATATCCTTTTGATCAAACATAAGGCATAGAATTGTCATCCAACATGTTCAATCGTACTAGTCTCGATCTCTAGGTAGACTGAAAACATCCAAGTGACATTGATCAATATCAATTGACTTAGACTAGGCCTTTTAACAGTCTAACACATCGAGGGATCCACTGGATATCTCTCTTTATATGAGAGGGACAAATTCTATCTTGATTACACAACTTCATCACATTGCTCACACAGTAACCAATCACAACCTTTATAATCGTCCGGTTAAAGATAATGTTTGATTGTGTCAAATCACTGTGTTCCTAATGTTGAAGTCTTTGGTAATCTCAAGTCAGAGGACTGAAAAATATACCTATCATGAGAAACAACTATGACTTAATCCATGTGATGTTCTCATAGCGGGTCGGTCCAGTACTTTATTCCCTAACAAGTACTCGTGATCTTGATTCGTATCCCTATACGTATAATCATCATATGATCATCAATCAAGACTCATACTAGTCTTAATTCATTATAGTTCCCAGTATAATGATCGACTAAAGACATTTAAGATATTTCTATAAATACCCATGGATCTTATTATAATGTAAACATGCAAATTAATTATAATAAACAACAAATGAAATCCTCTATTTTATTAACTAAAAGTATTCATAAAGACAGGTAATGGATTGACCTAGGGCACATGCCCCAACAGTTGGAATTAAACCTGCCACCTCTGCCTCTTCCTTTATTTCCTCTTCTACCATTTTAGCTACCTCTATTTCCATTACCTCTTCCTTAATTGTTATACATTCCTACAACATCTTTGTTAAAACCATTTTTAGGTCGTACATAAGCAGCATTGGCAGAAGGAGTGATGATCACATTGCCTAGGCTCACTGTCACACTATGCATCTATTGAAGTCTGGCTTCAAAACTTATAAGTGAAGCATACATTTCAGGCCAAGTTAACGAAGTCTTTCTTGCAAGATTACAGAGTATGTCATGTATTCAACATCTAATCCAGCTAAAGCAGTGGTAATCAAGTCTATTTCTGACATTGGAACCCTGCAGCAGCCATATTATCACCATTTTCTTTCAAAAATTGTAAGTATTGTGTCATCGTCTTCGTGCCTTTCTTTACTGTCAAGATAGCAGTTCTACACACTTGAACTCTAAATCTGTTTTATGCACCACATAGATTGGCTATTGTTTACCAAACCTCATGAGCAGATGATGAAGCTACTTTCAAGATTTGAGATGTTACAGCATGAGTTACAGAATTCAGATCAAATGCAGTAAAAACTGATCTTTAGACATCAAATCTCGAAAACTTGGATTAAGCATACCAGTTTCTGAATCAAATCTTGGAGGACATGGAATTTCTCCTAACAAGATCCCATCCAAGTTGTAACCTCTAATTGCAGGCATTATCAGTGTCTTCCACATCAAAAAGTTGTTTTCATCTAGTTTCACAGACATAGATTGACTCAATGAATGACCAAATGGAGCAATTACACTAGACGAACCTGATAAGCCAACTCCATTTTTATTTTGTATCATTGTTGGAACACCAACCATCCCCGTCGTTTTAATGTTCTTTGATGATGTTGTTGCAGGTCTTGATGGTGTAGTTTCAATTGCTTCAACACCAGATGCAACACCAGCAGCAGCTTGAGCAGCTAAACCAGTGATCAATATAGGATCGTCTTCCATGGCAATCTAAGCCTCTTGGAGCTCTGATACCATGTGAAAATCTAACATGTATTCAATGACCACGAAGGACAGACGGTCAATTATTGTACATCGTATCATGAGATGGTGCATGACTTAGCTGGTCCGAGAGTTTTAATTGAAGCCATGCGGAACAACGACCAACTCCTAGAGCGGAAAATTTGTATGATATGTTGGACGCGAGCAAGTCAACCGCTATGGGAGGGTGCGAGAAGATGATTGAAATTGTCGGCAAGTAATCGCGAGACTCCTAAAAATCAAGCGAACATCATATTTCGAAAAAGGCGTTCGATGAAATTCTTCAATTTTGTAAAGATGCATTCGAGTAACAAATTGTTTAGTCGATAGATTTTACGACACGAAACGACTAATGCAAGGAATTGGAGGCTACCAGGTCCAGCAAATTGATTGTTGCAAGTCCATGTGCATGATTTCTTGGGGCGATGATTCGATTTTTGCTGGTGAGTCGAATGTACGAACAAACTAGAAGTGATGTGACGGAGTGGCGTCATGCGGGCTCGAAAAAAAATGTATTACTTCCCTAACTAGCACCTCGATTACGGCGTTTATTCTGCGTCAAGCGTATGCGAGGCATATGCGTTGGCATGGGGAACACGTTTCGGATGGCATCGTCATGCAACATTGTTCGATTCTATCGCATGGAAACATTTCAATGATGTGCACATCGAATTCAAAATTAAAAGTAATGTTCGTTAAGGTTTATGTACGGATGGTTTCCAACCATTTGGCCAATCCGGAAAACAATATTCATCGTGGCTTTGTAATTCTCGCTCCTTTACAACCTACCTGCCCCTCAATGTGCATGAAAGGAGTTCATGTTTTTAATCACATGCACGTGCGGCCGACAAATCCTTCAAATCGATTGACGTCTTCCTACAACCTTTGATAAAAGAGTTGCAAGATTTGTGGCATGATGGGGTACTTACCTACTACGACATTTCCACAAGACCAACTTCCAACTCCGAGTCACTTAATGCGCGGGTGTTGGCGACAACCCATATGGTATGTTATCTCTCGGAGCACACATGGAAAGAGAGCTTGTCTTTATTGTATGGATGACACGAATGCATTCCAATTAAAACACGGTGGAAAAACTTCTTGGTTTGATTTGTCATCGTCGGTTCTTCCTACCGCGTGGGTCCACCTTTAAGAAGTGATAAGAACGGATTCAAACGCGATACAACTTGTCGAAAAGGACCACCGAAATTAAAATCGGGAAACAAATTCGCTGAAATTGAAGCTTTGGGACCGATAAAAGTAATCGAAATCGGTGTTCATGTGAACAAAGAGATTGCCAAGTATTCGGGGGTGGAGGAACGAAGCATATTTTGGGACTTACCATATTGGAAGACAAATCTCATTATGGGCAACCTGATTTGGATGTCATGCACATTGAAAAAATGTTTTCGACAACATTTTTAATACAATTATGAGTGTCCTGGGAAGAGTAAGGACAATGCCAAGTCGAGACTAGATGTAAAAGATATTTGCAACCGACCTTTCCTCGAATATGACCCCTGCGTCCAATTCATATCCCTGAGCGCCTTATACACTCGATAAACGTAAGAAAGAAGTATTGTGTGATTGGGTACGACGATTCTTACGCTTTCTCGATGGATATGCTTCAAATATTAGTCGATGTGTGGACGCCAACAAATTAAGGATGTTTGGGATGAAAAGTCATGAGCAGTTGCCATGTGTTCATACGAGATTAATTCTATTGCCTTTAAGTGAACTACTAGAGGATAAAGTGTGGATTGCAATTAGCGAGTTAAGTTTATTTTTCGAGACTTGACTGCTAGGAACCTTAATATGGCGCAAATCAGGACATGTTGCACTCTAACATTCCCAAAATATTATGCAAGTTGGAGCAAATATTCCCACTTCGAAGGTTTTTGACTCAATGGAGCATCTTCCCATACATTTGGCATACGAGGCCCATATCATGGGATCAGTAGATAGAATTCCGTGGATGTATCCATTCAAGCGGTAAATTTTTCATGCAATCTACATTTTCGTATGAAATATGCAACATCTTAGCTAGTTATATTGGTTATTAATGTCCAATTTGATGGACATAATGTCCAATGTTTCTTCTCATCATATAGGTATCTCAAGCATTTGAAAAACAATGTTAGAACAAGGTGAAAGTTGAAGAGGTCGATATGTAATGCTTACTTAGTTGAGGAATCAACTTCTTTTAGTTCCTTCTACTTGAGGATCATATTAGTATAATCTGCGTACGCAAAAGAATCCAACGAAATGATCTTTGGTGGAGTAGGGCGAGTGTTGCTAACAATGGTGCATTGTCGATTTTCCTTCATCAGACGACCGTGGGGACCATTGGGCAAAGCAAGTGAAACTAGATCCTCATCGTCAAGGAGTATGTTGCAGTTTCATCAATATGTGTTACTAAATTGCCCGGAAGTAGTTCCGTTCATAAGGTATTAAAAATCGGGGTCATTTTTCCGACATTTTTTCTATGCAAATTGTATAATCTCATATCATTTGTCGTAGCATTTTCAAGTCAATCGTTCGTTTTCAAGAACCAGAACATCACCGGAAGCTATTGAGATCAAACTTGAGCAAAAATTTGCGAAGGCTGGTTCTTGCGATATGTACGTAATTGTTTATATACGCATACGCCCCTTTACCTTTCTTGGTTGATTATAATATTGTAAATTTGCATCTATTAGGCATCACAAAACGATGTAAGCCGAGGAGGCGTATTCGTCAAATTTCTCAAGGACCAATGCGTTCATGTACGAGTTATCCTGGATACCTCCTTAATGGATATAAGTTTGACACACTTTCATACTGATGCGAACAAAACAACCTAAAGCAGTGGTGTTGCCAAATTGAAGTGGGAACGATATCGATTATTACGGTGTACTCCAGGAGACGTAATTGGTGAATTGATTACCATGATGGGTCGCTTCGAACAATCTTGTCGTTTAAATGTGATTGGTTTGATCCTATCAAATGGTACACGACTTCCTCGTAAGTGGGGTTGGTAGAAGTTCATAAAAATCGTCGGTTCAATAGGTATGAGCTTTCATAAGTTGTGCAATGCAAGCACATCAAGTTTATTATCTTCCTTACCCTTCTATCGGAAGAGGGTTACTGGTGATTGGTTAGCTATATGCAAGCTTCAACCAAAGTTCGTAGATGAAAGCAATATGATTAGTTCGTAAATGGCAATCTTGAGGACAATGCATTTCAAGCGGATCAAAATGAGAATATGGACATCGTAGAAGTAGATGTAGATCATTTTGCATTGGCGGTATTGATCCGACAAGTGAAATTGTGTCGACAACGATGAATTTGAGACAAATGCGACGATGAAGAAGATGATGAGTTCACATCGTCATCGGACATTGGTAGCGAAAATGAGTTTGAGTGATTGGTGTGAGTCTTTAGTCCAATATATCTATCAACTTGGTTGACATATGATGTTCACGTTATATAAAGCTTGTATCTCTATAAATGTTTATACTATGACTCAATTGAATTATTTGTTTATGCAATAGATATATATACCATTATATATGGCGAGACATAGGGGCGTGGTAATCCAGATGATGAGGACATGGACGACATCAATAGACATCCGGAGGAGACTAGCACCACCGAACGAGGCACCCGTCGCATGTTGCTACCTACCCATCCGGATGGTCGTTACTCATTACATTATACCCACGGATGGTCCCAGCGTGACTCGTCCATGCACCCGACTTATGCCCCAGGACCGTCGTCATCACATTATACCTCATCATCGCCTCCGTTGGTCATCCATATCCATATCAGCATGGCACACCATCTCCTCCGGTTCATACCCTCCCACCTCAAAGCATGGTTTTATTCCATCCTCATCACACCTCTCACACCATCACCTCCAACAGATGTATACCCGCATGGCCATGGTATCAGTCGTCTTCTATCACATCACGCCACACCATCACCCGGGTCATCCCGCTCAATCTCCCGGAGTTGATTGGCGACGAGCACACTTCTACATCTCGTCGGCCCAGGCTCAAAGCACGTCACATCACGCGTCATTCATTCGCACAGGTCGTCAGTAGCAGGTTGCGGTCATCGATACCACAACCACTTGAGGAGATCCCGACTTTTCTGTACCTCCGCCAACCTGCGAATGGTGAAAACCCTCTTATTTATCTCATTCTTGGCATGAGCATGGCTTGTACGTTACTCTCCACAAAATATCTACGTCCAATATATAGAAATACATGAATTTTTCTTATACTAACTTAAATGACGAAATGGTAGGTTACACCTTCTTCCGTGGCGGCAAAGAAGATGAGTTTAGTTTTTAAGAGCGGATATTTGAAAGAAGGATGGAAATGGGAATATGTCCCACAAGCCCAACGAGAGATATATCTTGGGCATTGGAAGGTCGATAACTTCACATCAACCTTTTTCGTCATCAATCAATAGCGGTGGAACAAGTATATGAGCATAGAAATGATGATGTTTTCATAATACTTCTTCATCTGTAGGTGTTCTTCACTGGGACTTGCCAATGTCTTTTGCGATATATGATGCGTGGTGCTCGAAGTGCCCATCCCAGATACGGCAATATATAACTCATCGCGTTAAAAGAATAAGATAGCACTTATTTAATGAGAAGAGGTGTTTGAGCATTACAAAGCGAATGCGAAGCAACGGATGAAGCATTCAAAGAAAAAGTCCGAAGCGGATGAGCAAAGAATAGAAAGTCCGAGGGTGGGAGGCTGGACATTCGGTATTTCGCAGAGGCCATTTGGAAGTATATCCGCTAGACAAGATGGTGATACGTTGGTACGTATATATACGTGAAATAGTGTATTTTCGCGTGAACCGAGATAAAAACTATTAATCATGTAACAATGTTGTAGGAGAAGAAATTCTTCAACGCCGTCCCATGGAAGGAGATGTTTCGACACCTCCACACCCAGCCATGACGGACAATCATTCGTAGATCAGAGATCGCGAAGACATTGATGTAAGTAATGAATGAAAAATGAAATCTGAATGAACAGATGAACTCATCTCTCTGTCCAAACGATGTTTTGTATTCTGTTATTGATGTATATATATATTTATATTTGGGGATCTGATTATACACCATACACGTGGCACATTTAACTAACTAACTTAACAACCTCACTCATATACACTACTCACACATATTGTGTGAACCACACAGCTCACCAGAACACACTAATGTGCTACTCTCACATTTTTTATAAAATGACAATTTGGGAAACTTGACAGCGTGCCTTGAGAAATAGTCAGGGTGCACATAGCTGCACTCAAAATTTATTAATAAGTTGTCAAAGATGAACTAAACGTGACAAAGTCGAAGAAGAAAAAGAAGAAAGGGGTGTATGTTTAGGGCTGGCAAAATGTGCCCGGTCCCGTTTGTCCCGTTTTGTCCGGTCCCTTTTTAAACAGGTTCGGGCAATATTTTTTTGACAAACATACGGGTCTAGACAATGTTTTATGTCCGTTTAAAAATACGGGACCGGATCTGAGCAAAAATTTTAAAAAAACGGGTACCCGTTTAGTGATTAATTTGAAGGGCATATTGGTAATTTCACTCCATAACCTAATTTCACTCTCACACTCACATGATGTAAACCAGAAGATTTTCGATCTTTGCTTCCAACAGATCTCTTCTTTTTCCATGATGGCTTCTAATCTAGCCATTTCTGCTAGCACATCAGCATCATCCTCATATGGATTTTCACCTCCCCTCTTCTCCTCTGCCAGTAATAAATCATTGAAGTCCCCAATTATACACCAAGGAAGCGAGTATTATCGCGACAAGGAGATGAGGAAATTCCACGCTTGTCGTCGTTTACACAGTTCTGGGAAGCCATGATACCACGTGATTAACCTCTACCCCACTTAAAAATAAAAAGCGGACAAAACGGGAGCCATATGTTTTACATACATACGGGACTGGAAAAAAAAAATTGGCCCTTTCAAAAATAGAACCGAGTCCGGGCACCAAATTTAATCATTATAGAAATAGGTGTCCGGTCTCATTTATGTCCGGTCCCGGATTTTTGCAAGTCGTATTGTGTTGATGAGCGGTTTGGAAGGAAAAGCGAGTGAGAGAGAAATAGAGAATATTGTGGGCAGTTGGAAACCGCTTTTTTGCCTCCCAAAACCACTGCTGTCGCGACATCTGTCCCGGCCCACCCGCCGCGGTTTTGTATTCGTTCCGTACGCTTCTGTGTTTTCGTCGCCACCGTGCGCTCGCCCCCACCAACGACCCAACCCACTCCTCTCCACGTGTCCGTAACGTTACACAAGTGTCACACTTGTCACCATTTCGAGTTCATTAGTTTTTGTCATGTGGGGTAAATCCGTAAATGCATACGAACAGGTGAATCGTTGAAGTGAAAGGAGTCACGTGTGCGCTGTGCCTCACCCTCACTCACTGTTTCTTTCTCTCTCTCATGTGACCTGACTAGCTAGCTTGATATGACAAAACTAACACCAATTTGTACGTACTGGCGCACCTGAAGAGTGAAGAGACCAAATTAAATGGTCTAGATTCTGTTAAATCTTTTATTGATTTATATATTATGGATTATAACAGACGAATTATTTGGCCACGATAAACAACTCTATATAATGTCTTCTTCTTGTTTTATGGGGGCCTTGGGTGGTGTATATATGAAAGTTTCATTGTACATATTTGTCGAGCTTATAAGCACATTCATGCATCTCTTTCCATATATAACAATGACAATGACAATGACAATGTTGGAACGTTTCTTTTTATATTTATTCTCCCTTTGCAAAAAAGATAAAGAAAAAAAGAGAATAGATATCCCATTTTGATGTTTAATTTATGACTACAATTAAGACTCGAAGCCAACCTCTTATTTCAGTAATTACACACTATTACTCAAAAAAAAAGTAATTACATACTTAAACAATTGAGCTACCCATTCAATGTGAGCATGTATCTAGAGATTTCAAGTAGAACTTATTGCATTTTTTTAGATTATTTTGTTTTTTTTTAAATGTGTATATACATAAATACACATATTAAACTAAGACCCCTTTTTGATTGGACATAAAAAGATAATGTTTCAAGAAAAATGATAAATTTCACAAGAAATTGACATTTTTTTGCGTTTGATAGCCAAAATCTTCTCGCGATACATTTTCTCTTTATTACCAATTTTTCATATTATGAGCAAATTGAATTTTCTTTTGAGAAAATTAGTTTTCATATTTAGACATAATAACTTTATATTTTAAATATAAAAATAATATATTCAATATATATGGTAAGTTTTCATATTTATTTCAAAACTTCTTGTTGGTGAGTATTGAAAAGAAACTTAATTGGGAAAATTGTAGTGAATAATCAAGATCGGGTAAATGTTTGTGCACCCACTGCTTCTAATAATCAGCTAGTTGATGATCGAGGTAGATAAATTAATTAATAAACCAGTTTTGGATCATAAATACGTACCTTGTACACACAACAAGCTAATCCTATGCGGTGGCTAAGCTCAAATTTTTAACTAATTATAATTAAGAAGGTAATAATTAGGAAGAAAAGTAGTAATGAATGATCACGGTTTATCGTTTAGTCAAATTGCTTGCTGCCATCAACTCTTTCATTGAGAAAAAAAAAATATTGAAAATATACATTTAATAGTTAACATACAGATTATAGATTCATAATATAGAGCCTATATGTAAGCTTAGCTAATGAGCTATATAGACATGCATAACTTTTAGGATTCATAATAAAAATAATTTTACATTATTCTACTAATTAAAATTATATAATGAACTTAAATTAAATGTCAACTATAAATTTAACAGTTATCCACAAGACTAAATTATGTCCTCCCATAAATGCTAGACCTTGTCACTTTAATTTAGTCATGGTGGTTATTATATAGTGGCTTACATTATATAGCTAGTTTATAATGAATATTAATAAACAAAACTGTTAATTTGATGATATGAAATATATGTTATTTAGTGATAATATACTTAATTGTACCCTTCATAACCAAGTAAAATTAAGTAGATAGGTCATCACGGGACTTAAAAAAAAAAAAAAAAAAAAGAAGGGAGAACAACCAGTAGTGTTAGTGTTTTACATATTAAGATAGGTAGCCAAAAAAAGAAAAAAAAGTAATACAATTACCATTTTGATACCGGATCGAGCGAAAAGAAAATCTGACAATTGGCATACATTTTTCTTTTTCCTTTTTTTGATTATGGTGCGTGTCTATTTTTCTTTCTTTTTAAATTATGGTGGGCGTCCACAGGGATGGGGCAGGAAATCCCCATTCCCCACAAGGATCCACCTTGATAGGGCGGGGATACTCCACCAATTAGTCTCCACAGGGATGAAGACAAAGGTAATTTCATCCCCACCATAGGGGGTGAGGCAAGGAGGTATTACCCTTCCCGAAATCCCTATGAGGATTCTCGATGGGGATTCCCAACGGGGATCCTGATTATTCCCTGTAGGAATTGCATCAAAATCATTAGATATTATATTTCTCTTTTTTATATGGTGAATGTTTCATATAAAATTTGAAAATCGACCTACAATTGCAAAGAAAAAGCTTTTAATGATTTTAATTTCGGATCTTTAATGTATTTGATCTCTTTTTTAGATATTATGTGAAAAAAGGATAAGGGAGGAGAATTCCCGTGGGGTGAGGATCCCCGCTGGATGGGGAATGGAGGTCAAAATTTTCTCAGTGGAGAATTCCAAGCGGGAAATCCCTGCCCCGCTATAAGCGGAGATGGGATGGGAACTGCATTCCCTGCCCCAAACTCGCCCCACTTGTATCTCTTTGTGTCCAGACCTTTATTTTTTATGCTTCTCCCAACTTTGAGCTAAACTAATTCTATGAAAATCAATCAGACGCCTCATGCATACTCATAACTCGAGATAAATCAATATATTAAAATTTTAAATAACGATATTATTTGATGCCAAGTAATTGTAAAATTTCAATTCTCCAAAATTACTTCTCCAGGTGTTGCCTCAAAAAAAAAAGACTTCTCCTTTACCTTAACTTATTTCGCATGATCGATCAGTAGTGAACTTGAGCTCATGTTGCAAGACCATAATGTGTCTCGTAATCTTTTAATTTATGTATTTAATAGATTATGTAACATATGAATCTAAAGACTCTTGAGTTTCCATTAGTATTACCAATTTGACCAATTTGATAGAAATTGGTATTAATGTGGGAAGCTTAAAGGTTCTCCTTCAAGCCTATAGAAGGACACTAGAACTATCAAACAATGTGTCGAATGTGTTGAGGCTCATGAGGGCGATATGATCTTTGGGTTTTACAAGTTTATCTAATAACTTCCGCAGGTAATTCTCTATTTGATTTAATTCTTATGTTTAAGAATGTTTACACGTGTAACCTAGAAGGTGCACACTACAATCATAGACAGCTAGAACCTTCATTAATTTGTCAGCTTAACCTTTATCAGATGATTACATCCGAGCCCTAATAATTGGTTGAGACATTAGGGAGTTAAGCACATAGGTCACATAACACTAACAAAAATGATTAAAACTAGGATTAGTTAAGACAAATTAATCAGTGCTTAAAATGGAGTTGTTAATTAACTATTAGTAAACTAATTAAAAAGTAGAAGAATGAACAAATTTGGCCATTACATGATCAATTAGATATAGGTCATTAAAGCAACAGTTGAAAGGTTCCCATCAATAAACCTAAAAGACCCAAGTAGGGTTTTCCATGCCCATGAACTAGGACCCAATTAAAACTGGTTTTTATTGATAAACATTCATTATTAATGTTCTCATTAAGGACCCCTGCAAGAATATTACAGAGTTCTAGAGTTAATTAATCAAACCCCGACAAATTCTATATGATGCAATTCAAACCTCTCCGGTTGAGACAGATTTAGGGTGTCAAAACTTCAGACTTGGACTGTTAAATTTAATGCGGTTCGGTTCACAGATTTCGGTGAAAACAAAAGCAGATTCCATTTTAGAGCCACATAGCTATGTAGGCAACAACAATAGGTCCTAAGAACAAAAGAAATATACATCAAAACATGTTCCACATTATTATTTTTTTGATATCCTCGTCTCACTATTTTCACAAGGATTTGATGTAATGAGAATGTATTAGTTGTTCCAACACTTAACCTAGCCGGGAATCAAATTTGAGATTTTACGCTACTCATATAATCTCAAGCTAGCCGTTACCGTTAGGCCATCACGTACAGGTTAAACATGTTCACATTATAATTAATATGAGCTTAGTTTTGTCTGATTGTTATATATATATAGTAACAAATTGGTTCAGTGTTGTTGTTTTTGTTGTCAATGCTCTACTTTGGAGATTTCAACAATGGAGATTGATGAGAGAGATTTCTTGGAGGAATTGGTGTCTCTAAGGAGAGATTCATATTGGGAGGGGTTTCAAAGTGGTTCTTATGAGTGGTTCTCTAATGGTTGGAACAATTTGGATTGTTACTTCAATGAGAACCCATTTTTGGGAGAGCCCACATTTGGTGACAACAATGTTGGGTACTCTGTTCCAGCAGAAACGATTGATCAACTTCAACAACAATCTTCGCCATTGATGATTCCATTCCAAGAAAACTGGAATACCCAGTTGTTGATTGAAGAGGAAGAGCAGATTAGCGATCTCCTCATCACCAACAACACTGATTTTCATAGTGGGTTATTGGCTGAACCAAGTGTTGTTCATCAAACAATTAGTGACAATGTTCAAGTGTTGGACAACAACATTGGGGAGAAGAAAATTCGAGTGAAGAAGATTGATGGGCAGCCATCGAAGAATCTAATGGCGGAGAGGAGGAGAAGAAAGAGACTCAACGATCGTCTGTCGATGCTGCGCTCTGTGGTTCCCAAAATAAGTAAAGTAATTAAAGCAATGTTGCTTCACATCTCTGTTTTACTGGCACAATTTTATAGTTTTGCTCTGTTTACTCTGTTTTTCATCTTTAACCCAGTATATGTATGGAAACTCCTCTGTTTTAACAGATGGACAGGACATCAATACTTGGAGACACAATAGACTACATCAAGGAGCTTCAAGAAAGGATCAAGAAATTACAAGAAGAGGGTGAAGAGGGTTCAGATTCTTCAGAGGATCAGCTGAACCTGATGAGCGTATTGAAGGATCTGCGACGGAATGAGATTGTGGTGAGGAACACACCAAAGGTAATTAATTAGGGAACATCTTTCGCTAACCCTCTTTGAACACCACCAAGTCGAAATCGACTAAGTAGGCGCAATGCAATGCTACTTGAGATGTATTGCTACTTGAGATGTACTGCGCACATCACTCATGGTGTATGGCGCGACAGTGCTCATTTCACGATGTTCAAAGAGGTTTACTTTAGCAAGGTACACTAATTAGTGATTTAAAAAGACTTGGTAAAAACTCAAAGGGCTCTAGTGTGTGGTTCTGGTTGCGTTCGCCCTTAAATAGTAATGTCGAGTTTGAGCTTTAGCCCATTGTGAAAAGAGATCGCTAGTAACCCACTATTTGATCATCTTAAAAAATCAAAATTGAAGTCGTGCACTTAACTCATATAGACTCATCTTTGCCTTTACTAGTAAACTGCATCCGTTCGAGCTAGTTTGGAGTCTTTTTTAAAACCTTGGGGAAGCGTTTTGTCGTCCTCGAGTAGCCTTGCAACTTCGCTTTCGAGCTTGGTTTAATTGGGTTTTTGAGACAGGGTGGCTGACTAAAAAAAAGAGAATTAGTAAAAAAAGAAAAAGGAAACAAAGCAGGGTAGTATTTATGACTGAAAAGTACCTTTACTTTTTACAGTTTGATGTGGAAAGGAGGAGCAAGGACACAAGGATTGAGATTTGCTGCACAGGGAAGGCAGGGCTGGTATTGTCCACTGTGAGCACACTTGAAGCACTGGGTCTAGAGATTCAACAGTGTGTCATAAGCTGCTTTAATGATTTTGCAATGCAAGCTTCATGCTCAGACTCAGAGGTGCATGGCCCCACCACACAAACTCTACAAACTTTTTGTCAAAAAATTCTGTCTTTTTGTGCTGTTTTGATTTTTTATTTTTTTGGTTGTAGGAATTGGAGCAAAGGAGAGTGGTGGGTTGTGAAGAGGTGAAGGAAGCACTGTTTAGGAATGCAGGTTATGGAGGGAGGTATCATCATCAGTAGCTAGAGGAGAACTGAAGATTAATTAAAGGGTGCATGTGTGAGTTTGTTTTATTGAAGTTTGTTAATTAGTTAGTGTTTACTGAAATAGAGGAGGAGGGTTTGCAAAGTCTGCAGTGTTGAATAAGTAAGTGGTGGTGAGTATTGAATATTGATTGATGAGAGCAGAGCCATGACTGGACGTACTATAGAGTCATATCATCAGTTGCTGCCTGCTTTAATCGAGATGTTTGTTAATGCAAGAGATTTGCTTTTTATTATTATTATTATTATTATTATTATTATTATTATTATTATTATTATTATTTCTATTTCTGTGACAGCTCCAAGCACCCTCTCTCCAAGCACCCAACAATTCCTCACCTGAAGCCCAATGTTCAATTTTATTGTGTTAGTTAATGTCTTTCGAAATGATTTTTTTCCAAGATTTGAAAAGTGATCGTGAAAATGTTTTTTGTCCATTTTCTTCGCATTGTAGAAAGGGGGTGTGCAGCGGTGTTTGCAAAACTAGATTGATGTGGTTGGCTTGAGTTTTAAGGAGGTGTGCAGATCAACTAGATTGATGTGGTTGGCTTGAGTTTTGGCTTGAGTTTTAAAGCTCGCGATCCGGATGAGGGTTGGGAAATCTCAAAATCATGACTTAGGTTTGATTCGTGGTGTATGTTTTTCAAAAATTGTGATTCACCAAACTGAATCGAAGTCAAGGGTATTATAGGTTAAAATTAGAGCATTTTCAAGTTTTTGTCCAATATATTGTGGATTTTGATCACAATTCACAAATTAGAGCACTTCATTACATTTTTGAAATTGTTTTAGAATATTTTCCTTTTTATGAGTAGTTAATACTCTTTATGTGTAGTAGAATTTATAGGCACAAAAGTATGAACGCGTGCTGCATGCAGAAATTGTTAATTCAGATCGATTAAATCGACTTTTTTCCAGTCTATTTGGGGGCAATTATCCGCTTTTTGCAGTCTGAAGGTGGTTCTCAGAAATTATAAATCGTGAACCAAACCATGGTTCGTGAGACTCAACTATGTACTCCCTCGGTTTTTTTATAAGTGATTTTTTAGCTATTGTGAAATATTTCACAATATATGTTATTTGATAGTTTCAATACACATTAATTACTTAATTGACTTTTATACTCTTCATAGAAAAAAAATATATTAATTACACATTAATAACTAGTGGATGTAGAAGTGATGGGATTAAGAGAGATAAATAGTGATTTAATCATTTAACTGTCACTTTCTCCTCATCCAAGTTAATTAAATGATTTTCTTAAAAACTGTGAACAACTTTAAAACGACACTTATATAGAAACGGATGAAGTACAACCTTAGTTGTAAGGATTTTTTTTTTTCATGGAAGAGAAGCAAAAAAGCCTAGTTTACAAGCTACACCGCAAAAAGTCTAGGTAACATTACACCAAAAAAATATCGTCTACAAGAATGGTGTGCAAACCAGGGGGTTGTAAAAGTCGTTTAGATATGCATCACGCATGCAAATACATACTTTTGCTACACAATGGTAGGGATCTTTCAATATTCATTGAGATGTGTGTGCGCGTAGTACTAGGAATATTAAGAAGATCCTCACCATGTCAAAATAAATCAACAATTTTTTTTTTGGGTAAGAAAGAAACAACTTTGCACTCAGTGGAGTTTGAAACCGTGACTTCTTAGAGCATCTTCAACCCACCAAAATTAAAATAGAGTTAATACTATTCAACTCTATTTTAGAGTAAACAGTGACAGTAATATTATTCACGTCTCCAATCTATCAACACTATCTTTAACACTATTATACTTTTTATCATTATTTTATTCAAAATAGGATAAATAAAAATATATACCAAATAAGATAAAAAACACAAAAATAAAGAAAGAATAAAAAATAGGGGAATAGTATTAGTATGGATGAATAGTGGTACACCAAAATGACACTATTGTTCCAATGCGATACCCCTGTGGAGCACCAAAAAAACTATTGTTGTTGGTTCTGATTGGAGTAGCTCTTACTTTCGTAACTTATATATACCAAATCATTGAGCCACCTAAATAGTTGGTAAAATAAACCAACAATATGTTATTGTTACTCAATCTTTTTCCATGTCAAAATACACCAACAATACGTATATCATTTATTACATTTTGTGATATATTTGCAATTACAGCTTAATATCTTGTAAATAAAAGTTGTTTAAAAATCAAATATAAAATATACGAAGAATGATGCAATAAAGCTATCATTGTGTACAAAAATAAAAAGAACAAAAAAAAAAAAAAAAACTGAAAAATAATGTACTTAAGCTATTAATTAGGATACTGATATTAATGTGTCAGCAATGTACATAACTTTCTATATATATATAGTCTATATTGAGTTTACATGTAACAATTGTAGCATGCATTGATTCTTCGACGCTCCACATATAAGACTACAACATTAAACTAGTTAATTTACAATAATTAAAAAGAAAAGTTGGCAAGCACGTACATATTACATTTAATTAATTATTTTTTTCAACAAGGTTCGTTTGTATGAATAATACAAATGCGTCACTTTCCCTAAACCTATGGTCTCTCTTTTTGAAAAATCTTTGCCTCTCTACTTTGATTCTGTGTCTACTACTTATACCATGAATAATACAATTATTAGTACGTCGCTACTGTAGTAGTGTGGGTCTACAAACTAGTTTACGATAAAATAAAAGTTGGTAGGTGTGGATCACAACAAATAGATCGTATCAATAATGTCTTCTTCAGTACGTAGAAAGGCAAGTATAACTAATTATTAAGAGGTCTCACTATTATAATTAGTGGTCATCGATCACTTATCAGTAATCACAATCCGAATCGAATCCATTTATAATTAATTAATGGATTAGGGATCGATTACTAAGTAAGTAATCATAAAGCTGACTAATTTATTTGTTTAGTGCATGCATCACATTACGTTTGACAATTTATTGATTACATGCATATTCGTCAAAAAAAAAAAACTTATCCATTTCATCATTACAGATCAGATCATATATATTAGTAACAAGAGGAGGATTCACATGCATGTTTAGTCTATGCATCACATTACGTTTGACGATTTATTAATTACATACAAGATTAGTTTCAACTCTATTTCAAATTTTCTCTAAAAATTAACTCTATCTCTAATCAAACAAGGCTTTAAACCTCAAAACTAGGTTTGTCGTCTTTAAAATCTAATTAAACACCGCTCGATTTAATGTGAGACTAAATAATCACGACATTGACGGTCGCTTTTCTTAAAATGATATTTCAATCTGATCTTTGTCGTCTTCAAAAAATCTTTAAATTTCTTTATTAGAGGCGCCCCCTTGTGGCGAGTCTAGGATTAAGTACTAGAGGCAGTGCCCTTAGGCTCATGGTACTCACTATTTGACAGTACACTGGGCATCAACTAATCCATGTTTTACCCAGTCAATCCACATTCTCTGGAATCGTTTATTAATATTCACTAATTGCTGAAGAGTTGAAATTAACTAGGAAATATCTGCGACTATGTCCATGAATATTCATAAATGAAGGTCTAGTGAATAAGTTCATGAAATGATCGCTAATATATGTGGAATGTTAATATATGTGGCATGTTAGATATGTAAAAGATGGGCCTGAGTCCAGTTTCTTAAATTGTGGGCCTTAAAATCCGAATAATTAATGCTAGGGTGTAGAGGCTCTTTAACATACATGAGAATGAGTGCACTCACATCTTAATGCAAGATTTAAGAGACCACAATAATATTGTAATAAAAGGTTGTAGCAAAAGTAGGTCACCCTAACATTTCAAGTCCAAAAGCCATTAGCTTAATTAGTTACCGAGGTGGCCTGCGAATTTAATTTAACTTCATTCGTCATTACAAAAACTACAAAACGTGGATATATCAAATTGATTAGGGCCAACTACATTGAACAAACTCTTCCACTACGTAATCTACTATGCTATAACAATACTAACCAATGTATAACTCTGCATCAAAATTTAATGGGCTTGAAATATATCATATTTGCTATAATATCTATAATCATCGAATTAATTTGAAACTTATGAATATTACAAGAACTCCTATTTTTTTTGACTTTAACGAGAGTTGAACTTACGACCTCCCTAAACTTTGCCTTTAGATAACTAATGTCTCTCTATCTCACCAAAAATGCTTTAGCTCAGGATTGTTTGAATCGCGATCTGGATCGGTGAGTCGCACAATTCGCGATGTGGATCATGAGCTAAAGACTCGATTCAATGTGAATCGGCATGCCTAAAAAACATATAGAGAATTGCATGAATCGAGGTGAATCGTGCGAATCACAAGGCAAATCACACGATTGATACGATTCATGTCTATTTCAAAAAAAAAAAAAAAAAAACCCCAATGTTGAAAATTTGAAGTTAGATTTTGCGTATAAAAACAATCCATCTCATTTAGTCATTTTATTCCCTGTCATCTTAATGTAATTGTGTTTGTGACTTGCATGCTTACTTAATTGCCTACTTGGCCTACAAAAAATGTTGCAAATTTAAAATTAGCATATTGTAATTTTTTCTTTAAAATTTAGAAGCATTATATATATACATGATTCACTAATGTATCCCGAAACTTATGATTAACCGATGCGAGTCTCAATTTGATTCACTCGAGCTCTCAACGATTCGTTTCCGATTCGAGATTCTGGCAAGCTTGCTTTACCTACAATTTTAAAATAAGGACATCATACGATAAAATGATATGATATATGTTATTCATTAGGTTGTATCGATTTTGATATTCATGCTACTTGGGTAGTCATAATGACTTGCTAGAGACCGCTTATGACTTGTGTACCAAAATGGTTTTTGGTTCATTGTCAACGTCGCATGAACCTATTGGGTCACACAAAGAATAGTTTTGCACAATTTTAATTGGTTTAGAGTAATTAATTTTATATGATAAAATTCATGACATAAAAGCCCTCACGATTTGTTATATGATAACTTATTAATATGAGCGTTTGTGTAATTTGCTTAAACTGCCTAAATACAATAGTTGTATTACGAATAGGGTTTTAAGTAAGGGCTTATCTACACATATAAATAAAAGATGAAACCCTAAAACAACAACAACAACAACAACAACAACAACAACAACAACAACAACAACAACAACATAGCCTCAGTCCCAAATTAACTGGGGTCGGCTACATGGATCAAACTTTTCCATTGTGCTCGATTAAGTGCAATTGATGGTGAGCTTTTCAAACCATTCAAATCCCTCCTAATTAATGCATCCCATGTTAACTTTGGTCTTCCCCTACCTCGTCGAATTTTTACAGTTTCTATTGAGTCAAGTTTTCTAGTTGGGGCATTTGTAGGTCGTCTTTGCAGGTGACCAAACCACCGCAACCACCATTCCCTAATCTTTGTATCAATTGGTGCTACTCCTACTTGTCTTTGAATTTCTATATTTCTTATTCTATCTTTACGAGTTTTACCACACATCCACCTAAACATCATCATTTCTGCTACGTTCATTTTATGTAATTGTTGTTGCTTTACCGCCCAACATCACTTCCATAGAGCATAGCTGGCCTAATTGCGGTCCTATAAAACTTTCCTTTTAACGTAGTAGGAACATTTCGATCACAAATCACCCCTGTTGCACTCCGCCATTTCTTCCATCCAATTTGAATTCTATGTGTTCTCAATGTTACCATCATTTTGTATGATTGATCCTAGGTATCTAAAGTGGTTTACATTAGGAACTTCTACTTCCCCTAATTTTACCACTCCGTCATCTCGATGTCTAGTGTTTCTAAACTCACAAAGTGCATGTATTCGGTTTTCGTCCTACTCAACTTAAAGCCTTTAGATTCTAATGTATTCCTTTAGAGTTCTAATTTCATATTCACTTCATCTTTAGTTTCATCCACTAAGACAATATCATCTGCAAATAACATACACCATGGTATATCCTCTTGAATTTGTCTAGTTAGTTCATCCATAACTAAAGTAAATAGATATGGGCTTAAAGTCGATCATTGATGTAGTCTTATCGTAATGGAAAATTCTTTTGTAGCTCCTCTAAATGTCTTTATACTCATTACTACTCCATCATACATATCCTTAATAGTGTCTATGTATCTAGCATGCACTCTTTTTCATTCTAGAACCCACCAAAGAACATCTCTAGGGACCCTATCATATGATTTTTCTAAATCTACGAATACCATATGAAGATCTTTTTTCTTTTCTTTATGTTTTACTAACAATCTTCTTACAAGAAAAATCGCCTTCATAGTTGACCTCCCATGCATGAAACCAAATTGGTTCTCTGATATCGTTGTTTCTCTCCTTAGCCTATTGTTAATTATCCTCTCCCAAAGTTTCATAGTGTGACTCATAAGTTTAATTCACCGGTAGTTTGAGCAACTTTGAATGTCTCCTTTGTTTTTGAAGATTGACACAAGCGTGCTTTTCTCCAATGGGTATTTCATCCGTTTTGATTTTAAAATTTTATTGAAAAGTTTTGTTAACCAAGTCAATCAAATTTCTCCTAAGCATTTCCAAACCTCTATGGGTATTTCATATGGGCCACATGCTTTCCCTATTTTCATTCTTTTCAATGCCTCTTTAACTTCTACAATTCTAATATTGCGTGTATAGTTTACATTTCTTTCTTGGTGTGGGTTTTCATCTATTATAGTATCAACTTGGCCATCATTAAATAAACTATCGAAGTAACTTCTCAATCTCTCCTTAATATCATCCTCGCGCGTTAAAACATTTTGATTTTCGTCCTTAATACATCTTACATGACTTATGTCTTGTTTCTTTTTATCTCTTAATTTGGCTAGCCTATATATATATTTTTCGTCATCTTTATTACCTAACCTTGTATATAGATCTTCCATGAAATTTGTTTTAGCTTGACTAACTACTTTTTTAGCTTGTTTTCTAGCTTCTCTATATTGATTGTACACATCTTCATCTTGACACTTAGGTATTTTCCTATACATATTTCTTTTAGTCTTAATTGCTCGTTAGACATCCTCGTTCCACCACCATGTTTCCTTCTTTGGTGGTCCCAAGCCTTTAGATATACCTAATATATTTGATCTCACTCTCCTTATGTAACTACTCATTTCTAGCCACATTGTATTAGCATCTAAGTCAAGATTCCAAACATTTTCCTTTAGTAGTTTTTCTCTAAACTCTACTTGTTTACTATGTTTTAGGTTCCACCACTTTATTCTAAGGTCGATAATTCTTTTATTCATATTATGTCGTTGTGTTAGCTTAATATCAAGTACTACTAACTTATGTTGGGTAGTAAGTGCTTCACCATGTATTACTTTGCAGTCTCTACATATTTTTCTATTTATTTTTCTTGTTAAAAGAAAATCTATTTGACTCTTGTTATGACCACTACTAAAAGTAATTATATGCGACTCCCTCTTCCTAAAACTAGTATTTGTTAAGACAAGATCGTATGCTGAAGCAAATTCTAAGATTGATTCTCCTTCTTCATTTCTATTACCGTAACCAAAACCTCCATGAACTCTCTCAAACCCATCGTTACTTGCCCCGACATGTCCATTTAAATCTCCTCCAATAAAAACATTTTCATCTAATGGTATACTTTGCATAAATTCATCCATATCGTCCCAAAACTTGCGTTTGATGCTCTCGTTTAATCCTACCTGTGGTGCATAGACGCTAAGTATGTTGATTTTTTCGTCTCCAATAATTAATTTAACTAGAATCAATTTATCCATCATTCTTTTAACCTCTACGACCTTATCCTTATAATCATTATCCGCCACAATTCCTACTCCATTGCATTTTCTATCTATACCAGTGTACCACAATTTAAACCCTGTGCTTCCTATTTCTCTACTCTTTTCTCCTACCATTTTGTATCTTGGAGGCAAGCAATATTGACTCTCCTTCTAATCATGGTATATACTAGTTATATTGACTTCCCCGTAAGTGTTCATATGTTCCATGTTCCTAAACGAATTTTTTCTCCCCTTTGTATTTGTTTTCCTTTTCTATTTCTATTTTGTCTAAAAGATCTAGTGTCCGTATCTATGATTTTGTTTTTGTTTTCGTGTTTGTTTTGAACTAGCTTCTTTACCAACACCCGTCCTTTGTGTGGGAACCCTTGCTCATTTTTCTTCACATCCGGGCGACGATGTGAAAGGACTAGCTTATTTACCCACACACGTTCTATGTGCGGGAACCCTTGCTCATTTTTCTTCACACCTAGGCGGCGATATGAAACACACCCTTGCTCATTTCTCACTACACCCGGCTCTTATGCAGCGCATCGCTAGGTGGAAACGCCCCAACGTTTATATATGTTTGATCTATTTCATGAAAAGTGACATAAGTTTTACGCTGGCTCTCAACCTATCGCAACCCTCCTCCATTTTTTAAGAATGAAAAATGAGCTTGGGGCTTCCCTCCCCCACTTTTCGGGTATGAAAAGTGAGTTTGGGACCGCCCTTACCCATTTTTTGGTATGAAAAAATGGGCGTCAGAGTCCTCCTCCTTTATCCGGACTTGGGACCGGCTATGTAGCCTTAAAACGAAAGAAGATTTTTCGTTTTTGCAAATTTCGAGTTCTCCAGATTTTGGGAGAGAAAGAAAAGCGTTTTCAATCTCTCTTGGGGCTGGCACTCCAAATTGTGGTCACAATTCATGTGTGAGTTTTCGATAGGGAACGTTCGCATGAACGTCTTGGAGATCGAACAATCACAGAAGAAAATCATAGATTAATGTATGATTTACTTTTTAGATCTAGTTTAATAGAACATATTTTCGATCTTATTGGGATTTTTCAAAAATTATCTGGAATTTCTCGCGTGCGAATGAACCCCAAAAACCCAACAGTCCCTCGAGAGCCACGCCCTCGACTATTCGTGGAATATGATATTGGCCAGCGTCACAAAAAAAATCCATCCTAAACAAATGTCTACATTGATCAGTGACTCCAGTCGCAGATCACAATGATATTCATCTTACCACACTTATAGCCAATGAACATAATGGGACCCCCAAATGCCTCTTTCATCTCGTGTCCGTGAATGTATGATCAATAAACATGCAGCGATAAACCGTGCATGCAATTATACTCGAGAAACACTCATACAATGTAAAGGTTACCACGAGATTTACTTAACCTTACAAATGTGATACCGAGATTCTCTTGCACTCCGAGTCGGTAAGCTAGTCAACACAGGGTTCCAGTCGCGGTCCAACAATTTATTTATACGTCATATAAGTTTCCATAACAATTCTATAATTTTTCTAATTAGTTGCAGTTTAATTGACCCAACTGCATCCCGAAACCCCTAAAATACTTCCAAAATAAATTCTTCGATGCCCAGATTTTATTTTTTACTCAAAATTATTGTTCGGCATTGAAAATTATGTTGTTTAGGCTTTAATATAATTTTTCCAATTTATTATATTTTATTTGGTCCTCCTCGACCCGAAAACTCCAAAATCCCTCCAAATCATCTCTTCGAATATCCAGATCCCAATTTTAGTTAGGCTTGAAAAATTACGTTATTTAGGCTTAAATATAATTATTCAAAAAACCCAATACATTTTTTTTTCTTTTTTGTTTAAGGGTGGTTTGACCCTTCTGAACCGGACCCGTTTCAGTCTGATCTGGAGATCAAATCCCATCTTCTTCCTTCATTTCCTCTGCGTTCAACAAATCAACGGCCCTTTCTTTTTTATTTTTGATTGGGTACTGAGTTGGGTTTGTTGTGCTCACTAGGAGGGGATATTAGGTCGTCTCTTTCCTCGGACCTGAACCTCCCCTCCATCTCCATCAAACCCCTTTAACAACAACCACAACAACATACAACAACCAACACCAACAACCAACAAAGGCATAACAACAACAACCCAACAACAACGAACAACACACACTCACTCACCTAGGTCTCGATTTCTTCTTTTCCTTCTCTCTCGGTCTTTCTGTCACGATTTCATTATTTTCAAATTCAATTTGGAAAAATATAGAGGACGGTGTGTTGATTTGAAGATAGATATTAGGATTTCTCGAGATTCGCGCGCAAATCTAATGACTCAATTTTCTTAATATAAACTTGATCTTCCTCGAGATACATAATACATATTATGTATCTCGAGGTCAATCTATGTCTCAAAACAAAATTGAATGTGGGGGTGTATGTTATGTTTGGTTGTGAATATATATATATATATATTTGATTTCTTCGAGATTCGCCTCGTACGAATCTCGAGGCAAATCTAATAATTCATTTTCATTATTTAATTTGATATTCCACAAGATACGTGTTATGTATTTCGTGGCTATCAACAAGATAATCACCACCTCTTACTCGACTTACTGATGATTTATTATATTGATCTCCTCGAAATACATAACGTGTATCTCGAGGCAAATCTTATGGTTTTATAACAACATACGTTTGATTTTCCTTGAGATTGGATGTCGTGCATCTTAAGAGGTGGATATCCTTTCAACAACCAAAATTCAACCACTCTATTTCTTGATGCTCACACTATGCATATCTCGAGGCGAATTCAACGTATACTTCTATTTAATCTTAAACTATAGGATTCATTTATATATATTTATATATGTAAACTATATTACATATATAAATATATACACACTGATAAGTTGTTAATTATTCATATTATATATATATATATATATATATATATATATATTTATGTTTAAGTCTCCAAACTAATAGCCTAATTGCATTTATTTGTCATTTTCAGGATTTTTGAGGTGCGTGGTTGAATTCATGGCGAAAAATCATATGGAATCGAGTATTTATATGCACTGATCAGATGCCAGAGGTTTTGCCTCGAAATACACACTGCACAGTTGATTTGGTGATGAGAGCAGTTGAAGTGACGCAACTAAGGGACATGGTCGAGCTACTGACGCACAACAATTATTGGTTTGTTCTCGAGATACGCGAATCACCGGCTCCCATATTCGAATCGTGCGATTTCCTCCAACACTTCCAAGCCGCCACGTGTCGCCCACCTGTTCGACAGTCCTTCACACCAGCAGCCTCTCCTACTGATACAACACGCCTGCCACGTCTGCACGCCACAGCTGCTCATCGAACCACGTCATGACACGTGGCTGCCCCTACCTGCACAGTACGCTCACACGAGCAACATCTCCCCAATTCAACAGCCGTTCGATTTTCTCGGGATGCACGATGGCACGTTCTCCCACTAATTCGCTCGAGCGAATTTGAGCTCTCCTCTCCAGCAGCTGCCACATGGCATTTCTTCACTGGCTTAGCATGTCAGAGCAGCAGTTCGCAGTCAATCACTTCACGCCACGTGTCGCTGGACCTGCAATGAACGCACAACAGCCAGTTGATCGTCTTCGGCGCACAAGTAAAAAATGATGCCACAGAAATCACTCGCTAATCTTCTAGAGACCAATTTTTAGTAGTTCTTTATATTAGGACTCGAGGGATTAATTCTCTTCTCTCTCGACTCAACTCGGGGCAACCTCTCTTGGCCGATTTCTCTTCTGCACCATTCTTGTTTTATTCTTTGTTTTTGTATTCTTCCATGAGGCACTAAACTCATAGCCTAGACAAGACTGCGAGGGAGGTTCGACTGCGCATATTCATGGATTTGTGAGATTTATATATTTTATTTTCATTACTTGTCATTATTATTTTACTTTCTTTGGTATTGTTTAAATAATTGATGTTAAATTCATGTTTAAACCTTGATTTATTTGTCAATAAGTCGTAATCATCCGTCCTTATGTGATAAGACCACATTAGTAGCGATTGACCATACCAATTGATTGACCTCTTTCGGGACCGGTTGAATACCTTAGGAATCTAGGCTAAATCGGACGCACTAGTGATCCGATTGTCTAGGTGTAGTGCCTTCAGGAAACACATTGCGGTCATCGTGTTAAACCCAATGCGCTTGAGTATAGGGTTATACGTTTGATTAGGGAAATAGTTACCGTCGTACCTTGGCTATCGAGATTAAGAAGTGCGAGGAACCGCGTACGTTACCGAGTCTATAGCTACACTAAGATATATTTGATTTGCATATTTTACATAAATCGAATACCAAATCCAATCTTTTATCGAACCGAACTTGTATGTCTTGACCTAGGTATTTTTTATTAATTGTTTTCGAAGATATTTTCATTGTTTATTTATTTTCCTAGTATTTAGATTAGTTAATTAATTCATCCTCTCAAAAAAACCCCGATTTCCCTTTTTGTTGTTTTTGGCCTTTGAAAGAATACTAATACATGTGGGATCGACCATTTGCCACTATCTACTAAATAGTTGGTTCATGTACTTATTTTATTGACGTGTTCGGCGCGCATCAATTTTTAGCGATGTTGCCGGAGATTGGTTTCTTTTTTTTTTTTGGTTTTCTTTTATTTTTTTATTTTTATTTTTTATTTTGTATCTAGTCCCTTGTTCTTAACATGTATGCACGCAACCCCGCGATGGCCTCCTACCCCCACGATTATGGTCGATTCGAAGACTCACATTATTATAATGTGAATTAGGAATGTCATATAATGGATATCAATTTTCTAACATGCATTCTTTTGTGCAACAGGTCGAGGTTCGCGAAATTTATATTATCCATATTATTCAAAGTATGAGAATTATCACTATCATAGCTATGCATCACCACAACCCGACTTCTTTGGGCTCATTCCAAGTCCACAGATTCCCCAACATGAAGAGAGGTCTATACAAGACATGATGCACGACTTGATCTTCATAGAACTACCATTTCAACAAAGTCATCAGCAGTGTCATGAAGAGAACCAACAGCTTCAACAAAACACCTCTTTGCAAGATATGATGAAGAAATTACTAGATGATCAACAACGGTTTCATGAAGAGCTTCAACAATTTTCGCGTGAGTTTCCAAACTTGCAGAACTTGGAAACTCAATTTATTCAAGTAAATGTCACACTTCAAAATATGCTTGACGAGAAAGAGTTGTGTAATACACAACCAATTTCTTACTCAGAGGAGAATGTGAATGTTGATACATTGAAGAATGTTGAGGTGAATGAGGTTACACAGGTGGAGAACTAGTGGAGCGAAACAGCGGAAGGACTTGAAGTCCTTCAAATTGAGCCATAAATTGTCATTGCACAAGATGAAGGAGAGGGAAATTAGATGAAAATTGAAGTCATTTCAGAAAGGCCGGAGGAACCGCAAACTGCGAGCAAGGAAGATCAACATCTGGTATTCGTGAAACCACCCACCCTCCCATACATAATTGTTAAACCTTACAAGGGGGTAGAAGTAAGGGAGCGTTCACAGATCTTCTACACTACCAACACCTTTGTGTTGGATGATCATGATGTGACAGATTCATTTGTATTAGAGGTCTCGAATGAGCTCCCAATTCTGAAGGAGGGCGTGCATGCTGCATTGCCCAAAGCTATAGATGCACCGTTTGTTGTTGACATTTCCAAAGGAGAGGGTATCACGTGATGAATCACAACAAGTCTAGCCAAAGACTTAAAAGAAAGGCGCTCGTTGGGAGACACCCCAACTTTGTTTTTATTTCTTTTATTTCTTTTATTTCTTGCATCTATTTCAGTTTTAGTTTAGTTTTAAATTTTTTTTATATTTAATAAAGCCCTAACTTGGTCTCTTGAATTTTTGCATGTGTTATGCTTGATGAGCACCAGAGGCATTTGGCACACCCCCTGAGTTTTGCTAGGTTTGACTATGGATTACATTTTTTTTGGAGTAATTTGAGCATATTCTTTTTTTGGGAATTAACATATTACTAGAGTTTTAGGTGTTTTGAGACTTGGTTGGGATATATCCAACTTAAGTCGCTGCATTAGTGGCGGGTCTTTGAGTAGACCCAAAATCCTAGACTTCATTCCATCATCTTGTTGATTTCACCCTTAGTTGAAAAACTTCGGGCTCGCAAGACTTGATAGGAATAATTTGAATTAACTCCTATGCATATTAGTTCTTGCTCTTATTATGATGATTTTATTTCATAGTTTCCTTAGTCACCTTGACACGCGATATTTTGTGCACTCACTAGTATTTGAAGACTTTTGTTATGCATGCATTTGTATCATCTTCTTATTATTTATCCATGTTCATTTTCACCACTATTTTTTTTCTTTTTGTTGCATGGATTCCTTGACTTGTTTTGAACCTTGAGGATAAGGTTCGAAATAAGTTTGGGGGTACTTTAAGATTTGTGGATTGAGTTGGATGGACTTCTTTGCGAAAAACCGCAGGTGAGATCGTTTAAATTTTTTCAATTATATGCGGTTGACGGATGGTAATGGTGGTGTTTAGTGTCCTTTTATTCTTTCATTTCTTCCATTTCTTTTCCCTCCATACTTCTCTTTCTCATTTCATTAGGAGTTGATACACTTTCATGCATGTTTTTAGTATAGTTTTCCTTTTTATATTGTTTAGAGTCCCCCGAGATTTTGTTTCATACCTTTGGTTGTGGATGAGTGCATTATGGTTGCCTTTTTGACTTGAAACTTAAGAAAAATTAGGAGAAACACTCACTCGAGTCCGTAGCCCAACATTTTTATGATTTCATGATTAAGGACTTAGTATGATGGTTAAGCCTTGTGCTAGATACCAAAATGGGCAGACGGTCAAAATTGTGCAAGTGATGATGTTTTAACCTACATTGGGGAATTTACTTAATTATAATAAAAGTGAGAAGGGCTAACATGAGTTTTCAAAATATAGAGAGTCCCACAAGGTTCCATAGGAAATAGAGCAAGAAAACTTGTGGTGGGAAAAAGTGAGAAAAACGGTCCATAGGAAATGGAGCAGGGATCGTATGACTTGAAAAAAAATTTGGAGAAAAAAATAGAGAGTATACATATAAAATGAATAAAGGCGGAAGTCTATGAAAACTCCTCAAATAAAAGATTTAGCTTGAGTGCTTATAACTAGATTAAGTGAGCTTGTAAACTTGCGTGCTTGAATGTGTAGTCCAATAAAACTCATGAGTAGTTGATGACCTTTGTCTTGACCGAGTCTATGTCTTTAAAGTATGATCTTAATTGTGTTTGGGTTGCGACTCTTGATATATCATAACTCCGAAATTTCTGGAATGGCTTGTTAACTTGGCGGCTATGTAACCAAAGGAACTCCGTGAATTCCTGAATCGGGTATATTAGTTGAGTCAGTGCATAGTTATATTAGGAGTCTAGTTTATTTATGTGTTTGTCATTTACACATTTGCTCGGGACGTACAAAGTTCTACCTTCGTGGTTATTTGATAAGTCGTTAATTATTCATATTATATATAATTTATTTGTATATATTTTATGTTTAAGTCTCCAAAATACTAGCCTAATTACATTTATTTGTCATTTTCAGGATTTTTGGGGTGCACAGTTGAATTCGTGACGAAAAATCATGTGGAATTGAGTATTTATATGCAGTGATCAAATGCTAGAGGTTTTGCCTCGAAATATGCACAGTTGATTTGGTGATGAGAGCAGTTGAAGTGACGCAACTAGGACATGGTCGAGCTACTCACGCACAACAATTATTGGTTCGTTCTCGGATACGCGCGTCACCAGCTCCCATATTTTCACATTAATCGTGCGATTTCCTCCGACACTTCAAAGCCGCCACGTGTCGCCCACCTGTTCGACAGTCCTTCACACCAGCAGCCTCTCCTACTGATACAACACGCCTGCCACGTCTGCACGCCAAGCTGCTCATCGAACCACGTCATGACACGAGGCTGCCCTACCTGCACAGCACGCTCACACGAGCAACATCTCCCCAATTCAACAGCCGTTCGATTTTCTCGGGATGCGCACAGGCACGTTCTCCCACTAATTCGCTCGTGCACCTATGCATTTTCGCGGCTATAAATTCGTCATGCACGCCAACGATCATCCTCGGCGTGCACACTATTGTACATCTCACGCGTGTCATCCTTGATCTCGCGTACCACTAGGCACCAACCAATTTATTAATTATTTTACTTAATTTCGTGATTATCTCTTCAATTTATGTCCAAACTAAATTTCGAAAAATACCTTAATTTCACCAAAATTGGAGAAATATTCCCACCGGCTCCGAAACTCGCTAACACCCATATATACTCTACTTGACCCTATTTCACTTCGAAATAATGTATAATACATCAAATATGCACACAACATACAAAAATAATATTAAATTTATAATTCGATCCGTAATGTGTGGGTCCCACTTCGGATACCTATATATCAAATTAAATCCGAAAATACTTAATTAGCAGCCTAATCAAGTTTATAAAACTCTCGAATGTCACAAAATCTAATAAAACTTTTGGATATATTAAATTCATAAGAGATTTAAAAAATTCATGTGGAGACGATATCTCATTTATCACTATTACAAGTTAATAGTAAAATACGAGAAATTATTTGTGCACGATCGACATGTGTCACAATGTGGTATTAACAAGTCAAGTGAAGATTACGAAACACTAAAAAATTTATATTATAAAAAGGTCCCTTCCAGGTTCTACTGTTGGTTTCTGTTTGACAGAGGTTGACAATTGGGTCTTAATAAGTCGAATAGAGTGACTCGCAGATTCACTTAAGTAGACTTACTTATATGAGTGTAGAAATGTGGCAACTTCTTATGAGCCTAACCGACTCTAGAGGACTCAATAAATATAGGATTTGCACAAGGCCATTAATGTGCAATCAACAAAACACTCTTACTTACATAAAATCGGTATGTGCGATATTTCTGGTTTTGCCGCAAGGGTCTTTAGTTGAAGATCCGCTCACTGTAGTGCCTGATGAAACTTTGAAGTGCTTGCACTAATTGAAAAGTTCAAGTCCAAAAGACACTTTTTATTTATGTATTGATTTCGGAATGACGTCATATGTTTTTGTTCGTGTTATTTCCTAAGTGTAATTTTCAATTTATGTGTCTATATAATTTGAAAATGGGGAGAAATTGTAGGATTAAAAAAAGAAAAAAAGTTATATTGTCTGGCGCTGAGCTCGGCGCTACAGCGCCAGGTTCAGAGCCCAACACCATAAGCTTTGTCTCTTGGCATTGAAGCGCCAGGACGACGCCTCAGCGCCCGGAACGAAAAGTTGCATTTTTAGGGTGTTATTTGATCCATTTTTTGGTACCTATTTGCATCAAAACTCACCCCTTTGTGGATAGACACAAAGTCTCTTGATTTTCTATAATTAAAGAAATCTAGAACGTATTAAACACATTGAGAAGCATTGAAACATAAATGTCTTTTAAATCAAAGTGTGTTCTTGTTCATAGCATCATTCTCTTAAAGTATCATACAAGAGTGTTCTTGGTTGGAGTTGTGTTACACACATATTATAAAACAACTATTAGAGACTTGATTATATCTTAAATGCAAGTTTCGATTTTTCCATTGTGTACTCGAGGTTTCGACCGATAGGGAGAAGTCTTATCTAAAAGAGAGCAATTGCGCGCCTCAAGTTTTTGTTTGGTTTCTCCATTCTCATCTTGATTTCTCTGTCTGAAGAAGTTTGTTCCAACATTATTAGGGATAAATGCAACAGAAACACACAATTAAACATTCAATAATTAAAAATATTTAACAATCCAAACTCTCTCGTGTGCGCTACGAGTGTGCATACAAAACTAACTTATTAAGTCCTTTTTATAGACCACAACTCCTAAGAGCATGCCCTACCAACGCTATTATGGCCACCAAAATAGCGCAATATTGTTGCTCCAACCCTACGCTATTTTGATGTGGATTATACTACGTGGATAGTGCAGATGAACAGTGCCGCACCAATTTAGTGTCGCGCTATTCACAGCACTAAACATATTTATTAATATTTATAGATTTTGTATTTATCTTTATACCTTATATAATGTTTATTTCATTTAAAAATGAATAAAATAATAATAAAGTAAGATAGTGTAAAAGATAGTGTTGGTGGGTTGGAGAAGATAGCAAAATTTGGTGTTAATGTTACATTAAAATAGTGCAAAAGTTACACTATTTTAGTGTTTGTGGTTGGAGATGCTCTAATCCCTATCAAACTACTCACAATCCCACACAAACAAAATACTTCTAATGTAATCACAAAACACTAAAAATCATACTAAAACTCAACATTCTAATTAGACACAAACTAAAACACTAAAGTCCTAATTATATTAAGAATTAGAGTTTGAGCTAAAAATCCAACACCAGTTGGTTGGCAACCTACAATTAGTGCCAATCATCAAATCATCATTTTTTTAATGCCAATTAGTTTTGTGCATGAACAAGAAAGAAAAATCTCAAATCTTTCATTTTTTTTTTTTTTTTTGGGTTGTACTCAAATCTTTCATTGATTCCACTGTATTGAAAAAGTTAAAAGACTAGGAAAGAAAAAAGGATAAGAACGTATTCAAGTTATATGCTCTTTAGTGATCTTTACATTCTATTCCTACCTTTATACTTGGAATTCCACTAGCTAGTCGCTTGAAAGAAACAAAAGAACCAAAGTACAAGCTAGCTTAATCATTTATTTACTTTTGATTGTTTGTACTCCCAAATAGTTTATACAGCATATGTTTTTTGATAGGACATATATAGCATATTTTAAAACTAAGAAGACTTACCATGCATTTTGTTGATATCAGTATTTCTTTTTCTTATAATCATTATTTGTTCTTAATCCAATTGACTAGTAGTATTATGTCTTAAAGGAGGCCACCAAAATTAACCATATAAATATTTAAGGATGATATTCCTATACAATTTGCTTTTGAGTTTAAGATGTTCTGATTAATATGCATGATTCCTTAATTTCATCTTCACGATGATTAATCTCAAAATACATATATCGTGAACTCTTTGATATAACAATAGATATCGATCCCTACCACTACTATAAATATGCTCCATTCGTTCCTCAATATTAATTTATCACAATTTGACATTTGCACTAAAACTAAGCAAATGATTGATTCATTAAAAGATTTTGCAATGAGTCTAAATATCTATCCAGAATGACTATTATTATACTAGATATTATGAAAAAAAGTAACTGATTCTATTGTTAATTAACTAACCAAATTGACCGAAGATACCATCAGAAAAGAAACAATTAACGCTTTATTGTTTTCTAAATGTGACAAATTTGTCAAAAAAGAGGTCTCAAAATTAATGCGAAAGATGTTTACAAATAAAGAAAGTATATCAAGGCATCTTTGATAATAGTGTTTGTTCTAACCTAATCGATATTTAAATATGTAATCTCATTGTGATCTCAAGTAGAATTAATCAACAGAGACATGAGTGCGAGCGACATGGAGACATGGACGGAGGTGGTAAGGAGAGACCGGCGAGGGACGAACAAAGAAGCACAATGTGATGGTTCGGTGGCGACAAACAACGAAAAGAATTGGTATTTCTCTGCAGAGCGAAAAAACATTGCTGTTGAGTGACCCAAGAACAAAAGTTTGAATATTACCGAATACACTCTCAATGAGTGTTTCAAGCTGGAACTCGAAGATAGTTTCCTGATCTGCGTTGTCGAAACCTAGGACTAGTTTATCTAACATTCGGGATGTGAGGAGAGGCGACTAAGGCGGGAAAAAATGACCATCATGGTTGTACAGGTGTTGGCAAATACAAGAGAGTGTACAATCAAGATAATTAAAATACACGCCGGAGGATGGCAATCTGTGGTGATTCCAAAGGCCAGGGAGATGAAGGCATGGGGACGACTGAGGGAGGCTTTCTCTTTTTATATCAAGGGCAACACTAGGTAGGTGAGGGGGTTCCGTCCTAAGCCTATTGTAACCAGGAGTGACAGGAGGGAAGAAGGGTAGGGTCAACCACTTATACCATAGGGTTTAGGCCAAAATGTCAGGGAACAACCGATTCTTGCACCCATAGTTAACCTTTCGTCAATTCAGCCTATTCCTAGTAGGAGGACGAGCGAACCTGAGATTAACGATCGAGCCCCTGCGATAGAATGTAAGCTTGCTCTGTTTGTGTTCAAAAAGGTGTGGTCCACACCGTAAGAGGAGGTGGAAGCGGTTTTGTCGAGGGGGTTATCGAAACAGGTGAAGTTAAAACCTATAGGTATGGACAGGGATGTCATGGTGTGCTCTAGTATGGAAGAGCGGAATCAAGTCCATAAATTCGGTTGTAGCAAGGGGAAGAACCTGATCTTTCGTATACATCCGTGGAACCCTGATTTCCACTGGATGGAGCAATAATAAGGTGGATTGAATTGTTGGGTGGCACAAAAAGGCCTTCCCTATAATATGTAGAATAACTTTACTTTCAAAATGCTAGGGGATAAATTTGGGGGACTCCTGGAGGTCCACCCAGAGACTCTTGCAGGATCGAATCTTGAGTATGCTTATTTGAAGGTCCAAGGCAATGAGCAGAACTTTCTCTTAATAGAAGTGGTTGTCCCTGGTAGGGTAAAGAAACAACTTTGCAAATCTGGAAGATTGAGGGAGGCTGGGACTAAGAACATATGGTGGCCACACCGATGCCGAGTAACGCCATGCCAGAGGGGAGGACTAGAGTTCGGATTGACAACACACACCCTGTCTGACATGGGCGTATGAGGCTCATGAAAAGGCGTACGCGATGCCCGAGACACCAGCAGTGGCTGTCTTTGCTATGCCACTTGACCTAATATTAAATGTGGAGGGGGAGAGAGAGAATCAGGAAGGCGATGTGGCACAAGCTGGGGAAATGGCAGTGTTGGCGATGACTGAGATACCTAAATTCTTATCCGATGAGAGGAATGGAGGCAATACGGAGCATCCTCAAGGATCAATATTTTTCAGGGATGATATGATAAATGAGAGGGGCAAAATCCCTCAATGGGAATATGGGGAGTCATCCGTTCAGCCTCATCTAATAGTGATTGATGAGCCTCACTATCAAAACGATAGGAATGGGCCTGTTGAGAAGTGCCGAGCATTGAGTGATAGTGCGGCGAGGGCCCAGACTATGAAGGGGGCTTTAGCCCAGCTTAACTTTGGGAGTAGTTGGAACTCATACTTCATTTCTGAGCTTATTTAGGTAGCAGAGGAGTACGATAAACAGAGACCCGAGGAAGTCGAGAAAGCCCAAGCCCAAATGGCAAGTTCAATGAATGCAATGGCTCAACACAATAATTTGTCCAACTCTGACCCAACTTTTTCGAATAAGGCCATTAAAGCGGCAAGTAAATATGACGCCAAATCGATAGAGGCAGGAGGCGATGATCGACTAATTAGAGACACCCCAATACACAATCATGATCAGCCGAAGGCAGGAGTTTGGACTGTTAACTTGTTTGACTCCAATTTATGTAATGTTGTCATTGTTGTCGCGCAGGCATATGACGAATCGATAAGTGGAGTGCCCCCAACCATGTGGAACGATGGGGATACAAATAGTAATGAGCCCGAAGTGCTGAGGACGGGGGAAATTATGGGACAACGGAGTAGGGAGGTGGCTTTTATAAGGTCAAATGGTAGAGCCGTGATTGAGAATGGGGGAGTGGAGGGTGACAATGATTCTGTTTCTGGTGAAACTACTGTGGAACTAAGAGGGAATTCTAGTGAGGATGAGGGTGACGCTATGCCGGAGGGGGATTGGGGCTCCCTACGAAGTAGTTTCTCGGTGAGTACTTCGGTGGCTTCGAGTGACCGACAAGTTCCTGCCTTTGACGATGATGAGGGACTAGTAGAAGTTGTGGAGAATACACTTAGAGGTACGAATGTAGAACAAGAAAACTAGACTTTCGCTCAATCAGCGGGGTTAGAGGCAGTTAGATGACTTTTTGATTCTATTGCTTCTTTGGGGGATGATGAAGTGACACTGGACTTGCAACAAAGTGTTCAAGCATTAGTGGGTGATAATCCCCAAGAGCAGCATGATTAATTGAATTTAGCACAAGTCTCGGAGGAGGCGTTGGGCGTGGTGCCTCTTGCGGTGGAATTTGACTTCATAAATTCTTGTGGCGTTATGATTAACAAAAGATCCCTCATGCCACTAGAGAGGTAGAGAAGGAGGATTGTGTTTGAAGTTAACTATGGAACCCTTCATCGACGACATGCCTTCTAGTTGAGTACCACCTTGGTCTGGGTAGAGGAATATTCCTAATAAAGATATTTAGCTGGAATGTGCGTGGTCTTTGTGTCGAGAGTAAACGGGGGTTGATTAAAAAAGTGGTAGAAAAGCACAAGTCGGACATTGTGATCTTGCAGGAGACTAAACCGGAAATGGTTGATAGGGGAGTGGTGGCATCAATTTAGCGCAATAGATTTAAAATTTGGCCAAGCCTTCCATTAATGGGTAGAAAATGAGGGATTATGACTATGTGGTATGTCTGTCAATTGAGTGTAATGGAGAGTATGGTGGGGGATTTTTTTCGTGTTGATTAAAATCAGTGGATAGAGAAGTGAAAACTAGTGGTGTTCAGGTATGTGCGGGCTATGCAGTACGTCAGGGAAGAATGAGTTCTGGGATGAGTTAGGGGCATTATATAGGGTCTATTCACCAAGGTGGGTGTTGGCAGGGGATTTTAATGTTCTGAGATTCTTAATGGAGAAAATAGGCAGAGCTTCTATCACCACTTGCATGAGAAAGTTTGATGGATTAATTAGGGAAATGGAATTGGTGGATGCATCACTCACTAATGGGCTGTCTACTTGGTCGAATTTCCTGGAACATCTAATATGTGCTAGATTTGACAGGATCATGGTCACAAATCAATGGGAAGGGATGCATAGATGTGGTAGATAGTTCCTCGGTGAACGTATCACATCAAATCATTATCCGGTGATTCATGTGACTTGTATCGCCCAATGGGGCCCCTCTCCGTTCTGGTTTGATAATGTTTGGTTGGGACATTGGGATTTCAAATCCAAAATGCGAAACTGGTGGCACGAGCGTGGAAGCTTTGGGGGGACAGGGCACACTATAATGAGGAAGTTAGATTTGGTAAAAGAAAAGATTATTCAATGGAACAAAGGCGAGTATGGTAACCTGCAAGTCAAGCGCAATGATCGCATACAACCAATCACAAGACTTGATGCGGTGGATGATGGGTTGGGGTGGAACAGGAGAAATGGGAGTCCAGAAAGGCCCTAAAACAAGAGCTTGAATATGTGTTGCTTATAGAGGGGAGAATGACCCATCAAAAGCTAAAGGTGAAATGGGCTAAAGAAGATGATTCGAATACCCTTTCATCATATGCTCAATGCTAGGAAAGGAAGGAATGTGATAGATCGTATCCATATTAACGCGGGAGGAGGGGGTACACCGAAGATCCAGACTTGGTGGAACAAACAATGTTAGATTTCTATAGAAATCTTTATTCATGTGCTAATCCTAGTTAATGGGAGGTGAAGGGAATTGAGTGGTGCCCACTCGAGGAGGGACTAGCTGCTTCTTGGGAGGTCGATTTTACTGTGGAAGAGGTTTGGAGAGCAATGTGTAGTTGTGGGAGCGACAAGGCACCAGGGCCGGATGGTTACACTATGGCGGTGTATAAGGAATGTTGGGAGTTTCTCAAAGAGGATGTTATGACATTTTTGAAAGATTTTCATCGCAATTGTGTGGTGAGCTCGAGGATGATTGACACTCACATTTGTCTCATTCCGAAAGGTAACATCTCGGGGCATGTGTCGGATTTTCGGCTTATAAGTTTAGTGACATCTATTTACAAAATTTTATCAAAGGTGTTGGCACTTAGGCTAAGAGAGTTTCTTACTCATATTGTTGCCCATGAACAAAATGCCTTCACCCGAGAAGACAAATGCTCGATTCGGTATTAGATGCAAGTGAGGCGGCGGAATTTGCTACCAAGAAGAATCATAAGGGCTTTGTACTTAAGTTAGATTTTGCCAAGGCATATGATTTTATTGATTGAAATTTCCTCGATCATGTCTTAGAACGAAAAGGTTTTGGCATGAGATGGAGGAAACGGATTTGTGGGTGTGTATCATCGGTGAACTTTTCTACGATGAACAATGGGAGGCCTCGGAGAAGATTCAAGGCTCAAAGAGGCTTGAGACAAAGGGACCCAATGTCACCATTTATTTTCATTCTTGTAGCGGATGTGATGAGTAGGATGTTGGATGTCGCCAAGGGACATGGTTGAATCAGAGGTCTCCAAGTAGGGAGAGAGGTGATTCATGTGACCTATTTGCAATTTGCGGACGACACTCTTTTGTTTGTAGGTGTTTCCAAGGAAGCTGTTAAGGACATGATAAGGGTGGTTCTAGTTTTTGGACTTAATCTTAATCCACACAAATCTTTGCTTATGGGCATCAATGTGGAGAGTGACTTGGTGGGGAAGACTACGAGGGAGCTTGGGTGCGCTGTGGGTGGTTGGCCATTTAAATATTTGGGTATGCCGCTTGGAGGGTCGGCGAGGAACAAGGTTTTTTGGGAGCCGATCATAAAGAAGATCTCCAAGCGATTAGAGGGATGGAAAGGGGGTGTTTGTCTAAAGGAGCGAGATTGACTATGATAGGATCGGTGTTGGAGGCTCTCCCATCATATTTTATGTCTCTGTACCGAATGCCGGTGGGGGTAGATGAACATGGTGAACAATTAATGCGACAATTCCTATGGCAAAAGATGGGTACCGATTCTTTTTATTCTCTTGTTTCATGGGATATGGTGACTAGGCCTAAAGAGAAAGGGGGTCTTGGGGTGCATTAATTACACGAGCGGAACACAACTCTGCTTGTAAAATGGTTATGGTTGTTTCAGGAGGAAAGATACGCACTATGGGCACAAATTATAAAAAGCATCTATGGGAAGGATGGTAATGGGTGGGATCCTGATCAATGCTTTAATCCGTCAGCACGTGCGCCATAGTGGGCCATTGCTAAATGTAAGGATGAGTCTTCAAAGGGGCTTATGTATAGAAACAGTGAAGTGTGGCGGCCTCAAATCCCGAGGCCGCCGTGGGACTCGCCATGTCGCATCCCACGTCACCAAGCCCTGCCACGTATTGGTCCGCTTACCTTTGACACCCCACGACCTAACTGGTTGCTTGCACTTTTCCAACTAACACTAATTTAGCTAATAAATCTCCATTTAAGTATTAATAATTTAATTAGCCAGTTAACCAATTTATCAAGTTATATTACAATTCTATAGCGGAAGTCTTTAAATGAGTATGTTATGCAATATTTAACAATCATAAATAGTGGAAAACCCGGCAAAAAGATACCATGTATATATCAAAGGTGAGATAAATACAGCAAAAGACCCATATACATGTATTCGGTGTTCTACAGTCCCCAAAACCCAATGAAAAGTAAATACGTGCATATTGTAGTCACACACGAGATGGTGTCACTATCTTAGAGGTAGTTGCCTAATACCTCTTCGCCCTTGCCCTTGCTCGTCAAATGATCTACATTCAGCCACCCAACAAAAATCATGATGGGTGCAGTGAGTAAAATCCCAAGAGAAGTCCACACAATATTCAGCGAGAAATCAAATAAAACTACAAAACATGCAAGTATGCTATCTGACAACAAAAATACATACTTTCATGAACGTATGGCAATACAAAAGATTCGAGCAACAGACAATATGTGACAAGTCACCTTATTTAAACATCTAAACACCTACCGATTATGATACCACCTACAGTTCCTATTGTTGTCTATAAATCAGAGTTCAGTTAATTTTTTTTTATCTAACAAGTTATTCAGCGGAAGTCTTATTTCATTACTAGTGGACATTAGATCCTAAGGCCTAACCTATTGTGGAAAAACCAGGAAATAGTGATCACATGCATATATAAACAAAAGTGGTGATATATATAACATGTGTCTGGTCAGATGTTCCTATCACTCAACCAAAAAGTAAACATATCATGTATATAGAGTATGTAATACAAAAGAATGCAAAACGTACAAAAATATGTCGTAGCAGTCCTTCACTGGCTCAGAGGCAGTCACCAATCTTCTCTTTGCCTGGTATGCTACTCGGCTGATTTGCACCCACCGTCACAAACTAGACGGTGAGTACATGAAATTATTTAAGTAATAATGAGAGACATCGATCCACATTCCCAAATAGGCAACAAGTATCAAATGACATAATTTAAATAGAAACTATGCTGAAAGAAACATCATGCAAAGATATACTTGAGTTAACCAAATATGAAACTGACTCAAGGCTAAGTAGTAATGGATTATCTTCATCACATTAGCCTTTCCACTACAATGTGAGCTCTGCTCCATAGCATTTCATTACAATTTGAGCTCTATATCATAATGTCAAAAGGTCGTACGTACGATTACGCCTTTTCTATTCCAAGTGAATTAGTCGTCACCGGAATGTATACTTGCTAACATACCCGAGTTTTAATACTCGTCATGTTCACCCAAGTTATTCTTGCGCCAACAAACCCCGAGGTCCGGTCCCCGTTCGAGGCACGTTACCCCGTGTGTCATGCAAGGTAGTGGAGAATTTCCATAACATCCCGGAAAGTCTAGTGACCCCCGTATGAAAGCTGAATTTCTATCATCAAATGACCCTAACCACAAGAACCACTTTCATTTTCAATAATGACTCGGTAATAGAATCCAAAAAATGTAACTGCATACTAATGCACAAAGGATTAGAGTCAAAACAAAACAACTAACATCATAGCATGCTATATCACTGTCTTTCATACACAACAATCAACATGACAAAATAGAGGAATTAGAATCAATGATATACAAACAGAATACGCTATGAGCAACATCATCAAATGAGCACTGAACAAGTCATAACATATGAATGTCAAAGGCAATTCAGTTCGAATAACTGAGAATAAATAAATAAATGGAATGAAATGTAAATAAATGTCTCAATCAGTTTACTTACATACACACATCAATTCCTAAGCTAACCGGCTTTCGTCGCGTCGATGTACGCACCCAATACCCCGTACTAGCTCCTTTACGGTCATAACATTTGACAAGTTATCAATTTAGATTCAAGATTACTTATTTAAAGTTCCTAAATTGGTCGAAATCGAATTCGAGACTAATTTGCCAATTTCGCGCTTTTCGAGGTAAAAACCCCGTAAAAGTCGCGTCCGAAATTTCAAATCTTGTATTTTTCATAGAAACTTATCAATTTCTATTTATTTTGTCGAAATATAATTTTTCGGAATTTTATGGAATTTTCCTGAATTTTCCAGCATTTTAACCAACAACAACGAACACAACAACAACCGAAATCAACAACTCACCTTGGAGCTCGGTCTCTCTCTCCCGATCTCTCTCCTATTTCTTTCTTTCTTCTTTTTCTTCCCGGCTCTTCTTTCTTCTTCTCTGTTTCTCTGTGTCGTTTTTTTTTTCCTTCTCTCCCAACCGACTTTGGAGATCAAAACAAAAAGGGATAAGTTAACTTTGGTCTCATTTGACCAATGTAGATATAGACATATCTATATATATATGTGGCTATAGTTATATGATGTATGAAGTGATGTGACAATGTAAGGACCACTAGTTTTTTTTTTTTTTTTTTTTGCACATTTTAATTGAACTAATTACGCTTACCCCACGAACTGCTACCTCGGGCCCACGTCGGCGCGCGACTCGAGACGCATCCCCGCTCGTCTCGGTATCTGCATACCCGTAAATGACTTAGTAGTCTACACATATACAATACACTAGGCAAACAACACAACAAATATAACATTTACCTCGGCCACCGTGCCTCGGTAGTGACACATATCTCGCTGCGGGTCCCACGTCACATGTCATTTTGTCCTGATTAACGAATTAAATGTGTATTAATTATTGGGCCGTGACACAATAATAGTAGCACAGCTCAACAAAAAATAATTAAACAAAGTAGCAATTAACGAGGTAAAAGAGAATGTAAAAATACAACCGTTAAGTCAATATACACATAAATCTCTCCAATGAAAACCCAAGGATGTGTCTCTTGTAGCAGACTATACCATGCATCAGAGCTAAGGATCTTTCCAGTGGGCTTCTCCAGCAACCTCCACTTTCCCGTTACCTTAGTCCTCGCGACTCTGGGCCTTTATTATGCGCTACACCGACACCTGCACCTTAATGCAGCTCGGGTTGTAATTCGCCGAGGGCCTAATCACACGTGCTATGGTATAGTGTGCCTAAGTCCGTCTACACATCCCGGTATGAAAAACCTCGATAAACCACTCAATCGGTTAGAAAAACCAGTGAACTAAAATAGTTCGACACCCATCACATGCATAAGAAAAACGAACTGAATATTGTGGAGTATTCTCAAGGGTTTTACACACCTCAATCCGCGCTCCGACTTCCCAGGACTCCCGAATCCTACACGATTAGCTCCCTGATACTTGAGCTGTGGTCCCCTAAGTCTCTGAAGTCCAATTTTACATATTTAGTATGTTTATAGGTGTTTGGGTATGTATTAAGTCGAAAATCCCAAAAGCAACCATTCAAATTCAATTTCATCTGTCATTAGCACGCTAATAGGACTGCCTAACGCGATAGGTGGAGTTAGCGCGCTAGGAAATATGTCTAGCGCGCTACTGTTCTTCATTTTGAAAAATAGTTAAGTGCCCAGAATGGTGAGCGCGCTGACCAACCTAGTTAGCGCGCTAACTGCATTTTGTGATAGATACCTCAACTCGACAATTCTGTCACCAACTCCTCAATTAGCTAACCAGACCCATAAATATATTCTCCACTCCATTGTGACTCCAAAATATCATTTAAACCAACAAAACAACACCAATTAGCTCAAATTCATTAATTTCATGAAATCACTAGTTTTTCCAAATTCACCCAAAAACCTAATTCATTCAAAATCAGTTGTAAACTCCCATTTGATATCATAATTATAGTTGTAATTCATCAAAACAATCTAAGAAAGCAATGACCAAATCCTCATATTCGAATTAGACCAAAATATCCCATTTATGAACTCAATCGAAAATGTAGATGATGGAGAAGAAGACTACCTCAATTTGATCCACAAATTTGACCTCCCAACCCTTGAAACCCAGCTGCAAATCTCTTTTCTATCCTCTGATTTCCAGAATTAAAAGTGGTTTGGTTGCATGTGTTTGATCAAATCACCTATATATCAAGATGGGATGGATTACTAGCCCTCGATCTCTATGTATTTACGTATCCCGTGATTAATCTCATGACCCACAACTTGCCACTTATCCCACTAACTCTCCACTAACTCCCTTTTAGTGACACCAATTTGATACTTTATTGGTTCCTAGATGTGCCAACACGTATCTCTGAGACAATCTTATAGTTTCCATTATAATTTCACCAACTATAGACCTTTGTTTATTTAATCTAATTACTTAGCTTAAGCCCATTATAATACCTATGATTGGTGTTTCCTAGCTTGGGTTATTTGGAAAGAGAAGGTTAGTGTTGCGGCAGTCCTCCAAAGGAGAATACTAGATTTGTCGATCTCACTACATCAATGTGTGCTATGCAAAAACCATGAGGAGTCCAACAATCATGTGTTCTTCACGAGTGAGTTCGCGAAGCATCTATGAGAAAGGCTAGCCACCGAAATAGGGATGAGGTGGATTTATCCGACTGCGATACATGAGTGTTTCGCATTGAGGATACATGGGGAAGCCGTGAGCAAACACAAGGTATTGTGGCAAGCAGGGCTGCGGCAACTGTGTGGTGGATATGGGCTGAGCGAAACCGCTAAACATACGAGACACTATTTAAAGACTAGATGGAAATATGGGAGGCTGTGAAGAGAGCCTTGGCGATGATGCTAATGGGGTCTAAAATTCTCAAGGTGCAGACGTGGACAGAGCTGAATGGGTCATGGAAGCGCTTAATGTAGCACGGGTTGTTAGGATGGAGGTTAAACAAGTGGATGGTGGCTCTCAAGATGAAGTTGTAGTTTGGGGGTCCCTTTGTATGTATTTTCTTTTACCACTTTTGTAATCCCAGTTACAGGATCACGGGTTCAACCTAGTTGATTCGGTGTGAATGTGACACCACGATGAAGGCTCGTTTCATCAATGGCGGCCTCTAAAGTGGGGGAATCTTGTTGATATTTATCAGGAACAACACGTTTTTCCCCTATTACAATGGTAGTGTTTTTTCTTGACTTTGTTTATAAGAAACACATTGTTTCTCGCTGATGTACGTATGTGATTGTCCCCTGTACAGTTTTGGGCTATAATAAATAAAGTCTCGTTCATATAAAAAAAAATGCATCTTTGATAATACATTTGGATGAGCGGCTACATATATATATATATATATAGAGAGAGAGAGAGATGGGGGATCGATTTGTTACCAATAGGCGAGAATGGAGGCAAGTTGTTGATTTTTTAACTTTTTTTAAAAAAGGGAGGAAGTATCAATTAAAAAATAGTTTTTTTCTAGTTTTTTTAAATAATTTTTTTTTCTACTTTACTAATCCAAAAAAAATCACTCGTCTTTCAGCTCAGGTAGGTTAACCTCAAAGAAGAGCAACACGTTTTTAGAATAACTCAACTAGGTTGACCCATTTATAGAAAATATATATTAATTTCACTTTCGCGCATTCGGTTTTTAGAAGTGTGAAACTTCATCCCAAACCGACATAGAGACAATTAACCCTGAGTTCCACCACATTAACGAAGCCATAATTATAATTCATGACATTCGAAATTAGATATTATACTATAAAATTCAGTAGGGACGACTAAAGATTACCCGTACTAAAGCACAATGTTTTTTTTTACAACTAAGCTCAAGCATAATATTATTGGCTAATGCACTAATTAGTATTGGAGCATCTTCACGAGATTTCTGTTTTCAGGTCTATCATTTATATATTCAACCACAGCTAAGGTAATATATATATATATATATATATATATATATATATATATATATATATATATATATATATATATATATATATGCCACGGCTATTTGGACCTCACATTTTGCTCTCTTTACTCCATTACTTCACTGTATCTCCTTTTTGATCTTTTTTTTACTACTTTTACCCTATTTTTTATAAATTATTTCAAAACTACCCCTCACCCTCAATGAATGTTTACCCCATCTCCTACCTTCATCCCAACACCCTACATTGCTCTCTATTTCTCGGTTTTAGTCATTGTAGAACATTTGTACTTGATCACTAAATGTTGTAGGAGTGTTTTTGTGTTGAACAAAGTCGGATGTGGTCGCGTTGTGTCCAAGAAGTGAAAAAATCTCGTTTGCGGGGTTCGGTCGACTCCGATCGATACCTCTTTAGATGTATCGCCGACTCCGATCAATTATGCGAAATGAACTCGATTTTAATTGATGACGGAAGGATCCAACCGAGACCTCTAAAGATGTGTCGGTCATGTGTGTCCGACACCTCTTCAGAGTTGTCGGCTCTGTGTAGCTGACTCCAGCGAGTAACAAGGACGAACAAAAAAATTTCAAAACTCCTAAAAAATGCATGATAATGACCAGAAAAATAGTGGGTCTTGCTCGGAATCGCTTAATATTTCCGATTCCATCGAGACTTTGTACCCAAAATGCAAGATTTAACCTCCAAATCGAAGCCTTAAACTCAACAACAAAATCACAAACAATACCGACTCAAGAAAAGAAAAAAAAACTCCAATAAACTTCGAAATCGATACTAAATGAGATGATGAATGCACACATGACGTCAAATCGATGTGATTTTGCTCGAATTTCATCGGATTTGGGTTGGTGGCGAGAATGCGATTTGAGAGAGAGGTGACTGGAGGTATGCGCTAGTAGGCTGAGTGTGATATGTGTGAGTAAAAACTCTTTTATATAGAGTGGTGGTTGAATTATTTCACTATGAGTTGAAAAAAATTTAAAAATAAGATAAAAAGAGCAAAATATGGGTCCAAATAGCCTGGGCCTATATATAATGTATGACGAAGACTATGTTAAGCATTGACGCCACAAACGTAAGAATAAAAACAAATGTGATAATAAAATGTATTGGATGCGACGAATAAGCACACTTATAATGCATACCCTCCACTATCAAGATGTCTGGCCCAGATCGTACTTGCCACGTCCGTGAATTACATAGTGTTGGGTGGGCCCAAAGTTATATATGTTGCGATCGTCACTTCGCCTCAAATGTTGGATCGCTTTCATGGGCTCTCCCCCTCGGTTATGTTATATAAACTATATATAACTTCCTAGTACTATGTTATGTAATGAGAGGTTTTAGGGTTGTTTAATTTTGTGTGGGTGATGAGTATATTATTGTCTTTTATTGAATAATAATAACCTTTTGTCTATGTTGTAAATATATCAACCGAAGTACCAACAGTTTATTAGTACAATTAGAAGTAAATTATTGTCCCTTAACTAATGATTCAAGTTCGAGTCAAGAGATCAGAAACATATTTTTTCCTACTATATTAATAGGGGTTCTTTTTTACTTTATTCGAAGAGAACACGTTATTGTTGATCACATACATGTAAATATCAATGGCTACTAGTGAATAAAGTCTTGTTTTTTAAAAGGAAAACAATAATGAGAACTAAATTCACCAATTACTAGTATAGTATGAGGTCACTTGTATAAGAAGTTGAAAGTTCGAGTCTCAGTAGACACAAGTTGTGATTTCTTTCTTATCAAAAAGAATCATGGGAACTAAATTTCACGATCCAGTATTTATTAATTAAAAGTTTTTTTTTTGTTGAGAGAAAATTAGGGAGAATAGGACTAGATCAAACCGCACAAAAGGCTTTGTTTTCAATCACCATATGACCTGGTATTAGTTAATGTGAATAATTAATTAGTACGCCCCCAACTTCACCAACTGGTCATAAAAACTATAGAGTCGCGCGAACGGCACCCCAACCATATATGCATAAAGCAACCCAACGATTTAATTTTTTTGAAGTCACAATGACTCTTATATACGCGCTTCACTAAAATATATACGTTGATTTGTCTTTGTACACAATTGAGGTGCTCATAGCGCGTCTCGAAATTTATTACTAGAATGCTTATATATAGGAATTAAGGGCAACTAATTAAGATTCCTTCAGCTAAAGTAAGTTACATATATATTTATTTATTCTTGTACCTTTAAATATTTGGTTATGTCATGTAAAAAAATATATTTGGTGATAAGAAATAAAGTGTAATAAAGACATAGTCCAAACATCTAATCTTTCTCTTTTTTTTTAAAAAAAAAAAAACGAGATTTTTTTTTGGTCACAACGAGGCTTTATTTATTATAGCTTAAAACGACTTTAATTTTTTATAATTTTTTTTAATTGGTGCTCGAGTATTCGAGGTTTTCACCTATATTAGTATTGAAATTCATTAGAGTTAGTAGGATCATTGAGTGGCGATGCTCCTGCTCATCATAATTTAAAAGACACTTAATTTTCAAGACTCGAACTCGAGTCACAACAGCTAATTAATCTCTTTTATCAAACTAATATAACATATATAAAAGAAAACAAAAAACAAAAATTGCTCAAAAAAAGGGAAAAATTTAACATGCTTTTCTTCTCCAATATCAAGCTGAGCCCTAATTGGGCAAAGTTGAGCAAGAATATTAGGGAAGCAAATTGATGAGCTAGAATTTTATTGTTTAATAGTAAGACCCATCAACGGTTATCATCAGTTGGGCAAGTGGGATTAAAGGATAAAGTGGCTGCAATGCTTAAATTAGGTAAGAGGCTTAGTGGAGAGATTGTCGAAAGCTTTACACGCAAGTATTATATATAGTTGTGGGCAATGGCCATACATGTTGATTTATAATGGAGAAGATAAGTTGAAAAAGTCATGTGTACTGATAACATCACGGAAGGAGTACAAGGGGTCCTGAGTTTCGTTTCGGAAATGTGGTCGGGCATTGCTTTGTGAGTGGAACCATGTCAGGGCACAGTGAAAATTAGGATAAAAGTTGGTTGAGATTGCATAATGTTCCACCATAAATGTTATTTATTTATTTATTTATTTTGTTCAACACATCATATAAGTTATTAATTTACATGTGTTTATATATTTCGTTTTCATCGAAATGGTCTGATTCAACGCTCTAAATGATGAATATATTTTCTTTTTTCAATTTTGATTGATGCGCTACTATTTATTTTTTGATAGGAATACACTACTATATATTGTGTGTATATATATATATATATATATGGTACTATTGATGAAAGATAGAAAATCGAATCAGGCTCATGTACGTAGTAAGTACTGCACGTTTATACCTATTTTATATATGTACAAAAAGGTATATAACCATTACTTTTTGTTAATTGCAAAATTTACATTGTTTAATATAAAAATCAAGTACGCAATGTTGGTCTTATTGCTAAGTTGCTGTTATAGAGAAATAATTAATTAAAAGATACATTTGCAACACTGTTTTTTTTTTTTGCCAACATCATTATTGTTAGAGTTTATTGAACTTGGATTTCCCATGCATATATTTGTCACCTGATTTTCCCAACTAGGATACAAAATTAATGATATAAATATAGTACAAACTAATAAAATGCTTAAAACAAATAAAAAAAGTTATATATTCATACTTCCAAGGGAACCAGGGATAACATGTTGTGCAAGTATCATTTTCGTCTTGCCAATTAATCAAAATGTCTGGCTCAATGATTTGGTATGTGGTATTATTGAAAAAGGTGAAAGTTCTAGTCTCATAGAGGGCAAGAAAAAATTGGTTTCTTTCTTATAAAAAAAATAATGTATGTATATATTGTTAAACAATCACAATGTGAGTAAAAATATTTGTGGAACTGTAACTAAAGCATATTTCAAATAAATAATCGATGGGTTTGAGGGTAAATGTGGAATTTGACTCCCTTAAGTTGGCATGAGACATCATGATAAAAACTTCAAAAGAAACTGCTTCAACAAAATGTTAGGGACTCCTTGAGGTACATAATCATCTCTTTCTTCGTAAAAAAGAAACAAACAAAGAAACAAACTAGTCATGTAATTATCTGTATATAGCTTTTATTGTGTGTGTGAACAAGATATGGTGACTATATACTAGTGTTTTAAACAAAAAAGAAAAATAAATCCCATAAAAAGGAAATCATGAAATGTAGCCTTAAACTTTAAAAAGCAGTGTCATTTATATTCCAAAAGAAAAAAAAAATCAACCTTAAAAGAAAAGAAAAAGAATTTACGTAGGGTCATCATAGTCATAATAACTCTTGTGAGCTATCACTAATTTCCCAAAAGCAATGGTTTCATGATTTCGTAACAAATTCTTATAAAAAATAAATTCATACCAAATTAAATAATCAACCAAAACACAAGAAGAATGAGCTGAGCTTTTTAATTTACTGATACAAGATTCAAAAGTAATCGATCAATCAACAATCTTCCATTCGATCTTTCACATACAAATCCAAGCTTCACAGAATCTTCAAACTCGAACACAAAGAAAGGATAAAAAATGTAACAAAATATTTACATTAATTCTTCTCATGAAACTAACTATTTTTTTTTTATTTAATTAACTATGGGCATCCAGACACTTATCTGATTAGTCTCATAGTCCTTGAAATTACAGAAAGAGACCAACAGTGACCTGACGTTTAGTTGTCTTGAGGAATTGAACTTGACACCGTGTGCCTAATCTACATAGTCCTGCCTTCGCCCTTACCACTGTTTAACTCGTCTTGGTTATCACAAAACTAACAATTTGCATGTATAAACAAGAATTGAACTCAATTTTCTACGTCAACTAAGAAGAACCAATTCAACCCTCATAGAACACACCACCAAATCTAACCACGTGATTGAATAGAAGCGCTCGCGGCGGAATAGTGGACGGTTGTAGCCGCGGCGCCACTGCGGGGGGAGTCTGCACCTCCACCGCAATCACCATCTCGGGCCTCTTAGGCTCACAAGGACAGGGCATGGCAATGAACTTGGGCACTAGGTCCCCTGGCATCAACACTGGCAAGCTCTGCACCTGCTTTTGCTTCAATTCCTACACAACAACAATAACAAATTAATTAAAAAAAACACATTTACATTCAAAATAACAAATTAATTTAAAAAAAGTTAAATATATTTTCAATTGTAATCGAGGTATCCAAGACACAACCTCAACTAAGTGACTCATGTCATCATACCACAAATTCTTAGGTAATTAATTAAATATTAATTGAGATTTTTTGAAAAAAAAAATATGATGGAGGGATGAATTAAGTACAGGGGAGTTGGAGGAGGGCTTGGAGGGGTGATGAAGATCAATTTCAAGATCATGATCATGAAGATCTTGATCGGTGGGATTCCCGACGAAGGATCTACGGAGGGAGCGGAGCTTCTCCCAGTGGTAGCAGCAAGAGAAGAATCCGCTTAGGCTGAAAATGACGAGGAGCAAGAGGGCAGTTCCAAGTGGGAAGCCAATGGACGGTCGTGATGTGTCGCCTCCGTGGTGCATCGTTGTGGGGTGCTGCGTCTCCATGATATCAAAACTCCTCTCTCTAAATTGTCTCTCATCACAACAACAACGAAAACAAGACCAACAACCACAACAATATCTGGCAACAATGACGACAATGGAGGGATGGGTGAAGAGGAGTATTTATAAAGCAGAGGCGATGGAAAGTGATTTAATAGTGTTGTGTGAGGGGGGTCTACGTGGGCCGTACGGGGAGACCATGGTGGGACCCAATTGTCATTTCGATGGCGATGGATGACGACCGCTATGGTGTTGATTGAAAGGATGGGAATCTCGAGGAGGGCTTTTGTCTAATAAATAATTATTTAGTTAAGGAAAAAAAAGGCAAAAACTTACGTGGACGGCAAGAAATCCAAATAGTAAAAGGTGAGGAGAAAAAGAGGAAAGCTGTTGAAACGCACCCTTTTGCATTTGCTCATTAGCTGCCAACAAAACCTTCTTCTTTCTATCAAAAACAAAATCAAAACTTTTTGATGATTTTTTTTTTTTGAAAAATGCTTCGGGACCCGATTCGGCATCAACTTTAGGCATCTAATGGCCTGTTCGCTTCATTGTCTTAAAGTGGATTAACTCCAGTGGACTGACTAAGCCGGTGTTTGCTTCGCGGATTAACTAGGCCATGAGATTAGCTAATACTCAGTAGAGGTGACTAAAGTAAACTACCAATTTTGGTGGGATTAACTAATCCCAATGCTTGGCCATTGCAGATTACCCAAATACCCCTCATCTCTACACACTCTTCTTCTCTCCCAAGATCACATTCCTCCTCACACTCTCCCATTCCATCTCCACCTCCCAACACCCAGATCTCAACCCTTTAATGGCCTTCAAGTCTTCCACTTCAGACCCCAACAACACCCTTTCCTCATGGACCCCCACGACCACCAACTCATGCTCATCCAATTGGTTTGGCGTGACCGCATCAACAACCGCATCTCCACATCGTCCTCGAGGGCCTCGGCTTGCACGCCTTCCCTCGCCCCCTCACCGCCCTCTCCACCCTCCGCGTCCTCGGCCTCAAACACAACCACCTCTCCGACACCTTACCCACCAACCCGAGTCTCTCCTCTCTCTCTCTCTCTATCCATCTGTTTCTTTTGTCTCTCTTTTCTCTCAATTGTTTCCTCCATGGTTCACCGATTCACACGATCTCGCCGACTCATCGCTCAATCTAGCTAATCCATCATCAAACCCTCAATCTGATAGTTTTGTTCAAGGAAACTTATGAGTTTTGTTTTCCAATTGAAGAATAACCTTCAATTGAAGATTAGAGATGTAGATATCAATGAAAAAATAAAATTAAAAAAGGAAAAAAAAAAAAAACTTCTGCCCTGTTTCGTTGTTGAGGCAATGAAGAAGATGGAAGGACTGGTTCATTATTGTTCAGGCAATGAAGAAGATGGATGGACAAGTAAGTCATTTTACCAATATCTAAAACATGTTGTCCCAATGTTAAGACGCCCAACCGAACAAGTGACTAACTTGGGACTAATTAGTTAATCCAAGTCACAATCTTTGTATAAGTTAATCCCATGAACTTGGGATGGTTAGGTTTGTGAACCGAACAGGCCATAAGTGGCGTGGACTGACAAAATCAATTGCGATAATAAAAATTAGATTCATTAATCTTATATATTTAGAACAACTGTTATTAATTTGATTGTGAATATAATTATGAAATTAAAATAGTGTGATATTAGAGACTGCTCTTTAGAATATTTGAAACACATGACAATGCGCAAACACCCTTAGAACCACATAACACCTATCAAATTAAAACATTCAACAAATGAAGAAAACCTAAGACTTGAAAAAATGGAAGATAAATAAAAACTTCCAATTAATTAAGGAAGACAAACTAATTATAAAATGAGAAAAACTAAAGAAAAGACCCATCCATCCACTAAACAAATCTACGCACAAGCATTGAGGAAGATGTACCGCAACAAAGATGAAACCACTCCTTAAAAATTTGACTAGATCAGTAACTTATTAGATGAATAAAATGTGAAAAGATGTGATTGGAACCACCCAATTGAAAAGGAAGATTGGCGATGGTTTAAGGTCAAAAATCACGAAGGAGAATCAAGAAAAAAAAAATTAACGTTTTCCAAAAAAAGAAAAGCAGCACGAGTTATTCCATTTTTTTTTCTACCTTTTAACAAGTGATGCATCATCCAACATGAGCTAAACATGTAAGACCATAATGTGCATCATAATATTCTATCAATTTATGTAATGAATAAATTATGTAACGTATAGACCTAAAGACTTTTGAGTTCTCATGATTGTTACCAATTTAATATAAATTGGTGTTAATGCGGGAAGTTCAATGGTTCTCCCTCAAGCTTATAAATAGAGCATCTTGTAGCAATCATACTTGTGCTGAAATTTGAGACTCATGAGGACGATAAGGTTTTAGCGTAACGCTTAAGGTATTTCAACTAGATAATCACTTCAGTAAATAATTCTCTAACTGATCTATATTTGTTAAGTTAAGAGAATGTGAACATGTGATATCAGATACTACTAAATTAATGAAGTTTTCCATAAGTTATTTATATTTTGTTGATCGTATTTGACGTTGAAGTGATCGCGATAACTTAATGGTTTGCAAGATATAAGTCCATACCCAATCAATCCGATTAATCTCATCATCATGTTTATTGAGGTTACAATTAATGTAATCTTCATCGTTTCCAAAAAAAAAACCACAGCTAAGTTTCTTTTACATTTAAAAGTTTTTTTTAGAGAGAAACCATGAAGATCACGGTGATCTTGGTTTCTAATGGTTGCACTTGTTTTGAAAACTACTTTGAATTCGGTCAATGCCTTAAAAGTTGCAAGACATAACATGACAAAAACAAAAGAAACAGCACAAGATCATGCATACCCTTTTGAAATAATCATCACTGATTGTTGACATTTTTTAACAATTTTGATCTAAGCCTTTGAAGTAGTACATATAAGCGATGCAACTCCAACATGTATGTTACGGCCTCATCTTCTAATCAGCGCACCGCCCAACCTAATCTCGCCATTAAACCCTAATCTCAACCACGTATGACTTAACAACGTATTAATCAACCTTTTTTTATCTTATTCTCCTTATAACTCGTGTTCAAGATAAATATTTATCGTTTCTCGTTCTTCATAATTTTTAGAGTTAATTAAATTTTTTATACATTTTAAGAAATTAGCGGAAGTCTTAATAATATTGTGGAAGCAATCATAAAAAAACCTATATGTGGAAACCAAGAAATAGATCACATGTACGTATATCAAACGTGGCAATAAACAGTGTAACATTATGCATCAGTTGGGGAGTATAGTCTTTCAATCCAATATACAACCCAAGACATATAAAATACATATGCAATAAGTATAAACAAGTGAAACCTATAAAAGATGGTAGCAGATAGTCGCCGAGGGCTCAAAAGTAGTCGCCGAGACAAATCTGCAATTATCACCAAAAATGACAATTCCAGTGAATAAATCCCGTTGCCATCCATTCACAAGAAACGGTAACTGAAAGCAGACGATAGCTACAAAAGAAAAGCTGAAAGGAATGTATGCAAACATGTACTAAGTACACCAAAAGGAACAGACCGAATAGTCACAAAAATCGAGGTTCGACCAGTCATGAATTCATTACATCAGCTTATATACTTGGTCGTGAGCTATGTCACATCAGCCAATAAAAGTCTCCATCAGTGCGCCGTGAACTATGTCACTTCAGCTAAGAGGAGTGTCGACATCCCCAGAGACTCTAACCCTTTATGTCACGCTAACTCATAAAATTAGGGAACCTAAATGTTTGGACTACCTTACAAACGCTATAAACCAACATACGTTATGAACTTAAATAAGACCAACTTATAGACATATGACCATAAAAGTGAACCACACTAGATGATAATACAATAGCATGGTATTTTAGAACACACAAGTCATAAGATCAACAACATTAAAGAGTCTAAACCAAGATAAGAAAACACATAGAACTTAAAGCCATGAAACAATTCAAACTATGATTTCAGTAACTTATACTAAGCATAGACAGTATACGGACACATGTCATGGCATTGAGAGATTCGAAACAGTAAAAATAGTCCAACTGATTGTATTCCCAAAATAAAATGGAATTGAAATGAAAATGAATGCTTGACAAGTTTACTTACCTCAAATCATTCAATGTCCTAAGCTACTCCGACTACCACTTGCCTCAAACCGCGTGTCCAATACCTGACTGTCGGATCCCATATAATTAGGCATCTGATCGGCATACATGACCTTAACCCCATGATAATCTAGCAACTTTAATCTCACTATCAATAAATAATTAAAAACTTATTGTCTTAATTATCAAATATAATTATTTATTAACCACAAAGGACTCTAAAGCAAATCTCAAACCTAAAAAAACTCATTTATATTGATTATATTACCTTTAAAATCTCATAATTTTTTTTTGACAACACCTCATCTATTTTTAAGCCTACACCGAAAAATCCGATCTTCAATGTCTTCAACAAAACCTGCTCAGCTTAGTGAAAATGCCGAAGGACTCACAATCCACCCATAACAAATATATATTGTATCAATAATGTTGGGTTTTGGGGTTCATACGTAGCGAAAAATTCAAAACAATTTTGAAAAATCCCCAACAAGATCGAATATAAATTCTATTAAACTAGATCTACAAAAGTAAACCTTACCTTAGTCCGTGATTTCCTTCACTGATTATTCAATTTTCAAGATGTTCAAGAGCGCGTCCTTTATCAGAAATCCACACACGAACGATGACCATAATTTGGGGTACTAGTCTTAAGAGAGATAGAAAAACGTTTTTCTTTTCTTTCCCAAAATTTAGAGAATTCGAAATTTGCAAAAACGAAGATTTTATTTCGTTTTAGGGTTTCACCCTCTATATATGTGTAGATAAGTCATCACTTAAAATCCTATTCATAATACAACTATTGTATTTAGATATTTTAAGTAAATTACACGTACGCCCTTATTAATAAGTTATCATATAACAAATCGTAAGGGCTTTTATGTCATGAATTTTATCATATAAAACTTATTACTCTGGACCAATTGAAATTGTGCAAAGCCATTCTTCGAGTGTGACCCAATAGGCTCAAGCGACGTTGACAACGAACCAAAACCATTTTGGTACACAAGTCAGACATTATGACTACCAAAGTAGCATGAATATCAAAATCGAGACAACCTAATGAACAACATATATCATATCCTTTTGTCGTGCGATATCCTTTGATTAAACATAAGACACGGAAAGTCACCCTTAATGTTCAATCATACTCGTCTCGATCTTTAGGTAGACTCAAAACATCCAAGTGACATTGATCATATCAATTCACATGGACTTGGCTATTATTATTCTATCATATCGAGGGATCCACTGATATCTCTCTCTATACGAGAGTGACAAATTCTATCATGATCACACACTTTCACATATTATTCACATGGTAACCAATCACAATCTTTATAATCATCCGGTTAAAGATAATGTTTGATTGTGTCAAATTATCATACTCATAATATTGAAGTCTATGGTAATCTCAAGTCGAAGGACTAAATGATATAACTATCACGAGTAACACCATGACTTAATCCATGTGGTGTTCTCATAGCAGGTTGGTCATGTACCTTGTTCCCTAACAAGTACTCATTATCTCGATTTGTATCCCTATACGCATGATCATCATATGATCATCAATCAAGATTCACACTAGTCTTAATTCATTATAGTTCCAGTATAATGACCGGCTAGGGACATTTAAGATATTTCAACAAATACCCATGGATCTTAGTATAAGGTAAACATGCAATCACTTACAATAAAACAACAAATGAAAACCTCTATTTTATTAAGTAAAACTATAAGATAAACAATGTTTGTAGATTGACCTAGGGCAAATGCCCCAACAATACCCACAATCTAGTAAACACTATAAGGAGACTCGAATCGACCTAATCCTCCCCATCCGTGTATGCACGTACAATAAAAAATGCAATATCAAGGATCAATGCAATTTATACGAAATTATAATCATACAATAAAAATGTTACTATGAGATTTACTTGTGACGACCCCAACCCTACAAATTAGGCACTGCTCGGCACTAGACCACCCGTAACCCTCGATAAATCAGTGCAGAGTTAATAAAAGCCTAGTCAGCCTCATCAACCGGTTTTCAGTACATAATAGTCCACACAACAAAATATATATATATATGAAATCATATGCAGCGAAACTTAAATGCGGTGAAAATCGATAACAAATAATTAAAACACATAAGAGTTCTATGCGTGTAACTAGAATGTGAAAACTCGTACAATGGTTACAATAAACAACTTTATTATGATAAGGAAAATATATGTATCTCTCAACCCAAATACTCATTTATAAAATTATAATAAATGTAATGTACATAATATAATGACCTATGTATGTCGCACATCAATGTTCTCGAGCTCGGAGATTAGACCTGTAATTGTCACAAAAAGTGGAGACAATTCTAGTGAGTAAATCCAGAAGAAAGTCAACATTAATTCAGATTAAACAATAAACAAGTCTATAAATCATGCAGGAAAGAAACAAAGGTAAAAAAAATAAAGCAAATGATAGACATACTACAATGGTCAACGATAGAGACCAAGTGACCTGGAAGCAAAAGATAGGCGCTTAAGTGGTCTTGACATTCTACACGTGGGCTCAAAGCCACTTCACTACGGGTAAGTGTCAAATACTGGTACGGCGGAACCAAGTCTGCTTCAACCGCACCTAATCCGTTGGGTAATGTCGGCTCACTTGAGCCACAGCACGAGAAAATCCCAAAGGGAGCCACAGTAGCAACCGGATGCTCAGCCATAATGGAATCCTTAAAGTCTTGTGAGGAGTCACGACACATGGCGGATGCTCGAGGATTCAATCTCGTCTAGGAGCCACGAGCGCGACTCAAATGCTCAACCCACAAGTATACAACAACTCAATTCGACCACTTTAGACCCTAAGTCAGTCGGTAGGAAAATAAAGTCCAACAATAGATATCATTTCTATCAAAATATGCAAGGAAATGAAATGAATTAATATTGAATTTTCTATTGGTTTACTTACTTAAAATGCATAAAATCTAAGAAAATACGGCTCACATACTCCTCGAATCGCGCATACTCCGACACTTGTTCCCTACATTTCAAATTGTCACGTGTATCAATTTATAGTAAATCTCTGAATCTAATTATTGACAAGTTCATTTTTTATATTATATTTCTTTTTACTTTCTTCTAAACACACAATCACGTTTGGGCATCATCAGATTAGTCCTACACTACTCCGATTTCTTCAAACTTAGTTTTATTTTAATTTTTGTAATATGAACATCCAAAGGTATCAAGTTTTGGTTGAAACCCTCTCAACAAGTTGTCTAAAATTTTGACCAAAGTACCTTAAAATACCATCTAAAATATTAATTATAACCTTTTCAACTAGCCTACTTTGGCTAACTTTTTTTTAATACATAAACAACAAGATTTCTTATGTATCCATTACCAAATCATAGTCCGCACTTCTATTTTTTCAATAGACTCCAAAAAAAACATTCAAAATCATTTAGAATCACTTGGTTGATGTATCTCAACCAAGCCTAAGAAATAAGAGTTTGATTCACAAATAGAAGGTCAAATAGAGAGCAATATGAATGTTACATTAAAATGAGATTTTAGTTCATTTCTATGAAGTCTAACCAAACCTGACAATTAAAATTAAACAAATTCAAAACCAAGTTCCAAATTCATTAGAGAGAGTTTAAACCATGAAAAATGGATTTAATCAAATCCAACTATGCTTTCAAATTTGAATTTAGATTTAAACAAACAAATAAGCTCGCATTCATCTAAAAATCATAAAGAGCAAATGAAATTCATTATGAGAATTAAAAAAACTGATGAAATTAATTAACTTAGAACCATTCGAATTGTCAAATCTTGATACTATTCATGAAGAAAGTGTTTAACTTACTTAAAAGGACTCAATTTCTTTTACGCCTTAACGTTTGACTAGTAGCTCAACAAATGGCCACAACAAATTTTTTTGGTTGAGACATTTTATCAAATACTTAATATACAATGTATAGCTCTACTTTCAATCTAATGATTTACAAGCTTATAGAGTAGCTTCTAAGAACCACAACCTAATCTCCTCAATCACATTCTCCATTTCATAATAATAAATATCTAATTTTGCTAAAAACCATCAATCTTAAAATAAATCAATAGCTAGAGTATATAGATCATTACCCAAATTTTAGATCTCATAGGTCCTCAAGCACAAGTGGTTGGAAGTGTTATATTAGTGGTGAATGTGCAGCGCGCTAGAACAGCCACGGCGGCTCCGGCGTTGCTCCCCTCACCACGAGCCTCACTTGCTCTTTTTCTAGCCCTCGAGTTCGTCGTTGTCACTCCTCTGTCCATTGCAAGGTTTCATGGTCGCGAGCCCTTTGTCTATCACCGACTACCAACCAACACCATCGGCAGTCCTTGTGATCCCCTCGTCCATCGCACTCACGGGTGTCCTTCCTCACGGTGGTGCTTCTGTGTTCTCTCTCTCTCACGAATTTCTTTTTTCCCTTTTCATCTTGCGTTTGTGAGGAAGTATGACAACACAAATCAAGTTTTTATTTAGGTTTGGTTGCTTGATGACACACTTCCATACCCACACTTTTCTTGTTTTAATAAAGGTGTGGCTACATTGCTTTAATTTATCAAATAGGTATGGTTAAACTATACTAACATCAAGTGGAACCAAAATTGGTCATGGTCTTTAGGTTCATCTAGGGTTGAGGTTACGACAATATATACATCATCCAAAAATATTTTATTTATTATTATATTATTATTATTATTTATTATTATTTTTGACGAATTACTTAATTGCCCTTTTACATATAATTTGATTTAAAATTGGACCCTAGCCACTTATTCAAATCAAATGTATAATTTAACTTCATTTAGAGCAAATTAATTTGGTTGTACATCACCTAATAGGCACATCAAACACATTTTTTAAAAAAAATATTTGAGCACGTCGACTAATCGCGACTCTTAGTCAGGTTTTGGATCTAAATGATTCGTGATTAGTGATTAATCATCTAATTAAAATACGGGGTCGTTACAATCTTCCCAACTAAATGAAAATCTCGTCCTCGAAATTAGAAGTTATGCCTATGACTATTAAGTAGAAATTTTTTTGAGTGTGCAAATTTCTATTCACCTTGAATTTATATCCTTATCATCTTAACATGTGTGCTCTCTTATGATAGTTCGCATGACCAATCAATTTATCTAGTGTTAATTCAATTATTATCTAATATGTTTGGCTTCCTTTGTGTTATTCTTAAACTACCACCAACTCTAATGTCTTAATATCATTACTTACCATAATTACAATGTCTCTCTCGTAGAGTTTCAAATGGAGCCACATCACTTTAGGTCAACCGCTAAAATCATACTTACATCACGCATATAGGCAAACATTCTTCCTCACTTGCTACCAAATTCGTAATACAAACAAGAACGTGACCTCTATGATTTAGATTAACCATGCAGTCTAACCGTTAGACTAAAAAGCCATACTTTAATATAGTATGGTGCTTATCAATGTTAGTAACCCTACCACAACCTGGTAGCAAAACAAAGCCCTGCCACAACCTGATAATAAATATAAAGATTGCAATATAAAATAATGGACACTGGCACACCATCTTACTCACCATCTTGGCTCCATTATATAATGGCTCAGTTTGTACTACGATTCTTTCGATTAAAGTTGAAAAATGCAAGCACATCTAAGCAACTAGCGTATGATCATCTCTAAAAAATCCTCAATCATTTGATCTTTTTAATTCGTGTGAGTTAACGATGATTCTCCAAGCATCAAACAAATTAAATCATTCTTCAAACATTTGCATTAACTCAACTTCCCCACAACACAATAACCTTTCTTTAGAGTTGTCAGTTAGTCAATCCTTAAACTATCATCAGTCTTAAGACACGCCATAATACTCAAGTTTAGTAACGACACTGGAGTAGAGTCTCAAAAGATTCTAGCTCCAAAGCATGATTTATGTCCTTCAAAATCTTGAAGAAACCTAGCCGTATCTATCTTCAGGTTCTCTCTCGAGTAACCCATTCACTCTATGCACAGGTGTTCGTATTTTTCTATTATGATTTTTCAAGTAAGTTACTCGTCTTAACAACTTTACACACTCCCATTACTTCTTTTTTACAACATGCACTACTGGCATGGAAATTCCCTTCAATGCACTTACTGGCGAATCTGAACCAATTTTAGATATATAAGAATCTTGAGATAAACAATCTCGTAGGATTAATACTTAGATTGCCTCTAACCTCTAGAACGATTTGCAGACTCTACTTCTGCCCATAACACTTAATTCATTCATAAGTCTTCAAAGGTGGCGGTCGACTTCACCAACCCTAATACTATAAATGAATAGTGCCACCAAAGTAGAGTTACTTGGGCTTTTCATCCAACACTACTACTCCACAGCTTTCGTCAAAGCTAGAGAAGTCAATACATGCCTTATTCATTAGCTTTCAAGTCATCTGAACACTCTACTTCCTTAGAGTCTGCGTTAACTCGCCAGTCTTACAAATCTTCAACATTTTTTCATTTATTTGACGCATCCTTCATTTTACTAAGTTAGATTATGGTCACGTCATTTGATTGTCGTACTACACATATGGAACGCACTATCTCGGATCAAGGTCAACGCTAACTTAATGTACATCTTATGTATAAACAATAAAGCAGACTATTGACACTAACCAAGGTATGCATAATTGTTCGCTACACACCCATCATTCAATAAGATTTTTTTATCAAGGAATCACACGTAGTTTAGGCATCCTCGAATTCATATACCAGATTTACATGTCTAAGATAGTTATTAAAATAAGAGAATAATAGCATATGATTTAGAGTTGGCTAGCGTCATAATTTTTTTTTTATGTTTGACAAATTCGAAATACTCGAACTTTACAAATTCTGTTAATCTTTATTACAGACTCGATTCTCGTATCAAGTTCCAATTTCATTGATGTAATCTATTACCTTTTTTGTACTTTGGTATCAATTAGCTATATTTCTATCCAAAGATTAATTATCACCATCAATCTTCTTTATTATCAATTTTCTCGAATCTGATAAATTTATTGTCTATCTCTTCCAATTTACTCATCATACCTAACGTAAAGCATAAAATTGAATACGACTCTAGAAGTAGTTATATCGTATATCTATCAGTATCATATAATTCATACAATCAAATAACATATGATAAAACATAATCAACATTTCCCTAATCTTGCATTCGCTCGCTTCCCAACTAATTCTTTAAGTTATGATCATAGGGTTTCCATATGAAGTTCGTTTGTGTTCCTAACTCTATAAGTCCATGTTGGCGAACTAATCTGGTTGTAGGCTTAGCAAGAGCTAAAGTCAAAACCTTAGGCTCTGATACTAGGGATGCAAATGTGCAGGGTAATACCTATAGGTTAAAGAGATTTTCCCTTATAGGTACGTGTATGAGGATTTTAAATGGAATTGGGGGTGAGGATGGGTACAAATTCTCATACCTGCATGGGTATGGGTATGAGTACGAGTATGGTTGATAAAATATATCTACGAGGATTCCTCACGGGGAATCCCCATGGGTAATCCCCACATGAAAACCAATCTATTCGTGGAGATCCTCATATATAAATTATCCACCATATGATATTTATTATTTATATATACCCTATGATATTTATATATAAATATCACATAATATTACATAGTTTCCACTCTGAAACACTTATACATGTAACAAAAAAACCTCTTAATGAGATTTATAATTTTAATTTATTTAGTTAACTAACAACTATATGTTTTGTTTTGAATGATTTGAAACTATATTTATATTTTAGAATTTTATAATCAAAAGTACTGAAAAAAGTTGATGACTTAGTGGTTTAAAGAGAGAGTAACATTAAGGAATATTTTGAATTTGAACTTTTCATTTTGCATATGCCAATGATTTTGTAGAAACTTAATGTAATGGCCTAGAATTTATTAATAGTAAATTAGTCCCTAATCAGGGTTATTAACCCTTGACATGGTCCGAGAGTGGGTACACAGTCCGAATATTCAGTGTGAGGACTAAGTAGTATAATATTTTTGAGTGATGTATGCCTAATGTGATGTATATGTGTAGACTATTAAGTCACTGCTACTAGTATATAGATGTCGAGACGTGAGTAGGGACGCGCCTCGAGATACATGCTGACGAGGGACCAGGTAGAGAGTGATGTGGTAAGTTGATTTAAGCTTAGTGTGGCTTAAATAGCAGTATTAATGTGGCTATAGTTGATTTTATATTAAATGTAACCTGCGTTAGAAAATTTAAACAATAGCCATAGGATGATTCTCGAGACATTTGTTGACACATCATGACCAATTGAGTTTTTATTTGGTGTTACTTAGAAAGAGTTAGGGCAGAGTTAGTGGAATTGTAGCAAGTTTAAGGCCATTAGAGTAGTCTCGAGATACGTGTGTACATAAAGATTAATGACTATTAGACAACCTTATCTTAATATATAAGGTTGAATGGATTAACTCATGCAAATCAAACCATTTCATTTTCAAAGCTTATGAGAGAAAAAAAGTTGCTAGAGAATTTGGAAAAGGAGATCAGCAAGGTATTGAAGGAGATTTTGGAGTTTAGGAGGTGTTGAACAAGCTAGGTGATGGCGTTCATCAACTAGGTAATTCTATTTACACTAGTAAATTGGTTAATTTGTTAAATTTATGAAATAAATGATGTATGGCTGATCTTATGGTAGTGATAAGTTTCTTGGGGTCTTTGGTAGGTTAAACAAGGGATCCGAAGGTGTTGGAGTGGTCGATGTGTGGAGAGAACTCAGAATACTAAGTGCAAGATTCTGGGTTTTCCTGCACATAGCGCGGTAGATGTGCTAGCTAGCGCGCTACCTGTGAGTATCGCGCTAATCAAGTTGAATAGAGTGCTAATTAGGTCATTAGCGCGCTTGACATTCCACTCAGTGCGCTAGGTGCTCTGACAACACAAAATCTGAAATATCATAATTAGAACTTAAACACCTTAAATAAGCTTAATACCCTAACTGAGGGTCTAAACACATTAAAAAATATGTCAAATGATATCAGGAGCCAAAGGAGGAGTCTCGGAGGTTCGGGTATGAGTTTAAGATGTCGGGAGACTGGATTAGCATATGAGCTTGGCATGGTTTGTAAGTAAATTGATTGAGATATTTATTTATATTTCTTTCTATAATGATTCTTATTTACAGTCATTTGGACTAATGTGCTTTTTTACTCTAGATGCCATGACTTTATTGCCATTTCACATTTCATGAGATTATTATCATGGCATTGGTTGTTGTTTAAATGATGTTTATTGACTCTTAATTAGGTGTTATGTCATTCTTGATTGTTTTGAGTGTTAATAGAAAACATGCTATTAGGTGAATAAATTATGGTGTTGTAAACCATATTCCTTTGTGATCGTTTTAGCTATTCTATTTTGGAATTCCTTATTGTGTTACTTCTTGAGTTGTGAAAGTAGTTCTTGTATCTAGGACCATTATAAGGATAGGCCGCGACACATGAGATCACTAGATTTTTGGGGATGTCGGGATCTCACCACTAGCTTGAGCGGCATCACGGGGTATTAGACCCCGGTTTTCAGCAAGTATATATATATATCAAAGAAGGGCATTGTAATGATGTGAAGACATCTAGAAAATAATAATTGCGCCATACAACATGAAACAAAGTTGATGTGATGTAATTTTATAGTCAACTGGCCCTAGATCATTACTGCTTAGCCGAGTGTCAGTTTCATATTGCTTAACTTAAGTATCTTTTATCATGATTCTTATTTCAGCTTCCTTCGCTATTGTTATGCTTTCAGATACTTGTTGTATATTTCAAAATGTAGATAAAGGTCTTTGAGTAGCAGACCAGGGAAGGAGAGCATCAACGAGTAGTTCTGAGTCGTCGATAGATAGTTTTTCCTACTTATGTAGGTGATCATTTGGTGTATCTATGAATTACGACTTTTTGTATAACTTTGGGTTATATATCGGGTTGAGAGACTAGACTTCCCGATAATTCATGTATTACATTTGGACGACATTATATGACCGTGTGTTTACCTAGTTTCCATAGTAGGTGTTTATAAATGCTTTCGCTATTTAATTATTAAGTCTTCCGCTGATAATGAAGATAATGTTAATAACTTCTTAATGAACTCTGTAAATCAAAATTAAAATCTAAATGAATATATCTATGTTAAACATGTGTAACAAGGTGAATGAATGAAAAAGGCTTACTAATACGTTGTTAAGTCTTACATGGCGTGGATTAGGGCTTAATGACTACATTAGGCCAGGCGGTACCCAGTTTGGGGAACCGGGCCATCACAAGTGGTATCAGAAAGCCTAGGTTAGTAGAGCCTATGCTTAGCGAATATTATGGATAAATAATATGTGATACCAATGTCACAAGTGGTACCAGAGACAAGGTTTGTAGAACCTTAGGGACATACTATATAGTTGTCCAGAATTGTGATACCAATGTCTTAGTAATAATTGATATGAGAATCTAAGTTCTCGATAAGTACACATTGAAACTTGAACAAAACACAAATCTTAGATATGGAAACCAGACAGTCCTTGCCTTAAAACTATTAGTTAGGAAGTGAGCGAAAGTGAGATGGGGATTGCTATGTGTATATGTTATGTTTTGTACGTATATATACACAATAGTTACGTATTAGCAGATGTCGCGATCGCTATCAACATGCAGACTACGATGACAGATCTGCGAAAGGGCAGAGATGTTAGTGTCAGCAACGGCCAACATACTATATCAATTGAGGATTTTCAGAGGCTATCCGATAAAATTGCGGCACAGGGTTAATAGTTTGCCGAACTCATGACGGATATGATGATGGGTATGTCTGCACTTGCACGATCAGTTACTACCTCTATTATCTCGACTGCAGTACTACCTACACTTGAGACATGTTGTTACGACTGATGATATGCAGCGTTGGATTGACACAATCACTACCCAAGAACAGTAATTGGTCGAGCTCCTCAGGGTTGTATGAGCACATTTAGTTTCACCAATTGTTTCCGCAAAGCCTACTACGACAGTGCTTTCAACACTTGAGATTCATATTATATCGGCTACTACCACCACTATACTGCGAGCACTCGAGCTACCTGTAGCCCTAGACACTACCTATTCCATTGGAGATATTATTCTTGGTAGTACCAGCAGAGATTTCGATTAACGTTATGACTGCATTGATTGAGGACAATAGGAAGAGGAAAGAGGTAAGGGATTGCATAAAATGACTGATGGACCCTGTTCATATGGATTAAAAATACCAGTCACCACGATAGTACCTTAAGTACACGATTCCCTATTGACACCTACGATGGCAAGTGGATTTCCACATGTCTCTGACTGTTATGGTTTCACCCATCTTTAATTCTGACTTTGCCAGTTGAACACCTTCGATAGTGCAACCACTGCAATAATTTCAGCAAGCTCAGGGCAGTAGAGACAAGTATGTATCGTGGTTGGAGCAGAAACTCATTCTGAGATCGACCGAGTTGACAGAGTAGGTGAGAGATATGATATGTTGTAGATGTGGTCAAGAGGGACACATCATGAGTTGCGGTCCATAGATAGTGGATAGATTTTCCATGCCACTATAACCAGGATTGATACTATCATCATCGCAGATTCAACAGACATCAGGAAATAATGATTGAGATGCATCGAGACAGGGACGCACTCTGACAACAGTTACATAATGTAAGAGATTACCGACATGTTATAGGTGTCATCAGGTGGGATGCATAGTTCGATAGTGTCCATAATCCGCTTTTTTCGACCAGAGATAGAGATTGGGGTTAGAGAAAGTGGCGGTAGTTCACAGAGACAGAGATTCATGCACAGTTAGGCGATATCGACATCACCGAGAAGATAGCCAGTGTGCTGTAGATGTGGACAGATCAGACATTTGCTTAGACGATATCCACAACCTCATAGCTATCAGCGGCCTGTCATGCAGCCGCAGGCCATACATGGAGCTCAAGTGGAGACAGAGCCAGACCTAGAGATGGCATACGACTCTGGTAAGGGTACGTATTTGATTATTATTACGTTAATCATGCACAATTTTGCTTAGATATAACAGTAGCTACATTAGTGATCTGGGAGTTAAAAGTGATCACTGGACTGACGAGAAGGACTCGAATAAGTCCATATCACATGAATTAATGAGATAATGAAAGTAGTGTTGCCTGATAAGCACACACAAATTTTCGTAAAGAAAATTACGCCAAGTGAGATTTCTCTTGAGTATTATGACTAAAGTGTTGTATATTGTGATAATGTACCTGTGGTACTGAGCATAGACACACCCACAATAATATTGAAGCCAAGGTAATCGGACGGGGGACCCACCTGCGATAATTGAGAAACACGAGCTTTGGAACTAGTATCATTTGGAATTTTTGCTAGGGTGATTATTGAGAGAATAAAATAGGAAAAAGTTATCCTATATGTTTTAAATGATGAAGAAATGAGAGTCAACTAGCTAGTGACTCCAAAGTTTATGTTAAGGATAAGACTGAGTTATGAGATTAAGCTTGTGTTTAATTTTAATTTTGAAGACGAAATTTCTATTAGTTGGGAAGATTGTAACGACCCAGAACTTACTAATAGTAAATTAGTTCCTAATCAAGGCTATTGACCCATGACGTGGCCAGAGAGCGGGTGTACAGTCCGAATACTCAGTGTGAGGACCGAGTATTATAATATTTATGAGTGACGTATGCCAATTGTGATTTATATATGTAGACTATTAAGTCACTCATACTGATATATAGATGTTGTGACATGAGTAGGGATGCACCTCGAGATGCGTGTCGACGCGGGTTAAAAAGTGATGTGGTAAATTGATTTAAGCTTAGTGTGGCTTAAATAGTATTATTAATGTGGTTATAATTGATTTTGTATTAAATGTAACCTAAGTTAGCAAATTTAAACAATAGCCATAAGATGATTCTCGAGAGGTGGTTAGTGACACGGCGTACGCGAGATATCATGGTTCGGACGTAAACCAAGGCGTCGAAACGCCCAAAACACAAAGAGTGTCTTAGGTGTGTCACAATTAAGTGTCAAGACACCTAACGCCATCACACTTGTCCCAACCCAAGCAACACCTGTCCAAAGACTAACACCACGTGCCCACCACCCCACCTACACCTACATCACACACACACACACACACACACACACACATGCAAACACACGAAGACGAACAAGGAGAGCGAGAGAGAGGTAGAAAAAGAAAATGACGGGAGGAGGAGGAGAAGGGACACGCCGGGAAAAGAGAGGAGATCACAATCACGGTGAGTCCTCGTTGTTGTTGTAGGTTCGGTGGTTGGCGGTGGGGTGGCGAGAGTGGGGTTCGGCCTCCACCATGGCCGAAGCCGGCGAGGCCGAGTGGAGATGGCGGGGGTGTCTCCCCCGCCATCGGTTCCACCGGGGTTGGGGTGGAGAGCAACCCTGACCCATCGCCAAAAAAAAAAAAAGAAAGAAGAGAAAAAGGAAGAAAAATGAAAGAAAAGTTGGAAAAATTTCGAAAAAAATTGGGAAAATTTGGGGAAAATTATATGTCGATAAAATAAATAGAAATTGATAAAGTTCTATGAAAAGAACATATGTGGGAATGTTGGTGATGTTTAAATTGATCTTAAACCTACTATATTTGAACTAATGAGACACCAAACTCGGGAACCTAGGAAAAGGGTGCGAGAGAAGCGAATCAAGATTTGGAGTATCGGGAGGCCGAGAAAGCTAGAACTTTACTTTGTTGTAGTGAGTATACCCAATGGCAACTTTACTTGGTATTTCATTTTTATTAATTGTTGTCCTTGCATAGTCCTTTTGACTATTTTGCCTTTGTATTCTTATATCATGTGTTCTTTGTGTCTATGCTCACTTGATTAGTCTAGTTTGCATGATATCCATTCATTTGACTTGATGAGTTGATTCTATCACATGCTATGTCTATTCTTGTTGTTTAAAAGTGAATTTAATGATAAATAGCATGCTATTAGGCTAGTGAATATCTTAAAAATGTTTAAGAGGACTTGTATTCTCTATTTGTTTAGGTATGTAGATGTGCCTATGCCTTGACAATCCATACTTGGTATTTCTTGAAATTTAAAAAGTAGTTTTCGCATTTAGGTCCCGTACTCGATCGAGGTGTGCGCGACTCACGGAGTTAGAGTCCCCTGGGGATGTCGGCACATGTTACTTGACACTTTGTATGACACTCGGGGTTAGAGTCCCCGAGGTGGTCTACACACCTGGGGTTAGAGTCCCTGGTAACAGGGGTTAGAGTCCCTGGTAACACTTGGGTTAGAGTCCCCCTTGTCTTTGTATGATTATTGAGTCGGAGTGACACGTTTCACCGCCAGGCCATGGGACCTAAATCACCACTACTTAGCCTAGTGTCGATATCGATTGTTTAACTACGGTATTTACTCGCATATGGTTTATTTTTCAGTTTTCACGTGTTGACACATTATGAGACCTTTTGAGTTTTTATTTGGTGTTACTTAGAAAGAGTTAGTGGAGAGTTAGTAGAATTGTAGCAAGTTGAAGGCCATTATAGTAGTCTTGAGATATGTGTGTACATAAAGATCAATGGCTATTAAACAACCTTATCTTAATATATAAGGTTGAATGGATTAGCTCATGCAAACCAAACCATTTCCTTTTCAAAGCTTAGGAGAGAAGAAAAGTTGTTGGAGAATTTGGAGAAGGAGATTAGCAAGGTATTGAATGAGATTTTGGTGTTTATGAGGTGTTGATCAAGCTAGGTGATGGTGTTCATCAACTAGGCAATTCTATTTACACTAGTAACTTAGTGAATTTGATAAATTTATGAAATAAATGATGTATGGTTGATCTTATGGTTGTGATAAGTTTATTGGGGTCTATGGTAGGTTAACAAGGGATCCCAAAGTGTTGGAGTGGTCTATGTATGGAGAGAAATCAGAATTCTAAGTGCAGAATTTTGGATTTTCCTGCACATAGCGCGCTGGATGTGCTAGCTAGCGCACTACCTGTGAGTACCGTGTTAATCAAGTTGACTACAACCCTAATTAGGTCATTAGCGCGCTAGACATTCCGCACGGCGCGCTAGGTGCTTTGACATCACAAAATCAAAAATTTTCTATATAAAACTTAAACAACTGAAACACCTTAAACAAGCTTAATACTCTAACTAAAGGTCTAAACACATTATAATGTTAAATGTTACCAGAAGCCTAGGGAGGAATATCAGAGGTTCGGGTACAAATTTAAGGTGTCGGGAGGCCGAATTAGCATAGGAGTTTGGCGTGGTTTGTAAGTAAACTGATCGAGATATTTATTTATATTTCTTTCCATAATAATTCTTGTTTACAGTCATTTGGACTGATGTGCTATTATACTCTAGATGCCATGACTTTATTGTCATTTCCTATTTCATTAGTTTGTTATCGTAGCATTGATTGTTGTTTAAATGACGTTCATTGATTCTTAATCAGGTGCTATGTTATTCTTGATTGTTCAGAGTGTTAGTAGAAAAACATGCTATTAGGTGAATGAATTATGGTGTTGTAAACCATATTCCTTTGTGATCATTTTAGCTATTCTATTTTGGAATTCCTTCTTGTGTAACTTCTTGAGTTATGAAAGTAGTTTTTGCATCTAGGACTATTATAAGGATAGGCCGCGGCACACGCGATCACTAGATTTCTGGGGATGTCAGGATCTCACCACTAGCTTTAGCGGCATCATGGGGTATGAGACCCGGGGTTGTCGGCAAGTATATATATATATATATATATATATCAAAAAGTGCATTGTAATAATGTGAAGGTATCTAAAAAATAATGATTACGCCCTACATAGTCGAACATAGTTGATGTGATGTAATTTCATAGTCAACCGACCTTAGATCATTATTGTTTCGCCGAGTAAAAGTGTTAATTTCTACATTAATGTACTCACCATTTTTTTTATGACAGTGGGTGTAAATATTTGAAAATGTGGATAAATGTTTCTCAGTGTTATATTCTACATTAATGTACTTACCATCTTTTTTATGACGGTGGGTGTAAATACTTAGAGTAGCAGACCAGGGAAGGAGAGGATCGACGATTAGTCCTGAGTTGTCGACGAATAGTTCATGCTACTTTTGTAGGTGATTATTTTGTGTATCTATTACTTACGTCTTTTTGTATAACTTTGGGTTATATATCAGGTTGAGAGACTAAACTTCCATACTATTCATGTATTACTTTTGAATGATATTATATGATCGTCTATTTACCTGAGTTTCATAGTAGGTGTTTTATAAATGCTCCCGCTATTTACTTATTAAGTCTTCTGCTGATAATGAAGATAATTTTAATAACTTCTTAATGAACTCTGTAAATCATAATTAAAATCTAAATGAATATATCTATGTTAAACATGTGTAACAAGGTGAATGAATGAAAATGCTGACTAATACGTTGTTAAGTCCTACGTGGTGTAGATTAGGGCTTAATGACGATATTAGGTAAGGCGGTATCCGATTTGGGGAACCGGATCGTCACACTTAATTATAAGTGTTAGCACTTAGCAGTTAGAATTCTTATTGCATGATATGTTGATTTTTTATTTTTGTTGGAATTTTAACAATTGTATCGTTATTTATGTATATTTGACACCTTATTTGTTACAATTCTTTTTTTTAAGAATCCCCGCGCGGATCCCCAATGGGGAATGGAATGAGAATTTTTTTTTTCACGGGGATTCTGCATCCCTGCAAAAATTCCCATGTAAATCCCTATAAGGATCCCTAATAGGAAATAAAATAGGTAAAACATTTTATCCACATATATTCTCCATACCCATGAGGATTTGATGGGTATGGTAATGGGTATGAGAATTTATCCCTATATGGGTATGAGTATGGGTATGGTTATGGGTATGGGTGATAAATGTTTTAGTGGATATGGGTATGGGAATGACGTCCCCATCCTCTACCCTACCCATTTGCATCCCTATCTGATACAAACTGTGACGGCCTTAACCCTACAAATTATGTACCGCCTAGCACTAGACCTCCATTAACCTCCTGTAAACCAGTGTAGAGTTAATAAAGGCCTAGTTAGCATCATCAACCGGTCTTCAGTACATGATAGTCCACACACCAGAGTATATGTATATAATAAATCTTATGCAACGAAATTTCCATGCAGTAAAAACCCGATAACAAATAAACTAAACACACAACGAGTTCTAAGTGTAGAAGCTAGAATGTGAAAACCCCGTACATCGGTTACAATGTACAATTTATAATGACGACGGAAAATACATATATCTCTCAACCCAACTACTCATTTATAAAAAAATTATAATAAATGTAATGTAAATACATCAAATGACCTACGTATGACGCACATCAATGTTCTCGAGCTTGGAGTTTAGATCTATAATTGTCACCAAATAGGAGACAATTCCAATGAGTAAGTCTATAAGAAATTCAACTATAATTCAGATTAAACAATAAACAAGTTTATAAATAGGAGAAAATTCTAGTGAGTAAATCCAGAAGAAGTTTAACAACAATTCAGATTAAACAAAAACAAGTCTGTAAATCATGTAGGAAATGAACGAAGCTGAAAAGAACATTAAAGCGCATGATAAACAGACTACACTTGTCAACTATAGAGACCAAGTGACTCGAAAGCAAAGGATAGGCGCCTAAGTGGTCTTGACGCTTTACAAGTGGGCTCAAAGCCACTTAACTACGGGTAAGTGTCAAATACTGGTACGGCGGGACCAAGTCCGCTTCAACTGTACCTAATCCTTTTCGGTATTGTTGGCTCACTTAAGTCGCAGCGTTCGAAAATCTCAAAAGCAGACACAGTCGCAATCGGATGCTCAGCCGCAATGGAATCCTTGAAGTCCTGTGAGGAGCCACGACACATGATGGATGCTTATTCAGGGGATTTAGTCTCGTGTAGGAACCACGATCGTGACTCGAATGCTCAACCCACGAGTAAACAATGACTCAATTCGGCCACTTTAGACCTTAGGTCACTTGGTAGGAAATAGAGTCCAACAATAGGTATGATTTCCATTAAAATACGCAAGGAAAGAAAAAAAAAATATTGAATTTCTTACTGGTTTACTTGTAAAATGCATAAAAATCTAAGAAAATACGGCTCACATACTTTTCAAATCGCACAAACTTGACACATGTTCCCTACATCTTTATTTGTCACGTGTATTAATTTATAATAAAACTCTAAATCCAATTATTGACAAAGTTCATTATTTATATTATATTTCTTTTTTCTTTCTTCCAAACACACAATCACGTTTGGGCATCATTAGATTAGTCCTACACTACTCTGATTTCTTCAAACTTAGTTTTATCTAAATATCAAACTTAGTTTTATCTAAATATTTGTAATATGAACATCCTTAGGTATTAAGTTTTGGTCGAAACTTTCGCAATTAGTTGTCTAAAATTTTGACCAAATTACCTTAAATTACCATCTAAAATATTTATTATAACCTTTTCAACTAGCCTGTTTTGGCTAACCTTTTTTAATACATAAACAACAATATTTGTCGCGTTATCCTTTATCAAATCATAGTTTGCACTTCTAACTTTTCATAGACTCCAAAAATAATCAAAATCACTTAGAATCACTTAGCTGATGTATCTCAACCAAGCCTAAGAAATAAGAGTTTGATTCACAAATAGAAAGTCGAATAGAGAGCATTATATGAATCTTACATTAAAATGAGATTTTAGTTCATTTCTTTGAAGTTTAACCAAACCTAACAATTAAGAGTTAAACTAATTCAAAAGAAAGTTTTAAATTCATTAGAGAGAGTTTAAACCATGAAAAAATGATTTAATCAAATCCAAATAGGCTTTCAAATTTGAATTTAGATTCAAACAAACGAATAAGCTCGCATTGGTCTAAAAATCATAAAGAGTAAATGAAGTTCATATAATGCTCTTTATGATTCATGAAGAAGGTGTTTAACTTAAAAGGACTCAATATCTTTTATTCCTTAACGTTTGACTAGTAGCTCAACAAAGAACACAAGGATTTTTTTTTCTTTTTTGTAGAGACATTTCATCATGTACTTAATATACAATGTATAGCTCTATTTTCACTTTAATCATCTACAGGCTAATAGAGTACTTCTTAAGAACTACAACCCAATCTCCTCGATCACATACTCTATTTCACAATAATAAATATCTAATTTTGCTAAAAACCAACAATATTGAAATACAAATCAATAGCTAGAATATATAGATCATTACACAAACTTTAAATCACAAAGGTCCTCAAGCACTGGTTGGAAGTGCTATAATAGTGGTGAATGTGCAGTGCGCTACAACAGCTGCTGGCGGCTCTGGCGTCGCTCCCCTCGCTTCCGACGTCGCTCCCCTCGCCATGAGCCTCACTTGCTCTTTTTCTAGCCTCTGTCCATTGTCACAAGGTTTCGTGGTCGCGGGCCCTTTGTCCATTGCCGACTACCAACCAACACCATCACCATTCCTTGTGATCCCCTCATCCATCGCACTCACGGGCGTCTTCGCTCACAATGATGTTTCTCTGTTCTCTCTTTGTCTCTCTCACGAATTTCTTTTTTCTCCCATTTTCTTCTTGCGTTTGTGAAGACAGGAGTATGACAACCTATTAAGTTTTTATTTAGGTTTGGTTGCCTGCAGACACACTTTCATACCAACATTTGTTTTTGTTTTAACTACATTGCTTTAATTTATCAAATGGGTATGGTTCAACTATACTAACATCAAGTGGAACCAAAGTTGGTCATGGTCTCTAGGTTCATCTAGGGTTGAGTTTACGACAATACATACATCATTCGAAAATATTTTATTTACTATTTATTATTATTATTATTATTAATTTATTTTTTAATTGGCAAATTACTTAATTGCCCTTTTACATATAATTTAATTTAAAATTGGGCCCTAGCTACTTATTCAAATTCAAGGTATTGTTTAACTTCATTTAAAGCAAATTAATTTGGATGTACATTACCTAATAGGCACATCAAACATATTTCTTTTTAAATTTTTGAGTAACAACTCTTAGTCAGGTTTTGGACACTGATAGCAACTCTTAGTCAGGTTACATTACTCAACCTTACAAACGCAATACCGTAACTCCTTGCTCTCCATGTTAGTAAAATAGTCCCAACGGGGTTTCCAATTGCGGGCCTACAATTCATTTACAAGTCTAGTAAGATTTCATAATCATATTTTTTTATTAATCTTGTCTCGATTTGAAAACCCCGGCATCATTCCAAATTAAGTTCTCGGGGCATCAAGATCTCAATTTCGACTCCAAATTGTGGTTTGAAATCGAACATTAACCTAAATTAGGCTTTAAAATAATTTTCACAATTTTAAATATTTTTCGGAGTTGTAACACGTATTACGTGGCGACCCTGCCGCCATGGGGTGACGTGTCTCCGTATACTCCTTGCCAGGTGGGCATAACTACATGTGTCCGCCACCTGCCCGTCCACCTCTTGTATCAGAATTCGTGTCCACGTGTGTTTTATCAAATTAGTTAGTGGATTATCAATATTTGCTTAACTTATTCTCCATAAGTAGTTAAAAGTTTATTCTAATACCTAACCATACTAGTGGGTTGTATATTACAAGTTAACACATATATCAGGGAAAGCCTTAATTGATACATTTGGTAAGTAATTTAGTATGGTAAATATTATTAATAAGAGCAAACCCTAACGTGGAAAACCCAAAAAGTACTCTGTATATAAGTGACAATATCATAAACAAGGTATATATACATGTACTGTGTCATTACAAGTCTCCCAATACCCAAAATAATACAAAATATCAAAATAAGCACGTACTAGTAGGTCCTCGACGGCGAGCAATCAGATGTAGTCGCCTAGGATCCCCTTGCCCCTACTGGTACAAGGATCTGCAATCCATCATCACAACAAGACAATGACGAATACATTAAGTAAAACCCCAAGGAACCCCTCTGAGCATTCGCATAATAAAGTAAATGAAATGCAAGAAATATTTTCCAGTAAACATGCAGAATATAAACATGCAATTGTTAATGGCTCATCGCATGAATAGATAACAGATAAGCTAACAAATGTGTGTGCTCGCTCTAGATGGACTAGACTGTACTTTGGGTCACCAAGTTCCCACCAGTGGTCGCGCCCAACTGGCCCGACACTTGGTCTCTTGCGGTGCTGGCCAAATCCGCTGAGTCACCGACACATGCACCAAGGGCAAACTCAGGTTGCCATTCACTAAGGGCTAGGTCACATGTGCTACAATCCAGTGCATCAGGAGCACACAACCAGGAACATAAAGTTTAACCTATATTCTCTAAATTCATGCATTCACACCACTTCCCAATTTCATCAATATCATCAAATCTAATTAAAACAGTGGTAAATCCTCTATGAATATGATCTAATAACATATAATTCGTCAAATTTTAACCCAAAACCTTTGAAGAGTGTAGGATGAGGAAGATTATTTCCTAGGTTTAAGCTCATGAATTAATCTCAAATGTCCCGAATTCCCAGTTTGAACTCCTTTTTTTCCATGGTTTTCTCTGATTTTGCATGAGTAGTTGAGTGGATTTGAATGAAATCCCACTCACTTGTTTTATATAGTTTTGGTCTTGATCAAGTGTGCATACATATCTCGAGAATTATCTTGTGATTCATAACCATATTGTCCCACACCACCTGATGACTCCACTAGCACACTCCCTTCCTAGTATTACTCACTGTGCTCATCTAGATATCCATCTCATGGTCCTCATTATTGAGTGCTAACTATAGGCTTAACTTATTTTGTTGAAGTAACATTACATTAAGCCTTATAAAACCATATGGTTAGTGTTTTATATATCCAATTTAACTAACTCATGGTCTCACTAACCTTCGGCTACCCGATATCCGGTGCCCCGCATCTCAACACGTATTTCGAGAAGCACAATAGTCTATTATTTAAATTTCAATATAGTTAGCTTATGGTTACATTACCCATTTCAATTTAATAACTTTGTCATATTTATGTAAGTTTGTTGAGTTTTCCTAGTGTACCCGTACTTTGCCTCTCGATACTTGCCTTAACACACATTTCAAAGCAACAACCCGTCACACACCCTCGCACGATATCGCTATTCAACATACAAATATGCGATGTATTAACATATAAATTTATGAAATGCATATTAAACAAGTAATCCAATACACAATTAACTAGTGTACCTAGGTCGACGTGTGTCCTAGCCTACCCGTGGCTTCCACGTGGATCTGAGCTGCCTCTATGTCTGAAATTATGAGATGAATAACGACGTTAATAAAATGGGCCATTATAGCTCTTCCCAACTAAATAAAATCTCGACCTGAAATCTAACTATAACTTAAATGTTATACCAGGAAATAGTTGAGCGTATCGCTCTCTCATCGTCGACTCGAGCTCCAAGGTGATTCCCTCTGTCCTATGATGTTGTCAACGAACTAGAACCTTATAGAGCACCCTGTTCTAGAGGCTCTGAACTCTGCGGTTAATTTCTATCGGGCTCCCCTCCTAAGTCACGTTAGGGTGAACCTCAATCTGCCCCAAGTTAATCGCCGGTCTCGGCCCTGACCTAACTAGTCTCAACATCGAAATATGAGATGCCGGATGAACCCAGTTAACTAAGTAGGCAACACTAGGCGATATAAACACTGCCCACTCGCTGCGTAATCCTGTATGGCCCAGTGAACTTTTAGGTATACCATGTCGCCCTCCTCATAGCTTAGACCTTCGTGATACCGATCCGCGTGTTTCTTCTGCCTATCATGTACATCTCGTAACCTTTGACAAATATGTCTGATCTTCTCTGTGTGATCAACAACTATCTCAGACCCAATGATCACTGTATTTTCCAGCTTTGCCCAACATGCAGGTAATCTACATGGCCTCCAATACAACACCTCAAATGGTGGCATGCCAATACTCGCCTGATAGCTGTTATTATATGCAAACTCACACAAAGATAGATAATCCTTCCACGAACCCCGAAACTGCAATATACAAGCGCTGAGCATATCCTCTAGAATCTGTATCAGTCGTTTTGACTGTCTATCGGTCTGAGGATTATAAGCCATACTAAACTTCAACTTGGTGTCAAACTGCTCCTGCATAGCCTCTTAAAGCCTCGAAGTTAACCTGAGATCTCTGTCCGATACAACGAAAACTGGCACCCCATGCAATCTAATAATATCTCGCTTAAACAATATGCTCAGCTGTAGTAATATGTACCTCATAGAAACTAGAATGAAGTGAGTCGATTTCGTCACAACCCAAACTGCATCATGACGCCTCGATGTCTGCAGTAGTCCACTGACGAAATCCATGGTGATGTGCTCCCATTTCCAATGTGGAATGGGTAACGGTTGTAACAGTCCACCAGATCTCATATGCTTAGCCTTCACCTGCTGGCAGATATGACAAGTCCCGACGTACGCCCTACGTCAGCCTTCATCCCTGGCCACCATAATAGTCGCCTAAAATCATGGTACATCTTGGTACGATCAGGATGAACAGTGTAGCGCGACCGGTGTGCATCCTTCAAAATCTCATCGCGTATCTCTTGATTCGCAGGTATCCACAATCTCCCTCGGTGTCTCAAACATCGATTTGTAGTCTCTGCCCAATCAGTGCACTCCGGATCCTGAGCTAGACCAATGAACTGCTTGTAAAACCCATCAGCCCTCTGATACTCGACAATCCTCACAATCGATACGGTCGAAACTCTTATCTGACCACAAATGTGTTGCTCAGCCGTATTAGATACAGCTGTCGTGCACATAACTGATGCCGTATGTAACAAGCCGTGCTCATGTGTCATAGGTCGCATAACAGTCTTACTATCAATTCCGCTCCTGCTCAATGCGTCTGCTACGACGTTCGCTTTACCAGGGTGATACTCAATAGCGAAATCGTAGTCCTTCAACAGCTCAAGCCATATCCTCTGGCGCATATTCAGATCCCTCTGAGTGAATATGTAGTGTAAACTCTGGTGATCTGTATACAATATGAATCTCTCTCCTTAGAGATATGGCCTCCAAGCCTTCAATGGAAAAATGATCGCTGCAAGCTCCAGTTCGTGCACTGCATAATTCTCCTAATGGGGTCTCAACCGTCTGGAAAGATAGGCAACTGGTCTACCCTCCTGCATCAACACGCATCCAAGACCAATGTTTGACGTATCCGTATAAACTATCAACGTCTTGCCCTGCTCTAGCAATGTCAATACTGGTGCGAAAGTCAACCTCCTCTTCAGCTCACAAAAGCCTGCTCACACTCCTTTGACCAATCAAACCTAACATCCTTCTTGGTCAGTCTCGTCATCGGCGCTGCAATAGAAGAAAAATCATGTATAAATCGTCGGTAATATCCTGCCAGTTCGAGAAAACTCCGTACATCAGCAACAGACTCAGGCATCCTCTAGTCAATGATAGCCTTAATCTTCACTGAATCCACAAAGATACCCTGGTCACTGACGACGTGTCCTAAAAATCTTATCACACTCAACCAGAAGTCACACTTACTGAACTTGGCATACAATCTGTACTCTCTCAGTGTTGTTAAAACTGCTCTGAGATGTCTCTCATAATCTTCACGAGTCCTACAGTAGATCAAGATGTCGTCGATGAAGACTATGACGAATCTGTCCAAATACAGTCTTAAGACCTTATGCATCAAATCCATGAAAATCTCTAGGGCGTTAGTCTGCCCAAATGACATGACTGTGAACTCAAATAGCCCGTACCTCGTGCCGAAAGTGGTCTTCTGGATATCTTCATCTCGAATCCACAACTAATGATAACCTGAGTGAAGTTCAATCTTCGAGAAGAATCTGACGCCTGCTAAATGATCGAACATATCATCTATCATAGGAAGTGGGTAATGGTTCCTAACTTCACCTGATTTAGCTTCCTATAGTCTATGCACATCCTCATCGAACCATCCTTCTTCTTCACAAACAACACTGGAGCTCCAAAAAGTGACATACTAGGGTAAATAAAACCCTTCTCTAACAACTCATCTAGTTATCATCTAACCTCCTCCTGCTCCGATGGTGACATCCTATAAGGTCTACTAGCGATCGGCTGCGTCCCTGGTATGAACTCAATAATAAACTCAACAGCTCGTGGCGATGGAAATCAGGGTAGGTCATCCGAAAATATGTCAACAAAATCTCTAACTACCGGTACGTCCTCAATCCCTACCTCCGTCCTAATCTCCGACTTAACTATCGTTGTAAATGCCTCCATCTCTTGCACTGTAGCTAGTCGACCTCTAGTGATAGGTCAGTAAGTCGTGGATCCAACTAGTGAGAACTATGGTATCCTAGGAATATGAAACTCTATCCTTTTACCATAACAATCTATCCGTGCAGGATAGGGTGACAACCAATCCATCACGAGAAGAGCGTCAAACTCTAAGTACTCTAATATTCGAAGATCTGTCGGTAACCGGTGTCATTCAACCTCTATATTCATGTCCCTACATATCAAGTTAGGGTATATCTTGTCCCCAGTGACAGTACTAAGGACAAGGTGTGTGTTTAGTGTCAGTGTATCTAACCATAACTCTTCAACAATACACCTAGCAATAAATGATAAAGTGCTACCAGAATCAAACAGAGCATGCATAGGTCTACCATAAATACGCAATGTACCCTCGTTGACCTGTCTGATCGCCCCACCATCTGGCTGTGCTACCACATAGCTCTCTCTGACCTGCTCTAGCTCTCCACGTAGTGACGGTGGTGTCCTGTAGTCTATACTCAAGTGTCCCCTCTAACCTTACCTGTGGCATCTGCGCCTATCCTGCCTACCAGCCTGTCCGTCTTCAAATCTCACACCCTGACCCCGTTCTCTCTGACCCTTGTCATGTCCTCCCTGATGTTGACCCTTACGGTCCATCTATGGTTATGGCATTCGCTGATACACTAGTGCTGGTGCGATGGTGTGCCTGGCTGTCTATCCTCATACTGAAACTAACTGCCCTGACGATCATCCTTGCGACCTCTGACCCGTCTGTCATCCCTCTGGCCTCTATCTTGATGATCCCTCGGTCTCTTCAACCTCTGGTCCAGCCGATAACTCTACCTTGTTTGCACCACAGTACCAGTCACACGTCTATCATATCTCTGCATTAGGTAGGTCTCAAGTGCCAACGCTCTATCAAAGATGTCCAGCTGAGTGGGTGCCCCAGATGATACCACTGCCGAAGCAATCCTATCCTCAACTCCTCTGGTGAAGTAATAGATCTGTAGACGCTCCGTCTAAGCGACATCCTTCGAAAACTGGAGTAGGTACCGAAATCTCTCATATATTGCATCAACGTCCGGTTACCCTGTCTAAGGATAAGAAACTCCTCTCTCAGTACCAATCTCATCTCCAAAGGTATGTACTGATCATAGAACAACTCCCTGAACTCAGCCCATGTCGTCGGCTCTGGATGGGTATCCTGATATGTGGTCCACCATATTGTGGCGTGCCGTCTCAAACAAGCTCCCGATAGTCGTGCCTGAACACTCTCATCATTCCCCATTAGTTTATGGAAACACTAATGAGACACAATCCATTTCCCCGCAGCCTCGGGGCCACCACCTCTATAAAAGAAACCTGCTGAAACTTTAGAAACTTTTTTAACATCTTCGCCTCTAGAGCCAAGACAAATCCCGATGTAGTCGCGGTAGTAGTAGCAGTAGTAATCTGATCCGTAGTCGTTGGTGGAGGTGTAGGAGTCGACATCTCAAGTGTAACAAAAACTACGGTGGCTCTATCTGTTTGTGTCTCTAATGCTACCCTCTTAATGGGTGTCTAGGGAACAACCGGGGCGACGGCTGTCCTCGTGGGTACCGTAACGGCTACCGACCCTCTGGATGCTACTATCGCTGTAGCAAGTGCTGTCAATGCGGCGATCTGATCCCGTAGCAACCGTAGCACCTCGACCATCTGAGTCTCCTGAGCCGAGAGTCGATCCTCCATACTAGCTGTAACCGGGGAATCCCTAGCTGCATCGCTAGTATGGCTAGTCTCATGAGGCGTAGTCGACTGTCCGTCCATAATCTGCATCGAGAAGCGTGCTCCGGATTAGCCTAGTATATATGTTTATCATATATATAACAAAATATAACACGTATATAAATCTTACTCTACCCGCCTTACATCACTTCCCGACTAAAGTTCTAAAGCAATAACATCGGGTTTCCATAACTAAAATATATTTATTTAAATTTTATGCTTTTACATTTACAATCCCAAGTTCCGAAAACTCTTGTGCTCTGATACCATCTGTGGCGGCCCTGCCGACCCAGGGTGACGTGTCTCCATGTACTCCTTGCTAGGTGGGCCCAACTACACGTGTCCGCCACTTGCTCGTCCACCTCTTGACCCAGAATTTGTGTCCACGTGTGTTTTATCAAATTAGTTAGTATATTATCAGTATTTGCTTAACTTATTCTCCTTAAGTAGTTAAAAGTTTATTCTAATGCCTAATCATACTAGTGGATAATATCTTACAAGTTAACACATATATCAGCGAAAACCTTAATTGATACCTTTGGTAAGTAATTTAGTATGGTAAACATTATTAATAAGAGCAAACCCTACTGTGGAAAACCCGAAAAAGTACTCTGTATATAAGCGATAATACCATAAACAGGGTATATATACATGTACAGTGTCATTACAAGTCTCTCAACACCCAAAATAATACAAAATATCAAAATAAGAACGTACTAGTAGGTCCTTGAAGGCGGGCAATCTGATGTAGTCGCCTAGGATCCCTTTGCCCCTACTGGTACTAGGATCTGCACTTCATCATTACAACTAGACAGATGACGAGTACAGTGAGTAAAACCCCAAGGAACCCCTCTGAGCATTTGCATAATAAAGTAAATGAAATGCAAGAAATACTGTCAAGCAAATATGGGGAATATAAACATGCAACTGTAAATGGATCATCGCATGAATAGATAATAGATAAGATAACAAATGTGTGTTCTCGCTTCAAATGGACTAGACTGTACTTCGGTCACCAATTTCCCACCAGTGGTCGCGCCCAACTGGCCCGACACTTGGTCCCTCGCGGTGCTGGCCAAATCCGCTGAGTCATCGACACGTGCACTAAGGGCAAGCTCAAGTTGCCATTCACTGAGGGCTGAGTCACATGTGCTACAATCTAGTGCATCATGAGCACACAATCAGGAACATGAATTTTAACCCAAATTCTCTAATTTCATCAATATCATCAAATCTAATTAAAACATTCGTAAGTCCTCTATGAATATGAGCTAATAACATGTAATTCGTCAAATTTTAACAAAAAATTAGAGATCTCACCATCAATTTCAAATTTCACCAAACATAGCAAAAAGCCGTTAAAGAGTGTAGGAGATGAGGAAGATGATAACCTAGGTTTAAGCTCTTGAATTGATCTCAAATTTCCTGAATTCCCAACTTGAACTCGATCTTCTTCCTTGGTTTTCTGTGATTTTGCATGAGTAATTAAGTGGATTTGAATGAAATCCCACACATTTGTTATATATAGTTTTGATATTGATCAAGTGTGAATACGTATCTCGAGGATTATCTTGTGGTTCATAACCATGTTGTCCCACATCACATGATGACTCCAATAGCACACTCCTTTCCTAGTATTACTCACTGTGCTCATCTAGATATCCATTCATGGTCCCCATTGTTGAGTGCTAACTGTAAGCTTAGCTTATTTAATTGATGTCACATTACTTTAAGCCTTATAAAACCATATGGTTAGTGTTTTATTTATCCAATTTAACCAACTCAAGGTTCCACTAACCTTCGGCTACCCAATATCTGGTGCCCCACGTCTCAACACGCATTTCGAGGCGCGCCATAGTCTATTATTTAAATTTCAATATAGTTAGCCTATGGTTACATTACCCATTTCAATTTAATAACTTTGTCATATTTATGTAGGTTTGTTGAGTTTTCCTAGTGTACCCGTCATTAACTTCGCCTCTCGATACTCGCATTAACAAGTACTTAGAGGAAATTACCCCGTCACATACCCTCGCACGATATCTCTATTCAACATACACACATGCGATGTATTAACAAATAAATTTATGAAATGCATCAAAAACAAGCAATCCAACATACAATTAACTAGTGTACCTCGGTCGACGTGTGTCCTAGCCTACCTGTCGCGTGAATTTGAACTAGCGTCTATGTCTTATATTATGAAATGAATAACGACGTTAATAAAACGGGGCGTTACACATTACGAGGCAAATCCCTGATATAAGTCCTCGAGAAAATTCCAAAATCTTTATTTTTCATAATTTTTCCTAATTTTTTAGCATTTTTAAAACATTTTTTTCAATGAGGATGGAATCAACCCCGGAACCAGATCGGTCTGACTCAATTGAACCGGACCTAGTTCGATACGGTCTGGGGGACTAAACCCCCCATCTTCTGCTTCCGTTTCGATCGCAACTATTTCTTTTCTAACTGGGTTTGAAACCCCCTTCTTTAACTAAATCCACAAAGGAGAGATCATCTCTTTCCTCCAACCCTCATTCTTCCTCCCTCACTCTTGTTCTACTGTTTCAATGTATTGACAGTTTTTTATCGATTTTACTCAATTCGAACCTCGTCACCTCTCTCTCTATCCCTCTCAATCAATAACAAACAACAACCCCTCTAAATTCGATTTCAAATCCATAGACAAAACTAGTCCTTAAAACCAATAATTATATTTTCCATTAACTTACCTCAAACCGGCACCACCGTCATAACACAAAACATCATTACCAACAGACACCCAACTTACGGTTTCTTTAAATTGATCAACATGAAGATGAGAGAGAAGAGGAACAAACAGTGAGGCCGAAGAGAAATCAATGATGAAGAATAAAGATGATGAAACGATGGTAGTGAGCAGGGATGATGGAGGAGGTGAACAATGTCCAACGAAAATGAAGGCACTGTTTCAATTTTTATTTTGATAAAAAGGTAACAAACGACCATAATACCCCTCTATTTTTATCCTTAACCATATAACAACAATACCTTTTTGGGTCATTTGATATTTTCTAATTATTTTTATGTTTATCTCCCCATTTTTATTTTTTGTCTAAATTAAACCTCGAAAAATACCCCAATTCCGCCAAAAATTTGAGAATTTACCAATGTGCTCTAAAACTCTTGAACAACCCATCTTCACACGAAAATCGAGTTGTGAAATTTGAAACAATAGTTTAGGTCAACATTTTAAATTTCTTGAGACTTATTTTGACACGTATCTCAAGACAAAACCTCGTGAAATATCAAATTTACTTGGTCGACTTGAATTTCGCAAAATAACATAGTATATAGTAAACAACACTAGGCACACTTCACCCGAAAATAAAATTACGTGTATATCTCTATTTCACCAGTCCTCAGCTCCCGACTCGTGACCTAAATCATAATTAGGCTCCGTTAATCCCTGATTAGCCCTAATTATCTGTTTAAATATTTTGAGATTTAACATTGACACTACTTCGTTAGATTTCTGGTATAGTTTTGCATTAGTTTAGGTACACGTTAGACACCTTCTACATTGCATAGTTGTAATGTAATTATTGTTACAATCTCTATTGTTAGAGACATCCCATGTGGGCACATATATTTTTGGTGGTCACAGAAATCCCTTGTGGGCACAGACATTTCTTGTGGACATAGAAGTCCCTTTTGGGCACATACATTTCTTGCGAGCACAAACGTTCCTTCTAGACATGCACTTTTCGTAGGCTCAGAAGTTCCTTTGTGGATAGAGACGACCCTTTGTAGACAAATACATTATTCATCGTCATATCTAACAACCCAATACGCACGAATGTGACCTCAACTTTAACAACAAATTTTGACCCTTATTCCCTTCATCAAAGGTCCCTAACACCCTCTTCATATCAAAAATACATTTATATCAATAATTTTCAATTTAGACAAATTAATTGTTTAAAAAATCCTAATTTTATTCAACAACACCAAATGCAAAACTTCATTATAGAAAATTGAGTGGAATTTCTCAAGGAATTCAAATCTCCAGTTTATTTTCAAAAATAAAGATTGAGAAAAATCAGAATTTCAGAAACCTCTCTTCCTGAACTTGAATTGCGTAAAACGATATACCAAACACATATGTAGGGCTTTTGTTTGGTCTAATAGACTTAATGCTCTAAATTGTAGATGAGAATGGCTTCAATTTCTCTCTTGATACTTTGCGTACGACAAGCAAGAACTCCTGAATTTTCTTTCTTTCCAATTTCTTTGGTTTACATGAAAATGAGAAGACAACCTTTATATGTACATATGTATTTCAAATCTTGTCATCACATCTTATGATATTACACCCATCTAGACACACATCAAGGGCTCCGAATTTTTTCATCAACTCCATTTATTCTTGATATGATCAATGCACCCAAAAAGTAAATAATGCAATAGAGTAAACAAAAATGCATGCCGCAAACCACAACATCAAGATCTTGTTTACGCAGTTCAGACCTCCTGTTCTACGTCTGCGGGGCCACACCCTAGTGTAAGATCCACTAAGAAATAGTGACGTATAGATTTACATAGATTCTAACTAATGATCCCTCATCTAGCAAATGATCCATCACCGATTTTTGTTACACTACTCACTTCCCTTACAATGAACCTACACTATTGTTTAAGATCCCATCGGCTTACAAGTCAAGTCTCCTTAACAGGTTTCTAAAAAAAAAAAAAAAAAAAGATCGAACCAGCACTCGTCTATCTCAAGATCGGCTTTTGGTCTCCAAAGAAGGGATGATTTTCTATTCTTGATTAGACAATTTATAAAGAAAACATAATACAAGATTTTAGAAACTTTCCATATTGCGTTTTCAACCAATGAGTTGACATATTTTCCCTTTCCTTCATTTTTCATTTCATGCAAGGAAATATTGCCAAATATTGTGGGTTTACAACTAAATTCAGCGCTGGTTATAGCAGAGAACATTTTTGAAGATATCCCTGCTGTATATTTTGTCCGTTAGAGAATATTCTCACATGTGTTAAATATCTTGCATATCCATCAAATATTCTGGCTATACCCACAGACTTATGTGGGCTCAGAACCAGCAAACACATTTCTGTATATTTAACCCACAATTTATAGTTGATCACATTACATCCGTTTACTTAACATATCAAGGGGGTGCAAATAAATGACAATCTTAAATCTTACCTTAACAATTCTAACTCACTAACACAAAATCTTTACACAAATCTTATGGGTTTTACTTGATTACGTATCTCGAGGCTTATCCATGATCTATCTTTATTTTCATAAACTAATTAAGTAGCTTAATTTATTTGATTTGTGAACTATAGTCTAAATGATTTAATACACATGTTTGCGTTTCATTAATGTGGGTTCACTTTACTTTAAAACTCACCAATCACTCTCTAACCGGTTCCTACACCTGTATGCATCTCGAGGTGTATCCTTGTGACATGTGTCGAACGTGCATAATAATTTCTCATATTTTACTATTATTTTGTAGTAGTAGTAAATGAAATATCGTCTCCACATAGATTTTTCAAATCTCTAAAGAATTAAGGCTACCCTAAAGTTTTACCAAATTTAACTGGATTTAGTTTAATTAAACGAAACTAATTAAAATAACATGCAAACAAAATAAACAATTCATTAAAATAACTAAATTATAAACAATTTAGATTTAACGAACTAACCTAATATAATTCAAAGTAACAATCAAATAATTAGTAAATCCATATAAATGAAATATCTAAACAAGCATCTAAACAAACTCCGTCTAAACAATATAATATACTTGAATTGCTTTCAAACACTAGACCATAATATTACTTTAAACCATAGTTATAACTATTTCACATGGAATCTTGAAATCATTAAATCATAATTCATAATAGGTTGATAGTTTTTACCCACCCACTGATTTTCCTAAACTCAATGGAAAAGTCACATTCTTATCATTGTAAATCTACCCATTGAATAAATGCAACACCATAGAAATACGATATCATTACACTTAATGAAAATCATGCCTAATCTAAGCCAATATTAACTAAAGCCCCATAATAAACAACTTAGAATACAATCACCTAGAACATCCACTCGAAAAAAGCTCTATAGATTAATCTTAGTTATTACTTCTATAATTTTTGTCAATAGTTATAAACATAGATTTGGATACTTTATAGTAAGGAACATATTGGCCACTATGTACTCAATATAATGAATCACTAGTTGTAACACGCAAAAACAACTTGTTTAATCAGTGATTCACGTGTATGAATTAATTTAAAGCATTAAGTACGTGATTCCATAATTATAACTATATAACAATCCAAAGTATATTACATGTCTAGGGTTTGTTTAGATTAACTAACTGATCACTCATGCTAGAAATAAACAATGCAAATATGTAATTAAAACACATAAATAAATAAATCCCTTTTAATCAAAACTCTAATGTTGCTTCATATATAAAACTAAACTTAAAAGACAAGGGGTTGAAAAGTAGAGTAATGAAAACTTAAAAAGAGAGAGTTATTTCAAAGCTCTCTGGTCCTATATATAGTTTCCCTAAGAGTACATATCCTAGATAAATACTAATTCCTCATTTTTACCTAAAAAAAGGTTACTGACCTCAGCGATACTAAGTTGTCCACAAATCGCCTAGTTAATCATTGAGTTTAGCTCTCTATACTCTACCGATTTAGCTGGCGATCTTTAACGTATTCTCCAATTCACTATAGATTCGCTAGTATTTTCCTGCTGCCGATTTAGGTGGCGATTTTTAGTGTAAATTTAAATTGCTAGCTAATTGCTAGACTTCTTTTCCAGTTGATTGTTTTGCCCTTCTTCATCTTTTCTTCTATTTCTTCATTTTTCTATTTAAAAACTAAAATAAGAGAATACCTAGTGTAATATCATCATTTATATATAAAATCAATCTAAATTATATTATAAAACATGTCTAATTATTGATTTTTCACCCCGCTTGCATCACGACATATATACATAACAAATAAATGCGATTTAATCATCTACACATATATAAACATTATGAAATCACCGAAAAAATATAATACATCTCAGCCTCCGTGCCAAATGTTGTATTGTGTACCCGCTGTAGGCCCACGTCACGGGTCACGATCCTTAGTTAGGGACAAATTAGCTATTAATGATTTAGGTTGTTACATTCAGCCATTACACAAATCCATGCATTACCGTTGAGGAAAATGTACCACAGCAAGGATGAAATCACTCTTTACAAAACTGACTAGTTTGCAACATATTGGATGAATAAAATGTTAAAAAAATATTATTGGAACCACCACCAATTGAAAATGAGGATCGACGGTGGTTCAAAATTAAAAATCACGAAGGAGAATCAAGAAAAAAATTTGATGGGTTTGGGAAGAAAGGAAAATAACACTAGTTATTTCTTTTTTTTTTGCCTTTTAGCAAGTGATATACTGTCCAACATGAGTTAAATTTGTTGAACCTAAGTAAGGAGGGAGAAGAAAATCTAATACTCATGAAAATCAAAAATATATGAAGGTATTTTTTTGACACTGGAATGTTTAGCATTACCTCTGACAGGGTCGGCCCTAAAGGGGACCCGCCCCACTTAGGGCCGCGACTTTTTTTTTAAAATTATATAAATATATAAAAATTGTTGTAAATTGAGTTGGAACTTGCTAAGAACTAGAGAAGGAAAATAGAAGACTAAGAACTTCTACTACTACAAACTACTACTACTACAAAGGAGAAGAGAAGAAATGAGATAGTTGGAATGAGAAGTTTTCATTCATACATTGATGTGTGAATTACAATGGGGTTGACACCCTTTATATAGGCCATTTAATGATGATGATAATTGTACTTATACAATGTGTAAAAGTTATACATACACCACAAGTCATACAACACATCACAAACAACATAAACAATACATGGAAGAGTTGGTGTACATTGTAGAGGATTACAAATTACATGAAGTGTGAGAGTCGTGCTTGATGTTACAATTCAATGTGAGAACCATGCTTCACAATGTGGTCACATACATGCACAAGTGTCCATCTATTTCATAACACTCCCCCTTGGATGACACTTGTTGAAAGAATGTGTCTCGTTAAACTTCTACTAGAAAAAACCCTGCGAGAAAAAATCTAGTACAGGAAAAAGAGTATAATATTTGTAACGACCCGTAAAGTATACGTGCCATGTGTCATGCGGTCCACGTGGGTTTAGGTCGGGCGGGGTCTAGTGTCGTGGGGAACTGGGGTTGTCACAATATTGCTTTGTAGTATAATATTTGTTGATTGCTTCATTAAAAACCTTGCTAGGAAAACCCAGTGGGATAAAACCATAGCTAAGGAAAAGAGTGCAACACATTAATACACTTTGAGAGAATATATATGCCTCATTAAAATCTTTACTAGAAAAACCCTGTAAGAAAAAAAATCTAGTATAGGAAAAAGAGTACGTTGCTCTCATAATTTTTTTATTTATATGGAGTATAATAATGTTAGGATTGCTTGATTAAAAACCTTGCTAGGAAAACCCAGTGGGATAAAACCATAGCAAAGGAAAAAGAGTGAAATACACTAACAAATAACTCATTTTGATTCTCCCCCTCATGTTCACTTGGGTGAGACATCTTGTGCATTTTGTTGCACATGGACATCGTTTTCTATATGAACCATTTAATACTGAAGCATATGATTGTCACTCTTTTGTGTATAGTACTTGCATCAAGTAATTGATTCATAACTTGCTACTACTGAGATCCTTTGAACTTTGAGTTCATATTAATTTATACATGGATCATAATACAACAAATTTAATGCAATTTGATGTGTCTCAAGCAATTTCACGTCATTCCTTTTGAATTGGCTTATATCTCCCCCTAATGGTGGGAAAATTGCTTCATCAAAGTGACAATTAGCAAAACTTGCTATAAATAAATTCCCTATTAGGGATCCAAGGCATCTTATAATATGATTGATGGAGAGTTAAATCAATATAAGTCTCCTATTGATTTGCCTTGAGATAATCTCCAGGTGATAAAAAAATCCAGTTCGATAAAGGATGTCCGTGCGAATTTACGATATTTTCGCATTATTGATGATTATGGATATTCAAATAGATTTTTCCACATTATCAATGTCATTTGGTTTATGACGACATTCGTTTAAATGTGCCTTATATATTCCAGAAGTTAAAGCCGGGAATATTATACTCAGATTAAATCATATTCATATAGATAAATTTTCTATTATTCTGAGTAGACTTCTTCTGAACAAGACATTAACAATAAAATTGTTGTGCCGAATATTGCCTGAACATTAGCCTCCGCTAAGTTCGAATTCGAGAAATATTCATTTTTATATTATAATGTACATGCATGTAGCACGATACACAAGACATAAACTAATTGCTCATATTTAGGTCACGATTTAAACACATGTCGATGTGCCTGTTTTATCGAGCCATTTTCAATGATAAGATTCATAATATTTTGCCTTTAATTTTGAAGGCATGGTAAAGGTCACAAAAATATTCGGGTATATATATAACAATATTTAGGCAAAAGAGCCTTTCATATATGACCTAAAAATGTCACAATTATGAGCGCTCTTTGTCAAAAATTATTTGCCCTTTGTAGTGGTGCACCACTTTTGTTCCAATTTTTTTTTGTGGAATTGTCAATACGACATTTACCTGGTATTTTCACCTTTTCCACGTCCATAAATTTGTTATTGCGATCATGATCATTATATGCAACATATGCTTCTTAATTTGAAGCTGAACTAATTGGACGTGAGCGATATTATATTTATAATATCTCATTATTTTACTACTACGAGACAAGAAATCAATCCTTAATATTTATTGGATTCACGTGCGCACTCGATATTTGTTGCAGCAATAAATCGAGGCGGGCCACGTGACTTTCTTTTTATTGTCTCATCAGTCATATTTCCACATAGCATCAACATATATGTAATTAAAATTGTGGAATTATTATTAATATTTGACTGATTAAATTTTGTAGCTCGAGACTCAACCGCTCATTTTGAGCTTTTGGAGCATTACATTTTTTTGGTATTTATATATTTATAACTCCATAGGGTGAAAAGATATATAAAGTGAAATATTCACTTTTCAAATCTCTAAAGAGATATTGGCAAATGATTTAAATCTTGTATAACACAACTTAGTCTTGCATAGATGTTTTATTCACAAATTATAATATCTAATTATCATAACGAGTAACTCTTGTCGGTAATATAATAAGGCAACAAGTTCAACTATGGTTGAATAATATTTTGAAAATAAATTTAATATAAAGTAGTTTTCCCCTTTTTATGTAAAAACATAACATATGATTAAATATATGTTCACAACTTGATTCATTAATAAACAAAATGTACTATTTGTATGAGTGGTGGGACAACCTCCGGGTTGGGTGGTGAGAAATAGTCTACTTAATACCATGCCTCCTCGAACGGGATAACCCGTCTCCATTTCAATGTTTAGCTTTCGGTGACAAGGCTTACCCACTTGTCAACTCAAACTTATAGCATTATTTGTATTATAAAATCAAGAATAGAACAATAACTAATCGTTTGTAGTTTTAAGAGAAAAACTATATGTTACACATTGACTTTTGATTTCCGATGTAGAAGATCTTACAAGATGCAACTACAGAGCATACTTTCGCAATCGGTGACGTTATAATGCATAGTATATGAATAAAGTATGTGTGTAATAAAAGGAAGGAACCATGATAATATAAAAATATATTGAACTTATTTAAATAACAAAAGTTATACCTTCCTAGCTTTGTCTCCTTAACAAGCCTTCTTGAACTTCAAGATCTCCTTAATGCTAAAGCAAGCTCGTGCCGATAACGTGTTGTAAATTGAGTTGGAACTTGCTAAGAACTAGAGAAGGAAAATAGAAGACTAAGAACTTCTACTACTACAAACTACTACTACTACAAAGGAGAAGAGAAGAAATGAGATAGTTGGAATGAGAAGTTTTCATTCATACATTGATGTGTGAATTACAATGGGGTTGACACCCTTTATATAGGCCATTTGGTGATGATGATAATTGTACTTATACAATGTGTACAAGTTATACATACACCACAAGTCATACAACACATCACAAGCAACATAGACAATACATGGAAGAGTTGGTGTACATTCGAGAAGATTACAAGTTACATGAAGTGTGAGAGTCATGCTTGATGTTACAATTCAATGTGAGAACCATGCTTCACAATGTGGTCACATACATGCACAAGTGTCCATCCATTTCATAACAAAAATGTATTTTTCTAAATAAAAAAGAATTCTAGCTTATTAAGTGATAAAATGTTGCTCAACAAATTTTTCATGTATTTTTAAAATTAAATTTTAAATTTCTACTTGTACGTATAAGAAGTTTTTTCAATGTATTCTCTCCATCTTAGTGACATTATATTATCCTTTGTATTTTGTATGCGTTATAACTCTTTACTCTTTTTTTTTTAAAAGTATTATTGACTTTTTAAGGATGTTTCGAAAGGCTTTGATCACGCTATTATGTTGGGGCATGTGCCATTGGTCAATCTTATGAACATTGTTTCTAGTATTATTTTGGTTGGTAAAATGGAGGATTACATTTTATCTTCATTATTGTAATTGGTTTGCATGTTTAGATTATAATAAGATCCATAGATGTTTACTAAAATATCCTAAATGTGGCATCCCCTAACCCGATTAAGGCGATGCTTGGCCTGAAACCCTAATTAAGCCCTGATAATCTCGCCATACTTAACTAGAGCCAGCAGCGTCAATACCCAAGTTTCTGGTCGCATTTTAAATCCTTAATCAGGATCACCAACACGTGACGTGGGACCCACATCGTGATATGCACACTAACCGAAGCACGTAGCCGAGGTATATGTTACATTTACGTGATGCTTTCCTAGTGTATCATATATATGTTGACTACTAAGTTACATCTACTTGTTATTTATAGGTGTCAATACTTGAGCAGGGACACGCCTTGAGATGCGTGCAGTCATGAGACCGAGTAAAGAGTGACATGGGGAGTCATTTATTTAATTGGATGTATTAATGTGGCTTAATTAGTTAAATTATATGTGGCTATAGTTGATTTATAAGAAATGTAGCCTAAGTTAGTAAAATAAAATAATAGACATTTGATGTCCCTCGAGATACAAGTAGACACATCAAGAGATCAATGGAGTATGAATTGGTGTTAACAAGGGTGAGTTAGTGGATTTGAAACAAAATGAAAGCCATTAGAATTGTCTCTGGATGGGTTTGTACATTAAGATCAATGGTCATAAATCAATCTCACCTATATATATAAGTATTTGAGATGAACATGCAAATCATAGACTCATTAAGAGAAATACCGAGGTGTTTGTTGCTAGAAATTGGAGTATTCAAGAGATCAAATTCATCATCAAAGAAAAAGAATTTAAGGAGTTCAAGTGCTAGGAAACTCTCTACAAACCTTAAATAACTAAATTTCTTTCTTTTGTTACAATTGATGAATTGAGTGATGAATTGATTTGAATCCAAGTCTCAATTATCGAATTTTAAAAAGTTTGAACAACTTTTAGACTTTATGCATGCAATAGTAAATCTGAATTTTGGGTTTCAAAACGAGTTTATTTTTGAAAACCAATAGTGGATTTGGATTCCTCGTTTTGTTCTTATAATCCACCCCTATAGAAGTTTGAAAATCGGTTTTGAAATAAAAAAAAGTTATGAATTTTACAAAGTTTTGAGTGTTCTTGAGTATTTCAACAAAATGCATGTTTAAATCTCTAAATTTTGATATGAATGACGAATTATATGAAGTGCCTAGTTTATATTTGATGGAGGAGGATGTTATGGATCCTTGGTAGCGGAGAACGAGGATCCAGGTCTTTGGAGGAGGCCATTCCCGAGAGGAAACTCAAAATTCTGGTTGTAGAATTCGGGGTTCCAGCGCGTGTAATGTGCTAAGCAGCTCTAGAGCGCTAAAGAAAACTCCTAGCGCGCTAAGTGGGTCACTAGCGCGCTAGATAAACTACCCCGCATGCTAGGTTCTCTGACAACACAAAAATCTATATTTTCTTAAAACACATCTACCTATTTAGCTTAGCCAAAAACTCAAACTAAAAGTCTAAACACACTCTAACACACACTAAATGATATCAGGAGTCTAGGGAAGAGTCTCGGGAGTTCGGGTACGTGTTTTGGGGTGTCGAAAGGTTAGTTAAGATAGGAAATATATTGCATGACTTTTAAGTAATCTTGTTGAGGTTCTTATTTACATTTCATTCTAATTATGCATTGTTTTATAGTCTTTTGACTATATATTGCTTTGTATTCTGATATCATGGAGTTTTTTCATATTTTACTCATTATGTGGGTGTTTTATCAGGATATCATTTGCTTATGGAATCAATGACTATATTCTCGTGTCTATGTCTTTCTTGCTATTTTGATAAATGTGTGATCAAGAATAGCATGCTGGATTAGAAAAATGAAATTGGAGTTTATATTAGGACTTGTATTTTTTGAATATTGACTTTGAAGCATATTGCCTTGTCTTGGAATCCTAATGCAAGTTTTTCTTGATATTATAAAGTAGTGGTAGAATCTAGGGTCTATTGCACGATTATGAGATACGCGACACTCGGGGTCACTGGACTATCAGGGATGTCGGCACTCACCACTACACTTGCGCGTCACATGGGTTATGGGACCCAGGGTAGTTGGAAAATATGTATATACAGATGATTTATTTATGCGTAAAGCTAAGCTCCACCTTTGAGGATTGAGATATGGATGGTTATGGAATCGTAGAGCTCAGCTCCGACCTTTGATAGAGGTGTAGAGCACTGCTCCAGTCTGAGACAGTGGAATAAAGGCCTATGTGATAGGACTCATGGCCGACTGGACCTAGATCATTACTACTTAGCATGAGTCAGTCTCATTTTATTTAACTGTAGTAGTTCCTAGCATATTTCCATTTTAATACTTCTTCGCTATACTTATGCTTTTAAATACCAGTTGATTATGCTTGGAAATGTAATTAAGAATCTCTAGGAATTACTTTATTACTTTTGTGCTCGTCATCCTTTTTATGACGGTGTGTGCAGATCCGTCGAGCAGCAGATTGGGCAATGAGAAGATCGGGGACTATATATGAACATTCAACGATTTTCTAATTTATGTCTTGTAGGTCTCGACATTCTGATGTATAATCTATTTTACATCATTTCTATAAGTTTAGGGTTGTATATTGGGTTGAGTGTTAGTTCCCCAACTTAAGACTTAGACTATCACACTATTTTCAATCTTTTGATGTTTATATGCATATGATGTTATTTCTTGGTTTCCACACTTACAATTTTTCAATAATTTCTTCCGCAAAACTGTTAAGAACTCTGGTAAGTATTTTTAATTGAATAAAATTTTAATTAACTCTAAGATTCAACAATAATGTGACATGTGTATTATAATGAGGCTAATAAAATAAAAAAGGCTGTATAATACATCGTTAGGTCCTACATGGCTTAGATTAAGGCTTAATGACGAGATTAGGCTGGACGGTGACTGGTTTTAAGGAAGGGGTCGTCATAGTTGGTATTATAGACTAGTTCTCAATAAGTATACCATAAATTTAAATAAAATACAAACTTTAGAGGTGGAAACCAGACGATCCTTGCCTAAAATCTATTAGTTAGGAAGTGAGTGAAAGTGGTTGGGGATTTGCATTATGTACATATTAATTTTTAAATGTATATATGTGCTATGCCACGTAGTAGCTGATTCGCGTTTGCTATCCACTTGCAGACCTCGATGGCTGATATGCGAGAGGGAGGATATGAGCAAGGCCAGCGGCAGTCAGCCCCTACCTTTGCTGAGGATCTTCAGAGGCTGTCTGACCGAGTAATAGCTCAGGGCGAGTAGTTGACCGACTTCATCATTATGATGAGAGCCCGATTTGCTCCAGTGGCATCGACATCACTTTACCGACGCTAGAGCTTCCTACTAAAACTCTAGTAGCATCGATAGTGTAGTCTCCTCCAGTCGTGACTACACCAGTAGTAGAGAAAGTTGATGTAGTACCATCACCCATGCCCACATCTTCTAGCACATCAGTCGAGGTCCAGCTTGTGAAGAACTTCATCAGATTCAGGATAGCCAACTTTGGTGGAGTAAGGAACATTGAGAAGATCGAGAAGTGGGTACTATCTCAGGAGAAGCTTTTTAGGATACTGAAGATTGAAGATAGACTTCGAGCAGAGATCTCATCGTTCACTCTGGAGAGAGATGTCGATGTTTGGTCGTGTAAGACAGTAACTGCTCGTGGAGAGTTTGAGACATGGGACGCTTTCAAGCAGAAGTTATATCAGTAATATTTCCCACTTGTAGTGATGAAGATCTTGAGGAAGGAATTTATGGACCTGAGACAAGGAGCAGAGGAGTTCGTGATGCAGTATATGGACCGATAAGATTATCTGAGGCAGTTTATCGGGGACTTAGTGAGGGACGATTTTAAGGATGTGTATCATTTCGGTGAGGGATTGAGTCCATACATCGGTTTTCATGTAGTCAATACAGGTGTCGGGACACTCATCGAGATCTATGAGCGAGTTCTATCACATGAAACATACTACTTGTGCAGAGTCGCAGATGGGACAACATCATGTCCAGTGTTGTTAGCATAGCAGACTATATAGTATGAGAGGAGGAGATAGAGGTGCAAGGGATCAAAGAGATAGAGCAAATGTTCCCAGGGATCGGAGACAACCACACATTACCCTCTGGCTATACCATATACATCATACCCTGCTCCAACGCAGAGCACAATAGGCATTCTTTGCCACCTCTAATTAGACCAATGTTGCCAGCTCCTGCCGTTCTTGCACTTCCCGCACCACAGGCGCCACAAGCTCCACGACAGCAGCATGGGGTGGCAGAGGTCGAGGTAGAGTCAGAGCCGAGATGCTAGACAGGGATATAGACAGCTGTTGGGACATGGTCAATATTAGGTACAGGGTCAGTTTCAGCCTCAAGGTCGGCGTAGAAAGATTACATGCTACATATGTGGATTGGTTGGACATATAATGAGGGAATGTTTTGATCTCCTCAACTAAGTGGGGAATCACTCCTGAATTGATCCTCCTCATATCAAACCCTTAGTTGTTTTATTCCTTTCACTCTCTCTCTCGATCGATCGATGAAATAAGGATAAACATGAAGGCTTTTGATTTAAATATATGGATTTTCTCGATATATGCATCACATTATCTTGAGGCTGATCGAGTGATTTATATGTAAAAATGACACCTCCTAAAGTGGCATACATGTTGACACCATTAATACTTACGCTCATCTCTAGGCGATCTAATGACCCATATAATTCAAACCAAACTTATAATTTTAATACATATATTTATATATAAAATATATAAATATTTCATGTATTTTTCGCCAATAAATTCACCAGACATGCCTACGAGTGTTCTTGGGTGTGCACATTCATTTCATGACTTCCTCGTCGCACCTGATGTACCGACAATTTATTGTTCAATTACTTATTTTCTTATTATATGCTTGTATATAAATTCTCTTTTTATAATAAATCCTATAAATTTACCAAACATTCCAAACAAACTCAAATCATCACATAAACCCACGCGCACAATGATCGAGGTACGTCGAACTTCACCACGAGCCTAACTCGGTTAATAAGGATTTGGATTAACACTAATCACCAGCTTAAGATAACTGGTCGTTACACTAAATGTCCCTAGCCGTTTATTATACTGTGAACTATAATGAATTAAGAATATTATAAGTCTTGATTGACGGTCATATGATGATCATACATATAAGGATATGAATCAAGGTCATGAGTGCATGTTATGTAACATGGTACTAAATCGACCTACTATAAGAACACCACATAGATTAAGTCATAGGTGTTACTAATGATAGGTATATTATTTAGTCCTCTGACTTAAGATTACCAGAGACTTCAACATTACGATCATAGTGATTTGACACAATCATACGTTGTCTTTAACTAGATGATTATAAAAATTGTAATTAGTTACTATGTGAATAATGTGTGATTGTGTGTAATCAATATAGAATTTGTCCCTCTTGTATAGAGAGGGATATAAGTGGATCTATCTTTATGATAGACTAATAATGGTCGAGTCCATGTGAATTGAAATGATCAATGTAACTTGGATATTTTTCAGTCTAACAAGAGATTAAGACTAATACAATTAAACATTAAGGGTGACTTTTCATGCCTTATGTTTGATCGAAGGATGTCGTACGATGTCACAGCCCAAATTTCTAAATCCTGGTTCAACTCCTTAATCATGATGACCTGAATTGAGATACGTGCACTGACCGAGGCGATGTGGCCGAGGTATATATTAGATTTGTTGTGATGTATGCCTAGTGTATTGTATATGTGTAGGCTATTATGTCAATTCTACTTGTATTTAGCTGTCGAGACTTGAACGGGGACGCGCATCGAGATGCATGTTGGCATGGGACTAGAGTATATGTGGTAAGCCAATTTGAGTTAATGTACCCTAAATAATTAAATTTAATGTAGCTATAGTTGATTTATATTAAATGTAACCTAAGTTAGCAAATTAAAGCATTAGTCATTAATATTCCTCGAGATACGCGTTGACACATCAAAAGACCAATTAAGTTATCAATTGATGTTAGTTGGATGAAGTTAGTGAAATTGTGTCAATATGTAAGCCATTAAATTAGTCTCGAGATACGTTTGTATATTAAAATCAATGGCTATTAATCAGTTTCATCTATATATAAGATTGAATAGATTACCTCATGCAAACAATTTAATTGTCATTCATTAACTTAGAAGTTCATAAAGTTGGAGAAGAAGAATTAGAGGAAATCAGCAAGAATTGTTGAGGAAATCTTGTGAATTTGGAGAAGGAGTTGATCAAGTTAGATGTAATGCGCTACTAGGTAATTTTATTTACATTAGTAACTTAGTTTAAGTTGATGAATTTAAGATAATTGTGAACTCCGGGTTGTTCTTATGATCATGGTGGGTATTTTGATTTTTTGGTAGGTTAGAATAAGAGATCCCAAGGTGTTGGAATTGGTCATGTGTGGAGAAAACACATAATTCAAAGTTTAGAATTTTGGGTTTTCCTGCACATAGCGCGCTAGACGTTCCACCCAGCGCACTTGGTGCTCTGGCAGTGCAAAATCTTCAATTTCCTAATTATAACTTAAACACTTTAAATAATAAAGGTCTAAACACATTTAAAAACATGTTTAATGATAACATGAACCTAATGAAGAGTCTTGGGGAGTTCGGATATGTATTTTGAGTTATCGAGAGGTCGAATTAGCTAGGAAATTTGCGTGGATTGTAAGTAAACTGATCGAGATATTTATTTACATTTCATTTCTATTTTGCTATTCATTTTCAGTTATTTGAACTGATTTGTCCTTTGTACTGTACATGCCATGATTTGTTGTTTCTTCTCATTTTATGAGTTTGCAATCATGACATTGTTTTGATTAAATGGTTTTATTGACTCTAAATCATTTGCTATGTCATTCTTGATTGTTGAGATATCTAGTGAAATGAAATATCATGCTATTAGGTAGGTGCTTGATGGTATGGTATTGTAAATCTAATTTCCTTTGTGCATTAGATATGCGATTACATTATTGGATTCCTAAACCGTGTCATTTCTTGATATATGAAAGTACTTCTTGCATCTAGGACCAATATATATAGAGAGATAGCCGCGACACACGGGATCACTAGATTCTCAGGGATGTCGAGATCTCACCACCAACTTGTGCAGCACACGGGGTATGAGACTTGAGGTTGTTGACATGTATACATCACATGTAAGGGGTTCTTATGAGTATTTGTATATAAAAGAGCATTTGTAAGGATGTGAAGGCAATAATGATATTTTTTATGCCCTCAATAGTGGAATAAGGTTGATGTGATGTAACTCACGACTGACTGGCCCTTTTATCATTACTACTTAGCCGAATGTCAGTTTCATATTACTTAACTAAAGTATCTTATAGCATGATTTCTTTTCAGCATAGTTGCTATTGTTATGCTTTCAGATACTTGTTGTATATTTGGAAATCTGAACAAACGTCTCTCACACTACAAAAAAACAGCCGATCAGAAACAGAAATTTATGTTGTTGATTAGCATAAATTTCGTCTCTAATTCAATTCTGCAACGGAACAGAGACGGAATCTATTTCGTCTCTAAAATTGTCGTCGCTGATTTAGTCAGCAACGGAAATATGTTTATGTTGCTGATTAGAGACGGATTTCATACGAATTTAGAAACGGAATAGAGACGAAACAGAAATGAACATTCTTCCAAAATGAATGGTTGTACTTGCATTCTGTTGCTAATCCGTCCCTAATTTGTAACGGATTAGCAACGGAATTCATAAATTTCGTTGCTAATCCGTTGCAAATTAGAGATGGATTAGCAACGGAACTTATAAATTCCGTCTCTAATCCGTCTCTAATTAGCAACGGATTAGCAACGAAATTCATAAATTCCGTTGCTAATTAGAGACGGATTAGAGATGGAATTCGTAAATTAGACTTTACGAATTCTGTTGCTAATCCGTCTCTATTTCGTTTCTAAACTCTGTTTCCCCGGTTTTTCATTCTATTTGTTCACAAATTAGAGACGGATTAGCAACGGAATTTATAAATTTCGTTGCTAATCCATCTCTATTCCGTTTTTATACCCAATTTTTTTTAAAATATTCACAAGAATCAAATTGGTTATCCGAAACTTCTAAAACTAAAAATAACAACAGGACCTGCTCCATCGCCTGCACCCCCTCCAACAACTCCTTGGGGGTGCTAACATCCCCCGAAAATTTGAAAAAGTAAAATTTCACGTACATAAGAACATCACATGGATTAAGTCATAGTTGTTTCTCATGATAGGTATATTTTTCAGTCCTCTAACTTGAGATTGCCGGAGACTTCAACATTAGGAACACAGTAATTTGACACAATCAAACGTTGTCTTTAACCTTAGGACGGTTATAAAGGTTGTGATTGGTTCTTGTGTGAGCAATGTGATGAAGTTGTGTAATCGAGATAGAATTTGTCCCTCTCATATAAAGAGAGATATCTAGTAGATCCCTTGATGTGTTAGATTGTTAAAAGGCCTAGTCTAAGTGAATTGATATTGATCAATGTCACTTGGATGTTTTCGATCTACCTAGAGATCGAGACTAGTACGATTGAACATGTTGGATGACAATTCCATGCCTTATGTTTGATCAAAATGATATCGTGTGACAAAAGGATGTTATATACACTATTGATTAGGTTGTATCGATTTGATATTCGTACAACTTGGGTAGTCATAATGTCTTGCTAGAGGCGCTTATGACTTGTATACCAAAATGTGTTTTGGTACACCGCAACAACGTCGTATGAGCCTATTGGGTCGTTGTAACATCTCTCGATTTCTAACACGACTTATGTGACACGTGTCGGGATCGTGACCGACCACGCGATCTTGGACGATATTTCGAACCTTGGGAGTCGACACCGAGGTAATTTTACGATTTTTTTTTTATATGTGTAATAGCATTATGGATTAAATGCGTGTCACGAGCCACTCGAGCGATTTCCTTTTTGTTTATGCGTGAGTTCTCGCCTAGGTAACCGGGGAGGAAATACGGTAAAAGTGTGCACGTGACGGAGAAAAATACGGGTCGATGAGGTAAGGTGAGTCGGGAACCCGGGGGTTAAGGTTGGGGACTTGTGGGTGGGTAAGGCACACCTAGGACACACCTCACCATATTGGTTTGAATTTCAAACAAAAAACCAACCACCCCACCCACTCCCATCACTCACACCTCACACTCCCACTCATTCACGTCACACTCTCATCATCACTCTCTCTCTCTCTCCTCCCGATCTTTCTTCTCACTCACTCACGGTTTCAATCACTCTCACACATCCCTCTCGGGCCAACTCTCTCCCACTCATCTCGGTCTTCAAACCACACTCCCACCTCTCTCGGCTTCAAACCTCTCTCACTCACGGCCTCTCTCTCCCTCGGCTCACCGCCGCCTCTGCTCTCGCCGGTGGCCAGGACCAGGACGCGGAGGAGGCCGCCGGAGGTAACACTCTCACCTCGGTTTTCTCTCTCTCTCGCGTTTCACTTCTCTCACGGGCTCTCTCTCTCTAGGTTCGCTCACCATTCGGTTGGCCGAGACCAAGCCGTCGTCGGAGGTCCGTGGTGGCGGGGAAGGTCGCCGGAGGTCTCACACACTCTCTCTCTCCCGTGAGCACTCGACCACTCTCCCTCTCCTCACGGTTTGCTCTCCCTCTCGGCTCACGTTTCTCTTCATTTCTCTTTGTTTTTGTTGTTGTTCGTCACACTTGTTACGTGTGCATGTGGTTGCCGTGACGAGGACCGGCCGTGGGCGACCTCAGGAGACCCACCGGAGTCCAAGACGTCCGGAACCACCCCCGCATGGCCCATGCAAAGTACTTGTTGTATACATACAACAAACTCGGTTTTTGCTAGGTGTTGACCCTCTCGCCGGAAAAGGCCCTCATTTGGCGGCGCCACCGCCGGACCACCGGGGCCGGAACGTGTCGGGGACCCCACCAAAACTCGTATGTGGGTCCCATGACCCTAAAAGTGGCCAAAAACAGTTTTATAGGTGCAAAGGAATCGATATTTCATGTGATGTGTACGTTGGAGGCTCGCCGGAAACCACCATCGCCGGCGGTCCTACCGGTCGAACCACGATCATTAAAGGTTGTCGAGGTCTCACTTAATATTAGTTGACGTCTAGCAATCCTCGGCTAAGTCCGAAACAAACGGACGTAAGGCTTTTGGAATTAGTTCGTGTGATGCCATCGTCGAGTCGAAAAAATATATAGTTGCTATTCAAACGTCGCGTGGCGATGAATGGCTATGACGTCGTGATCATATTGCCGGTCGCGAGACCATGACGTGACCGCATACATCGAGCCGAGCCTATGACTCGCGATGAAACGAATACGTAGTTTGTCTTCAAAACCCGAGAGAGAGTGTCTTCTTTTATTTATTAAAATGTATGACCGTCAGAGCCATTCAAAACATTGGAAATAATGATAAGTTTAAACCTAAGTGTTAGTGAATGACTCGACCTAATAACACGAGTTTCCAGACCTTGTCGGGTAACGGGAAACTTGAGGATACGCGTTAGGAGTCGCGGGAGTTTTACGTGGATTACGATAATCTCAGGTAAGTACACTTGCCTTAAAAAGCATTTGTACGTTAGTAAGCCAGCTAAGAAGATATCATGAGATTCATTTTCACTTTTCTTGTGTTCGTTATTATCCCATCATTGGCATTCCATTCTATGTTCTTGTATGTGTGTTCTTGGCATAAGTACGTCTCGAAGGTACATGCGGCCTGCACTAGAAGGGATAAAACGCGGGCACTCGAGCGCACGAGTGTTTGACCACCCCTAGTGATTGTGTGATACCATGTACTGGATTGTTGTGGATGGTTGTGGATTGTTGTGGTATTGTTGTGGAATATGGACTACTTATTGCCTCTCTTGACTCGTAGAACACGCATGTTTCGATTGCTATCATTTCCATCTGTCATCATGCATTCTTGCTTATTTATATTCTGCATTTCGCACCCGCATGATATTTAGGCTGTCTTGTTTGTCGTTTCATGAATTCTTGTTATATTCTTTGGCTTTACTTTCAATTTCTCTCAGTTGCTCACCGTCTAGTTTGTGACGGTGGGTGCGAGATAAGACGGAGAGCGATAGGGGGCAAGGGACCGTGTCTAGGAGACTTTTTGTGAGCGTTGGACGTGAGGTACCGAGATGTAGGCTCGTACCTATCCTTTTGTATGACGGTTATGTATATACGTATATGGTTGTTTTGGAGCAGGAACTAGGTTTGAGGTGATTTCCATAATTTCATTTTGTTGACTTGGATATGACTGTCTTGGGGTTTCCACATTTATATAGATTCCTAATTTCCCTTGATTGAGTTATTTCCCATTATTTGATTAGAATATGATTTTTGCTTCCATTTGTATTATAAGCGTAATAACTCTTTCATAAACCTTAAAAACCTTAAAATTTTGATAAGTTGAGGTGACTAGGCTCGTCCAGTTCATTGAGAAGTTCGACTCGGGACCTGCACGGGTCTAGGTAGGCGTACCCAAATGCATTGGGAATTTGGGGCCGTCACGATCGCACACTAAGAATAGTTTTGCGAGATTTTAAGATGGTTGAGAAAAATGAATTTTATATGATAAAATTCATGACGGAAACGTCCTTGTGGTGTATTACACTTATACTTCTTTAAGTAAGGGTATATGTGTAATTTACTTAACCGTCTATATACAAGGTTGTATAAATAGACGCTTTAAGTTAGAACACATGTACGAAAGAAAAGGCCGAAACTCTATTTTCGTTTTAGAAACGACTTAGGGTTTTTGGTATGCTCTGGATCGTTTTGGAGAGAAACAAAAAGGTTTGGTATTCTCTCGAAGCTAGCACTTCAAATCTCGTACGCCGTTCGTGTGTTGATTTGCGATAGAGGCGTTCGTCGTTAGCGGCGCCTTAGAGATCGATCAACCTTTAGAAAGGTATATTGCGATTGAGGTATGATTAAGTTTTTCATGGTTTAAACGTTTTTAATGGAATTAGATTCGGATCCTATTGGGGTTTTTGTCAAAAGCTGTTTTGTAATCTCCGCTGCGTATGAACCCCAAAACCCGACACGTGGCGCGAGTGTCGAGATTGTGAAATGAGGCGGGATGATACCTCGAGATAAGCGCGCCCGATGGTTAAGGAAAGCATTGAAAAACTATATTTTGTATGTGCCTCGAGTTTCGTTTTGCACGAATCTCGAGGACACATTGGTTTCCTTCTTGAGGAAGAAACAAAGAGAGAAAGAGAGGAAAAAGATATCACAAGAGAAAGAAAGAGAGAGAGAGAGAGAGAGAGAGAGAGAGAGAGAGAGAGGTGAGGGAAAGGAGGATCCGGCGAGGTCTCGGACAAGCGGCGACTCCGCGGCGAAAGCGCGGTGGGATGTCGACTGCAGCGAGATCGCGGGATGGCCGCGCGGCGTGGCTCTGCGAGGCCGCGGATGAGCTGCGAGCGTCGCGCGCGTCTCAGCCGGCAAGCGGCGGTGGCTAGCAACGATGTGGCGGCGGCGGCGATCGCGCGCGAAGGCATCGGTGGAGGCGACGATCGCGCAGGCTTCGGCAGACGGCGGTGGACGGCTAGCAACCCAGCGGCGGGTGCGGCACAGCAGCAGACGGCGTCCCGCGCAGCCGGTCGGGAGCGGCGACAGGCGATCAGCGAGCGGGCAGCGAGAGCATGCAGCAGCGGTGGCGTGGCGCAGCGACGCCGGCGTTAGCGTGGCGATGATGGTGGCAAGATGGCGCGACTACGGCGGCTGGCGCGACAGCGGCGTCGGCGCGACGGTGAGTGCCGGCAGCGGCGCGGTGAGGGTGGTGGCGCGGCTTCGGCGTCGGCGCGATGAAGCACGCGATGGCGATGTTGGGCCGATCGCTCCTCGACGACGCGATGGAGGTGAGGTGTATTTCACCTAATTTTAGTGCGATTTGCATGATTTAAGCAATTTAATTGGTATAAATTGACACCAGGGACTTATGAGATAGAGTCGAGTGTCGGGTGCGCAAATTGAGGCGTGAGCGGGACGTCTTGAGGATGAATTACGGATTTCGAGGTAAGTAAACCGGTTAGGACTTGTACGGTGGTTTCTTTTCATCCTATTGGCTATTGTGCATTGTTTTGTGATAGATTCCTTTCATTTTTGTTTGATTGCTTTGCTTGGTGATAGCTATCTTTGCAATTGTTGTTGGTTGAGTGGTCCATTGGCAAGAAGTGAGTCATGGTTATTGTTATCTGCGATATGAGAGTGTTAGGGAAATTTGGGAGGCGGGGTCTCATCCTAAACACGAGGTTTGTGGATGTTTCATAGTCGCACGGGAAAGTGGTTGGGAGGCGGTGTGTCTCGTCCTAGATCCGGGTCTGTGGATATCTAATAGTCGCAAGGTTAGGGGGTGGGGGGCGAGTGTCTCGTCCTAAACCCGAGTCTCTTGGGCTTTTGTCGCGACTCAACGACCTTTTGGTTGGGACTCCTTGTTGTTTGTTTTGTTTGTATTTCGGACCCTCATTTATCGATTGACTTGTGGATTAATTTGTTTACGATTTTTTATATTCATGTGTTCACTTCCTTTCTTTCTATTGGCATGAATTCGATTTGTTCTATTTATTTTGAAATGTTGTATCATGTCTCTTCTTGGCTTTACTTACATGAGCTCGTCAATCTTGTGTTTAAGCGAGTGCGAGTCGCAGATGAGTAGAAAAGGAAAGCTCCATAGCTAGGTGAATATTTTTGTATATCTTGTATTTACTCTCCTCGATGATAACATATTTCTTGGGTTCCACAATTAGGTTTCCTAACTTTTTAATTACGGATGAGTTATTTTATTTGTAGTAATTGCTTCCGCTAAATTGTAAACCTTGCAAAACATTAATAACTCAACTGTAAAATTTTGAATTTCGATAATGATGGATTGGAAGGCCGACTAGGCTGCGTTGACCTTGCGAGCGGCTCGGGGGTCCACGCGTGGGCTTAGGCGAGGTGGGGCCCAATTTGTGGGAAATTGGGACCGTCACAGATTGCGCCTTTTTGTGAAGGCCATACCCCATCTTACTGCAGAAGGGTGGGACCTCGGGTAGATGTATATGCACCCCCATCTTACTCTGTAAGGCCACATACATCTTCTATGTCCCCCTATATATGCACCAGGGGTTCAAGCCCACCTCGAAATACATATATGGGCAAGTCTTTCGCCTCCCGCGGTTGGAAACAGAGACTGGAGGCTTAAGTACTCGATTTTTAGCAAACCGTGTACCACTAGACTAGTGGTACACGGTTTGCTAAAATCGAGTACTTAAGCCTCCAGGGTCTCGGTTTCAACCGTGGGAGGCTTTAAAGACTTGCCCATATATGTATTTCGAGTGCTTGAACCCCCTGGTGCATATATATGGGGGACATAGAAGATGTATGTGGCCTTACAGAGTAAGATGGGGGTGCATATACATCTACACTGGAGGTCCCGACCTGCAGAGTAAGAGATGGGGGCATGGCCTTCACACATACACTAATCAACAATATATATCAACAAGAAGACTCAAATGAGAAAAAACATACATTTCGATATTAAAAAAGATTTATATATTCACGAAACGTAGTCAAGTATAATAAATGTCTAGGATACCAAAGTATCCAAAAAGAAACTACAATTCTCATTGTTCTACAACAACCATAAAAATACCTAATTATCATAAAGTTGTCCGTCCTCGTTGTGCTAGCACACAGGATGTGCTAGCATCAACATCTGCGTATCTTCTCTTCTTTCTCCCTAACGACCCAAGACCGTAGACACGTCCTTTGGGACACTTACCCGCCACCTTGTAGTACACCGCTCATCATCCACCAGGAATTTGGTCAGGGTGTAGTCCTGGGTCGCTCTTGACGTCTACTTTGGAGCTTAGCCTCGCATGGATCAACAATAAGCAACTAAAATGATATGCTTGTAAGATCAAACAATGGCGGCTATCACAAACTTCACAATTTACACAAGTTGAAACAATTCTCTCATACGCGCATCTACGAGCCCTCAAAAACATTCAAATCGTTATAGTTTAGATTACATCTATTCACATTATTTAAGTCTTCTTTTCCACTATCGTTACCATGAATTGATGGTATTTGTTGTCTTTTACATTAATTCACTACCAATATTGAAAAGAAAAGAAAAACACACAAACACACATAATGGTAAAAATATAATAGTAGCATTAAATTTGTTTTCTTAAGTAGGGTACCTTAAGCTTTCTTGCTCATTTTCGTGATTTCAATAAGTCTACTTTTGATATACGTCTTCCGCATAGAAAGATCAAAGGTATAAGTACAAACAGTCCAAAATAATTAAGTTACTAGATAGCAACTCGAGTGGTTGTTGACATGTGAAGCTTACAAATGATCAATGGCATCACTCAGTTAAATAATTCCATTATAGTTTTCTACCATATGCAACCCTTGGCCAAAGTCCAATCTACACGGCCACCTAAACAACAAAATATAGGTATTTAACTAGTTATGAAACATCGAACTGAATCATACTAAAACATAACCAATAGATAAGACAACCAACATAATCAATAGACATTGGATAATAGAAATGCATTTTGACTAAAATGATCGCACCAAACAATAAAATACGAGATGTTCACAATCTCAATTTGTTGCAAGAATTTCACATGCCATTTATACAAATATGGATCATATAGATTGGTTCATGCACGGTAAAGAATGAAACATCCAACAAATAGCATGAGGCATATCAATTACGATTTTTTTCCTTTTTTCATCAATGCTGTGATAGATTAAGGTTAGAAAGTTGGTGTTAAAGAAGATCACGCTCATCTTCTTTGTCTTTAATAAGCTTTAAAAACTCTACTTAACACAAGCTCTTTTTGATATACGTCTTCTTGCATAGAAATATCAAAGGTATAAGCAATTACTTGCAAAGTGGATTAGTAGGTAGGTAAGATGCAAGGACGCTCTATCGGGGTGAGGAATTATAACTAATAAATGGGAAGCTTAAAGGCTTTAGTCCAACATAAAGCTTTAGGTGGTTACAATTATTTTCATGTTATTTATTGTTTAACATCGACGACTCCTTTTTTTTGGTTATGTTATAATGTTCTAATCCTTTCTTATAAAATCAAGTTGTTTGATGTTAGTCATAAATCTCTTTTTGATGTTTTGTAATCAATTTTTTAGTTTTAGTAAGCCAACAATGCAACGTTTCAAACTCTTCCAAAGTTGATTGAGCTATTTTAATCATTTATGCGGAATGGCTATCGAAGATGTCGATGCAAGGTTACACAAGCTCTTAACACTACTCTCTTGTTAATTATGAATTCATTATATATTTTTTATGTGTGTTGGAAATATTCAAATCTAACAAAGTTTAGTATATTATATTAATTTATTTAACATAATGGAGTTATGAGAAAGTCTAGAAATAGTTTGTGTAGAGAGGTGGATAGGTCAAAGATAACAAATATTATTTATACCTCATAACTTATATTAGTTTGGTAACTTAGATAGGTCAATGTTGAGGTACAAGTTTGTATTGATGGTTTAATAGGGTGCTCTAATATGCAATGAAGCCAAATTAATCATAAAACAATAAAAAAGACTTTATGCGCAATCATTTCGAATTAAAAGTCACAATGAGTATTACATGTTTCTAATTAGCAACAAATCTAGCCATGTAAACTCACAAGGAAACCCCATAAACAAGTTTGGGGAAGATGCATGTCTTGTTCTATTGCCAACAAATTGAACCTCGATTATATATATGCAATTGATGAGTAGTTAATTAGCACTATTTTCACCAAAATAAGGATGGAAATCGATGTTCTATAGCTTTGTCGATAAGTGTTACACTTACATATATAATGCCAATGAGAAGTAAATGTACATATATAAATGGGAAGCTTAAAGGCTTTCTTTCAAATCCAACAAAAATCTTTAGAGACAAATCAAGCCATTTGCAAATTTTATGCAAGATGAGTAGTTAGTTCCATTCTCACATCGTACTCGCATTTCAAGAGTTCAATCGAAGTCCTCAATGAAACTAAAAGAATGCGAGACATTGCAAAGCGCCTGTTTAGGGAGCTCAATACATTTCGAGGCCTATAAAAGAATGCGAGTCTTGAAACTACGCCTTAGGCATTTTGATAGCGAATACCTCAATCGAAGTCCTCAACCAAAACTAGAAGAGAATGAGAAATCAGGCAAAGGAGATAAGGGCACAAATGATAGAGGAGACGATTCTAACCTTCGTGAATGAGAAAACGGTGCGAGCAAAATATTAATACTATCAAATACACATTTGATAACAACTTAAGTAGACTAATGTTTCCTTCATTTTGTATTAGCTAGAAAGTAAGGGTTGGAATAATCCGGATCCCCACTGCAAGGTCCACAATCGTATTTACATCTCCCGAGTGCTATTGAACCGAGAAATGCAAAGAAAAAGAAAATCTTATTCTTCTTGGACCACACAACGCAATAAAGACTTGAAACTTGACTAGATGGACTTTTACCAATTTTTATCTCCTTGAATACGATCATTTAAAATTTAAGGACAGTCGTGAGAACGAAGAAAACACATGATGAGGAAACTAATGAACACTATACCTTGTAAAGGGAACCTTCTTCACGCTTGCTCTGCTTTGCAAAATGCAAGAGAAAGCGCCAAAATAGCATTGGCTCCAAGCTGCAAAAATAACAAATGACGAAGTGGATCGGCCACATACATCCATACAAAGTAATAGAAAGTAAATAAAAGCTATCAATTGCAAAGCGACTAGCTACCTTTTGTTTACACCAACCCCACTCGTTGACAGTTCCATCAAGTTCTGTTTGCGCACCATGTAGTTGTCAATGGCGGTCGATACGCTACGTCTGCAAAAGAAAGATGAATTTGATGGCAATTTTGAGCTTCGCGAGTTCGGGCGTGAAGAGGTTAAGAGGCGAGGAGGAAGCGAGAGAGACTTCGAGTGAGGTTAGGGCACATATTCATCAACAACTAGGGTTCGCAAAAGGCGGGTGTCAAGCCGAAACCACACCGGGAGCTTCGTGGAATACTTGCCTCAATGTCGAAGATGGGGCTTCGGATCCCAAACCGTAAAACAATGGTTGCGGTGAAGAGAGGAGACGACGGCGACGGACGGAGCGAGATGAAGAAGAGGACAGAGCGAGATGAAGAAAGAGGACGAGAGCAGACGACGACGGCGAGGAAAATCGACGACGAGACGTGAGCGAACGACGACGAGGGCTTATGCGACGGTGACGCGAAGGCACGAGCTTCGCGAGAGAGCAACTCAAACTCGAACACCACCGCCAAAACCCACCAAATCCAAACCCCCATTTCCAAATCTCTTCAAACAACACCAAATCTCCCAAACTAGCTCTCCAATCTCCAACCAACAAAGCGTAAGCGCCTCGATTCGTGAAGACATCAGATTTGGAGAGCAGGTGAACAATAGTTGTCTGCGGTGACTATTTCGCAGAGATTTAGGGCTTGGGAGAGAGAGAGAGTTCGAGACGAGAGAGAGTTGAGGATTTGCGAGCCGTGAAGAGAGGAGTTCTTTGAGCCGCCGGTGAAAGAAAGCGATTGTTGAGTGTCGGTGAGCGAGAGAGGTCGAGTTCGATCAAGGAGATAGGTCGAGTTCGATCGAGGAAGAGGGAGAGAGTTCGTTCAAGGAGAGAGAGAGTTTGAAACAAATAAATATTTCATCTATTGATGCACGAATCTCGAGACGTGATGGGCGATTATAAACTACTTGAATTTTTGGTGAAAAGTTGGCGCCACTTTTTAGAAATGGATTTTAATTCCGTCTTTATTCGTCTCTATTTTCGTCATGTCGTAATCTGTCTCTATTCCGTCTCCGACTATTTCCGTCTCAATTCCGTTTCTAACCATTTCGATTAGAAACGGAATTAAATTCCGTTGTTATTTCCGTTTCTAATTTACATTTTTTTGTAGTGTCGGTGTTTTCTACTTTTTTGTACTCACCGTCCACTTTATGACGGTGGGTGCGAATCCATCGAGTAGTGAACCTGGCAAGGAGAAGATCGACGACTACCTACGAGTCGATAGAGTCTTTGCTACGTCGATTTTGTAGGTTTTTTATTTTTTTTGTATGACTTATATATATATATGTCTTTTATACACTTTTGGGGATGTATACTATAGGTTGTAAGATAGTTGCTTGACTAGATAAGTGTTGATATATAGTTATTGTCGTTTGTTATATATATGCGTGTGATCTTTGTTACGATTTTCCACATACTTAGGTTTTATATGAATGACTTTCGCTAATTTGTCAAGACTTAATACACGAACAATTTTTAAAGCTGTGTAAACTTTTAATTTACTCGAAATATTATTAAGTATGAGAATGGTGTAAGGTTTATTATAAAAGTAGCTAATGTGGTGAGTGTATTAGAAAAAGGTGATTAATACGTTGTTAACTCCTACGTGGTAGGGGTTAGGGCTTAATGACGGGGTTAGGGCTTAATGACGGGATTAGTGGGCGGTGCCCTAATCGATAAGGGTTCGTCGAGATGCGACAAAAAGATATAATATAAACTATTGATTAAGTTGTATCGATTTTGATTTTAGCGCAACTTGGGTAATCACAATGCCTTGCTAGAGACCATTTATGACTTGTGTACCAAAAAGGTTTTGGTTCTTTGTGAATGTTGCATGAACCTATTGTGTTGCACACAAAGAATGATTTTTTCGGGATTTAAATGACTCGGAACAACTAATTTTATACGATATAATTCGTAACATAAAAGTCCATATGATGTCACTACAAAAAACAGAGAATTAACAACGGAATTTAGCAACGGACACTTATTTCATTCCTAATTAGCAAATGAGCATTAAAAATGGAATATGGTACGAAAATTTGTTTGACCGATCAGAGGCGATTAACAATGGATTAGCAACGAGAATTTAGCAACGGAAATAAATTTCGTTGCTAAAAAAGTCGCGCCAAAAGTCTGCCAAATTTTTCGTTGCTAATCATTTCCGATTTTTACTTTACAATAGATTAGCAACGGATTTCAATTTTCCAACGAAATAAAAACGACATTTGAAGTTTTCGTTGCTAATTCGTTGTATTTTTTTTTTGCAACGGATTAGCAATAGATTCTAAAGAATAAATTGCAGTACTTACATTATATTCCATTACTAATCCATTGTAAACAAAAATTTGCAACATATTAGTAATGGAATGCCTATAATCTATTGCTAATTCATTGCAAATTTTTGTTTACAACGGATTAGCAACGGAACCCTATGATCCGTTGCTATTTCGTTGGGGATTTGTTACCGTTGGTAAATTACAAATAGAAATAAAAAGCCCTAGTTTACATTTTGTTTGTCTCTTCTCCCTCAATTCAAGTCACCCCTCAACCACTCTCCTCGCCACTGGTGACTGCCCCCTCTGCCACCCTCGACCTCCATTCACGCCACCCTTCAACCTCCTCTATTACTCCAGCGCTGGCTTCTCCACCTCTGCTACGCTCGACCAATTCCTCGCACTCTCCCCTGTTTCGTCGACCTCATCTTTGCCTTCAACCTCCTCGCCTCCTCCCCGTCGTCGGCTGCTGGGAAAACCTTCCTCACCTCCAGCCCTTCCTCTTAAGCCTCGTCTTCGTTTTCAGCTTCTGACCTTCCTCGCCTCCAGCCCTTCCTCGCCTTCTGCCCCTTCTCGCCTCCTACCCTTCCTCGCCTCCTGCCCTTCTGCACTGAAGGTATTTAACCTTCTTAGAAATGTTTGGTTCATTAATTTATTCTGTAACAAATTACTGCATATAACTCATTTTTTATTGATTTCTTTTTTGTTTCAAGAATCCAGGCTTGACTGAAAGATTGGAATTACTTATATGTGTGTCTCTTTATGCTTGCGTTGCACTGTGACGACCCAAAACCCGCCTTGGAGCAATTTAGTAATTAGGCGAACCTTAATATAAAAAGGATTACAACAAAAACCCTAACCACCACTCTGTTATTTACAAAATCCTAAATCAAAAAAATGGAAGAACGAGAAGGGGAAGATCTATGAGGGTTAGTAAAGGTCAAAACAAAAAGGATCCACAAAGAAGATAATTTTGATCTCTCATCTATTTTTTTAAGTCTCTTTTAGTTTATTTTTGAAAAAAAAAATTAAAAAAGGGTTTGAATGAGGAAGAAGACAAGGGGTGGCATCCAAACCACTCCTCCTTAGCAATTGCAGGAGTTGCGGCGGCCGGAGCGCTCCCCGGCTAGTCGCGGCGGACGTCCCAAAGCGGCTCCCGGCCATAAGGCGAGGGGAGAGAGTAGTTGTTCCTAGTTTGGTTTACCCATAGGGAGTTTGACCCCTCAAAAGGGCCGAGATTGGCCCCTAAACTATTCCGGGGGCCGGTCGACCTTAGGAGCGTTGACGAAGGCCAATTTGGCCCCTGGTAAACAAAAAGAAATAAATAAAAATAAAATAAAATAATATATATGTATATATATATATATATATATGAAAATGTATATAAACAAATAAAGATATTATGCTTTCAAATATAGCGCATACTCGGGCCTCGAAGGAATATTGGGGCGGGTTCCCACTCCTCAACCTACACCGAGGCGACGAGGGACCGTAGGGAAATGGGATCCACCCCGAAGTAATTGAATAAATAATTAATTTTGAATTTTGAATCGTCGAATAATCGATTGTTGTTTAAATTGACTAGATTCGCAAAAAGGTTCACATTGAGTCTCGTGCGTGCGAGGTCAGCAGAGAGAGTCTAACTCGGAAAGTCGAAGTAAGTGGGGAGCTCGCTCATCTATTGAATATGGCTTGCTACTAGTATATTTACAATTCATGATTTTCACTAAAGGACTTGGGATGGGGTTATTACCTACCTTGTTTGACTTCATGTACGGCCTCTTGGGAGCCATAGTCGTATGGTGGAACCAAGTCACCTTACATGCTTAAGGGCCTCTTGGAGAGCGTAAAAAGCGATAGAACCAAGTCACCCATTTCGCATAGGCCTCTTGGGGAGTCGTGGATGCACGATGGAACCAAGTCACTTGGGCCTCTTGAAGAGCCGTGGACACGCGGTGGAATCAAGTCACCCACGCATATTCATTATACTTTGATAATTTGGTCAACAAGGGAGGTAATAAAAATGAGACAATGGACTTACATTTATAATTACTACTTTCTATGTATCTCTCTTGTAACCCTTTTGCATTGCAAAAGTTGATTTTCTTATGATTTACAACTGTTGAAGTTCCCTATCAATGCTTAAGTTGGTTTATGAATATGATATGCTTACTCTTTGTGGGAATTGATGTCATGCTACTGATTTCAATGCTATCTTGATTTTAAATGCATGCTAGCTTTATTTTGTTTGATAGGTATTACTTACATGTTTAATATTTGTGGGTAGTCTTTCTCTTATTAGGCTCTGTTGGTTCTTTAGCTCACCCAACTTACACCGCAGTCCATCTAAGATTGCGATGGGTAGTCTTTCTCTTATTAGGCTCTGTTGGTTCTTTAGCTCACCCAACTTACACCGCAGCGAGTCCATCTAAGATTGCGATAGATCGTGGCAAAGGGAAGGCCATCGCTTGAAGTCTCCTTACAGGCGTGAGCCTTGCATGATATATCTCTTGTTTGTTTAGAAAACTATTAATAAAGGTTGCAATCTAGGCAAGTTTTTTGGGTAGTTCAACCTTCCTTTAGTTAGTTGGATACATTTAGAAGTCTTTGAAGGTTATGGAGCTTTTATATTGTTTTGATTTGCTTAGGTGAATTTGAGATACTCGATGGTTTGGTTTATGATGATATAAGGTATTTATTGAAATTCAAATTATGCATTCTATTGTCATATTGTCTATATGTTATTAAGTAGGTTGTTTAGGCATGCCAAGCTGTTATTTGGGTCTGGTTTAGGTATTGGGCCTAAGTTGTGATACGGGCCGGCAACTTTGACCTTAAGTCGGGGAAAGGTCGTTTCGGTTGGTATCGAGCATAGAGATTAGAACCTAAAGTAACGATAGATTAGTGAAACCTAAGTTCGTAGAGCCTTAAAGCTTGAAGGTCAAAGTTAAGTTGAACAAACCAATGGTATGGGATATTGGTTTAAGTTGAGTTAATGAGCATAAATAACCAATCCTAGGATGGGAGGGGATTGAAAAACTTGAATAAGATATTTGAATAATGTCATTTGCTTTGTGTTATAATATTTATTGTGTTTAGATATTTTATATATTCTTTTAGTTTGTAGGACTATTTCGTTTTTGTTTGCTCCTTGATTGCATTATGAGCAATCAAGGCGGAAACTCCTATAATACGAGGGAAATACGGGATAGGGATGAAAAGAACTAGCGTGCTCAAATGGAGCATCACATGATTGTTATGGCCGAAACATACCGAGAAAGCCATTCATGACATGAGTTTCGCTCAAGAGACCGAGGTTGCGACACTGGCGCAATCACAAGAAAGGAACATGACCCGCATACTAGAGTTGATATAAAGGGGAAACACAAGGGGTGGAGCGAGTACACAATGAGGCAAGGACCTAACCCTCATTTGGCGACCGTACATGAAAATCATCATGTGAAAGAGGAGGCCAATTCTACTACGAGCATACAACGGCGGACGTACCTATAATGGACGAAAATCCATAGGCTTGATGTAGGGACAAGATACATAAGGAATTTAAGAAATACAACGTACCGCACTTTACTGAGAGAGCATGATCCCATTGAGGCTAAGGCGTGGATACTAAATATGGATAAGAGGAAGAAGACTCTAAATATTGATGAGTGAACCACGAGTACCACTAGTGGCATTTTTGTTAGAACACAAGACACACAAGTGGTGGATGACTATCGCGAGGACACATAGAACTAAAATGAATTGGCCACATTTCAACGGTTTGTTTTACGAAGAATGGTTTTGAGAGCCGGTGAAAGATGCGAAGATTCGAAAGTTCATTGCCTTAGTACGGGGCAATATGTCGGTGGATGAGTATGCATCAAAGTACAACAAGTTTCTAGAGTTCACACATGAGTATATCCCGACAGAGAAGATTCATAAGAGGAGATTTATTGATAGACCAAAGCGGATATTAGTGCTATGGTAGCGGCGTTTGGATACGAGACATATCACCGAGCATACCATCGAGCACTTCGGTGTGAGGCATCACTCGGGGGGGGGGGGGGGGGGGGTTCATGCGGTTTTAATCGGGATCTTATCGGTATGGTTATGGAAAGGGTTATAAGAATAGACGGGCGATAGTTTCAAGAAACCAAAGTTTGGAGGGTTATCTGGTGGGTATGCACGTTACGAGTACGACTTTAAGGGCGCCACACACTCCTACAATGATGTTGCACATATACATGTCCCTACTCATACGGCTACATAGAGTATGGCATTCGAGCCGCTGCGTCCACATCGGTAGTCTCTGCGGAGTGGAAGTAAGAGTCGAGTTTCGGACCAAGGCTAAAGTCGAGCGCATCGGCGAGTGTTGTCAAGCCGCCTCGACATACCGGAGGCCACATGTGATTTGTTACCGATGTGGGACTCCGGGACACATCAGAGCAAATGCCCTAACCCACCACCATTTGAGGGGAGCATAACCTTGTTACTCGAGGAGGAGTTCATGCGGTTATTGGGCGAGGATGGGGAGGCCTCGTGTCGGTTAGTCATTGAAAGTACGGTTTCCATTAATGGTCAAGATATGCATACATTGTTTGATTCAAGTTCTACTTTGTTTCACTCATATTAAGGACCGTAGTTCATGCTTTGGGGTTGACAGGATTAGAGCACACATTTACTTGATTTTGAGCATAGTTTCTACAGAACAATTTATCCTAATATGGTATATGAGGGGTGAAAAATTAAAATTGGGGATCACACGATGGCATTTGATTTACGGGTTTTTTAGTGTCTCGAGTTTGATGTATTCTTTGAGCATGGGTAGTTAGTGAGCGTATCACGCTAAGATATACTATTTTCATAAAGCTGTAGCTTTTCAAATCTCGAGCATTCCCCGTTTGAGTTCAAAGTTTGTACACGACCGGCGTCACCACTGTGTGGTAAGGTTACGAGTCGACGACAGAGATAGAAACCATTGCGAGCTTGACTTCTATGGGTGATGAATGACAAGAAGTTCTAATTGAGAAGATTCTAGTGGTTAGGGACTTTACGGATGTGTTTCTTACGAGACCTTGGGAATCCTTTCTTAGGAGATTGACTTCATGATTGACCTTATACCTCGTACAAGACCAGTTTCAAGATACCTTACCGTATGGCGACTCTAGAGTTAAAGGAGTTGAAAACGCAGTTAGAGGAGTTGACTCGAGAAAGGCTTCATTACTTCGAGTGTATCGCTAGTGTGGAAAGCCATTGTTATTTGTAAAGAATAAGAAAGGTAGTTTGAGGATGTGTATTGATTATGGACAATTGAATAGGGTGAGTATATGAAACAAGTATCTACTTCCCTGGATTAAAGACTTGTTTGACCAGTTGAGGGAATCAAAGTTCTTCTCTAAGATAGATATGAGATTGGGCTATCATCGTTGCGTATACGGGAGGAAGACATACCGAAGATAGCTTTTAGCACACATTACGGACACTTTCAGTTCATCATGATGCCATTCGGGCTCACCAATGCCTGGCGATTTTCATGGACTTGATGCACCGTGTTTTCAAACAGTTCCTTGACCGTTTGTAATTGCGTTCATCGATGATATCATGATATACTCCAAGAGGCGAGTCATGCCACAAGAAGCACCTCGGGAAAGTGTTGCGGACTTTGAGGGAACACAAACTTTATGTTAAGTTAAGCAAATGCGAATTTTGGGTTTCAAAAGTAAAGTTTTAGCACACATGGTGAATACATAAGGGATATGAGTTGACCTGCGAAGTATGAGGTAATCCTTAGGTGGCCATAACCTACTAATGCTTTCGAGATACGAGTTTACTAGGCTTGGCGCAGATACAACCGACGATTCGTTCAAAGTTTCTCGTCGATCGCTTCACCACTCACTAAGTTGACCGGGAATGGCATTGTCTATGTATGGGATTGTGACGACCCCAACTACTAAACGGGGCACCTCCGGCTAATCCTGTAATCAAGTCTTAATCTAAATCACATAAGACTTAATTACGTATTAGTTAGCCTTTCGTCCCTATATTACTCGAATCCATGTATTGATCTATATTATCATTTTGAAAGTTAATTCGATGTCATTATCTGTGAAGCGAAAGCATTCATTCTCCAAAATTCGTAAGTGTGGAAAACCGGGAAAAATATTGCGTCACATGCATGTATATATATATATATATATGAAACTATTCACTCAACCCAATGTACAACCCTAAATGACAAACAATAATAATACAACAAAAGTCGAGACATACAAAATGAGTGAGGAGAGTCGCGAACTATTCGGAGGAAGTCGTCGATCTTTTTCCTTCCCGTCTGTGCTTGCTCGACGGAACTACACCCACCGTCACTAACTAGACGGTGAGTATAGTGATATTTAAGTACTAAGCTGGAGAGTTCTATGCCACATTTCCAAAATAAACGAATGGTATTTAAAAGCATAAAGTAGCGAAATAAATTCTTTGAAACAAGTAATGCAAGTAAATACCTTAGGTAAAGATGTAGAGACATACACGAAAGTGAGTCGAGATGATCTACGTTCGGTCGGCGTTGAGAACTATGACCTAACCTTTCCCATTACTATATGGAGCTGCGCTCAACATATCTCACACAAATAGCGGAGCTGCGATCTACGCTTTACAACATCAATTTCATGTTTGCCAACCACCCCGAGTCCCATAACTCGTGTGCCGCACAAGTGTAATGGTGAGTGCCGAAACCGCGGTAGACCCATGTCCCCGTAAACCGCGCATCTCTCGTGCAATGGACACTAGATAATCCTTATTTTAAGTTCAAAGATAAATAATATCGATGTTCTAGGAATCCAAAACAAGGTAGGCTACAAAGCCCAAAGGAAATCAAATACAAGTCCAAGTAAATCCGAATTATTCTATTAGCATGCTTTTCGTCTATTTTGTTCAAGAATGACATCAAGTGTAGGAATCGAGTCAATGAAACATGATGTGCGACTTCAAGTAATAATGTCTACCAATAGACCAATAAATCAATAAAGGTGAATGAAATGAAATATAAAATTCTCACAGTTGTACTTACACTTCACACGTTTGTCCTAGTTTATCCGATCCCTCGACAATTCGAAATGTGTGCCCAAACGCCTAAGTTCTCCCCTTAGTTCCCTAACATTTAATAATGTATCACTTTAGGCCAAATCGAAGTCGAGACAAATTTCTAAATTTTTTTAATTTAGGCTAATCTCGCCCATTTCGCGCTTTTCGAGGTAAAACCAAGTAAAATGCTCGTTCGAAATTTCAAATATTTTATTTTTCATAGAAATTCATTAATTTCTATTTTTTTGCCGAAATATGATTTTTCAGAATTTTTCCCAAATTTTTTGGAATTTTTTTTCCATTTTTTCCCTTTTTCTTCTTTTTTTCTCTTCTTTTCTCTTTTTTTGTTTTGGGTCGACCGACGTCGCCGGCCGTGCCTTGGCTGGACTGGCTCGTCCCATAGGTCGAGCACGGCCCGAGCCCTTGGCTCGGCCGCTTGGGAGAAGGGCGCACACGCACGGCACGGCGTGTGCCCCTTCTTCCCAACGAACCGGGGACTCCATGGTTCGTTGGGGAGTGAAATTTTTTATGTTTTTTTTTCACGAGACGGGGTTGGCGATCCAACCCCAACTCGTTTAGGGAGGAGACGACTCGAAAGAGTTGTCTCCTTCCTCTGAAGCACGGGAGCTCCCGAGCTTCAAGCTCCCGAGCCCCTTCGCCAAACCAACCCACAACACAACAACAATTGAAACACCACACACCTTGGTCTTTTTGGGTTTTCTCCTTCTCCTTCTCCTCCACTTCCACCCGGCGATTTTTTTCTTTCTTTCTTCTCTCTCGGTTTAGTTTGTTTTGGTGAGGATAAGGAGATGGCACTTTGTTGACTTACTATTTATATAGTGGCCATTTTAAACCATAGCCTTATATCTTGGTGTGCACACGTATCATAAGGCTCATCACATGGAGCACATTGTCCCACTTGTCCCCCAAGTCACTTGTGAGTGACTCAACAAATTGACACTTTGCCTCATGATGGGTTAACGCGTGTCTTGATGCACATCAAATGCCTAATGTTTTATTTTCCTAATTATAGGCTATTTAATCCTTTAGCTACATGTGGCCACATTAAAACCACTCATTACCCAATAAATTCACATTTTATTCACATAAATTAACCTTAACCCAATATGCCGATACCTCGGTCCCATGTCGAGACATGATTTGGAGGTACGTCCGCTCGTCTTAATACTTACAAACCCATAGAAAATTAACTTAATAGTCTACACATATACAATACACTAGGCATACATCACAACAAATATAAAATGTACATCGGCCCTTGTCTCGGTAAACGGACATATCATGATGTGGGTCCCACGATACGAGTCGTTGAGCTGTTTAAAAACATAAACATGGTTAGCGATTTTGGGCCATTAAAGGGATAATTCATGTGAGAGGCCTTTCGGTTGTTGAAGAACAGATCTAATTACCGCATCAATTTTGATTCTATTGGAGGCCAACGAGGGAATTATCGGTTTATACTAATGCGTCGAGTGCTTGGTTTGGCGGATGTGTTAATGCAAGACAAGAAAGTAATTGCTTACGCTCAAGCGATTGAAAGTACATGAAAAGAACTATCCAATGCATGACTTAAAGTTGGCGGCGGTTGTGTTTGCTTTGAAGTTATGGAGGCACTAATTGTATGGAGAGAAATTCATCGTCTACTCGTATAAGAAAAGATTGAAGTACTTATTCACTCGAGTGAGTTGAACATGCGACGAGAGGAGATGGTTGGAACTCTTGAAAGACTAAGACTTCATGCTCGAAAACTACCGGGGAAGGCTAATGTTGTTGCGAAGCTCTAAGGCGTGCATGACTAGAAACGAGTTCGAAACCATAATGAATGTTCGGGGAGTACCCAAAGATGGCTCTGTGGTTGGCTCGGTTGTTTTAAAGGGTCGAGCACGAGTTCGGATGAGAGCGGAGAGCTAGTGGTTGTGCTTATAGTGGTTGGTATCGAGAGAGTCGATTCGAGTATGGGACATATAGGACACTTGCAGATAGCGGTGATGTCGTGGATTGAAGACTTTCAAGTGATGAAGCATTGACGTTTGAACAGTTGTGGATATCATCTCATAAATAGTTGAGAGATTACTTACTCAGAAAGGCACATAGATCGTGGTTCATCGTTCATCTCGGAGGTAACAAGATGTATCAAGACATGCGGATGATATAATGGTAGTCGGGGATGAAGTTGGACATTGCTACTTACATCCAGGACCACCGAAGCGGGGATTGTTGCAACCGTTACCTATTCGCGAGTGGAAGTGGGAATACGTAGTTATGGACTTTGTTTCGAGGCTACCAGATGACTCGAGAAAGGTTTTGATGCGGTTTGGATGGTCATAGATTGTTTGACTAAATCATCTCATTTCGTCCTTATTTCCATGGAGTATTCAAAGCATTCGGGTTGGGAATCATATACGTAGACTAGATCATCGAGATTACATAGAGTCTCGGTGTCTATTGTGTTGAATCATGATCTAAGTGTTACATCTCGGTTTTAGAGTAGGTTTCAAAGCATTAAATGGGGACTCGGTTCAATCTCGATGCGGCCTTTCACCCTCGGACGGATGGGCGGCCGAGTGATTGATTCGAGATACTTGAGTATATGCTCAAAGCTTTTGTATTGGATATCTGCGGGGGATGGGAGAAGTATATTCCGTTGTGCGAGTTTGCGTACAACAACTGTTTTCAAGCAAGTATTGGCATGACACCATTCGAGGCACTTTATGGGAGATCTTGTAGATCTCTAGTTTGTTGGACCAAGGTCGGATATGCCGTGTAGATCGGTCCGTAACTTCGCATGACCAAATTGATAGGATAAGATTGATTAGGCAATGATTGGAGATCACCCAAAGCCACCGGAAGAAGTATGCTAACAAGGACCATCGAGTGTACTCAAATAAGGAGAATTTATGTTGTTGAAAGTGTTACCAATGAAAGGACATTACCGATTCGGCTTGAAAAGAAAGTTATCTCCCATATTCATCGGCCATTCGAGATCAAGAAGTAAATAGGTATGATAGCTTTTCGCCTCGAGTTTCCACCACAATTAGCTAGAGTTCATGATGTCTTTCATGTTTCTATGTTGAGGAAGGCACATAACAAACATGCACCAATGATCGATTGGGGGCAAGTTGATTAAAGGGAGGACGTGTCCTACGATGAGCGCCGATCTTAATCATGGATAGAAAGGTGCATAAACTTCGCAAGAAAGATTTTGCATTGGTGCAAGTCTGGTGGCAATTCCATGGAGAACGGGGAGTTGGCTTGGGAGAAGAGGACTACATGATGGAGAACTTTCAATTCCTTTTCGAACCTTAAGGTATAACTTTATTTTACTTTCAAGACGAAAGTTCTTTAAAATTGGGGATGTTGTGACGACCCAAAACCTAAAATCCACCTAAGGGCAATTAATAATCGGGTGAACCCTAATATAAACAAGATTAAAACAAAAACCTTAGCCACCACTATGTTATTTACAAAACTCTAAATCAAAAAAATGATGAGGAACAAGAAAATGTGATCTATGAGGATTACTACTGAGATCAAAACTAAAGGGATCCACAAAAAAAGTAATCTCCATCTCCCATCTATTTCTTTCGGTCTCTTTTGGTTTATTTTTGAAAAAAAAAAAAAAAAGGGCTTTGAATAAGGAAGAAGGCAATGGGTAAGGGGAAGCGGTTGCTTCCCACGCCCCCATGATTGACAAACCGGGAGCAAGGTTCTTGGTTTGGTCAATCCTAAAGGGCCCCTTGGGGCCGAGCGATTGGCCCCTAAACAATTCCAAGGGCCGATCTACTCATAGCGCTTGATTGATAAGGGCCAATTTGGCCCCTTGTCAACAAAAAAAGAAATAAATAAATAAAATATAAATAAAATAATATAAATGTATATATAAACAAATAAAGATAATATGATTTCAAATGTGGCGCATACTCGAGCCTCGGGAAAGTTGGGCGGGCCCCCACCCTCGACCTACTCATGAACGACGGGGGACCCACGGGACCACACTAGTGGGCCCCACCCCGAGGTAATTGAATAAATAAATAATTTTGAATTTTGAGTTTTCGAATAATGTCATTGTTGTTTAAATTGTCTAGATTAACAATGAGGTTCACATTGAGCCCCGTGCGTGCGAGGTCGATCAAGAGAGTCTAAGCTCGGTGAGTCGAGGTAAGTGGGGAGCTCCGCTCATCTATTGAATGTGGCTTGCTACTAGTATATTTAAAATTTATGGTTTTCACTAAAGGACTTGGGTTGGGTTTATTTCCTACCTTGTTTGACTTTTTGTAAGGCCTCTTGGGAGCCATAGTCGTATGATGGAACCAAGTCACCTTGCATGCTTAAAGGCCTCTAGGGGAGCTGTAATAAAGTGGTGGAACCAAGTCGCCCATTTCGCAAGGGCCTCGTGGGGAGTCGTAGATGCGCGATGGAACTAAGTCACTCGGGTCTCTTGAAGAGTTTGTGGACACACGGTGGAATCAAGTCACCCACGCATATTCATTATAATTTGGTCAACAAGGGAGGTAATAACAAATGAGACAATGGACTTACATTTATAACAACTATTTTCTATTTATCTCTCTTGTAACTATTTGCATTGCAAAAGTTGATTTTCTTATGTTTTACAACTCTTGAAGTTCCCTATCCTTTGTTTAAGTTGCTTTATAAATATGATATGCATACTCTTTGTGGGAATCGATGTCATGCTACGAGATATCAATGCTATCTTGATTTTAAATGCATGCTAGCTTTATTTTGCTTTATAGGTATTGTTTGCACATTTAATATTTGAGTTTAGTTCTTCTCTTATTGGGCTTCGTTTGGTCTTTAGTGACTTCATTTACATTACGGGTTCATCTACGAGAGCGATATATCGTGGCAAGGAAAGGCTATTGCTTGAAGTCTCTTTTGCGGCGTGAGCCTTACATGATATATCTACTATTTGTCTTGAAAACTATTAATAAGGTTTGCAACCTAGGCAAGTTTGTTGGGTAGTTAAACCTTCATTTAGTTAGTTAGATACATTTATAAGTATTTGAAGGCTATAGAGATTTTATATTGTTTTGATTTGCTTAGGTGAATTCGAGATACTCGATGGTTTGGTTTATGACGACATATGGTATTTATTGAAATTCAAATTCGCATTCTTTTGCCATATTGTCAATATGTTATTCCGCGAGTTGTTTAGGAATGCTAGACAATTATTTGGGCCTAGTTAGGTCGGGAAGGGTCGTCTCATGCACCATTTGAGAGTTCTAACACACCGAGCTCAACTATCTTAGAATTTTTTTTATGGTTTTGTCAACTATATTATGTTTTCAAGTCTATTAAGTGTTTTAGTTAAGCAAGTTTTGTTGATTAATTATCATAATTTGCTTGCATTTCAAGTGAATAAAGGGAACTATTTAGCATCAACAACGTAAAGAAATAGATTTCAACAAAGTTCATGATATATCAAAAATAGTGAAGTAAGAAAATTTACTTTAAAAGCTGAAAAATGAATATGAAAAAAAAATTGAAGATTGCCTAAATCTAACTTCTACATTTACCGTATCAAAATCGACCAAATTTTGAATCAAGCGAGAAACTTAAAAAATATGAAAAACTATGCAACCACTTATCATCAATCACATTGAGATGAATAGATCGATCCGATTGATCAGTCCGGGGAAAAAATTTCGACCTTCGGTTCATCTTTTCAGCGGTTCTATAATAGGATTCGGTTTGGGTATGTCTACGGCTTTTGCGAAAATGTTGTTCGAGTTTTGATGCTCCTTCGAATGTTTCACTATTTTTGATTGGCATTTATAGCATGGCTTATATCGTTATGCATCTATAACCTTGAGGGTCTTATATGTTGCTTAGTAAGGAAAATTTGGGACGATGAAGTCCTTCACCAATAAAGCAAAGTAGTAGCATCTTGAGAGTGCAATAATTTTTGTTTTAACCTTAACTTTGGTCATCAATTTCTTTTTCTTACATTTTCCTGGTTTGTGTTAGTTGAAATTTGGCCCACAACCGAGATATCATCATTCGTCAATGTCTTTTCTTACATTTTCCTTGCATATTGTAGAGGCGTTGTGGTTGTCAACAAAATAAAGAGAAAAACAATTCGAAATTGTTCATACAAATAGTGCAAACCCAGCTACCACTTAGTTTTTCCCATTCTTTTATGCCCCCTATATAGGCAATAACAAAAGGGCATCAACCCCTTCAAAACAACCATCATTCCTCCTCTCCAATCCCACCTCCCTAGTCTCCTGGATGCTTGACACCCAAACTTGCCTCAAGATTAGCCACACCATACTAACGCAAAGACAAAGCGATGAAAGACGGTTGAGAAAGTTTTTTAAGTATAAACATAGTAGTTACTTGAAAACCCAGTTCATAGGATGTATTGTTTAGTGTTTATTGAGAGAGAGACTCGTTTGATGCCTAAAATTGATTTTGTTTATCTGCTTGCCTTTTTGTAATAGCTTGTCTACTCACACTTCACACATGGGAGACACAAAGTTATGATTTTTTTAGGGTTTCGTTGCTTTTCTCTGTCGTTTTCTAACATGCCCTTCTCGTTTTAGTTAATTGAGTGTTTGTGAAATTAGAGTTGCTTTGCAATTGTGTTTCATTGGTAAATTTGGTAAATTTTTAAATTACCCATTTCGTTAGTTTGTAGAATGGTGACTTGGAGTGATTGAACTTATTTATAAAAAAGTTGCAAGTAATTGTGTCTTTTTTTCATGAAAAAAGAATTTTCTCCCGATAGGGAATCAAATCCCTAATCTCTTGCACTCGTAACTCTATGTGTAAGTATTAATTAAGCCACCTACATGGTTAAAGAAATGGTGTGTTTTTTATTTGTACATTTGTATGCCAAATATATCACGGCCTTTATTAATATTAAGTACACGATTTACCCTAAGATATTTTTTCTTACCTAAGTTGAAACTTGAAATTTAAATATCATTTTTTTCGACTTTGTTTATGAGAAACACATCATTTTTTGCTTTTTGTAAACCAATACAATTCTTTTTACATATTTGGTTATAGTAAATAAAGTCTCGTTTCAATTCAAAGAAAAGTCTAAATGTAGATAGCAACCTATTACCAGTAACTATTGATGGTTTACTTGTCACACAACACATAAATTATTCACTTTCGTTTTGAAGGAGAAAATCTATAAAATTGAAACGCCCTCTCGTATAATGATCATCGTGTGTGTATATTATATTTATACTAGTTTCATATACGTACACGTTTGATCAATCTCATTTACACACTTGCTTTGTGATGAATAAATTGTATTCTTTGTTATTAATGTTTCTCATGTATAGATCAATCTCATTTACATACCGCTTTCTTTAGATTAAGGAGAAAGATTAGCGAAGCTTGTGCATATAAGCAACAATTGACGTTAAGGCAACAAATGGAAATTCAAGTAGTTTTGTAATTGTTCAATACATTCATTTCGGTTAGAAATTGTGATTTCAATCATTTTTGAATATCTTGAAATGTTAATATATGACTTGGATTTAGCCTTTTAATTCATGTTAATATGATATTGTGAAATGTTGGGGAGATGTGAGACCTTCTAGGCATTCTCCGCCGATGTTTATTAGGCTCGATATTTTTGGTAGTCCATTTTTTAAGGGAAACTCTGCCAAATTTTTGTAGAATATGTAAAACTAATGGTATGATATCTTCAATGCTATTTGTCCTATAGGAACAAAATTGAAAATGAGTTTCTAGATTTTTGTTACAATTCTTTCAATTGTTGTTTTTGTTTTTGTTTTTGTTTTTGTTTTTGTTATAAACGACTATCTTTATAACAAGTGAATTTTTTAAAAATTACGATGTACTTCAAATTGACATGACCATATGTTTACTAAAGAATTACCTTTTACTAATGAATTGACATGACCATATGTGAGTTTGACTCCCACTTAAGTAATATAAAAAATAAATAGAATGAAAAGTAGATTCTTTGCAACACAATTCTTTTTATACCAATTTTAAGATAGTTTACCATCCAAGTTGGGATGCAATTAAAGCATTGTTTGTGGTAACAATACTTTCATGTAGAATATCGAAGAAGGCAAAAAATCGATAATGGATTTTTGCAACATCAAACATGTATTGGACGAGATTATCTTTCAAAAAGCACAATTACACCTATTCCTCACAAAAAGAAAGTGCACTCGTGCACTCTCTTTAATATTTATATACATTTAGAGCACTTGAGGGGTGTTACAAAACAATATAACACACAACCTTCTCTCGCCCATGTCTCTAACAAAGGAAAATATGAATGAGCTCCAACATGTAGAATCCTTGCTTTTTATAAAAACTTTAATAGTTTAAAAAGCAACTCAATTGCATTATTGGCTTTAAAGGCCAATGTAAAGCGAAGTTGCAAACATTATATACTTTGAACCGACATGCGCATATGTTTACTATGACTTGTATTTAGTTTTATAATTGTTCAATGCTTTCATTTCGGTTGCAACTTGCATGTTCACTCTATGTTGAATATCTTGAATTGTCGATACGATTTAGATTTAGCCTTTTAATTCTTGTTAATATGATATTGTGAAATGTTAGGGAGATGTGATGCCTTCTAGGCATTTTTTCAATGATGCTTATTAGGTTAGAAATTTTTGATAGTCTAGGTTATAGTGGAAATTCTACCTAGAAATTTATGTAGAATATGCAAAACTAATGGTATGACATCTTATATGCTCAAGTTGTGCTACTTTTTTCATAGGAAATAATTTATAGTCTTTCTTATATGAGCATCACCAAAACCATGATCCAAGACATAAGAAAAAACATCTATAACAACCATGTACTATGCTTTGTATGGAATGTCGATTGCAAATGGAGAGTGGATGTACAATCGCCTTGATAACGAGTTTATTCATAGGGAGTTTGTTGTAAGGGTAAAAGACTTCATAAAGTTCGCGAAGGCAAATTGTACCACTTATCACAATGAGGGTAGGATTAAGTGCCCATGTAATCACAATAAATGTCGACTTCTACCCTACTTCAACGTTTAGGATTTGTTGAGTACCACATATGTAGGTACGGGTTTGTTCTCGGATACTATTGTTAGTACGAACACGGTGAGAAAGAAGGCCAGGATATGACGTCCACTTTCAACGATTTCAAGAACACATTACAAAAAAATAGCCGATCGAAACGGGAATTTTCGTTCTTTGATTAGCATAAATTTCGTCTCTAATTCAATTCTGCAACGGAACAAAGACGGAATCTATTCCGTCTCTAAAATTGTCGTCGCTAATATAGCCGCAACGGAAATGTGTTTCGTTGCTTGATTAGAGACAGATTAGAGACGAAATTTAGAAAGCAGGAACGAGAGACGAACGAGAAATGCACATTCTTCCAAAGTGAACGGTTTTACTTGCATTCCGTTGCTAATCCGTCTCTAATTAGCAACGGATTAGCAACGGATTTCATAAATTCCATTGCTAATCCGTTGCTAATTAGAGACGGATTAGCAACGGACTTTACGAATTCCGTTTCTAATCCGTCTCTATTCCGTTTCTAAACTCTTTTTACCCAGTTTTTCACTCTATTTCTTCACAAATTAGAGAATGATTAGCAACGGAATTTATAAATTTCGTTGCTAATCCGTCTCTATTCGGTTTCTATGCCCAATTTTTTAAAAATATTCACAAGAATCAAATTGGTTCTCCAAAATCTCTAAAACTAAAAATAACAATGGGACTCGCTCCATCGCCCGCACCCCCTCCAACAACTCCTTGGGGGTGCTAACATCCCCAAAAAGCAAAATTTCATATACATACACTAATCAACAATATATATCAACAACAAAGACTCAAATGAGAAAAAACATACAATTCGATATTAAAAAAGATTTATATATTCACGAAACGTAGTCAAGTATAATAAATGTCTAAGATACCAAAGTAACAAAAAAACTATAATTCTCATTGTTCTACAACAACCATAAAAATACCTAAGTATCATAAAGTTGCCCATCCTCGTTGTGTTAGCACACTGGGATGTGCTAGCATCGCATCTCGCTTATCTTCTCTTCTTTCTCCCCGACGACTCGAGACCGTAGATACGTCATTTGGGACACTCACCCGCCACCTTGTAGTACACCGCCTCATCATCCACCGGCAATTTGGTCGGTGTAGTCTGGTCGGCTCCCGACGTCTCCTTTGGAGCTTAGCCTCGCATGGATCAACAATAAGCAACTAAAATGATATGCTTGTAAGATCAAACAATGGCGGCTACCACAGAATTCACAATTTACACAAGTTGAAACAATTCTCTCCTACGCGTCTACGAGCCCTCAAAAACATTCAAATCGGCTATAGCTTAGATTACATCTATTCACATTATTTAAGTCTTCTTTTCCACTATTGTTACCATGAATTGATGGTATTTGTTGTCTTTTACATTAATTCACTACCAATATTGAAAAGAAAAGAAAAACACACAAACACAAAACAGGTCCAAAATAATTAAACTAGATAACCAAATAGATAAGACAACCAACATAATCAAGAGACATTGGATAATCGAAATGCATTTTGACTAAAATGATCGCACCCATAATCAAGAGACAGATAATAAAATACATATGTTCACAATCTCAATCTCAATTTGTTGCAAGAATTTCACATGCCATTTATACAAATATGGATCATATAGATTGGTTCATGCACAAGTAAAGAATGAAACATCCAACAAATAGCATGAGGCATATCAATTACGAGTTTTTTTCCTTTTCATCAATGTGCAGTAGATTAAGGTTAGAAAGTTGGTGTTCAGCAAGATTAAGCCCATCTTCTTTGTCTTTGATAAGCTTTAAAAACTCTACCTAACACAAGCTCTTTTTGATATACGTCTTCCTGCATAGAAAGATCAAAGGTATAAGCAATTACTTGCAAAGTGGATTAGTAGGTAGGTAAGATGTAAGGACGCTCTCTCAGGGTGAGGAATTATAACAAATAAATAGGAAGCTTAAAGGCTTTAGTCCAACATAAAGCTTTAGAGACAAATCAAGCCATTTGGTATTAGTAGTGGTTGTTGTTTGTTCATTTTCTTAATTATCAGTCTCTAATTATAAGAACATTTTAAGTAAGGCAACACACTGCAACTCATTAAGTAAGGCCAAGCACCCAATATTTCATTTCCAACAAATCATGAATAGATGTACCTACATTACTATCAGCCATAACACACTGCAACTCATTAAGTAAGGGCAAGTACAAAGGTTGGCTCCTTAAATCATTCATATCGAAGACTTCATGTTTTAGAATTTACAAACAAGCATCACACCATAAACATATTGACATATGTGTGTACATTCACCAATAAATACAGTAACACAAATCATAGTATGTTATTTAGAAAGAAATTCAATATCTCATAGATCAACGACATTAAAGGAATGCGAGCCATAGAACGAAGTCAAGACAAAGAATGATATGCTACATTTAACACGATTATTTTAGCCAAAGAAATCATAGATAGTAATAAACAATGCATGACATTACCAATATAAGATCGGTAGTCAGAAAACCAAATGATTTAATGTCAACTCAGAAATGGAAATGAAATAAAAAGAATTGCCTCAAAGGGTTTACTTACATCAAATGCACGCAATTTGTAGCCTATACCGGCTCTCGGTCACTCCAAACTCGCGTTCCATACCTTGTAAGTCCTCTTCAAGCTCCAACAGTGTCCTAACAAATTTAATTTTAACTTTTTTTTTAGGTTGGTCAAGTGGTTTTCAATACTAAATCTTAGCTCCAAACATGTAGTATCTTTATACTTCATTTCATGATTCAAAATCCACTTCTTTAAGGCATTGAAGGTTTATGCTAGAACTTCAAATTGGAAAAATTGATCTTATTTTGGTTCTATTATTTGCGAAACTGATCGAAAAGGGTATATCAATGGAGAGATTACCTCACAGCAACACGCAAGCAACGACGAAGAGCGCGACCATGGCGGCGACAGTACACGACAGCATGGCAGAAGGGCCCAACCAGCGGCGATGGTTTCGGGAAGCGGCAACGAAGAAAAGCGACGACAGCAGCGGTGGGGGCACCTGCACATGGCGGCAGAGGGCCCAGCCAGCGACGATGGTTTCGAGGCGGCGATGAACAGCGGCGACAGCGGCGGAAGCACCTGCAGCAGCGGGCGAAGAGGGCGAAGGCACGACGATGTCTTTAGAGGCGATGATGGCGAGAGCGGCAGCGACGATCGCGGCGACGGCCGGAGGAGCGCGACGGCAGACGGCACCACCTCTCGCGACGCGACGACAACTCGCGCGGCGAGGCCCCAACCTCGCGAACGGAAGAGGCCCCAACCTACGGCGAGACGGTGCGGCGATTTATGGGTTTGGGAGACAGATTTCGGGGAGAGAGAGACAGAGAGTTGACGGTGAATCGGTCGAGAGAGAGAGACAGAGAGGCGGGTGAGGTTTTAAGAGAGAGATTTGAGGAGGGAGATAGGGGGTTGTTGGAGGTGAGAATGGGTAGAGCGAAAGAGGGGGTCTCTACATCCGTCCCAATTTTTCAATTCTTCGCATTGAAGCATGCACGAATCTCGAGACGTAACGGACGGTTACAAAAAATTAAACTTTTGGTGGGAATGTTGGCACCATTATTTAGAGACGAAATTTAATTCCGTCTTTATTCCGTCTCTATTTCCGTCTCTCGATCTCTCTATATTCCGTCTCGAATGATTTCGTCTCAATTTCGTCTCTAACCATTTATCCGTAGCAAATGAACTAAATTCCGTTGCTAATTATGTTTATAATTAACCATTTTTTGTAGTGACAATTACGACGACGAGATCGACATCGACTATGATCAACCAACGTCGACTTACCAAAAATGCTACACAACATGGTAGAGCCTAGTTTTAATTGGAATCACATGGAAGAGGAGCCTTACCCCCAAGCAAAACAACTATATGACTTTATTAACACCGATGAACGAGCAATTGTGGCCGAGTTTGTAGAACATGACGAAATTATCCGCCATGGCTAGATTGTTTTCTCTAAAAGAAACACACCACATCTTTAAACGCATTTGTTACGATAGGTTCATGAAATTCATCAAGGAAGCGTTGCCTAACAACAACACATTAGTTAACAATTTCTACTCAACAAAATGACTTATGCGAGGATTAGGTCTACTGTCGAGAAGATAGATTGTTGTGAAAATTAATTTATGATTTATTGGGGAGATGACTCTAAGTTAACATCGTGCAAGTTTGTGGGCATTCTTGGTACATGTCACAACAACGCAATCGCGGTAGGAACACAAAAATACGAACTTGCAAAAAAATGTAATCGATTGCAATGCTTGTTCGCTTCCAAATCAACAACTAGACATACGCGTTGGGTACGGGGAACACGTGTCCCCAAACGATGTTATGCAACATTGTTCGGATTCGATGGCATGGCGTCCTTTTAATGAAGTCAACAAAGAGTTCAGCCCAGATTCGAAATGTTCGTTTGGGGATCACGCATGGATAGGTTTCAACTATTTGGGTTAAATAGATGTATTCTTGCAACCGCTCGCGATAGAGTTACAAGATTTTTGGCACAATGGTTTAATGACGTACGATGTTTCGACAAAATCAAATTTTCGAGATGCAAGCATATAGCATGTTGTCAAGTTGGAGCACACGGAAAAATGGCTTGTCCATAATGCATGGACGATACATAAGCATTTCAACTTCGCCACGGTAGGAAATCTTCATGGTTCGATTTGTCATCGTCGATTTTTTCCTCAAAACTCTAAACTTAGGAAAGACAAAAAGGTTTTCGAGAGGAAAAATAGTAATAAATGATGAACCTCCACCGATACAATCTAACGAAAGAGTTTTGATGGAAATTGAGTCCTTGGGATAAATGAAAGTGACGAGAATCGGCGCCGATGCGAAAAATGCAAAGATTGCTAGGGATTCGGGATGGAGGAAATGGAGCATCTTTTGGGACTTGTCGTATTGGAAGACAAACTTGATCAGACATAACTTGGATGTAATGCACATAGAGAAAAATGTGTTCGACAACGTATTCAACACTATTATGAGTGTCGGGAAAAACTAAGGATAATGTAAAGTCGAGACAAGATGTTCGCGAACTTTGTCACCAACCTTCTCTACATATGGATGTAGTGTCAAAGAAGTATCTGCTAGCATGTTATGCTCTTGACAACCCTAAAAAATAGAAGTTATGTGAGTGGATAAGATCTTTGCTTTTTCCCGATGGATATGCTTCTAATTTCGGGCATTGCGTAGACCAAAAAGGCTAAAATTTGTTCAAGATGAAGAGTCACAATTGTCATGTTTTCATGCAAATACGATTTCAATCGCTTTAGGGAACATCTTCTAGACGTTGTTTGGTTCACCATTAGCGAGCTTAGTCTATTTTTTTATCACTCACGGCTAAAAGTGTAAAGGTCCATGATATGGCTCATTTAGAGTCCGAAATACCTTTAGTTATTTGTAAACTAGAGAAAACATTTCCTCCAAGTTTCTTCGATTCAATGGAACACTTGACAATCCATTTTCGTTATGAGGTTCGGTTTTCGGCCCCATACAATTTCGCTTGATGTATCCGTTTGAGAGGTAATTTACTCATTATTAATTACAAATTAATCGATTATATCATTCGTCAATAATCAAACTATTATTTATCATCAACATGAATTCCTTAAGTATCTTATTATTTAAAAGAGGTCGAATGATTGATGTGCAATGCATAATTAAAAGAGGAAAACAACCTCGTTTTGTTCTTATTATTTTGAAGACCACATTGCCACCTTGCACAATCGAGGTCAATGCAATGACGACGATGGTGTCGGTCCCAATCCTCATTACATCTGCGACTTCTCCATTTTTACTCACCTAGGACGTCCCTGTTGGTACTAAAAAATAAAGATTCTTGACGGAACAAGAGTATGATGTTGTTCACACTTACATCTTACTCAATTGTCTTGAAGTCGCGCCATACATCTCGTAAGTCATTCTAAAATATCAATTTATTATGTTCGTACTTTAATAGAGTTGTCCTTTTTTCTTCTAACATTCGAGTATGAAACGTAGTATATTCATCGATGAAGTACATATGTCGGTCACGGAAGAGACGGATGTCGATTATAATCTCAAGCATGATTTTGCAAAATGGTTTCAAACATATGTAATGTCAAATTCTATTATTTTGAAAGATTTCCTTTATCTCGTAATGTTGTCTTATAACTATTGTGTGCTTGTAACCAAGCAGGACATAACATCATAAATGAGACACTTCATCATCTTGCAATTGGTCCTATACAATCTTGTGTCGTATACCCAGGATATGTTGTAAATGGATACAAATTTCACACCATGGTGTATGGTGCTAATAGAGCAACACGAACAACGGGGTTTATGTAAAAGGCCCCAACTACGCCGATGTGTCACATGATTTCTATGGAAGGCGCAAGAGGTTATCCAGATTGAATACAATAGCTTTAAGCACCTTTGTGTTGTTCGAATGTGAATGGTTTAACCTCACACACTGACTGCGGGTGTAAGGACTCACCATTCACTCAAGTTGGTCGAGGTTTATCGAACTCGATGGTATAACAAGTACGAGCCTTTCATTTTGGCAATGCAAGCCTATCAGTCTTCTATCTTCCATACCTTCCTATGAAGCATGAAGGACAAGAGTGGTTAGCTATTTTTTGTTGTCACCAAAGTTCAATTATGAGGGAATCGTTGTTGATGATGAGATTATTCGTTTGACAAATACGTCATTTCAAGCGGACGAACCAGCCACGTGCGTCGTCACCGATCCGACAAATGACATTGGATTGGTAGTTGATCCGGTGAGTTCCCATATGATTAGTATATCGTAGGATAATGACGATGACGAGGAATATCGGGTGTCGATTCTAGTAGTGAAAGTGAATTTGAAAGCAGACAATAACGAGTGACGTATATTTATTTACTTGTATTTTGATGTTAGTGAATATGTTTATTTACTTGTATTTTGATGTTTATGTTGATTCCTTTCTTAACTCAGATTACTTACAATTGTACGCGACGTATATTAGCACGCATGTAATAGAGACCTACGAGACGGGATTCCAACAAACGCGACCTTGACGGTCGCCTTAGATAGGAAGTGGTGGAGGACGAGCTCCGCCGCAAAAGTAGAGGACCATCGAGAGGTTGAGGCCCTTCCAAAAGGGGTTGAGATGCGTTAGGAGATAGAGGATCACTACTAGAAGGTCGCACGGGACCCATCGTTTTTGGTGCACAATCGTCCGATCGAGGTTTCAACATTATTTCACCGTTTTCATTGAAAAGACCGACTTTGACGACACAAATGCCCGCTATATCACTGACGGGCCCGTCATCATCCAATCACACCCCATTGTCACATTCTGATCATTCTGCTAGTTCATCCCCATATGGCATTCCTTCGCCTACTATATCTGCTCCACCTTCCACTGCATCACCCACACCATCTAGCGGGTCCCATGAGTCCATGGGAGCCCCCACTCGAGCACCTTGAAGGTGCAATAGAGCTCTCCTGCAGCCTCCTCAATAGCCCCCTTTCCGCCAGCTCCCTTAGTAGCACATCAGGGGGGAAAAGGCACGCCCCATATTTTTAGATTCCCCATTTTATTGAGTCCATCGGGTAAGTTATCATTTCATTACAAATAACTAATTAATTATATGTACCCTAACTAGAAGTAGAGCAAGAAGAACATTTGACTAACTTCATCAAGTTGAAAATGAACAGGGAAAACCACTTGGGTTTTACATCTTTTGGAACTCTGTACTCGGAAGATGACCAAGATCTTCAAGCGGGGTATGATTACTAAGGGTACTATTAGAAAACAATACCCGATCATCAAAATGATACATATTGAAAGAGGTGGAAAGTAAGTAAATGACACTAAACGATTGAATAAATGATTAAATTAATTATTTCTTTGAGAAAATTCATAATTAACAATATTCATCTTTCTCAGACATACTTCCAATGGGACCCATTGATTAATGAGGCGATCGTGAGAGTCGCCTAAGATGCAAAGGCGTATGTTAGGTACGGCACATTGATGCACGAACTTTACGCCCTTGGCATGAGGCCGGACTTTGTAACTAATGAGGTATGGAATAGATACCGTGAAAATTAGGTGAGCACAAATTTAAAGGCTAGGTCCGAGTAGGCTTCACAAAACAGAAAGAACGAAAAGGACGACCCGATACGGGCTATTCGAATCACACCGGTGGCTCACGTTCTTTTTGGACCCATGGAGAGATACTAGTAAGTGTCATAGTTATTTGACCTTTCCTTAGAACTTATAAGTTTGTCGCGACTAATATGTTGTAAACTTTGATCTTTTGTGCGTGTGCGTAGGCTCTGGATAAGGATGAGAATGACGATGTCACTCCTAATGATGTCTTCCTTCATGTCCATACAAAATATCACGATGGGGTGACATTTATTAATAGCGAGATCAGCGCGGTTTCATGTAAGTATCTTGTTAATATAAAATTTATAATTGCTTATAAATAAATACTATGATTATACGTATAATGAGATATCTTCCATCATGCTTGAATCGTGATTTTCGCTTTTTCTAAATCTTTTATTGCCTATGTTTAACAAGCACTTTTGTTTGTGGTTTTATTATTTTTATTTGTTTTGTAGATGTGTAAACCGTGATGTGATTCCTTATTTTGTGGACATGTGAACCATGATGCGATTCCTATGTTTATTAAGCACTTTGGTTTTCATAAAAGATAATTAAATTGAAATATTTTCTCTTTTGGAACCATCAAATTCACATTGAGATAACTCCTAATAAACATTTGAGTATATGACCAAAGTGAGACACTTTTAAGCTTGTTTTTTTCTATATGAAGGAACCGATAATAACATAGGGTGATTAATTAGACTTTTGAAATGGTAGACCAAAGTGGTATCTTATTGGTCTTACATAAAAAAATCTAGAATATGATTACTAGAAACATCAAAAGATAGGATACGAGAAAAAAAAAAAAAAAGAAAAAACTTTTTCTCCCAACAAGTTTTTGAACATGTTGTGCATCATTATCAAGCGCTCAATGTCTCTCAATTGCTCTCTTTATGGGATTACTTTCACTCATTCTATGGTTTGAGCTTGCCACTCATAGCAGCCCCTCTGCTTATTAGTATGTTTTACATAAAAAAATTTCAATCAGTCGAATGAAGAAAAATAATTTTATATCTTCTTGCTCTTTAAACTAATCAATATGTTTCACATGCATAAGGTAAGGTGTTATAATTAAGGAAACTAATCAATATGTTGCACTTGTTAATTAGTTAGTTTAATTGGTGGTGTTTAATTAATCAAGTTCTTTATGCTCTTTAATTATCTATTAATTACTTGCTTCTTTTTCTTACATGACTTTTGCTATTTTTAAGCACTATAAACAATTTTGGGCTATTTAAATTTTTTCTTCATTTTTTCAACGACTTATTTTCATTTTTTTTGTTTTTCTTTGACGACTTTGTTTTCGTGCAAGTGGAGCTCGTAAGGAGCACACTCAGCTACATCGAGACCGATCGATAGATAAGGAGCAACTCTACTATGATGCGGCGGGGACTACCTAAAGGGGCGTGTCTATGGGCTCGGTTCACTTGTCGGGAGGAAGAGGATATATAAAGATCCCAGTGCCAAGCACATCCCGAAAGTCGATGGTGCAGCGTTTGGAGTTTGATGCGCTTGTTTGGAGGCTTCCGAGTTTGAGGCTTTCGTGCAGAGCCGGTTGGGAAAGCGCATGGACTTAGGAGCGAGCACGTCTCAGCACAACCACCGCCACCATCACCACCACCTTATGAGCATCATCAGCAGGTTGGGATGGATCCAACTGTTCACCGTAGTAGCGACACGACGATGATGATCGCGACATCCATGATTGGGTGGATGAGGAGCACCTTAGTGATGAGAGTCGGGTATTTTAGTTGGTTTGTACAAACTTTTGGGTTTGTAAACAAATTTTAAACAACGTTTTAAGCATATTAAGATTGAATTCTTTTTTTTTTTGGGTTCCATTTAGTATATAATATTTGATATTTTATGTGTGAATGAAATGGTATGAAATTTAGTTTTAGATGATGTTATAGCACCCCAAGGAGTCGTTGTATGGGTGCGGGGCGTTGGAGAAGGCTATTTGCAAGTTTTGTTGTTTAGAAGAACCGTCTTTGGAACAAAATGCAATGAAAAAAAATTTTAGGCATACAAACAGAATAATAGCAACGAAATGCAAAGTTTCGTTGCTAATCCGTTTCTAATTAGGAACGGAATTGAAATGGTAAGTAAATGTTTTGGGTTTATGAGTTGAAGTTAGTTGCTATTCCGTTGTTTCGTTGCTATTCCGTTGCTAATTAACAACGGAATAGCAACTAACTTCAACTCATAACCCATTTTTTGAGTGCTATTTTTCATCTATGTTATGTCTCTATTCCATCTCTAAATATAGACGGACATTAATTTCCATTGCTAAATATTTAGCGATGGCAATTTTACAAACGGGTCGTGACGCCTCTCTCCTAATATAGGGCACCGCCCGCCTAATCATGTAATTAAGCCCTAATCCTATCCACGCATGACTCAACTACGTATTAGTCAGTCTTTACAACTTAAACGCATATTTTCTCGTATTCAGGATAAGTAATACACTAGTCCTACCAGTTTATAAAATTTAGAGTTAATTATAACTTTTTATTAAATTAATTATTTAACGGAAGTCTTATTGATTATGCGGAAGCAATTAGTAACTTATGCGGGAGCCATTTATAAAATCATAAATGTGGAAAACCAGGAAATGACATCACATATATAAAGTCCTTAAAATGCATTGAAACAGTAAAATAGTCTAAGTCAAGTCGAGGAACTAACGCTCAACCCAATATACAACCCCAAATAGTATCAAAAAGACATATAACATATACAATCAAAATACTAAAAGAAGACCTACAATCGATGCAGTGACGCGCTGCGGGCTCAGGGATAATCGCTGATCTTCTCTTTGCCCGGCCTATTGGTAGACGGCTCTGCACCCACCGTCATAAAAAGGACGGTGAGTACAAGAATAAAACAATAATCCCCGATTACAAGTTTAATTTGCATTTCCAAATATTCAAATGGTATTTAAAAGCATATAAATGGGAAAACTGGAAAATAAACCATATGCGAGTAAATATCATAGTTAAACAAGTGATACTGACACTAGGCTAAGTAGTGGTGATTTAGGTCCGGTCGGCAGTGAAACATGTCACTTCGACTCAATAATCATATAGCACAAGGGACTCTAACCCAAGTGTTACCAAGGACTCTAACCCCGGTGTGTAGACCACCCCAGGGACTCTAACCCCGAGTGTCATACAGTGTCAAGTAACATGTGCCGACATCCCCAGGGACTCTAACCCCGTGAGTCGCGCACACCTCGATCGAGTACAAGACCTAAATGCAAAAACAACTTTTAAAATTTCAAGAAATACCAAGTATGGATTGTCAAGGCATATGCACATCTACACACCTAAACAAATAAGGAATACAAGTCCTCTTAAACATTTATAAGATATTCACTAGCCTAATAGCATGCTATTTATCATTCAATTCACATTTAAAACAACAAGAATAGACATAGCATGGGATAGAATCAATGAATCAAATCAAATAAATGGATATCATGCAAACTAGACTCATCAAGTGAGCATAAACACAAAGAACACATGATATAATAATACAAAGGCAAAATAGTCAAAAGGTCTATGCAAGGACAACAATTCATAGAAATGAAATGTCAAATAAAGTTGTCATTGGGTATACTCACTACAACAAAGTAAAGTCCTAGCTTTTCTGGCCTCCCGATACTCCAAATCTTGTATTCGCTCTCCCGTACCCTTTTCCTAGGTTCCTGAGTTTGGTGTCTCATTAGTTCAAATATAGTTGGTTTAAGCTCAATTTAGTGTGTTTATTGTGTATTCAAATTGGTTCAATAAACTTTAAATCAATCTTCCTAAATCAGTCCCTAAAGACTAAATTAAGTTTCAATTTATGTCCTACATTTTAACGCACTTTTAAGCATGAAATGGTCTAAATATCAAAATTCTCCATCAGTACAATTATTTTTGGTCTCTCTCTTAGCTTTCAGGAAAGGTTTAGTTTGCAAAATTATGATTTAAAATGAAAGAGATATCATGATTTTACTAAACATAGGTCTAATTGGAATTTAATCCGACTGGAGGAATTAGAAGATCTATTTCTCCAAATCTATAATTCCTAAAAATGTGATTTTTGGTCACAAGACAGAAAATATATCCAAATACAGCATACTAAAATATTAGCTCATTTGGATAAGTAGTTAGGGAGTTATACCCTTAACAAAATTAGTTTCAAAACTTTTCTTTATAATTCCAGCACCTATTTGTAGAGCATGTTTGGAAATAAAAACATTTGAATCAAAATACCTTCATTTAAGCAAAGTTATTCCCCTTTAAATAAGATTTCAAATGCCACTGGTTTAGATCAATTTGGATCTAAAATTAGCAGATTATGACCAAATTACCCAGGTTGATTCCTAATACAACATGCAGAATTCTAGTTTTGGTGTTGCAACTTCAAAAATTCATATCTTTATGATTTCAAAACAAAATTAAAAACTTCAATATAGCTGGATTATCAGCTTGAAATGAGGAATCTAAATATATAAATCAATTGCAAATACTCAATCATCTACCATCTGAGATTAGCCTAAAACCAGAACTTGTTCTAATTTCAACTAAAAAGATGTGTACCTAGTTGATGTAGCACCCTAGCTTGAGAATTTCTCACCAACTCCCATGGATTCCTTCAACACCTTGATGATTCACTCCTTTTCAGCAATTCCTTCTTCTTCTCCAGCAAAAATGAATGAGTGATTTGGTTTGCATGTTGTTTGATCACTAATATTATATATTAAGGTGATGTTCCTTCCTAACCCTTGATCTCCATGGATTTATGTATCCCGAGGAATATCTAATGGTCCACCTCTTGCCATATATCCCACTAACTCCCACTAACTCAACCTCAAGTGACACCATTTCATTACTCACCTAGTTCTGAGATGTGTCAATGTGTATCTCTAGACCAATCTTATGCTTTCCATTCAATTTACTCAACTATAGGCATTTAATTTGATTTACATTAACAAACACAACCATAGGCTTATAAGTAATTCCTTATTTTCATATTAGTATTAAATAAGACTTACCAAAATGCTAACTACCCGGTTCCCCAGCTCGCACGCTACTCAAGGCGTGTCCCCGTTCTCGTCTCGACGCCTACAACTGTACAAACCGACTTAGTAAGTCTACACAATACACGACACTAGGCATACATCAATACAAAAATACAATATACATCGGCTACGTGCCTCGGTCAGTGCACGTATCACAGTGTAGGTCCCACGTTAAAGGTCGGTGATCCTGATTAAGGAATTAAAACAGGGGTTAGAGATTTGGGCCGTGACATTATTTTATGTCGTTGCGAATCCGTCTCTGATTCTATTTCCATTGGTATTCCATTGCTATTCCCTTTCTAACCCATTGCTAAATCACTGTTTTTTATAGTGTGTGACATATTAATACCTCTTTAAGTAAGGGCATAATGGTAATTCACTTAGCCGACTTTATACAAGGGTTGTATAAATAGGCATGTTAAGTGAATTCACATTACGTGTAAAATCAGGGTTGGAATCTAATTTATGTTTTTGAAAAAACGAGTTAGGTTTTCAGGCATTCTTGAGTTTTAGGGAGAACAAAAATTTTCGTGTTCTCTCTCGAGTTAGCACTCGGAATCTCGGCCACCATTTGTATGTGAATTTCTAATAGAGGACGTTCGTCTCTAGCAACGTCTTACATATCGATCAACACAGGGAAGGAAACTTGCGATTAAGGTACGGTCTAATTTCAATCAATCAATTTAATGGAATTAGGATTTGAACCTGTTGGGGTTTTCGAAATAAAAATATAAAATTTTCGTTGTGTTTTGAACCCCCAAACCCAACATATTGTGGATCAATTGAGAAATTTTTTATTAAGCATGCGTTGTCTTACATAAGAATAAGAAATTGTTCTTTTTTACACATCTATAATGAGGGCCCCCCAAATTATAACTTCGCGTAAGGCCCCTAAATACTTTGGATCGACCCTGCCTCTGACTATCGTACTAGAGAAAAACCTCACCCTATATATAAAAGATGTGCCTCAAAAAGTTAGAAGATTCGGATATACGAATTCATAAAAGCCCAAGTGAGCAACTAATATGCTCCAATAAGCACTACATTAATGATTTTTTTTTAGGTTAATGATCCTTTTTTATTTACTATAAATGATGGTCTTAATACAAAGACAACATATATAGCTAGGAGTAGCTTTTATTAGTACATGTACGCGATTCCTAGAATTAGGCAATAATTTGATTTTTAACAAATCTATTGCTCCCTCGAAGCTTGATAATAAAGTCAAGTCACAATTTGACCTTGGGGCTTGAATTTAATAAAAAAAAAAAAAAAAAAAAAAAAAAAACTCTTTACTAAAGGAATTTACAAATGGGAATGAGTTGTTTTCTTATAAATATCTCTATTCATGATAAATATTAACTAAGGGGAAAAGCAAATGATGGCAATATTAAGTAAATTGATTGATCAGGTTATAATTGAAAAACAAGTAATTAATTCCGGCAAAAGAAAAAGAAATTAATGTTTTTTTGGTTTGTTAATATAATAAATATGTACACATGTATCTTGAAAAAAGAGAGAAAAATTCTAACAAATGTTGTGGAACACAGAGAAATACATTTTTCATTTACAAGTTTAATCATTATACTTCAAGCCAATAATGAAAAAAAAAAAAAAACCTTTTGTAAAGTTGATTAAATTGAACTAAATTGAAGCCATGTATATAGATTCACAAGTTTATATTTATTACGCCAATGATACTTGATTTAGTGAAGGCAATAATGATCTTGACCTTATTGGCCGAATTGATGAAGTTAGGGACCATGGTCAGGTCTGATTTTCCATAATTCAACTGCATTAGAACACGTACAATACATCAAAACATGCGACAGGGAAGCAACCACCTTTACGTAATCACATGTAGACATGAATTGATGTGCACTACGTAGCTAGCTACATATTAGAAGAATTAATAACACATATGCATGTACAAGTTGTGGAGAAATCGAATTTGGATTTGAAAAGCACGTCAAGTTTTCGGTCACTTCTTAACTTAATTTATCGTGCATATTTAATTTTCCAGTAATGGTGCCTCGTGTGTCGCACGTACACTGCCTAGATAGCAACCATGCACGCACTACAGGGATTCACAGACAAGGGCGGAACTAGAGGGGGGGGTCACCCCTCTGCCGGAGACCCCCTTGTAGTATATCCCGCCCAGGCAACTCTCCTGCCTCTTGACTCTTCTCCCGCCCCCTCTACGATTGATGCACTTCTTAAGTAAAAATACTAATTTCATGAATGCACTACTCGAACTGCAAATGCAAATTAATCTAGGTAGTCTGAACATCAAATTATCGCACTTTATATAGTGTTCTTAAGTAGGGTTTGGTCTATACCATCTTTTTTTTACAATTTAAGTCAGATCCACGACGTTGAGCGCGTGTATTGTGTGAGATCCAAACTTAAATTCATAAGTTAAAGTTCGCACTCGTAAATAAATTTTCTGGTTCTGCTACTGTTCACAGATCAGGCCACCTCGTTCATTCTTATCCTTTTGTTTTGAGACCTTTTTTTATAATCATGAGTATCGAAATTACTTTCAATAACCCTACGATGCCATGACTCTATCGATCGGTAGTGAAAATTTAGCGGCCCAATCGATCTTACTACATCGAGGAATCGAAACCAAGATCGTGCGCTTAACTCACACAACCCCACTTTCACATTTACCATTGGGCAACCCAACCGAGTTGTTTTGAGACCTTTATGGCCAGTCCGGTTCATGGTATTATCCCGAATTAAGTAGTTGGACTACTTAAGTCGGGTGTTCAGTTCGCCTATTATACAGTCTACAGGACTAAGATAGCCTACAACTTTAATTGGGACTAATCTGAACCATGGTTTTGATGGTATTATTTAGTCCCACTCATATCACTTACCAAATGACAAAACTGCCTTCATCAAATACATACAAAAAACACACTCGACACCTTTCAAGCTTCAAACGAGGAAGACACGGACGATGAATACGCGGATGAGGAAGACACACGAACACGCGCACGGCATTCTCAGCCCCAAACGACTGCTACTAGGGTTTCTCGATTTAGGGATGTAAGTAGAAATAGAGGGGCACTTTAGCAACTTTATACCTATTGCATTACACTAATCACATCCTCAATACTCTCAATCGAACAAGTTACTCAAAACGGATGACTAATACTTAAATCCAAGTGTTAATTCTAGTATAAACTAATCTCATGATCTTACGTCTCCCAAGTATGTGAACCACACATGCCTTTATCACTTGCATGTATACGCAGACTTTTTGGGGGATTTTTAATTGTTTAATACTAGAACATTTTTTGTCTTCAATAGAAGTTTTAAAACTCGTAATAAAATAAATGTTATATATAATAAATGTCATGTGAGAATGTGTTATATTTTTATTTTTATATAATACATGTATTACATAGAAGTTTTTTAAAACCTCTTTCAATTAGGTGGTATTTAATAACACTCATCTTTAACAGGGGTTTAAAACCTCTATTAAAGACCAAAATCGTTCTAGTATTGTCTTTGACAATGCAGCTAAAAAATGTTTCAGATTTTACTGAAGCTCGTACTGCATGCAGTATTGAGTCCATAACTGAAGGTTCCACAAACAACAAAAAACCAAAAAATGCCATCGAGAATTCTGCCAAATTAATTGTTATCATTGTAAACGGTGAAGTTTGTCAAGTTTAAACTTGATTTTATTTTATTTATTTATTTATATGAAACTGGACTTTATAGATAATTAAGTATAAATATAGTTATATACATGTCTTGGGAACGAGGAGTTCATCAAGTTTTACACGAACAGTGATGTCCCTTTATCGGTACGACCTCCCATATACCTGCCCACCAAAGACGTCGACAACCCAGCTAGGCTGGCCTCACGCTTTGGTGGCATCTCACCTTCATCGACCCAGTTAGACTGGCCCCATGCTGATGAGATGGGAGAGACTCCTAACCGCCTATCATATAATTGGGTGAAATCACCCTGCCCACGTCCATCCTCCCCCTTAGTGACGGAAGTGTAACATTACACTTTAGACCGTGCCAGTCTAATCCTCAGCATGTATGCCAACAATGAGGCTCCAGTGTGTCTTCATAGAGATCCAACCCCACTTGTGTAAAAGCCCATAAACCTTAGCCCACAGCCCCACCCTATTTCTAATGACCAACCAAAGGTCCAGTGCAGTTCAACTTACTTCTTTAAATACCCTTGCATTTCTCTCTTCCCACAGAGACCACATTGTGGCTTGTAGAGCGCATCTCCAAAGGATTCGACACTTTGTACCAAAGGCCTGAAATAATTCATCAGACATACATTCCGCTACCGCGAAGGGGGTTTCCAGTGGAGTCGCATATGTTGATGAACCAATGACCAAATCGTTGTCGCATAGCGACAATAGAGGAACATGTATTAGTCGATGGTCTCGCTATTGTTGTTGCATAAAACATTGTAGTCGTGCCCCTCAAAAAACTCTCTCTGCAGGACATAATGTAACGCCTAGGGCTCAGGGATTTCCGAGTCCCGAGTCCCATCCGTTTCGAATCGACTTGGGATAACCTCTGCCCAAAGAGAGTCCTGCTCTTGCTGAAATCTCAAAAGCCATTTCATTGCAAATGCTTTATTGGTGATTTCGGAGTCGTCAAAGCCTAGACCTACAAGTTCCCTTGGCTTCGTAATCCAATCCCAGTTTATCAGGCTAGTCGGCCTACCATCTCGCATCTTAGCCTACAAAAAAAACTTTGGCAAAACTTATTATTTGGTCCATGAACTTTATGTTTTGTATGTTTTCGGTCTCTGAACTTTTATTACTACACATTTGGTCCTTCAACTTTCACAAAGATCTACATTTAGTCATTCCACCATTTAAAGTGTTAAATCTCGCTGACGTGGGTAATATAAGTGTCGCGTGTCTAGTTAAGAAGAGTAAAATGGTTTATATTATTGAACCGAACAACTCACATCGACAAACAAAGTCGAAAAAAATTTTAATTTCCCTAAAAAACATAAAAAACTCAAAAGTTCATAGACCAAATATACAAAAATAAAAGTTCAGGGACCAAATGTACACTAATGAAAGTTCAAGGACCAAAGCATAAAAGGCTCAAAGTTAAAGGACCAAAAAATATGTTTTGCCAAAAACTTTTCATCATACCAGTGATTCTGGTCACCACACCTTTAGGGATCTTGAAAATAGACAAGTAATAAGTTGGGAGAGCTGATAGAACTGCCCGAAGCATTGTTACTCGTCCCCCTTTAGAAAGCCTTGCAATCACACTTACAACCATCAATATGATGGCTGATGATCTTCTTGATCACTGGGTCCCAGAACTCTTTGGTAGTCGGTGAAGCCCCAAGTGGTAGGCCGAGATATTTCATTAGCCAATCCTCTTCTTGACAGCCAATTTTTTTCGGCCTTCATTTGAAGTACCGACTGATCCATATTGATACCTGTAAGGGCACATTTATGTAAGTTTAGCTTTAGACCCGATAGCATACAAAATGATCGCACTACTTTCATCATATTGTCAATAGACTCCTCTTCTCCATCAGCAAACAATAAGGAATCATCAGCAAATTGTAGGTGGAAAACATGAGTCCCAGTCCCGTTCGACACAAATGCCTTGACGCGATCAAGCATTTTCCCAAGTACATCAGCAATTATTATAAGAAATAAGGATGGGGAGAGAGGGCCTCATTCAGCCGTTATGCGTCTGCATGGCTTGCCATTAATAAGGACCGAATACCTTACCAACGAGATGCATCTGTAACGGCCCGAAATATTTTATTAGTGAGTGGTGACGTGTATTACTTATTTATACTTGCATGCACAATTTTAATTATTTTTAGCGTCGATTTTACGCGCTAGAGTTGCATCAATATGTGTGCGCGCGGGCGAATGAGTAGGTCGATGAATGGAATAGGGTTTTGATTAGTTTATTACTTAAGTACTATATTAAATTAAATGTGTATATAAGTTAATTAATGAGATAAATTTAATTAATCGAACTAGCCGAAACTATTTGGAAAAAAAATACCTAAGTTGATGAATCCTAATTTAATCAGCCTAAGTTAAGGAAATAATAAAAATGCCTAAGTAGGCTAGATGAGAAAATAACCAATTTATTGAGTATATAAGTGAGTTAATGAGATCAAATATTAAATGAGAACTAGCCTAATTGACTAATAAATTCATATGGCCTAACTAATTAAATGGGTATATAAGCTAGTTTGATTTTCCTAAGTAAGCTAATCAAGGAATTTACTAATTAATGTACCTAATTTAATATGGATTTTCATATGACCATAGATTCATCTAGTAATGATAGAAGAAAATGAAAATCATAGGATAAGTTTGTAGATATTTATGGGTGCATGAAGTGGTTGAAAACAAGTCATAGGTAGACCTAAAAATTTACACAAATAAAGAATGCTCTACAAGTGTCTCAAATTGATGCTCATGAACCACAAGTGTCCATATATGATATAAATGGCAAACTTATGAGTTAATTAAACATGCATCCTTATGGAGAAAATAATTATTATGCAAAGTCCAAATCATAAGTATTTACAAGAAACTCCCTCCATATAAATAGAGTACCTCTAATTCTTAAACTCATAATTAGTTCTCATCTTCATCAAATAAAGAAAGAGAAGAAGGAGGAAACTACCATTAATGGAGCTATATTTAGGAAAGCTTGAGCACATTAAGAGAAGTAATTAAAGAGGCAAGTGCTACTCCTTCTCTCTACTCTATTTCTCTCTTAATTTCTAATTCTAGTTTAGGTTCTTAATCTTGATCATCTTATAATTGGGATACTATTGTTTAAGACCTTCATCAAGTTGTGTAACATGAAATGACATTAAAAGTTCATTAGCTATAGCATTTTATAAGATTACAAAAAAAAAAAAAAAAATCTTCTAATAAATTTGTATATTTGGTTAAGTTCTATGTACTAAAAACCTTTTAAATTTTTGAATCAGCTAGGTACTTGCTATCATCCCTTATTGAGTAAAATAGTTGTATTTTAATGTATAGTTCATTAATTTTGATAATATATGGGCAATGCAATGAAATTGAGATTACATATTATTAGTAAGCTAATAGGAAAAAGGAGATGCTACTAAAGTATATGCATGGTTAAATTAGGAATTTAATTAGGAGATTAATTAGGATACCTTAAGACTAATTTCTTGAATTAATTGTGCATGTCTACTAGGTGACAAACTTTAGCCACACAAAAAGTTGATTAAAATATACAAAGTACTTATAAGTTACTAATAGTGTAAATTATCATATTTAGTAACTAAATTACTTCATCTTATTTAGAGAAGTTCATTGAGTACAATATAAACTCATAGTACTTAATTAATTTCTTCATGAGTTGATTTAGAATTTAGTTTTTTTTTTAAAAAAACGTTATATATAACTTAAATTAGTGAGTTAAGATAATACATTAACTTAGAGCGCATTTTAATTTGACATTCCCTTGACATATCTAACAAGAGATCAAGTATAAAATGTTTTCCATATAAGTAATTGATACTATATGTAAGAATAATTTCTAATTAATTAGATTTAGTTTCTTAAATTGACAAAAAAACTATTTTATTGAATTTTCACAATTGAAGTGTTTTGAGTTTAGGAATCTAAACCCTAACCTAAGGACACTAACACGCCAAATTCAACATATATATATTGACACCAGGGAATTAGCACACTAGTTTGGGTGTCGGGGATTGGTTTGGGGAGTGTGTTGGAGTCGCGAGAGCCGATTTTTGCATCGATATGAGGTAATTAGTAAAACCAGATAGGGGATATTTAGTAATTCATTATCTATTATGCTTCTTGATATTTGACATGTTTATTCCTAAGATTTATATTACTTACTTTAAGTGTCTAAGACCTAAGTGTGTCAGGAAGGTACTCGGGTTTGGTGCTAGATGGACAAGTGTGACCTTACCCGGGTGTTGCATTATAGGTCGTTGATGTGGGCGAGGTATTCGGGGCAACGTTGATGCGCCCACGCTACACTGAGCTGAATTGTCGACTTGTAGAGTCGCAATTCTAGGAAGTCGAGTAGTGGCACCCACTCTCGATGGATTTAAACCACTTAGTTGTCTTCTTTTGTTTCCTAGACACTTTTTATCGCTGTTATTACTTTCCAATCCATTTATCATGCACTTTCATTTACTTATCTGTCTTTTAAACTCCTGCATGATATCAAGATTGTTTTATTTATTCATGAAATATTATTGACATCCTACTGGTTTTTACTTACTGGACTCGTCATTCTCATGTTAATGACTTGAGTGCAGATCTACAGACGAGCAAGGGCAAGGCACCGGTGATTGGTGACTTTCTCTAAGGACTCTCAAAGCGGCTCATTCTCTTGTTCACTTGTAGGTTTCTGGCACTTTTAGTTTTTTGTATTACGTATATATATTGTTTTGATAACACTTAGGGTATTTTGGGGTTGAGAGACCCAGACTCATGTATTATCGCACTTACTACTATTTTGTCACCGGATATGCATGACTATCTATATATTTACAAGGTTCCACGCCTTAGGTTGTCCCGACTCTATTTTCTTGAGTTATTATAATTGCTTTAAGTTTACTTCCGCTACTATTACTTTAAAACTTGCATAACTTAATACCTCAACTCTAAAACATGAAATTTATAAAAATAATGGAATTGGAGGCTTACTAGGCGTGCGTCGACCTTGCGAAGGCCGACTCGTGGGTCCACGTGGGTCAAGGCCAAGTGGGAACCAGTTTGTTACACTACAACAAAATGGGTCTACAACAACATTTTTTTGCCAACGCTAATAAAAAGTGTCCTTAAATTTTAATTTTAGAGACACATAATGTACAAGCGTTGCCAAGTTTAAAATTTTGAGACACGTAATACGCAAGTGTCTGGGGACCCTAATTTATATATGTTGTCAAAATTCAAATATAAGGACACATAATTTACAATTGTTGTTAGATTTTAAATTTAAAGACACATATTTTACAAGTGTTGTTAGATTTTAAGTCTAAAAACACATAATTTACAAGTGTTGTTAGATTTTAAATCTAAAGACACATAATTTAAAAGTGTTGTTAAATTTTAAATATAAAGACACATAATTTACAAGTGTTGTTAGATTTCAAATATAAGGACACATCCTTTACAAGAGTTGTTAGATTTTAAATCTAAAGATACATAATTTATAAATGTTGTTAAATTTTAAATCTCAAGACACATAATTTACGAGTGTTGTTAAATTGGAGTTTAGAGACACTTGTTTATGCATGCGTCACTTAGATCAATTTGCAACATTTACAAGTGTTTTAGACATGGGACTAGCCTTTTGATCTTTAGATCTACTCCATAAAACACAACATCCATCAATCTATTACATCCACTAGAACTACCTCTACAAACACAATACAACATATTACATCTAATGATCAATTAAAAAACTATTTCTTATCAATTGTAAAAAAAAACTAATCCTTAACAAAAAAAAAAATGCTCACTCTTCGTTGGTCAATGTTGAACTCTCTTTCTGATCTTCGAATTCTCATCAATGGGAGCCGTTCAAATGCATCTCGAGATAAGTAAAAACCTTAATAAGATAAAAATTAAGAAAGAGCTGATTCCCGTTTAAATCCATGTGACACCCAAAAACCACCGGGTCCCTCTCAACAATAAACACGCTCGCACCGTCGCACGCTATAAACACGCTCATTCCCGCTCATTCTTCTCAACACGCTCCATTCACTCTCGCTCTCTGAGGATCTCATCACTCTCTTTGCTTAGGGTTTGAGAAAATCTCATCTTTCTCTTCGACGGCGGAGTTGCAACTGTAAGTCACACACACACCACACACACACTCTCTCTCTCTCTCTCTCTCTCTCTCTCTCTCTCTCTCTCTCTCTCTCTCTCTCTCTCTCGTATTCTATGTGTTTCGGATTCTGGATTATTCGACGATCGATACATTCATTTTTGGTCTTCAAATGTGCAATCAATTGATGTAACGACAAGTTTGATGATTGATCCATTCATTCTGGTCTTCAAATGTGCAATCAATCGATGTAACGACGATCGATCCATTCATTCATTTTGGCTTCTGTCAAAAATTGGATTGGTTTTCTCTTTTTTGATGGAAATGAAGCTTTGTTTTGGATTCTCGATCTATATCTGATGTTTATTTTATTGTGATTTGTTGATTGTGTGTTCTGTTGATATGCAGCCAGAAAGTTCGCTAAACAAGGTGTAAAGCCTGGAGAGGCGATTATCTCCAAAGAAGCGGTACGGATTCGATTCTCTTGTGTTAATGTGTTAGAGTTTTAGATTCTTAAAATTGAACTTGTTATTGTTTTGGAGATGATGATGTAGAGTATAATTCATTGAATCATATCCGTTGATCTTACTGAGTAGATTGATTCAATTCTAAGCTCATAATACATGATAAGCTATAAATTAGTATTTTCCCTAACATTTTTGGTTTTATAAACCTAGTTGGTGAAAAACCATATTTGTAAAAGGATTATGCTGTTATTATGACTTGTGCACCTTTTTGTTGCTTCTCCATGCTCTGCTGCTGCCTTTGCTCTCTCTGTCATTGCCATGTTTGTGGAAACTAATAAATAAAGGTATCAGAGAGTATACAAAGAAGGGATGAATCATGTTTGCGAAAAATATAAAGATGAAAATCCATGATTTATTATCTATTTATAGTTAATTTTGTTGTATTTATAGTTAATTTTGTTGTATTTACTTTGTTCAACTTCTTTATTGCAATTATAGAACTAATTGATCAAATTGATTTGTGACTTGTGTGTAGGTTGTTAGATATGACGGAAAAGCGTCTTGCAGATTGTGTTTTAACAAACACGGATGAAAATCTACAAAGCTTTGACAGTGATGAGACTCAACCACCTAGTGAAGATCAATCCAATGACAATGAAGCACAAGATAAGGTCGAAAATGACTTATATGATGATGTCGAAGTAAGAGGTAAATATCAATTGTTTGTTGCCTTGTTGTTTATGAAACTATGATATTTGCAATGCCAATGTTAATAAATATTATATGCATCCTTTCTTTTTTATGTTTGATTGGAAATTTTTATAGATAATCAAGGGATTGTGCGAAAAAATGAGGACTCACACGCGCTAAGGACGCCTCTAGTTTGCCCGAAGGCCAAAGGATTGTTGTTGAATTTAATGAATATGGTCGACCAATTAAAAGAGGAGGAGGGATTTTAGGTGGATGGTTGGGAACAATTGTAAGGAAAGAGGAATATTGTTCCGTTGAATGGACAGATTAGAGGTTGATGCCTAAGGAGGATAAGCAAGCTTTAATAAACTTTACCAAGGTAAATTGATATTTCTATTTCGCGGTAAGTTTTTAATGCTGATGCAAGGGCAAACAAATTTGTGCAACTATATTTGTACGCTTTCACAATATTCCTTGCACTAGCTATCCCTCTTATATATATACAAGCAACAAATGATCATAAGAGAGGCCACAGTGCATGCATGCATGCTTTACTGCTTTTGCTTTTGTTGGGTCTTTTACTATCAGAATATATAGGTGCCCTTTTATGCTTGCAGTTTTAACCGGTGTGCATGCATGAGACAAACCTTTGAACTAAGTTGCCTTTTTTTTTCATTCACAACAACTTATTTAATGGATAGGTAGCCTCTCATACTGTCATTCACAATAAGTTTATTATTTTCCTTAATGACTGAATACTTATTTAGTTTGATTTATTTGATCATCACTTCTATATTGCAAAAGAGGTTCTTTGAGATCCCTCATGATGCTGCAGTAGAGAAGTGGATCCTTCAGTCCATAGCGTGCAAATGGAAGGAGAACAAGTTTGAACTGAAGTCCAAGTATTTTAAGGTTGACAAGACTAGATAGGAGATTGAAAAATCAATTCCGATTGGATTCTTTCCTAATCAGTGGACATCTATGGTATACTATTGGTTTTCTGAAAAATCAAAGGTAATAATTTTGCCTTTAATTTATACCAAATAATCTGGAGACTAACATACTTAGTATCTCTCCTGGTTAAATTGGAAGGCTTGTATGCCCACTGTCCATATCAAAAGTTCATGTTTTTTGTGCTTGAATGTTTGACAGCAAAATACCATGTTCAGCTCTTTTCATATAACTTTCTTTGCACTTGTTTTCTTGGCATACCTCGCACCCTCTTTCCCTTAAAAATCCTGGAGTCCCTAATTGCTTTGCTCTTTCAAATGTATTAATGATACTACACTTTCAGATATTGCAGTTATTGTATTGAATTTGTTGGATCTGTATGTTGTGACTACTCTTTTCATTTTCACTGCAATAAGTATTGATATTGGCCAAACCAAAAAAGATAATGATATTCGATCTTGCACTTGTTCCTTATATGTATCTAACCAAACTAGAGTCTTAATAGATGATAGGAATGGTACAAAAAGTGCATCAGATTCCCATTAAAAATTTAATATGGGGTAGAGCTATGAAGAGGAAAGGGAAGAAAAGCCCTCATATTGCATGCTAGTTTTTGTTTTATTGGGCACCATCTTTGGTTATTTTGAAAAGAAAGGGAAGAAAAACATGGATCAGAGGCCTGCATGATCATATACTAAAATCTTATTAAGTTATTTGATTACTGTTTCATGCATTGTTTGTTAGAAATTAAGCTACCTATGTGATACATGTATTTACTAATGAAATCTCTCACATTTTCCAAACATGTGTTTTAATGGAATTGGATCATAAATGTGATACATCAACTTTTCTATATTTTCTTCAAGCGTCTTTCTGAAAGAGGTAAAGCGGCACGAACATACTATAAGACGCCCCATACGGCTGGATCCAAAAGTTTTGCTAGAGTTAGACACGATTAAGTGAGTTCTCTATTACTTTCTACTTAATATATATTCAGTCTTAGAATTAATTACTCTTTTTGTTTCATATTACCACAAGAGACGACCCAAGGGAAAAGGCCACGGAGAATTGAGTTTTTTTTTTTTTTTTTTTTTTTTTTTTTTTTTTTTTTTTTTGTCACCCATAAACGAAAGGATGGGAATTTCATCAATAGAGAGAGGCAAAAGAATTGACGGAGAAAGCGATCAGTCATGTTGAAGAACATGTTGCGACAGTGGAAAATCCTAGTGCTTGCGATATAGAAGAAGTTGTATTTGCCTTTGTTTTCAAAAAAGATAAGTATATATGGGAGGGTAAGAGGCTATGGCTTGGGAGTCACACCTACACAACTTTTTGGTCCACTACAACAAAAAAAAGGGCATCTGAATTTGAAGTAGATAGACTTCAACACCAAATGGAGAATATGCATTCCCTTTATGAGGCAAAGATGGAGAGTATGAAGAAGGAGTACGAGAGAAAATCAACAGCAATGAAGATGGACTATGAAGAAAAACTGAACAGTGTCACTAAGGCCTATGAAGAAAGGTTGAACGATGTCACAAATGACCATGAAAGAAGGATGAACAGTGTCACAAAGGATTTGGATGAGTTTCGCACCAGTATGGAACTCTTTCAAAAGCTATTTTCATAGGTTGGATGTTCATTTCATATATCCTTTCACTTTCCAATGATGTTTGTGCATTTCTTAGATTCCATCTTAACTCTCTTTTATGAACTATTAGGGGGTTTCAGGGTGATATTTCTCCAACACCTGAAAACAATGTCATTTCCATTGATGTATAGCGTGAGATTTGTTGTGTCGTCCATTGAACCAAAAAAGTTCTTATCTGAGTACCTCAATTGGCAGTACTCCTCCCATGTAATGGCTTCTTTGTGTTGTGGACACAACATCTGAATGTCTTGAACTGCAGTTGATATGCATTGCTGACAAGTCTGTCTCGACACATAGTTGTAGCATAGGAAGTTGCCATACACAATCCTATCTATTGGGTCTTGTCCAACAGAGGAGTTGTGGAAGTTGGACTCAAAGGATTTTGATGTCAACAAGTCTAGGAGTTACTGCAGATTTGATTGGAATTTTGTATCATCTGTGAAGTTTGTTGTTGATAAGCAATTGTAGTATGGAGGGTCTGCATAAGTTTGGTGATTGATGAGCAAAGTTAGTGATACAAATAATAAGAGATGAAACCGACTTTCTTAAAAAAGATAGAGAAATCTTGAAAAAGACAAGTCAGTGCTTCATATCTTACTGACTTTCTTGCTTGTACTTCCCTTTGGTCTAGGCCACTGATGAATTGATGAAGTATGAAATCCTTCTTTTTTGTTCTATCTTTACCTTAGCCATATTATTTTTTTTCTTTGAAAGTTGGTGCATGTCAAGCTGAAGGTTTAGATTAATCTCTTTTTGCTGGAGTATTTTCTTTCAAAGTATCTTAAAATTTATAATTGAGGGTTCGCTCCTTCTCTGCCTCATACTTCACATGAATATTGCTTATGGATTTTTTTTGCTAAGATTTTGGCTATTTTTTCATATCCTTTTTAATCTTTTTTTGGATGACAAACTCATATTCATGTTAATATTGGATTCATTTAAAAGAAATTGATTTAATTGTGTTTGAGTTGATTCGTTTGTTTTGCAGTTGCAGAAAAGTGTTGAACATGAACTATGATTTGGCCTTTTTTCTTGAGTATTTTGGTACGGTGGTAATGTTAAGAAAGAGGAACAGATCAATTCAAAAATATCAATATAAAAAATCATATAATGCTTCTCCTTTGCGTGGTTAGAAGTTTTTGTTTTTTGAGTACATATGTTGATATCATTGGAAATAAAAATATATTTTTGAGAATGTATTATAGTTCTCTTTCGAATTGAAAAGTATATAAATTGTTTTCGTTTGTCTTTCTTTGTGTTTGTTTTTATATCTATAGATAATAATAATAATAATAATAATAATAATAATAATAATAATAATAAAAAGATATTGTTGGGGTCGTCACAGCATCCATACATCCATTTACACCACTTTTCTCCAAAGCCTTTTTTCCTTAGGACATGATCCAAATATCTCCAATCCATTCTATCACATGCTTTCGCAAATTCAAGCTTGAGAACGTAAGCTTTTTTGTGTTTGGACTGTGCCTCCTCCATAACCTCATTAGCTATGAAGGCTAGATCCATCATTTGTCGTCCCGGGATGAAGGCATTTTGTTCCCAGCAATGGTTGTGTCTAACACCCCTCTCATGCGTATTAACAAAACTTTGGAATTGATCTTGTAAAGAGACGCGATTAAACTGAGTGGTCTATACTCCGAGATTTCGCAGGCTTTAGAATTCTTTGGGATTAGGCAAATATATGTATTGTTTACAGCTAGGTTGATCACCCCATTTGTATGAAACTCTTCCATAACTGTCATCAGTTCAGCTTTCAGTGTGCCCCAACATTCCTTGTACAATTCCATGCACTCCACACCTTTGCCTCCGAGAATGGTCGTTCAAGGTGACTCGCCTGCATTTCTTAAATTGGCCCCCATTGAATCCCTTCCACTATCCAGTCCGCTAATGCTTTTTTTCTATATAAATCTGCATAAAATTTGAGAATCATTTGGTTGATTCTTGCCTCATTCTTTGTAAATTAGCCCTCATCACTTTGCAACCAACCAATATAGTTCTTGTTTTTGCGGGCATTTAGAATTTTGTGGTAATACTTTGAGTTGGCGTCTCCCTCCCTTAACAACTTAACTTTGGACTACTGGTGTAACATTCAATTCTCATAGACAAGAAGTTCTGCAAGTTCGGGTCTTAGTGCCTCTCTGTTCGCCTTTTTAGTGGAGTCCCACCTCCCATTATATTCATCTTGATCAAGTCGCATGATCCCCTGCATCATATCATTCTTTTTGGTATTTACCAAGCCAAAGACATCTTTATTCCATCCCTTAATATGCTCTTTGATTATTTTTAGCTTGTGCAGAATTCGTGGACATTCCCACAGCTGAGATGTGTATTGTCCCACCACTGTTGGAAGTTGGTTTTAAAATTTAAACTCTCGATGTCTCGGCCAGACATTTTCAAACAGAATAGGGAAGTGATCCGAAGTAACTCGATTGCCTAAAAATTGTCGACCATTTATAAAACATTCCTCATTCCTTAGTAAATAGAAACACATCAAGTCGAGCACAAATTAGGATATCTCTGAAATTAGACCAAGTGAATTTACCATTTGTAAGCAGGGGATCAATAAGCCTCATGTCTCTCTAATAATTTGATCAAAAATACGCATACTTTGCGTCGCCCTGGAGCTGTTATGTTTTTCATCAAGACACCTAACAACATTAAAATCACCAGATAGATACCAATTGGGATTGTATAACCCATATAGAGCACCCAATTCCTCCGAAAAATCATCCTTTTGTTATGGATGCGGGGCCATAAACCCCCGATATCCACCATCGCAACCCACTTTCCTCTTTAAATTGAATGGACACTGAGAAGTTTCTGGTAATGCTCTCTTCTACTTGAAGACATCGCACATCCCATATTATAACTATCTCCCCCTCTTTTTCCCTCTGCTTGTAGGGCAACCCACTTCTCCATATGCATGAAATCACCCTTTTGTCCATTTCAGTTTTTTTCGTTTCCTGAATTACCAATACATCCGGGTTAATCTTTTTAATCTCCTCTTTTACAGCCCGAAGTTTTAATTCAGAGCCAAGGCCTCTCACATTCCATGCACACATCTTCATTGATAACTATAATTTACCATTTTTCCCGGCAAGATAGTCGCGTACATAGGACTACTTGATCGATGTGCCTCTTATCCGGCCCGTATGAAATCCCACTGTGCAGGCGCTTCATTCCTCTCTAGACACTGGCATCATGGGCTTCCTCCATAGATTTCTTGCGAACTGTGATCCCACATGTTCCAATTGTTTGGGACATATCTGCTTCATTAAAAACTGGGACAGCTGGTACTAGGGTGATCGAGTTTAGTTGACTGCCCAAACATAGCCTGCAAAACAATTGAGCAAACAATTTCGTCAACCTGCTCAATGATACTGTTTGTAAAAAAATTATCATCATCAATCTCTGGATTGACAATAACAAGTGATGTGACGGCCCAAACTAATAAACCAGATTACACCCTAATGACTAGGATCACGAACCATAACTAGGGTCGACGTGTAAATCTCGGGTAAGGACTGGGGTGCAAGGATCGAGTGTAAATAATTATATTTGTGTGATGCTTGTTTATGTGGTTGTTTTACTATGAATTATAGCATTACGACATGTGCACCGTTGTTATCGCATTTTACGTGAGTTACGAATGCAGCAGGCATCGCTTCGAGTTACGTGCGACGTGGGTATGAGAATTTAAATAGCTTCGGATAGTGAGATAATAGCTTGGATGAATAAGTATATTAACATCCAATAAGATCCTATGCTAAGTATTAATTGACTTGAACTAGGTTGAATAAATCACATTAGGCCGAGAATGGACGCGATGCGCCTCGAGTTGCGCGATGGCATCGAGTACCGAGTAAACAAGACTTTGTCTAATTATGGTGTGTAAATTATTAATTAACCATAAGACTAAGCTAGTTAATTTGATTAATGTGCCTATGGTGGAAAGTATTGGCTAAGTCATTAAAAAAAGTCAAGTCTAAAATAATGTAACTTAAAGTGACACCAAGTGGACACAAAGGTTTGGATGGAAATAACTAGGACCATTGATGGACCTCGAGATGAGTGTGTGACTTGATCAAGGGCTAAGACTATAGGCCAGCTAGTATAAATAAAAGACTTAGTGATTTGCTCAACATGCAGATCTGGAGCATATTTGTTCTTGAGAAAGTGAGCATACAAGGGCTGGAAACTTGATATTTTGTGGCTAGTTGGGGTGCAAACTCAAGGGATTCAAGGTTCAGAGATCCAACTCTAGCACAATCCAAGCCTAGCTAATGGTTCTACCTCACTTTCTTCTTCAATTTTCATGAATGCAAGCTTAATTTTGGGGGCTTTGGGTGCAAAACAAATTTCAAAGATGAAATTATGATCTCCTCTATATTTTTCCTATGTCAATTGGTTATGTGATATCATGAATTCGAAGAATTAAACTAATTTGTATGAATTTGGGAAAAGAAATTAGTGTTCTTGATGAATGCATGTTGATGATGGTGATGGATTTGATGATTTGTTGTTGTCATGGGGTTGTTGTTGTTAATGAAGAAGAGAGAAAGATAAGAAAAAGAAGAGGGAAAAAATAAAAATAAAAAGAAACAAAAAAAGAAGAATGAGGGGAGAGGGAGAGGGAGAGGGAGAGGGAGAGTTCAGGTGACCCAACCCCATTAATAAATTTAAAAATTATTTAAATTAAAATTATATACAAAATAAATAAAATAAATTATAGAAAAATATAGAAGAATAATTAAGAATTTTAGAAAATTTCAGAAAAAAATCATAGAAAATATGAGAAATTGGAAAAAGGTATAAAATTGGGTTTTGAAACTTTTTCGGGCGTTTGGCACCCCGGTATAACCTGAAAAGTTTACCACACAACTGTAAATTTAGAATAAGATTCTAAATTTTGCTTTAATTTTAATAATCGACTTAATGTAGCTCTAAACAAATAAAAATGATAAAATTAGACACCAGTGACTTATGAGACCATAGTCATGTGTCAAGTGCGCATTTCGAGGCGTGAGAGGGGCGTTTAGAGGGCGATTTGTGATTTGTTCGATGCAAGTAAACCCTACAGAAAAATCATTTTACTATTTTATTTCACTATTCCACTGAATTATGCCAGTTTGGGTTTGTTTGAATACTCCACTCCCGCATGTGTCTGTATATGGTTGACAGGATGGTATGACCCCTCACCGACTCCCTCGTGATTAGCGATTCGATTATTGCTACGGTTTCGGTCATGCTCTAGGCTACGCATGAGAGTTACTTCACGAGTCGATAATTTGAGAGATGGTGTCGTGAGGAGTTAACTCCGACACAGATTCCACTCCTTTGAGGCAGTTGACCGACCCCGAAAGTGTAATTTGATATCGATAAAGTGAAACCATGAATTATGTGAGGCATTCCAATGGGTTTATGCACCTCAAATATGTCGAGTCCTCGCCCTCGAAGCCCCTAAACCGACCCCAAAAGTGTACTTGATACTCAGCTAAAATTCTCTAGGTCCCTAGTATCAAATAAATCCAAATAAATTGGATTTAGGTCAGGTTAAATGGGTTTAGGAACCTTAACCCAAAACAACCCCTTAAGACTAAACAATATTAAAATTTTAGTCTTGTATAGCAGCACAATTTTAGGCATAAAATTGTCCAAATCTCAAAATCTTCCCTTGGTGCGAAGTTCTTAGTCTCTATTTTAGCTTTTCGAAAAAGGTTTGGTTTACAAAATTCGATTTAAAATGAAAGAGATTGCAATTCTACCAAAAACAACTCAAATTGGAGCCTAATCTACCAGTAGACTTAAAAATTTATTTCTCCCAATCTATAGTTACAAAATTTGTGATTTTTTATCAAAAGGCAGATAACATACCAAATAACAACATAGTAGAAGATCAGCTCATTTGGATAAGTAATTAGGGAGTTATGCCTTTTAAAAATTTAGTTTCAAAAATCTCGTAATGCATTCTATCACCTATTTGCATAGCACTTTTGGACATAAAAACATTTGAATTACAAAATTTTATGTGGGAAAAAGTTGTTCCCCTTTGAGTTAGCTTTCAAATGCCACAAGGTTGTATCCATTTTGATTTAAAATGAGAAAGTTATGATCAAATTACAAAGGTTGGTTCATGATACAAAAGACAATTTCAATTTTGATCTTACAACTTCAAAAATTCATATCGTTTTTATTTCAAAACCAAATTAAAAATTTCATAACAGTTGGATTATCAGCTTGAAATGAAAAATCCAAATATATAAACCAATTTCAAAGATTCAAATATCTACTTTCTGAAAATGAATAAAACTTAGAACTGATTTCAAACTTGAAATAGAGATATGTGTATCTGGGGTTGATAACACTTTGATTTGAGCTCCAACTCTCCTTGATCTCCCTGGATTTTCAACCAAGAACCTCCTCAATTACTCTGATTTTTCAGCTCAAATGTATATGTTGAGCTCCTACGCTAAGTATAGGCCATATATACTTATATTAGTAAGTGAATTAATTAGCCAAATCTTTGATTTACTATTAGTTAATTACTAGGACATGTATCTTTCCTCAATGCCACTTGTCCCCACATGAAAGCCACTTATCTTGCCTTTTTATATGTATTCTAGGATCATCACTAGGTTAATCAAGGATTCAATTAATTCATATCCAACTATAGGACTTTATTTTATCTTAAATCAAATTAATTCACCTAGGTACATAATTACATATGGTTAGTGTGTTTAGTCATATATTTAACATATTTGCGGTCACACTAACCCCCGATTAGCTGAGCCCCGGTGCCCCGTACCTCGACACGCATCTCAAAGTATGTCATATTTTACTTTATTGAATGAACTAACTTAGGCTATAGTTTTAATTAGACATCATATCTTACTATTTAGATTAGTATAACATCCACGGGTAACTCCTACCTGATATCCGCGTCGACACGCTTCCCAATGTACCTAACCGTCACACCAATTCTTTCGTTAGCAACGTACACACATGCGATGCAATACAATAATATAATGATTTTAAACACGCATTATAAGCAACCATCATCCATAAATAATATTTACCCTCGATTCTCGTGTCCGAGTCAATCGAGTTGTCCATGTAATGCCCAAATTACGACTGTTAATCCCCAAGATTAACGTAAATCCTAGTTTAATTAATTTGGGTCGTTAAACGGGTCGTCATGGACAGGGGTGTAGATGACGTGGCATGACCTAGTGACGTGTCCGGCGCCATGGCGGGACCCAGATTGCCTTAAGATTTAGGGTTGTCACAATCGGTATCAGAGCCTAGGTACAGGCGAGCCTAGGGAAAAGTTAATGAAAGTGAATAAAACTTAACAAAAAACTTAGAATGTGGAAACCCTGGTGACCCTAACTTAGAACCTTAGTTGGGAAGTGTAGTGAGACAGGTAGTCTAGGGTTTATACTTGTATATTTTTACTTGTAATACTTATATTTTACGCGTATGCGACACTGATTGGAGCACTTCTGCGCTTAAAGATTCGAGATGGACGGACCACCAATTCTTTCTACTTCTACTGATGAGGGTCAGACAAACGACCCATAAAGAGTCAGTTTACGCAACATGGTCGCCTTACATAGTTTGCAGCTTGAGGAGATATTGAGACTGCACCGATCACAAGTAGGGAGAGGCAAGAGGGACTGCCTCTAGTGAGCTCAGAGGAGGCAGAGGTACAGACACGATGATGGATAGGTGATCAGTGCTTACGGAGTCATACCCTGTAACGGCCCAAATTGATTAAATTAGGATTAGCATTAATCTCAGGGATTAACGGTCGTAATTCAGGTGTTACGTGGACAACTCGGTTGGCTCGGACACGAGAACCAAGGAAATATGTTATTTACGGATGGTGGTTGTGTATATGTGGTGTTTAAATTTATTATTATTATATTGCACCGCATGTGTGTATGTTGTTATCGGGCGAGTTTGTGTGACGGGTGTTCACCTCGAAAGGCGTGTCAACCTGAGGGTCGGGTAGGCAAACTACGGGTACACTAGGAAACTCAACTAATTCACATTAAAATGACTAGTTAATCAGTTAAAATGGGTAATGTGACCATAGACTAAGTGGATTTAATTAAAACAATAGGCTATGGCGAATCTCAATATGCGTGCAGAGACGCGGGGCACCGAGTGCCGGGTAGTCGAGGGTTAGTGGGACCATAAGTTGATAATTTTTGGTGACTAAAAACACTAACCATAGGTATTATGATGGGCCTAAGCTAAGGTGATTAAATCAAATAAATCAAGGCCTATAGTTTGAGTAAATTAAATGAAAACCATATGATAGTCCTTGAGATACACATTGGCACATCTAGGAACCAGGAGAGTGTTAATTTGGTGTCACTTGAGTTTGGTTAGTGGGAGTAAGTAGGCTAGGTGGTTGAAAGTGAACCACTAGATAAACCTCGGGATATGTAAATACATGAGGATGAAGGGCCAAGAATCAATCTCACATTGATATATATTGAGGTGTTGATCAAAGCATGCAAAAGGAAACCAATTTAATTTCAAGAGTTCTTGAGTGAAACAGGAGAATCTGGAGCTAGAATTCAACCATTTTGGAGGTCAAATTGGTAGACAAAACCTAGGTAATTATCATATCCATCATCTACTCTATCTAATGAACCCATTTTTATGTATTGTTGATAAAATCGAATTTAAGGGTTAGATCCCTGGTTTTTGGTGGAAACTAGATGAATTACATGTTTATAGACCATTCTCATGTAGATTTTACAACTGATTTAGCTAGAATTGGTGTTTTGAAAAATTAGGAAAAATTTGAGGATTCATGGGATTTTGTAAATTTTGATCAAAATTGATGTTCTGAGGTTGTTTAGCTGTTGTTTTAGTGTTAATTGAATATGGAGAGTGTCTTAGATAGTTTAAGTAGGTAAATTGGAAGGGAAATACAGAATTCTCGACTTGAGAATTATGTCCCAGAGGCTAGGTAGCACGCTACCTAGAACGGTTAGTGTGTTAATCGTTCTGGGTTTTCTACTGTTCTTCGGGAAGAAGACAGTAGTGCGCTACATCATTCACCTAGCGAGCTACGCTATTCCCTTAACGCGCTAACAACAGACATAAACTGAACATAAAAGGCTGTTTTTGGATTTTTGACTTAATACATATCTCAAACACCTATAAACATACTAAATATGTAAAACTGGACTTCAGGGACTTAGGGGACCGTAGCTCGAGTATCGGGGAGCTAGTCGGGTCGGATACGGAGTCCGGAGAAGTCAGAGTGCGGATTGAGGTGCGTAAAACCCTTGAGAATGTTTCACTGAATTCATGGTTTTGATTTATCGATATCGTATTTCATGTGTGATTGCTGGTGGGCACACATGGGTTTTCACTCCTATTCGGTGTATGCGTATATATTGGTTATGGCTAAATCGTTTGCACGAGTTACTTGTGTTTAGTGCTCGTGTCGACGGCAGTAGGATATACTTATGACCGTCGGGAGGGATTTAGGGTGTTCCCTTGACTTGAAATAACGTCTGGAGGGGTTCATCCAGTAACTGAAGTTGGGGTTTAGTCACTGTAAACCTGTAAGTATATACGTGGTTCCTATTTGATTTACCGATTACTGGCTGGTGTAGGTCAAGGTTTTCTCGTGATTATACGGATGTTTTAATTTGATTAATGATTTATTGACGATAATGGTTTATATGACATAATGGTATGTACTGTTTATTTATTTCATGCTACTTCTTTTGCTTGTCATATGTTGCCTACATTCATGGGAATATGACATAATGTTGCCAGGAGTTATATTTGCATGTCTCGTAGTTTATCAGTTTTAATTCATGAATATTGTGTGGACTTCTCTAGGGATTTTACTCACTGGACTCGTTATTGTATTTATTGGGTGACTGAGTGCAGATCCTTCGACGACAAGGGCAAGGCAAGGAGGTACTGGGCGACTACCTTTGAGATTATGGAGCTCGCTCGTATGTGATATCAGTATGTATTTATTTTACTTTTGTTGGGTTTTGGGGACCATAGAACACTAATTACATGTATATGGAACTTTTGTTATACTTATCTCGATAAAATAAATAGAAATTGATAACTTGTCTTGATATATACATGGTATCTTTTGTCGGGTTTTCCACTACTTAGGATTGTTAAATATTGCATAAGTAACTCATTAAAAGACTTTGAAAGTGGTTCTTTGTAGGAAAAATTATAATATAACTTGATAAATTGAGTAACATTCGGCTAATTGAATCATTAATACTTATGTAAAGGTTAGTTAACATAACTAGGGTTAGTTGGAAAAGTGTAAGCAACTCGTTAGGTCGCGAGGCGTCAAGGAGAAGCGGGCCATGACGTGGCAAGGCTAGTTGACGTGGGATGCGACGTGGCGGTCTGGAATTTAAGGTCGTCACATACCCACTCAGCCTCATCGGATTATAGTGGTCCTACAACCACAAAAACAAATTCAAGGTTAGGATTCAGGCCCGAGCCAGAAACTACACGTCGCTTGTTTTAAGTGTGGACAACAGGGACACAACAAGAGTGAGTGCACCAGGAAGTTAGTGCCGACAGTTGTGACTCCACAATCACAGGATAGGGAGCAGAAGCACGTGGTAGCAGAGCTAGATTAGAGTTCTTCGCGACAACTGGTCGAGGGTACGTACATTAGTTACGGTCATTCCATTGATTCACTTATTAATTCTGGGGCTATTTTACCCTTAAGAATCGTGTAAGACATGATGGGTAGGCGATTAGAAATTTGGCCTGATGATTATTAGGTTCAAAAGAAAAGCTGATAAAAGTAGTATATTAACAAGGACTTGTTAATTCCTAAATGGAAGCAAAACGTATAGGCACCAGAACGAGGTGTGTAGCATAACAAGATTCAATTATTTAAATATTGAATTAGTTATGTGAGTCGAGACAGAAATGGAGATTAGCAGAGAATGCGTAATTCTCGAAATTCGAAAATGTCGTGTCACGAGAAGTTGAGACACACTATGACTTGGATTGTATGCTACTATTCATGCCATTTCCCCAAATAACCTCGACCAAAAAAGTTTGAGAAAGAAGAATATAAAATGGTTGGCTAGATGCAAGCCCTATTCTGGGCACAAAACCATATCAATTACAGACTGGAGTTCTAGTTCGAGAGACGATCAGATAGTATGCAAAAAGATACGACCTATATCCCTAGTCGGTCCAAGCCTACTCAAGAAAAACTTCAACTTCATTACAATGTGTATATATATAAACGCACAAGAGTATAATTAGGGTCTTCACACTTGTTATGGTTGACCTACCCTTAATTCTCAGTGCGACAGTTGGAGATAAAGTTATCCTACCCAGAAAATTGTTGTAGGGTGTATGATCTGGGTCATTGGATACCAGCTACCAACAATCTTTGTGAGTTGAAATTTTAGAATTTAATATACCACTAGTTATATGATTGTATCGAGTACGGAAGGGTAGTCAAAAATTGGAGTTCAAGGGTACCTATAGAACTAGAAGACTAACATACCTCAAGATCTCGTTGAGACTATGATGTATGACAATTATCTCATGCATACCGCGGGTTGTGAGTCATAAGCTCTATTAACTTGAACTTCCTATAGGGATAGAAGAATCAAGTTAGGTAGAACCTTGGCCTTAGCTGATACGTACAGGATGTGTGGTACGACAACAACCATTGGTAGGTAAGACTTAACTTTGAGAAGTGTATCAGATAGATATTTGAATAAGATATCTAGGCAAGAATACCCTATTAACTCTAGGGTTAGACAATGGTGAATTCCATTAGATAGAATGAGAGGCGCAATTAGAGAAGGACTAACTACAGCAAAAAGTGATCCCCTGCAATTCAAATTGTTCTTATTCTCAAGGGTAATTGAATTAGAGACAACTAGACCGACCTTGAGTATGAAATCAGAGGAAGTTAGAACTCTATTGACCATCGAGCGGAAGTAAAGATCTATGTTTGAGCTCAACTAGATATTGTCTCTATTCGGGAATGTTAATTAAGGTATAAGGGTCGTTAGGTCAACCACCATGAAAGTTCAAAGGACATGAGACAAACGGGTTCTTAGTAGACTCTTTGGAAGCAGATAGTGTTGAGATGACTCAGATTGGCACGAACTCAAGTACTGACTCCTTTAGCTTGGTCGGAGCACTAGAGTAATCTTACAGGATGAGCAGCCTGAGTAACTCCACTAGAGTAGCACGATTTGTTCAGAATCCAAGAGGTCGGTGAGGCCTCACTGTCACCTCATTTGGATAGAGAATAAATCGGAAGTGTGAGCCTAAATAGAGTCTGCAATTATACCAGAGGTCCATAATGACCTCAAGCCAACCCTAAGAGGCAGGTAGTCCCAAACTTCTCACGCATTTGTGACTCAGTTACGGAAGATTTCGCACCAAAGTCGTTCTAACCTCGTTAAAAACTTGGTAAAAGATTTAAGATGATGTCTTGAGGAGACATAAAAAAGAGAACTTATAGCTCAAAGAATAAGATCGAGCTAAAAGACAAGAGAGTCACAAGTTCTGAGGGTCAGAGAATTAAAGTCGCATGGCTGAGCAGAAGATTTTCTAGGGGGCTGTGATGATCGGGTTCTATAACTAGTATTTTAATTAGGCTCTCCACGATGACATAATATTCTCTCAGGGTTCTTAGTCAATTAAGATATTCGACTAGCCCAGAGGAAAGCTCACGGTCTAAGTATGACCCATTGAGCTAGTATAGAAAGAGTTAGACTTAGCTAAGTCCAACTAGATTGAAGGATGTCTACACAAGGAAAGTAAAGCAATAATCTAACTCCAAGGGAAGATTTATCGCGGCTGATACAAACATTTGATCATCCATGTAAGAAGAAGAAAGAGGCGTGCGATCTACAAATTTAGAATCTAGACATGCACGATTTTTTCAAAATATTCAAAGGAAGCAAGGGCCAACACTATTGAATGAGTAGTTACTCTCTTTTTAAGTCTTGGTACATGCGATGTACACCCTTGCTGGAGATGCGATGCAGGGAGACAAGATGAAACAACATTGACTTGTACATAAGTAAGTGTTACTCATGACGGTCGTATTCATAGACTTGTCATCAGAGTATTTTTTTTCTGCTTGGGTGCAATTATATACCCAGAGAAGAGCACAAGTGTTTGAGGCATAAGTTGGAGTCAATGACGGACACTTGTTATTGGCCCAGTGAGTCGACTTAGGATTTGTATCACTAGAGTTTAAGTATCCAAACAAGTTCAACTCTGCATAAATTACTAATCTCACTTGAGATTATGTATGTGATGAAACAATCCAGGAACCTTTTTGTTATGATTGTGGTACGCACTAAGGCAGAAGTTGTCGAAGCATGGCTAGGTAAGATGGTGCTAGAGGTCAGGCACAAGCATAGGTGTTTTCGGCCAAATTCACGAATCTAAAGCTCGTTTCTAGATGAGTTCGATCAGATAGAGTTTCAAAGTGTAGTACGATAGTGAATCGTACTTATATAGCACCACAGATAAGTTTTTGGTATCTTACAGGTGATAAGAAAAAGTTTAAATGGAAATATAGTGTCTGATAGTATGTTCCATCATGGTCCAAAAATTGTGACTTTTCCTTGAGTAAGACATGAGCCAGAGATTTTCGATTGCAGAGTTGCCAAGAGATGACAGAAGAGCGAAGGTATCGCTACATAAGTTATTCCATGGTCAGTTTGGCATGCACCTATATCTCATTATAATACTTTTAACCCAAATTCAGATATGAGGGTTAATGTATATGTCCAAGACACCCAGTTGGAGTTAAGCAATCAAAGGAAAGAAATTTGTCGTCTGAGCGTTTAGATAAGATTTACTAATCATGAATTGGTTAAAGATTTATGAAGGCTTTGTAGTTAAGACCAGATTCAGGTCTCCTATGATATTAGACGATACTTGATAATCGAGTCAAGATAAAGCCTCAGTAATGCGCAGGATCATACAAGTAAAATCAGACCCATATGCCACCACTATAGACTGCTAGGTAAGCAGAAAGGGAACGTGTTAGCACCGACAGAAGTCAAGATTATAGAACTTAAGTCCTAGTTAAGTGGACGTTTCCACCTCTATAGGGTATACAAGCTTAACTTTTAAGGGGACTTGCAGTCAAGGCTGTAACGACTCGTTAACTTAAGCTGGTGATTAGTGTTAATTCAAATCCTAATTAACCCAAGTTAGGCTCGTGGTTAAGTTCGGCATACCTCGATTAGCGTGTGAGTAGGTTTGTATGATGGTTTGTGTTTGTTCGGAATCTTTAATTAGTTTTATAGATTGTAGTATAAAAGAGAATTTATATATAAGCCTATAAAAGAAAATACATAATTAAATAATAAATAGTCGGTACACTAAGTGCGACGAGAGGGTCGTGAAATGAATGTGCACCCGAGAATACTCGTAGGCATGTCCGGGGAATTTATTAGCAAGAAAATACACGAAGTATATATATTTGATATATAAATATATATATATATACATTAAAAACTATAAGTTTAGTTTGAATTATATGGATCGTTGGATCGCCTCGAGATGAGCGTGAGTGTTGATGGTGTCAAAATATGTGTCACTTTGGATAGTGTCATTTTAACACATCAATCACTTGATCAACCTCGAGATATTGCAATGCGTATCTCGAGGAAAATCTATATGTTTAAACTAAAACCTTCAAACTTATCCTCATAATTTGATCGAAATAGAGAGTGAGAAGCTAACAGCTGAGGGTTTGATTTGAGGAATCAATCTAGGGGAGATTTGCAACGTGATTCGAGGAAATCAAACAACTGAAAATCAAAGATCATCAGTTGGTAAGTTGAGCTTTTAAGTTTGAAGTTCAATTCGATAATGGATGATGATTTCTCTGTGAATTGTTGTTGTTGTTGATTATAAATGGGTTTATACCTCACTATAGGTCCTCCCTGATGTATTTTGGAAGTGTTTATTGTTGTTGTATTGATTTGTGAATGGAACAATGGTTGCTACCCTGTTTACAATCGAGACATTACAGGGTGGAGCGCGCTCCCTTCATCAATTGGGACAAACTCAGTTAGTGCACCCTACCAATTGAGGGAGCGCCCTCCCACCCCAAAAACAAACTCTGCAGTAAATTGGTTAGAATTTCTTGAGGTCTTAGGGACTAAATTAGGGATTCTAAACATAGGGTATTAAGTATATATTGATCACAAATGGTTTGTAATAGGTTTTGGGTCACCGGGAAAACGTGAGTGACCTGAAAAGTTAGGAAATTTTTTGGATTCGCTTATTTATCAATGTTGTCTTGCTATTTTAGTATATGTAGCTCATGTAGTTTATGGACTAAATGGGGGACTATGTACACTGTGAATCTGTGATGTTCTTAATAAACGGAAAATGGTGTTTAATGTGATTCACGAGAGTAACTCTAGGAACTGAGAATAGGTTATAAAGGAGATGAGTGTGACGGCCCCAACTACTAAACGGGCACCGCCCGGCCTAATCTCATAATCGAGCCTTAATCCAACGCACCTAAGACTTAATTACGTATTAGTCAGCCTTTCGTTCCTATATTCCTCTAAATTCATGTCTTAATCTATATTATCATTTTCATATAGTTTAAAGATTATGCGGAAGCCATGATAATTCAAAATTCCTAAGTGTGGAAAACCAAGAAAAGACAGTAGCACAAGCACGTATATATATGACACTATTCACTCAACCCAATGTACAACCCAAAATGACATAACAATAATACATCAAAAGTCGAGACATACAAATGAGTGAGGAGAGTCGCCGAACTGCTCAGAGGAAGTCGCCGATCTTCTCCTTCCCTGGCTCTGCTGCTGACGGACCTACACCCACCGTCACAAACTAGACGGTGGTATAGTGATATTTAAGTACTAAACTGGAGAATTTCATGTCACATTTCCAAAATAAACGAATGGTATTTAAAAGCATAAAGTAGCGAAATCAATTGTTGAAACAAGAAATGCAAGTAAATACCATAGTTAACGATGTAGAAACAGACACACGGGCTAAGTCGAGATGATCTACGTCCTGGTTCGGCGGTGAGACCTATCACCTACCCTTTCCCACTACTATATGGAGTTGCGCTCAACATATCTTACATAAATAGCGAGAGCCGTGCTCTACGCTTTACAACATCAATCTCATGCTTGCCGACCACCCCGAGTCTCATACCTCGTGTGCCACGCAAGTGTAGTGGTGAGTGTCGAAACCCCGGTAGACCCATGTCTCCGTGAACCGCGCATCTCTCGTGCAATTGACACTAGATAATCCCTACTTTACTTTCAAAAATAAATAAATTCTAAAATTGTAGGATACCAAGATAAATTCGGCTACAAAGCCCAAATGAAATTGAATACAAGTCTAATTCAATCCACATTATTCCATTAGCATGTTTTTTATCAATTTTGTTCAAGAATGACATCAAGTGTAGGAATCGAGGCAACGAAACAATTCACAAGGCATCAAGTCACAATATTCATCCATGAATAGATACAAGAACAACATGATGTGTGATTTCAAGTAGAAGTGTCTACCAATAGACCAATAAAGCAATAAGAGAATGAAATGAAATATAAAATTCTCAATCGTATTTACAAGTCACACGTTGTCCTAGTCTATCCGATCCCTCGACAAATTTGTAATGCGTGCCCAAACGCCCGAGTTCTCCCTTAGTTCCCTAACATTCAATAATGTCTCAATTTATGCCAAATCGAAGTCGAGACAAATGTCTAAAAACCTTTTTTTATTTATTTTCGGTCATTCGGCCCATTTCGCATTTTTCGAAGTAAAACCTCCGATAATTGCTCATCCAAAAGTCCAAATATTTTATTTTTCCTAGAAATTCCTTATTTTCTATTTATTTTGTTGAAATATAGTTTTTCAAAAATTTCCGAATTTTTTGGAATTTTTCCCAATTTTCCTTTTTTTTTCTCTTATTTTTTTTTCTTTTTTTCTACTTTTCTCTTTTTTATTTCTTTTTGTTATGGGTCGGAGTCGACCCGTTTGGGGTCTTCTTCCCCAAATGAGAACCGCGTGCTCTGTTTTTTTTTTATCTCTTGAGGCGTTGGGGTTGGCTCCCAACCCCAATCGAGTTTCGATGGCGGGGAGATACCCCCGCCATATCCCCACACCTCTCTTGGCCATGGAGGCCGAACCTCCATGGCCACTACACCACAACACGCCCGAGTGCAACAACAACGACAACAAACGACACCACTTACCTTGCGTTACTTTGAGCTCGTCTCTCTCTCCCGCTCTCTTTCTCTCTCTCTTTCTCCTTCTTCTTCCTCATTTTCCTCCCGATCGTCTCTGTTTTCTTTTCTCTCTCTCTGCGTTTTTTTTGTTTTTGATTTGAGATAAGGTTTGATTTTTTTGGGTCATTTGACCCATTTATATATTATGTAGGGTGGTTTGAATGTGAGTCACACATCTCAACCCACATACGTATCTCGAGGCGCATCTCGTGGTCTTCAACACCACACTTGTCCCCCAAGTCACTCTCAAGTGACTCAAAACCTTAACACCCTTTATAGAGTGTGTGTGTGTGTATCCATGCCTATCTAGTGGTGTATGTTTTATTCTTTAACTTTAGGCCCATGTATTTTTTTAATGCTATGTAATGTTTAGGTGGCCACATTAACACAACACATTTCCAAAAATTTCACATTTTTGTAAATAAATCAAACTTACCCCTAAAATGTCGCTACCTCGGTCCCACGTCGACACGCGACTCGAGACGCGTCCCCGCTCGTCTCGATACTCGCATACCCGTAAATGACTTAGTAGTCTACACATATACAAGACACTAGGCATACATCACACAAATATAAAATGTACATCGGCCCTTGTCTCGGTAAACGAACATATCACGGTGTGGGTCCCACAATGACGGGTCGTTGAGCTGTGTAAAGACAATAACATAGTTAAAAATTTTGGGCCGTAACAATGAGTTACTTTTCCGGCCTATATGTAACTCCTACTCGATTAGATAGGTCGCGTGGATTATATACTCACTAGAAGGTTTCGAATAGAACTATTGGACATTAATGGATTGACTAGACAGCACATCGGCCAATGTGTGGTCTAGCAATAGCATTAATGGTGTCAGTGGGTAATCAACCCTAGTTTTACAAATAAAATGGGAATGACAGTGTAATAGTCATTGACAGTTGGACTTGCATCTGCTATTTATTGAATAATATGTTTTTCGTAATCCCGATAGTTAACATTGGTGCATAATGTTCTTAGTTATTATATGGAATGTGGATGGCTTTGTGAATCCTTACTTTCTCAGCAAGTTGGAGCGCTCACCCCAAATGTAATATTTCATGTTCGCAACCTAGCGCTTCAGCAAAATGAAAAGAGAATATTTATGAGTCTTATTATCTTCTCTAAAATGTAATGAGCCTTCATGTGTATATATATGTATATAAATTGTTTGAGTTATTTTGCTGTATATAAACAGGGCTGTGAGGTTTATAAACGAGGATTTGGGTGCGTATTGGGCCGAACCGGCACAGCCAACCTCATTAATTAAAAAATATTTAAATTAGATTTAAATACAAAATAAATTAAAATAAATTATCGAGAAATATTAAAAAAATAAATAAAATTTTTAGAAAAAATCAAAGAAAATAATAGAAAATATGAGAAATTGGAAAAATGTATAAAATTGGGTTTTGAGACTTTTTCAGACGTTTGGCACCCCGGTATGATCCGAAAAATGTACCACAACTGAAATTTTAGAATAAGATTCTAAATTTTGCTTTAATTTTATTAATCGACTTAATGTGGCTCTAAATAAATAAAAATGATAAAATTGGACCACAGGGACTTAAAAGACCATAGTCGGGTGTCGAGTGCGCATCTTGAGGCGTGAGAGGGGCGTTTAGAAGGCGATTTGCGATTTGTTCGAGGTAAGTAAACCCTACAAGAAAAACACGTAGCATTCTTTTTATTGTTTTATTTCACTATTGCGCTAAATTGTGCCAGTTTGGGTTTGTTTGACTACTCCGCTCCCGCAGTGCCTGTATATGGTCGACGGGACAAGTATGACCCTTCACCGGCTCCCTCATGATTAGCGATAAGATTGTTGCTACGGTTTCGGTCATGCTCTAGGCTACGCATGAGAGTTACTCCGTGAGTCGATGATGTGAGAGATGGTGTCATGAGGAGTTAACTCCGACACAGATTCCTCTTCTTTGAGGCAGTTGGCAGGGAGTTTTAAACTCTCAATCAACAGAGTTCCTCATTAACCTTAGAGTGGTGGCGGGGAGTTACTTCGTCCCCAGAGTCTCCTCGGTCTAGTGTTATTAGTCCCAGAGTTCGGCAGATATATACCACACTCGCGTCCAACATTTATTGTTTTCTTAGCGACTTATCTTCATGTTATTAGCTCTTTCTTTGCATTTTTTATTGAATAGCATGATTTGTAGCCGCTTTATTTACATTCTTATAAAATGCAACCTGCGTTTCTTTTGGGATTTACTCACGGGACTCCTCATCAACGTTTTGCATGGATGACTGAATGCAGATCCTGTGATGAGCCGAGGGAAGGCCGTACATAGCGATTTCATCTGATCATTGAGAGCCTCCGCTGGCTCATCTCGTAGGTGTTTGTATATAATATAATATTGGTTTTGAGTATATTTTGGGAGACTTGATACACTGACATATGTATATTGATCTTATTATACATTTTGTCGCCTTATATATACATGGAATCCTTTTGTTCCACTATTTAGGGTTTGCTAATGAAGTAAAATTTATGTTATTTATCATTCGCTTTATCTAAAATGAAAGACTTTTGCTATTATTGAAAACTTACACTCAATAACTCACACATTTAGTTGAAAAGACCAAGGAACAACTAAATAACTTATCAAATAAGTTAAGTGAGATAAAATAATAGACTAACTAAACCAAATCAAGAACAGATTTTCATAAAACACCGGATAATTGGAATAGTTAGGCTAATTGAAAATGTTAAGTACTTGTTGCGGGCCTTCATGGACAGGCGTGTAGATGACGTGGTATGACCTAGTGACGTGTCCGGCGGCATGGTGAGGCCCAAATTGCCTTGGGATTTGGGGGTCGTCATAAGTGACTTGTCTATTAGCTAGGGAGGTTCCAACAAGATCAAAATCTTCAATAGGATCCTCCCCGAGCTCCGTCGTTTTCCGGAATGAATTCCGGAGTTGTAGAGTCCTCATCGATGATTGTGATTCTAATGCTTCGCTAGTGACGCGCGTCGAACGCGTCAATAAAATAATTATACCTAAACCAACTATTTTGTAGATAGTGGCAAAGGGTCGATCCCACGGAGATTGGTATCTTTCTAAGGTTTAAAAAATAACAAAAAGGGAAATCGGGGTTTTAAGAGAGAATAATATAGCTATCTAAATATCAACAAAATAAATAAAACAATGGAAATAATTTGAAAACAATTAATAAAAACACCTAGGTCAAAACATACAAGTTCGGTTCGATAAAAAATTGGATTTGGTCTTCGATTTATGTAAAATATGCAAATCAAAATATCCTAGTGTAGCTATTGAACCAGTAACGTACGCGGTTCCTCGCACTTCCTAATCTCGATAGCCAAGGTACGACGGTGACTATTTCTCTAGTCAATCGTATAACCCTATACTCAAGCGCATTGGGTTTAACACGATGACCGCAATGTGTTTCGTGAAGGCACTACACCTAGACAACCGGATCACTAGTGTGTCCAATTTAGCCTAGATTCCTAAGGTATTCAATCGGTCCCAAAAGAGGTCAATCAATTGGTAAGGTCAATTGCCACTAGTGTGGTCTTGTCGCATAAGGACGGATGCTTACGACACACTGGCAAGAATCGAGTTTAAATATGAATTTAACTCTAATTGTTGAAACAATACCAAAGGCAATAAAATATAATGAAAAGCAATGCAATTAAAGTAGATAAATCTCACAAATCCATTAATATGTACAGTCGAACCTCCTCGCAGTCTTGCCTAAGCTAGAGGTTTTAGCCTCGCATAGTTGAAGAACACAAAAAATAAGAAAAAATAAGAGTTGGGGAGGGAGAGATGATGAATAGTCGAGAGGTAGAGTATATGAATGTCAATTCCGGTCCACTTTCTTGCCTTTTTTTCCTTTTGTGCGTTGCTTCAATCTTTCCATTTCTTTATGTCCCTGTTGCTATATTTATATATGCATGCCTCCTCGATCACTTGCTTTTTTTTGTTTCTCTGACCGATTCTATTTCTCTCTATGTTTCCTTTCTTCCATGCATATCTCTCCTCACTTTCTATATATCTATATCTATATAAGTTACTAATAAAATAATATAAAATCATAAAAATCAAGAAACAACCCTCCAACTTTCTTTTCCTTAAAGTTTGCAATGCATCGTGCACCACTTGATCTTCATCAATCACCGTGACACGCTTCTCACATGTGGGCCCACCAAATTTGCCTCGAGATACGTGCTAACGCGGTTTTCGATATTGAACGGATTCGGGCATATGAATACTCGATTTTGCGTAGTTTTTCGCCTCGGATTCAACCACGCACTCCAATATCCCCGAAAATGATAAATAAATGCAATTAGACTAATATTTTGGAGACTTAAACATAATATATATATATATAACATATATATAATTACATAATTAACAACTCATCAGCTCGGCATCATCCCGCATTTGAATTGTAGGGTCTCCTTCCAAGTCATCCTCAACATATGACAGAGTGTGGGAACCCTCAATGTTTGGTTAGGTTGCAACTCTCCTCCCTGAATTAGGCCCACGTTTATTAAAAGAAAAGTACTGTTTAACACGTTTATTAAACGAGTCACTATTTAACCTGTTTAACTCGACTCGTTTGTGTACCTGTTTATCAACCTGTTAAACATGCTACTAGATTAATGATATCTCACTACAAAAAAAAAATACAAACAACATAAAATATAAAAATTCATGAAACCATATATCCCTAATTAAAAAACAGTTGAGAAAAAAGATTAACAAACAGATTAATCTGATCAAACAAAAGACGAAAAGGCTTCGTGCTTGAATCAGTGAATCAGTGAATCAGTGAATCAGTGAACAAAATGGTCTCCACCAAAAGCAGAGTAGGGGTTGTGTTTGGATGTGCATTTGTTACTGGATAATGGACTGAACAAAATGGGTCTTGGGATGGGACTGAATCAGTGAATCTCCTGCTACTACCTCTCCTCATCCATCCAAGCTGGCAAACCCACCACACCCCCTCCCGTCCCCGACCACCTCCTGCACCAGCTCACCACAATCCGCGCCACCATCAACCACTTTAGAGCCTCCTTTCTTTTAGGCCGAATTTGTTCGACTGCTTGACTCTTTACTCATGTTCTCCATAACGTGGGCCTCTGAAACGAGTGCCCATTCTTCTATCTCTTGGGCTACATCCACTTGCTTCCCTTTTCCAACCACGTATGACTCGACACGTTTTTTCGGTGTCACATTCTCCATTGCACCTTCCACGATAATGATTCCCTTTTGCCTTGGGACTACAGGCATCGTTATTGTCCTACCCACCTCTGCACCTTCCTTTGTCAGCTCTGCACCTTCCTTCTCTTGCAGAGTCCCAGCCACTATCACCGTACCTCTTTCCTTTTCCGTATTAAGCACAAGGGCAGCCACTATTTCTATGGGTAGCAGACCTAAGCGCACACCTTCTACTTGGTCGGCCATCGGGTTATCCTACTTCCCTGCCTTATCGTAACCTCTACTAATTGCCACGCCCATCGAAGCATGCATTTTTCAAGTGTATGTTTTGCTATCTGAATGAGCCCACTGTATTGTGCTCCAATTAACTGAAAAATCCCTTCATTCCACATATGAATTAGGAGCCCCTCCACCTTAATCGAATTCTGATAACAGATAAGAAAATTTGGGTATCGATATGGTGATTTAGAGCCCAGCTCTCAGATTTGTCTATAAGTGCTCCACCCAATTCCTTCCCATACTTGAGGACCCTTTCTTTTTCGTTCACATCTTTACTGTATAAGATAGCTTTATCTACCCCGAACGGCGTAAATGTAATCACCCTTTTCAGTCCCGCCCCTATAATATAATCCAAGATGTTCCTGCCGTGAGTGGGTGCCGACCTGAATATGACTATCGCCAAGTGACCATTCACTATTTAGAGGAATTTGTTAGTGCATTGAAACGACTTCATGTTGCTCTAGCGTCTTCAAACTGGGATAGCTTTGTGGGTGCAACTGAACGTCGCATTGGGTTCTCATTTGGTTTGCTTGTTGTTGAGCAGAAGACGAAGCTTGATTAGCTCCATACGCATGACTAAGGATGTTGAAAAAGGCCTCCCGACCCTTCCCCTGATCATTGGGAACAAGAATGGACATTGATTTACTTGGGCCAACCCTCCATAACCTCAACACCTTACCAACATCGTTTTCCATATTTTGAACGAAGAGCATCCCTGTATCCCAATGATAGCTCCTTCGAGCCTATTGTTCTCGTTCAAGGATCCCCTGATCGACTTTCTGTAACCATTGAAACTCTCTCTCATCCAGTCTCACACTGTATTGCCGACTCTTAATGTTCTCCTGTATGTGAATCCCACCGTCCTGCATAAATGATATTGTAAATCTCTTTCTTTCCACCCAAAACCGCCTCCATTGACAACCCCGAATGAGATGTTCGTCACGCCTAGCATAGGCCATGTCTTTAGTCGTCCCCATTGTCGTTCCCGTCTGCCTTCCTTTGTCGCTGCCTCTTCATCTGCGTCGCACCACTTCAGTCCAGCAACCTTTGTCGCCTTCCATCATTCCCAAGGTTTAGCTAAATCCTTGGCGGCCTTAAATTTATGGATGAGAGAATAAGTTGATGGGATAATTGTTCAAACTTGATTTTATTTTGGAAAATACTAGAAGGACAACAACAATGTCACGCCACAAGATGCATTGGCTCATAAGAGCCTTTCATGTGACATCGACCCGCGTATTATGCATTAGGATCTGTGTATGTCATGCATCCCGAAACGCACATAAATGGCTCTTGTGAGCCAATTTTTCTTGTAATGTGACTTGCTATTGTCATTCTACCATTTCTTTTTATTTTTATGAGCTCACTTCAACACAACATATATTGTGATTTCTTATAAAAAATAATAATTTTTGATTAATTTGGAGTTAATTAAAGTTGTAAAGAATATATATGTATAAGTATGTCAGACCGTGTCGTTCGCCATCGTGTTGAGTTGAGCTAGAGGACCGAGAGATTGTGGGGCCTGAGATTATTTTTGACCACACGGAGAAGGTCAAACTGATCCGTCAAAGACTCAAGGGTACATAAGAGAGGCAAAAGAAATATGCAGACAAGTATCACAGTGATCTCACGTACACCGAAGGAGCCTATGTCAATTTAAAGGTTTCCCTCGAAAGGGACTTCAGAGATTTGGGGTGAAAAGCAAGCTTGCAATGAGATTTATCAGGCCTTTCATGATTAAGAGACGGGTCGGGAAAGTCGCGTATGATCTTGAGCTGCCTCCACAGATGTCAGGTATTCATCCAATCTTTCATATTTCGATGCTTCGATTAGCTGAGTCGAGAACATGTGTTCGACTGATTGCGGATTTGAGTCAGATAGACCTGAGCGATGATATTACTTATAAGGAGCAATCTATTCAGATCCTAGATCGGAGAGTACAACAATTGAGGAACAAGTTTGTCCCGAAGGTTCTCGTCAAGTGGCAGTTCTATGATGATATGAAACTTGTTTGGGAGCGAGAAGACTATATGATGAATAGGTTTTCGTACCTCTTCGAGTCAGGTATTAATCCTAAACTAAATCTTAATTTCGAGGACGAGAAATTTCAATTAGTACGGAAGATTTTGTCACGCCTAAATTTTTAATCACGTTTATTATCCGTAATCAGGATTACTGGCCCATGATGTGGGACCCTGCATCGTGATACGTGCACTGACCGAAGCGAAATGGCCAAGGTATATGTTAGATTTATTACGGTGTATGCGTAGTGTATTATATGTGTAGACTACTAAGTCACTCCTACTTGTGTATAGGTGTCGAGACGTGAGTGAGATGTGCCTCGAGATGTGTACCGACGTGGAACCGGGGTAGAGAGTAATGTGGTAAGTTGGTTTAAGGTTAGTGTAGCTTAAATAGTAGAATTAATGTGGCTATAGTTGATTTTATATTAAATGTAACCTACGTTAGCAAGATAAAAGAATAGTCATATGATGTTCCTTGAGATACGTAAGGACGCATCAAGAGACCAATAGATTATGGATTGGTGTTAGTTAAGCAGATTTAGTGGAGAGTTAGTGAAATTGTGTCAAGATGTAAGTCATTAGATTAGTATCAAGATGCGTGTGTACAAAAGAATCAATGGTTATTAATCAACATTATCTTTATATATAAGATTAGATAGATCAATCCATGCAATTCATTTTATTTTCATAACTTAGAAGCTAAGGAATTTAGAGAAGAAGAAATCAGAGGAATTGATGAAGGTTTTGGCTGAAAAACTCAAGGAGATCAATGAGAGTTGGAGCTCAAACCAAAGTGTCATCAACCCTAGGTACACATCTCTTTATTTCAAGTTGAAACCAATTCTGGTTTTTGGCCATGTTTAGAGGGTAGGTGGTTGAGTATTTGCAATTGGTTTATATATTTGGATTCCTCATTTCAGCTGTTAATCCAGCTATTAAGAAGTTCTTAATCTGGTTTTGAAATCAAAAAGATACGAGTTTTTGAAGTTGTAAGACTAAAATTGAGATTCTGCATGTTGTATTATGAACTGCCTATGTAATTTGGTCATAACTTGCTCATTTTAAATCGAAATGAACCCAATCTGGTGGCATTTGAAAGCTAACTCAAAGGGGACCAATTTTGTCCTACTGGAAATTTTGTAATTCGAATATTTTCATGTCCGAAAGTACTTTACAAATAGGTGATTTAATGCATTACGAGATTTTTGAAACTAAAATTTTAAAAGGCATAACTCCCGAATTGCTTATTCAAATGAGCTGATCTTTTAGTATGTTGTTATTTGGTATGTTAGCTGCCTTGTGACCAAAAATCACGAATTTTGAAATTATAGATTGGGAGAAATAAATTTTCTAAGTCTGCTGGTCGGATTAAGTTCCAATTTGAGCTATTTTTTGTAGAATTGCGATATCTCTTTCGTTGTAAATCGGGTTTTCGCAAACCAAACCTTTTCGGAAAGCTAAGATATAGACCAAAAACTTTACTATAGAAGATTTTGATATTTGGACAATTTCATGCCTAAAATTGCACTGCAATATAGGACTAAAGTTTTAATGTTGTTAAGTCTTTGTTGTTTTGGGTTAAGGTTCCTAAACTCATTTGACCTGACCTAAACCTAATTTATTTGGATTAATTTGATATCAGGAACCTAGGGAAGAGTCTCAAGGGTTCGGATACGAAATTTAGGGTATTAGGAGGCTAGTAAAGATAGTACATTGCATGATGTGAGTATATCCGTTTATTGTTTTATTTGCATTTCATATCCACTTTATGCTTGTTTGTTGTAGTCTACATTGACTATGTCTAGCATTGTACTTTTATATCATGAACTTATTTGACACTCCTCATTTGTTGAGCTTGACTTTCATGATATTATGATGAATTGAATTCATTTCAATCTATCCATGTGTTTTATGTTATTTCTTGTTGTTTCATAGTGAATATAGTGTAAAAAACATGCTATCAGGAATTATGAGTTTGTGAATGACTTTATGGACTAGTAATCTTTGGGAATTGTACTATGCCAAGCCTTAGAATCCTTAACAAGTAAATTTCTTGGAATTATAAAGTAGTTATAGAATTTAGAGTCCATTGCACTGTGTTAGAGTTTATCGGCACATGGGTTTAAAGTCCTTGGGGATGTCGGCACTCGCCACTATAACGTGACACACGGGGTTAGAGTCCCTGGGGTTGTCGATATACCAAGGTTAGAGTCTCATGTGGCACTGGGGTTAGAGTCCCTAGTGATATTAAATGTTTGATGTCACGCACGTCCTTTAGTGGCCTTAAAGGCTTCAATGACGCATGTTGCGACCGACCGGATCTAGATCATAACTATTTAGCGGGTTGGTGTGTTGAACTAAGGCGGTCCTTAGAGTTGTATTCTCATTGAACGCATGTCGCGTGTTGAACTAAATACCATTTAGTCTTTTAGGAATGTAAATGAATATGTCAACGGGGATTACTGTTACTTTTTGTAGTCACCGTCTTTTTTATGACGGTGGGTGTAGAGTTGTCGACGAGCAGGCCTGGCAAAGAGATGATCGACGAATACCTCTGAGCCAGCGGCGTATTTCTGCATCGACATTTTGTAGGTTTTGATATTTTATATATTATACGGTTATGTCTTTTGCTACATTTTGGGGTTGTATATTGGGTCGAGCGTTTAGTTCTCTGACTTATGATGACCATCACATTGTTTGTGTTCCCCACTTTATTATATGTATGCATGTGATCGTTGTTTCGTGGTTTCTACACTTATGATTTAATTATATATTTGTTAAGACTTCCGCTAAACTTTATTAAACTCTTAAAAAGTTTTAATTACTCAGAAATCTAGTAATATTTTGACATATGTATTACTTATCATCAATGCATATATCGAGGAATCTCTACCCCATCAAGACAGATCCCCATGAAAAATGGGAATTCCCCATGAAGACTTGGCATCTGCACTATTTTATCCGTTTGTTCGTCAATGGCCGAAAAATGGGTTACGCAAGACCAAATGATCACATTAACCTATTAGGCCCAAGTCATACTTGTGAAATTCGTATGACTTTCAAGGCCCGTTTTGCTTAACTACATTGCAAACAGTTACTTTCGGCCCATTCACTACTGAAGCGACTAGCTGTCAGCCCATTGGACCCGATGTTGGCCCAACTTTCAATCGTGAAACCAAAGTATATATATCAAGCCAAGTATATATATTTTAGTGAAGGAAAATGATTTGTTGACATTCTTACGTACATTTGCTACACAATTGTGTAGATTCCCTTAAAATTTATGGGGTCTACACATCTCAATCAAATCTACATTATGTAGTAAATGTATGTCTCCTAGAATGTTAAATTATCATCTTCCTTTAGTGAAAGGCATGCGCAGTTATTTTTAAACAGGATTTAAAAAATTAAATCACCGACTTGCCCTTATGCGTAGCCGGAGTGCATTTAGCTCGACTCAAAATTATTCTCAAAATGAATCATAATAAATCTAACTTCAATTTCACATGTCATTTTCACGCGCATTCATTAAAAGTCCTTTATATGTACAATGATTTTTGTGTGCACACTCATTGATATGAAAATCAGTAGGCACAATGTGCTTGTGAAATTGGGGTCGCAAAAGCATTTAAGTGCAATTCATGGTAGCTGATGACTACAAATATTCTCTTAAAAACCAAAAGAGATATCCTCTCTAAATTAGGTCAATTTTTCCAGCTCTATTTTTTTCCATTTTTTTATCAAACTTTTTCCTTTTTTTTGAGATTATCAAACTTTTTTAAAAAACTATATATATATATATATATATATATATATATATGCACGCGCATAAAAAAATATATGCTTACATCCTTTAATGTTATAATATATATAGTCCAGTCGAGAGAGCCTAATAATTAATTTTGAATCATCTTTTTAGGACTAATAGCAAAAAAAGAAACACAAATTATTAGATTTTTTGCGAATGCAGAATAAACTTTCTAATTTTGTAAATATATCTCAAACTATTATATTTTTTGCAAATCTATCGTAACCTTAATTTCATTTGAATCCAACGTCCACCTTAATATGTGCATTCTAAAAAACACAAAAAAAAATACGCAAGAAAAAGAAAGATAAAAATAAATTAAGAAATGAAAGTTCAAACCAACGCACAAAAAAAAAAAAAAAAAAAAAAAAAAGAATTTCATGGTGAAACCCCAACGACGAATACAAATATTACTTTGTAGACATTACTTTGTTTACTTTGTGCACGAACACAAATTATTTTCGGTGTATTTTAATTTATGTAACAACATATTTTAGTGGCTTCAAAAAATGTATTTTTTAAGACCAAAAAAACATATTTTAGTGTAGCTACAATGTAAGGATATTTAAAGGTGTCAACCAATAAAAGATTATTTTTTGAGAAAAATGAAAAATAACGTAATAAATGTTAAAACTTATAGTGGCCAAGGCAATGTGAGATTCACATTATTTGATTTTTTTTCTTTTGTTTTTTGTTAAATTTTGTATTTTTGTAATTTTTCTTTAAATTATGGGTGAAATAAATTTGTAAAAAAAATAAGTTCGTGATATATTTGAAAAATCACAAAGTTTTATTCTGTATTTGCAAAAATTCTAATAATTTGTGTTTATTTTTGCCATTTTTCTTATTTTTATTACAAATTGTGGAGCAATTTATGCCTCCTTAATTAGACATGTTCGTATTAATTATAAGCTCAAAGATGAGGAAATTAATGGCTAAATCAAAAAGGTCATTGTAAGCTTCAAAAAGTTTAGGTTGATCGCAACAAATCTATAAGTTTACCAAAAAATAAAATAAAAAAACAACAACAACAACAACAACAACATAGCCTCAGTCCCAAATTAATTGGGGTCAGCTACATGGATCAAACTTTTTTCATTGTGCTCGATTAAGTGCAATTGATGGTGAGCTTTTCAAACCATTTAAATCTCTTATAATTAATGCATCTTATGTTAACTTTGGTCAGCATCTACCTCGTCGAAACCATAATGTACTTATATACTTATATAACTACCAAGATCTACATTAAACTAAAATTATATATATTCTATATGATGAAATTGGCCTAAATCAAATTAATTAGTTTGGATTTTTTTTTTCTGAGTTAACTTTTGGTTTTTTGAAACCCTCTAATTAAGTAGACGGACCGCGCCTATAATTAGACAGATTGTACGATAATAAATGGGCATCAATTTTAGTCCAACAAAATTGGAATGGCATTCATGTGTACACACGTATATATTGGTCAAATATAGTAAATGCAGAGTACTCTCTTGAAGTGATGACTGATGAACGCAGAAGCAAAGAAAGGCGTGCATGGAGAGGACAAGAGCAACTTATCAAAACATGGCTTCACCTTGAATTGAATTTTCGGTCTCACTTGTCAAGCCCCAGTTGTGTTGTGTTTAGAGTTCTGCCACGAAAGATCAAATCGAAGTAACGGTGCATAACAAATCAATCCATCAATCAATCAAGTAATAAGCTACCAAGGCTGGCATCTTAAAACCGTCCGATCTAAATAACACTGTTTCTCAGTCAACCTCATATCACATTTATATTGCTCGAACAAATATATAATATATGACCACACATCTCATTGTACATATATATATTAAAATTCGCATATAAGTCTATTTTAATATATATTCCATCTCTCAATGAACATCTTTTTTCTTGGACACATGCATTACATTAATTATTAATACATACATATAGATGGATGAATTCTTGATATTTTAATGTATATTTAAGGATCTCATGGTATAGATATGGACTTATAATTACCGATGAATATATATAATGGGCAGGAGAAGTTATTAATTGTAACTTGTAAGTAATGAATAATGTCGCGCGTTCAAGTGGTATATATATAAACTGAGAACAATGATTGAATAAAATGCATGATTGCTTGTCTAAAGTGACGATTTATTCAAAATTAACGAAACAGGTCACACACAAGCGCACAAATGAAAATAATATGTATACTTTACACGTGCGGTACATATAGATCTACTAATAATATCGGTAAGATTCATACAAAATTCCCCATTATAAGTTTTGAATTTCTTTTTTCAAAATATAGATGTTGCAAACTAGGTGTAGTGTAGTGGGAAATGAAATTAAAAGAGGACAAAGTGGGCAAAGCATCTATGATGAGAGAATTTTTTTGGATTCTGATGAGAGAATATTACTAAAAAAAAAAACCCTAAATTATGGAATTAAAATATTAAATTCATTAATATGTATGATAAATCGCTCGTGTATGCTTTCTTTATAAATAGAATGTACATATATATACACACAATTTTTTTTTTAACAAAAACCGTAATTTTTTACCAATATATCTATATATATAAAATTAAGAACCCACTTTAATGTCGCTTCTATAAAGCCTTTGCGAAACCGCTGCTCACTTGACCATAAAAAGAGCTACGACCCTGTTGGCTTGAATGATTCAAATGCTAATGGATTGAAATCATTGAACTGCGGTAAATCAAATGAAATCAACTCACTGCAAGACAAATATATCAGCTAATTAATACAAGTTGTTGAATGCCATGTCGTTAAAACCTAATTAATTTGTGTAAAATTTACAAGTCATTACTTTTGTAATAAAACTATTTTGATAATTTGAATTAATAAATTTAACAAATCTTAACAATATATAGATCAACAATATCATTTTTTTTTATTATTGTTAGGGTATTCGAGGCATAACTTCGAAGAAGATAAATTATTTGTGTCGGATCTTCCTCGAGAACCGCATTAAATATAGTAAGTTTTAAAACAAAGCATTTGGTTTAAAGTTTTTTATTTGAAAAATAATTATTTATGCCCACTAGATATTCCCTGAATTGCGCATCACACCACACGTCTTTCACACGTTAGCCATGAGGGACCTCAATATCGTAATTTGATCGTTACGTGGACAACTCGGTTGACTCGAACATGAAAATCGAGGGTATATGTTATTTATGAATTATGGTTGCTTATAATGCGGTGTTTAAAATTATTATATTATTGTATATTGCATCGCATGTGTGTACGTTGCTATCGGGAGAGTTGGTGTGACGAGTAGGTACATTGGGAAACGTGTCCACGTGGGTATCAGGTAGAAGTTAGCCGAGGATATTAGACTAATCTAAATAGTAGGATATGGTGTCTAATTAAAACTATAACCTAAGTTAATTCATTCAATAAAGTAAAATATGGCGTACCTCAAGATGTGTGTCGGGGTGCTGGGCAACAGGCGTCAGGTAATCGGGGGTTAGTGTGATCGCAAATATATTTAATATATGACTAAACACACTAACCACATGTAATTATGTGCCTAGGTGAATTAATTTGATTTAAAATAAAATAAAGTCATATAGTTGGATTGGAATTAATTGAACCCTTGATCAACCTAATGATGATCCGAGAATACATATAACAAGGCGAGGTGAGTGACTTTCATGTGGAACAAGTGGCTTCATGTGGGACAAGTGGTTTCATTTGGGACAAGTGGCATTGAGGGAGGACACATGTCCTAGCAATTAACTAATAGTAAATCAAAGATTTGGTTAATTAATCCACTTACTAATATAAGTATATAACGTTTATACTTAATAGAGAAGCTCAAAATTAAATATACATTTGAGCTGAAAATCAGAGGAATTAAGGAAAGGTCTTGGCTGAAAAAATCAGAGGAATTGATAAGGGTCTTGGCTGAGAAATTCAAGGAGATCAAGGAAAGTTGGAACTCACATCAAAGTGTCATCAACCTTAGGTACACATATCTCTATTTCAAGTTTGAAACCAGTTCTGATTTTTGGTCATTTTCAGAGGATAGATGATTGAGTCTTTGAATGTTGTTTAGCATTAAATCTGAATTTCGCAAACCAAACCTTTTCGGAAAGCTAAGATAGAGACCAAAAACTTCGTAACAAAGGAAGATTTTGAGATTTAGACAATTTCATGCCTAAAATCACGCTGCAATACAAGACTAAAATTTGAATGTTGTTTAGTCTTAATAGGTTTTTTTGGGTTAAGGTTCCTAAAGTCATTTGATCTAAAATAAACCCAATTTATTGGGATTAATTTGATACTAGGGACCCAGAGAATTGTAGTAGGGTATCAAATACACTTTCGGGGTCGGTTTAGAGGCTTCGCGGATGAGGACTCAAAGTGTTTGAGGTGCGTAACCCATTGGAATGCCTCATAGAATTCATGGTTTTGTTTTATCGGTATCAGATTACATGTGTGATTGTTGGTGGGCACACATGGGCTTTCACTCAAATTTCGATTTGCGAATATATTGGTTGTGGCTAAATCACTTTGTGTTTAGTGCTCGTGTCGACGGTAGTAGAATATATCTACGACCGTCGGGAGGGATTTAAGGTGTTCCCTTGACATGAAATAGCGTCTTGAAGGGGTTCATCTGTTGACCGAAGTTGGGGTTTAGTCATTGTAAGCATGTAAGTACTCGTCTTGTTTTATCGATTACCGACTAGTTTAGGTCAGGGTTTTCTCGGATTATTCGATTGTTTATTTATTTATTGTTGCTTTATTTTTTTAGCCTGCTTTATTGGTATTTGTTGTTACATTATACGCTACTATTTTTGCTTGTCGTATGCCGCTTATATTCAGGGGAATATGATTTACTATTGTCAGGTATTATATTCGCATGTCTCGTAGTTTGTCAGGTGTTATATTCGCATGTATTAGTATTTACAAAAAGCCAAGGATTAACCTTTTCTATAAAAAAACAGAAGTAACATCCCCACAGAATATTAGTGCTCTGCCCGTCCATCTTTCCCGTTGGTCTCAACCGAAGTTCGTGCAAATCCTGATGGAATTTGAGTCGGGCGCACTACCCCGTCGCACTTACGACAAAGATAATGTCCAGTTGGCCTCCCCCAACTCAAAACTTCATTACGGTCAGCACCATACCACAATCAGCAGACTCAAAAAATTATGACTTATCTACCTGTGAGGTTCGACCTGCTATATGACTTAAAATTCGAAAAAATTACAAAAGTACAACTGTTTGTAGTTTAAATGAGGAAAATAAGGTTGTTTTTTTTTATTCGAAAAGTAGGCTGTGTCGCCAATCCAAAAGGCGCTATTAGGTGGGTATGTTTTTTTGCTGACGTGGACACATGGATATCGTCTTTTGGAAAGGCGCTATTCATGTGTCATGTCCACGTAGGACTGTCGTACACTGATAGCGCCTTTTCAAAAGGCGCTATCAGTGTATGGTCATCCCACGTGGACAGTGTACACCAATAGCGCCTTTACAAAAGGCGCTATTAATGTAAACGTCCACGTGGGATGACCAGTGGACCCTTGGGCCGAGGGGTACACAGATAGCGCCTTCTCAAAAGGCGCTATCTGTGTACCCACTTTTCTCCTTCCCGAAACAGACGCAGAGAATATATTCTCTGCGTCTGTTTCGGGAAGGAGGGTGGAGGAGGTACGGGGTAGGGTGGTAGGGGTCACGGGAGTGTTGTAGGGGAGGGGGAAGAGGGCGGGTGGAAGGAGAAACCGTGGAGGGAGGGAGTTGGCCAGGAGGGGACGGCTGGGTTTGAAGGAGACGCGGCGGTGCACACACGCGGCAGAGAAGGAGGAGAGGGAGTTGACGGGGCACCGGAGCAAGGAGCTGCGGGGTCGAGGAAGGAGAGCTATGGCGTGGAGGAAGGAAAAGCGCGGCGCAGCAGCGTAGCGTGTGACGGAGAAGAATGATGAGGTTAGTTTAGTTTCATTTAGTCTAGTTTAGTAGTTTAGTTAATCGACTTTAGGTAGTTAGTTTAGTTAGTTAAGTTAGTTTAGTTAAGTTAGTTAGTTTAGTTTAGGTGGTTAGTTTGGTTAGTTTAGGTAGCTAGTTTAGTTAGTTAAGTTAGTTTAGTTTAGATGTTTAGTTTAGCTTAGGTGGTTAGTTTAGTTAGTTAAGTGTAGGTAGTTAGGTTATGTTAGTTTAGTTTAGTTAATCGACTTTAGGTAGTTAGCTTAGTTAGTTAAGTTAGTTTAGTTTAGGTGTTTAGTTTAGTTTAGGTTAGTTAGTTTAGTTTAGGTAGTTTGGTTAGGTTAGGTTAGTTTACGTTAGGTTAGGTTAGTTTACGTTAGTTAGTTTAGTTTAGGTAGTTTGGTTAGGTTAGGTTAGTTTAGTTTAGTTTAGTTTAGTTAATCGACTTTAGGTAGTTAGTTTAGTTAGTTTAGTTAGTTTAATTTAGGGAGTTTGGTTAGTTTATGTTAGGTAGTTTGCTTAGTTAGTTAAGTTTAGGTAGTTAGGTTAATTTAGGTTAATTGCAATAAATGTTTGTAAAATTCGTTAGTTGGTAGTCAACTTTGCTGAATCAAGAATTCCATTATCCTTTTACGAAGCAATGTTTTCACGTACACTATGCGCATGGGGTGGATTTAAGGTGTAGGAGTGCAAGGATATTGAAAACTTGGTTGTGCGTTTCAAATCATTATGTGTGCTACATTTGAGGTATTTGGTTAGGTTAGGTTAGTTAGTTTAGTTTAGTAGAGTTTAGTTTAGTTAATTTAGTTTAGATAGTTAGGTTAGGTTAGGTTAGGTTAGGTTAGGTTAGGTTAGGTTAGGTTAGGTTATGTTAGGTTAGGTTAGGTTAGGTTAGTTGAGTTTAGTTTAAGACTCTTTATTTGTTTAAATGTTTACTTTGGTTTTTGCTTAGTTATGTTTGATTAGTTTACTTTAGTTTTGTTGTTCGGTTAATTTAGGTTAGTATAGTTTAGGTTGTTACTTTAGTTAGTTTATTTTAGTTGGACCAGTTATGATTTTGTTAAACTATCATGTTAAACCGTGTTATTGTTCTCATGTGTCCTTCAATATACACACTAAAAGCAATTTTCTGCGATGTTGATATATTTTACTCCCCTGTGTTATAAACTAACGAAAATAAAATTTTATTGCGGGATTATTAATTTGAAGACAAAAAGAGGAGGAAAATAGTAAGTTTACAAATTTAGTATTTTCATAATTATTTATTTGGTTTTGTTATGATTTACATGATATGTAGTGACATAGGTATCTTTGTTTTTGAAAAATGGTTGATATGTTTATTTAATGGAATGTGTGTTTAAAACATTAAGAAACTCAAACACAGAGGAATGAGTAGGCGATCCTCTACATCAGAAAGTTACATTGGTGTTTAAATCCCCCCCATTTCAATAAAATTCCTGACTTAAATTTTTTAAATGAAAACCGTGCTCCTTGTGAACTAGTTCAGTAGGTTTGATCGTTTGACATGCAAGTATGAGTTATTACATCGAACATGTGAGTGCAAACAAATGAGTATGCTCTATAGTTGCGCTCTTATTGCGATCTTCTACATCAGAAAGTTCGATTGCGCTTTAACTTCTGTTAGTAATCAACTATTTCAGTTAACATATTTGTGCATTTGGGTGTAATCCTTTTACATCAATGTTCAATAACATATGTGGGTCATGGAACATAGGAACATCCCTTTTCTATTCTACGCATACAGCGAAATTGTTAATGGTTTAAATGGCATCGCGTACAGCGCACCCCCATCAGCAGTGTTGATGGTTAAGTTTGGGACGAGTGGCCGTCAATCGATGGATGACGTGTGTAACGCGTTCAATATCTCATATACGGAGACTCTAGTTCAGATGATTTATCGCCACATGATAATCCTCCCCGGAGGCTCGCATTATTTCGTCCCTGTATTGATGCATGATACGACATACTTCAACTTGATGTGGGAGACGGTGGCCAATTTACCAATAACTACAACGGTAGATATCTATTTGACATTTGAGTCAATCGACTCAGTTCAAAATCGTACGGTTCATTCGCAAGTTCGTGATGAACGTGTCGGCACGTTAGACGCAACATTAATGATGGAAAGGCTGCACATACAATCCCCACAAAGTGAAGATATTAATGCATGTAATGACGATGAAGTTAACGAGGACACCAATAATGAAACAGATGAGGACATACGTCCCAACGAGGATGCTGCAGCAGCTGTCGATTGGGATAACGTCAATGTTTTCACGGCTGATCCAAGATATGAATCTCCGGGTACGAAAAATGTGGAAGATGATGAGCAATTTGCTATCGATGAAAAGATTTTGTTGGAGGAAGCAAGTGTTGATGAAGTTCACCAACCAATACCGGTATATAACGAAATCGATTGGGAGGTGGCTAATTCCACTGCGACCCAACATTCCCATCAACAAACTGGGGGGACATGTCTAATTTCGATTTGGAGATATGGATGTACTTTGATAATAAAAAAGTCTTACAACATGTCGCCAAAGTGTGACATGTTAATAAACATTGTCAATATCATGTTATGGAATCGACTACAACTACGTGGGCGATTAAGTGCAGAAGTGCGCAAGACGGGTGTATGTGGCGTCTTCGTGCTTGTTTGCGAAAGAAAACACAATTATGGGAGATAACACAATTAGACGTATCACACACGTGTATTAATCCCGATGTAGAACGCGGTCATGCTCAACTTGACGCCAACATGCTTGCGCGAGAAATCCAAAGCGTCGTCCAGAACGATCAAGCAATCACTATCAAGGCATTAGTACAAATAATTAAGGGAAAATACGGACACGAAGTCAACTACAAGCGAATGTGGGATGTCAAAAGGAAGGCAATTGCATGTGCATTTGGAGATTGGGATTAGTCATACGCTTTATTACCAAGATGGTTGGCGGCTGTGAGGAATAAGAGTCCGGGGACAAGAATCGAGTGGTCACATAAACAATGGGCTGCTGACGAGATAAGAACTGCGTGTCCTCAATTTCATCGTGTGTGTTTTCCATTTGAAGCATCGATACATGCTTTCAAGTTTTGCAGGCCTCTGCTTCAAATTGACGCAACATTCTTATATGACAAATACAGTAGGAAGCTAATGATTGCGATCTCTGTAGATAGTAATGGACACATACTACCGGTTGAATTTGTCGTTGCGGAAACCGAATCAACTGATTCCCGGGGTGGTTTTTGAGGATGTTGCGCAAACACGTGACAGATAGAGAGGGAGTTTGCGTTATTTCTGATCCTCACCCTGACATTTTGGAGGCGGTCAACACCCCGAGCAACGGTTTTTGTCCCCCAAAAGGGTACCACCGTTATTGCTTGCGACACTTGCTTAGTAATTTCAGCACTCAGTTCAAAAATGACCCCTTGAAGAAACTCTTTGCTCGAGCAGCTGCTCAACATCAAGAACGAAAATTTAATGTGTGCATGGAGCGTTTTGCATACTTATCATCACGAACGCCTCAATGTCTGCAATATGTCAATGTCATCCCCAAAGAACTATAGACTCAATCGCACGACGGAGGCATGCGGTACGGATGGATGAATTCTAATTGTGTTGGTATGTATGAAATGCAAGTTATGTTTTGCACTCAAATACATACAGTTATCGATGAAGTAATATGACTTACACGAATGTTATCGTCAATTGCAGAGTGTTTTAACGGTGTATTGAAGGGGGCTCGATTCTTGCCAATAACAGCGATGACTAAGATGATTTACTACAGATTTGTGACATACCACAATCGACATAAACAGGAAATCGACGAAGCAATCTCTAACGGCCTATCCCACACAAAATATGTCATGGATAAACTCACATATTATGAAAAATCCACAAGGAGGCATCAAGTCACTTTGATCAATTGCGACATTTGTGAGTTCGAAGTGCAGATTGGAAGACATGGAGATCGCATGCATAAAGGCAACAACACTCAAGTCGTCATCCTAAAGGACCGGGTGTGCAATAAATGACAATCGTTTGGTTTCCCTTCCTCACACGTGTTAGCTGCATGTGTCTTTATTCGAGTGAGCTACGTGCAATTCATTGAGCCATACTATAGGATAGATGTGTACACACAATGTTACTCCTACAATTTCAAGGCCATCCCAGATGAGAAATATTGGCCGACTTTTGGGACGAATATCATACCCGACCCAAGGTGCAGACGTGGCCGAGGGAGACCAAAGGAAACACGAAGACAAAACGAGATGGATCTTCCTAATGTCTCGAGGCCTTTGCGATGTGGCATATGTTATCAAGAAGGACATAGAAAAATAGCATGTCCAAATAAAGACCGTGAATGAGTCCCTACTAGGAAGAACCGGTGTGGTATTTATCGTTCAGATGGACATAACAAAAAAAATTGTCCAAGCAGACCTCAACCTTCCAATGAAAATCGATAGTTGATTTTGTATATTGTTTGTCATGACTTAAGTTCGTAAATTGATTGATTTGGAGCGTTTAAGCATTCGTTATTGTTTGAACATATATGAAAGAGTTATCGTTTGGTTCCGAACAACACGATTAATTCTTTTTATATCTTTCATTTGTAGTTGTACAACAATGGATCCAGGTCCATCAGATCCTTCACTTTTGCAACTCCAATCTACACACAGATCATCGCGAACCTGGAGGGGTGAGGTAAACTTTTTTACATATATACGTCAAATGTTATAGCATAAACGTATAAAATATATAGATTAATACATTATCAATTATAAGGTGTACGAAACATTGCGCGTACGTCGAAGACGTGGGGTCGTTGATCGAACGGTGCAGTATCATTCGAGGATGATCTCATATCTTCATTCCAGTGGGTTTTATGAGATTTCCCGCGTAGCATTTTTCAGCCTTGATTGGACTTTGATTACTGCATTCGTAGAGAGATGGCGCCCTGATACGCATACATTTCACATGCATTGTATGGAGTGCACAATTACACTCCAGGACGTGCAGGTACATCTCGGCTTACCTATCGAAGGTATGTATGTGACGGGAACAACAAATATAGACTATGATGATGTGTGCAAGAGGCTACTTGGTCGAACTCCTGTTGGAGATGACATTATTGGTTGTAAACTTAAAGTCGAGTGGTTTGAACGTAAGGTACCAGCTATAGATAATGATAGCGATGAGGAGTCGGTGCAACGTTATGTTCGATCGTACATACTACAACTTATCGGTGGTTGTCTATTCGCCGACAAGTCCAATCGATTCGTACATTTGATGTTTCTACCATTGCTGGAGGATTTCCAAGTAGTTGGACAATATAGTTGGGGGAGTGCATGTTTGGCTTATTTGTACAGAGAGTTGTGTCGCGGTTCTCGCGCAGGGGCACATGAGGTTGCAGGCGCCTCAATCTTGTATAGCTGTGGGCATGGGACAAATTTCCATTCATAGCACCACGGCGCCTGGGTGTTTCTAGAGTTCGACCGCGAACAGTGAATGGAGAACATATGCTTATAGACGTTCCATTGGGACACATGTAATACAAATATTTTTTCTTAATTTCTTTAACATTTAGTCCGTTTTCATTTTTCATAATTTATTGTTTTATATACAGATGACTCGATGCATTTTCGGTTACACAGAGTGCGACGCACGTCGTATCAGCTTACCGTGATGCACTCGACTCGCAAAATGACGATGATGTAGTAAGGCAACCATATGCTGAAGTCATGGGGTCTCTTCCCGGATATTGTACTGACGGTCACGGTAGTTGGCTTTCGACGTGTCCCCTAATTTGTTTCCACATAGTCGAGTGGCATCGACCAAAAAGGTTTATGAGACAATTCGGAATGATACAAGTGGTGCCACCAAATTGTGCTCACGACACCCGACTGCATCGAATTGCGTGGACGCCATCAAGAAAATTGGATGACTTTTCACGCAAGCTTTATACACATGTGGGAAAATCTTGGCCACAACATTGTCACAGCTGCACAAGATGAAGGGCACGATCATCAAGACTACATGACGTGGTATCGCTCAGTCACTAGAAGATTCATTGAACACGACGGGGCTTTACGTGACTATTCGGTAAACTTGATACTCTTACTTTTTCTCGAACAACTAATATCTTATATTGCGTGCTTTGAACTCATGTTTTTATATCAGTGTAACTTTTTGTATCGACTGAGGCGAGTGTTTATTGAGGATTGGTACGAGCAAGGTCTTGCTGCGTTTGATGAAGGGATTAAAATTTTAGACGAAGATGAAAGGCAAAGTTCTACTCTATGGAATTGTCACGGCCCAAATCTCAAAACCCATTTTAAATTCCTTAATCAGGATCACCGACCTTTGACGTGGGACCCACACTGTGATACGTACACCGACCGAGGCACGTGACCGAGGTATATGGTATTTTTGTATTTTTGTATGCCTAATGTTATGTATTGTGTAGACTTACTAAGTCAGTTTGCACGGTTGTAGGCGTCGAGACGAGAGCTGGAACACGCCTCGATATGCGTGTCGACTCGGGTAGCGGGTAGTTGACGGGACCGAATATTAGGTAGGGGAAACGAAAACACACAAATTGAATAAAAATTTGTCAAGTAACTCATATGGAATAGATATTGGTGACTAACGACGCGATGGTACGCGAATATCACGGTTCGGACGCGAAAGCGAGCGTCGAAACGCCCGAAAACACGGGCGAGTGTCCTAGCGGTGTCACGAACAGGTGTCACACTTGTCCCAACTCAAGTCACACTTGTCCCAACTCAAGCAACACTTGGAAAAATTCAGGCCATGTGTCAACCCCACTTACATGCACACAAAAACCCACCAAACACTCCCACCTACACCTACACCCCCGACAACATGCAAACCAAACCACTCATTCATTCTTGCTGGAGAAGAAGAAGAGATTTGCTGGAGGGGAATGAATCATCAAGGTTTTGAAGGAATCCATGGGAGTTTGTGAGAAATCCTCAAGCTACATCAACTAGGTACACATATTGAGTTGAAACTTGAACAAGTTCTGATTTTAGGCAAATTTCAGATAGTAGATCATTGAATATATGCAGTTGATTTATATATTTAGATTCCTCATTTCAAGCTGATAATCCAGCTATATTGAAGATCTTAATTTGGTGTTGAATTCATAAAGATATGAATTTTTGAAGTTGCAACATCAAAACTGGAATTCTGCATGTTGTATTAGGAATCAACCTGGGTAATTTAGTCATAATCTGAACATGTTAGATCCAAATTCAACCACACCAGTGGCATTTGAAAGTTCATATAGAAAGGAACAACTTTGCTTAACTGAAGGTATTCTGATTTGAATGCTTTCTTTCCAAACATGCTCTACAAATAGGTGCTGGAATTATAAATGACAGTTTTGAAACTAAATTTGCTAAGGGTATATCTCCCTAACTACTTATCCAAAAGAGCTAATCTTTTAGTATGTTGTATTTGGATATATTTTCTGCCTTGTGACCAAAAAATCACATTTTTAGGAAGTATAGATTGGGAGAAATAGATTTTCTAAATCTGATGGTCGGATTAAATTTCAATCAGACCTATGTTTAGTAAAAGCATGATATCTCTTTCAGTTTAAATCATAATTCTGAAAACTAAACCTTTCTAGAAAGCTAAGAGAGAGATCAACAATAATGGTATTGATGGAGGAATTCAATATTTGGACCATTTCATGCCTAAAAGTGCATTAAGATGTAGGACTGAAATTGAAACTTAATTTAGTCTTTAGGGGCTGATTTAGGATGATTGATTTAAAGTCTATTGAACCAATTTGAATACACAATAAACACTCTAAATTGAGCTTAAATTCACTATTTGAACTAATGAGACACCAAACTCAGGAACCTAGGAAAAAGGGTACGAGAGAGCGAATACAAGACTTGGTGTATCGGGAGGCCAGTAAAGCTAGGACTTTACTTTGTTGTTGTGAGTATACCCAATGACAATTTTACTTGGCATTTTATTTCTATTAATTGTTGTCTTTGCATACTCATTTTGACTATTTTGCCTTTGTACTCTTATATCATGTGTTCTTTGTGTCTATGCTCACTCGATGAGTCTAGTTTGCATGATATCCATTCATTTGATTTGATTCATTGATTCTATCCCGTGCTATGTCTATTCTTGTTGTTTTAAATGTGAATTGAATGATAAATAGCATGCTATTAGGCTAGTGAATATCTTATAAATGTTGAAGATGACTTGTATTCCTTATTTGTTTAGGTGTGTAGATGTGCTTATGCCTTGACAATCCATACTTGGTATTTCTTGAAATTTAAAAAGTAGTTTTTGCATTTAGGTCTGTACTCGATCGAGGTGTGCGCGAATCACGGGGTTAGAGTCCCTGGGGATGTCGGCACATGTTACTTGACATTGTATGACACTCGGGGTTAGAGTCCCTGAGGTGGTCTACACACCGGGGTTAGAGTCCCTGGTAACACTTGGGTTAGAGTCCCTTGTGCTATATGATTATTGACCGGGGTTAGAGTCCCTGGTAACACTTGGGTTAGAGTCCCTTGTGTTATATGATTATTGAGTCGGAGTGACACGTTTCACTGCCGATCGGACCTAAATCACCACTACTTAGCCTAGTGTCAGTATCACTTGTTTAACTCTGGTATTTACTCGCATATGGTTTATTTTCCAGTTTTCCCATTTATATGCTTTTAAATACCATTTGAATATTTGGAAATGCAAATTGAACTTGTCATCGGGGATTACTGTTTTATTCTTGTACTCACCGTCCTTTTTATGACGGTGGGTGCAGAGCAAGTCTACTAGCGAGTAGGGGCAAGGAAAAGATCGACGATTATCCCTGAGCCCACGGCGCGTCACTGCATCGATTGTAGGTATTCTTTTGATATTTTGATTGTATAGTTTATATATGTCTTTCAGATACTTTTTGGGGTTGTGTATTAGGTTGAGCGTTAGTTCCCCGACTTGACTTAGACTATTTTATCGTTTCAATGAATTTTGAAGACTATATATATATATATGCGATGGCATTTCCTGGTTTTCCACACTTATGATATTATAAATGGCTTCCGCATAATCAATAAGACTTCCGCTAATAAACTCATTTAATAAAATGTTTAATTAGAAAAGACTGACTAATACGTAGTTAAGTCCTGCGTGGATATGATTAGGGCTTAATTACGGGATTAGGCCGGGCGGTGCCCTAGATTAGGAGAGGGGCCGTCACAATAGGTATCAAAGCTTTAGGTTCAAGCGAACCTGGGGAAAGTTTAATGGCTTAAGACATTGTGATACCAACGTCACGGTTGGTATCGACGAGACTAGGTATAAGAACCTTATGGATAAATATGAAAAACATGAACTCGTATAAAACACAAACCTTAGAAGTGGAAACCAGATGATCCTTGCCTAGGAACTATTTTGTTGGGAATTGAGTGAAGGTGAGATGGGGATTTCTTATATATACGTGTTAGTTTCTATATGTATATATATGCGTTATGCCACGTAGTAGGCGATTCGCGTTCGTTATCCACTTGAAGACACCAATGGGGGATTCTCGCGAGGCGGAGACACGGAGCTAGCGGCAATCGCCTCCACCATTTCAATTGACAATTTTTAGATGATGTCGACCGGGACGACCGCTCAGAGCGACAGATCACCAATTTCATCGCTTACATGTCGGCGCGAGATGGCGCACTTATTTCGACCGCCCCCGTCACCACACGGCTACTACTACAAAGCACCCCAGACCACGAGACTCAACACTACGAGAGTTCGGCTTGCATCCGATGGAGAGATGGAGACTACGGTAGCGTTGTACAGACTATAGAGAGAGTCGGGACCCGACTAGAGGAGATCCGGTTGTTCGAGATTTCCGGATGTTTTCCCGGAGGATTTACCTGGATTACCGCCACCACGAGAGGTAGACTTCATTATCGACCTAGTATTGGGTACCGGACCGATCGCGATACCGCCGTACGCGCATGGCTCGAGGGAGTTGGAGGAGTTGAGGACTCGGCTTAAGGATTTGGGGAGAAGGGAATCATCACACCTTCGATGTCACCGTGGGGAGCGCCGATTCTGTTTGTGAAGAAGAATGATGGTAGTACGAGACTATACATCGACTACGAGCGATTGAACAAAGTGACGGCGCGAGATGGTTGGAGTTCTTGAAGGACTACGACTTTTCCTTAGAGTATCACCCGGGAAAAGCGAACGTAGTCGCAGATGCGGCGAGTAGGAGGACCAGAGTAGAGATGCGATGTGGTCGGATGTCACATGATGCATGAGTATGGATTACTCGAGGCGGCGGCGACAACATGTCGGATAGAGATTCCTACCGATACTCGGGTGGTGATTTGCGCACGAGATGAGACTACGAGGCCGTGTCTACACACGGCGAGTGTCAAAAGGGTCGAGGACCGACCGATTGTACTCGAGATTCAGCGAGTTAGCGCGAAGTGCGAGTGTACAGATTGGGCGAGACGACGGATCAATGTCGAGATACGGGGCGAGGTTGTGGATACCGAGAAGTGCGGGAGGCGAGAGATGAGATCCTTCAGAGTCGCGCGTTCAGATTTACCGTACAATCGAGCGGGACTAAGATGTACCACGACATGAAGAGACATTTCGGTGGCTGGGATGAAGCGGACGTGTCTAGATTTATCGGGATCTGTGGTATATGTCAGCAAGTGAAGTCGAGCATCGCAGACCCAGGGATTACTACAGCTGTTTTCCCATTCCTCGATGGAAGTGGGAAGACATCTCTATGGATTTTGTCAGATGATTGCCGAGGACCGCGAGGAGACATGATTCAATCTGGGTTATAGTTGACAGACTGACGAAGTCTGCTCATTTACTGCCAGTGGCATCGCATTACACGTTCGATCAGCTGAGCGTACTGTTCGAGAGAGATTATCAGGCTGCACGGGGTACCATTAACGATCACGTCAGATCGAGATGCTACGTATACGTCCAGGATGTGGCGGAGTATGCAAGAGCAGTACGGTACGCGCCTACAGTTCAGTACGGCTTTCCACCCTCAGACCGACGGGCAGACTGAGAGATTGATTTAGGTCCTCGAGGACATGTTGCGGGCATGTGTGTTGGAGTTTGGCGGATCTTGGGCGGAGTACCTACCGTTGTGTGAGTTCGCTTATAACAACAGTTGTCAGGCTAGCATTGAGATGACGCCATTTGAGGCTTTGTATGGCAGACCGTGTCGCTCGCCATTGTGTTGGGCTGAGCCAGAGGACCGGGAGATAGTGGGGCCTGAAATTGTTGTTGACCACACGAAAAGGTCAAACTGATCCGTCAAAGACTCAGAGGAGCACATGAGAGACAGAAGAGATATGCTAGATAAGTATCGCAGTGATCTCGCGTATTCGAGGGAGCCTTTGTCTATTTAAATGTTTCCCTCGGAAGGGTCTTGAGAGATTTGGGGTGAAAGGCAAGTTTGCAGAGGTACATCGGGCCTTTCATGATTAAGAAACGGGTCGGGAAAGTGACATACGAGCTTGAATTGCCTCCACGAGATGTCGGGGTCCATCCAGTGTTCCACATTTCGATGCTTCGACTAGCCGAGTCGAAGACAGGCGTGCGACTGACAGAGTTGACTTGAGTCAGATCGACCTGAGCGAGGACATCTCTTACGAGAAACAACCCATTCAGAACCGTAACTTAAACTTAATTTCGAGGACGAAATTTTCATTTTGTTGGGAATATTTGTCACGGCCCAAATCTCAAAACCCGTTTTAAATTCCTTAATCAGGATCACCGACCTTTGACGTGGGACCCACACTGTGATACGTACACCGACCGAGGCACGTGACCGAGGTATATGGTATTTTTGTATTTTTGTATGCCTAGTGTTATGTATTGTGTAGACTTACTAAGTCAGTTTGCACGGTTGTAGGCGTCGAGACGAGAGCTGGGACACGCCTCGATATGCGTGTCGACTCGGGTACTGGGTAGTTGACGGGATCGAATATTAGGTAGGGGAAACGAAAACACACAAATTGAATAAAAATTTGTCAAGTAACTCATATGGAATAGATATTGGTGACTAACGACGCGATGGTACGCGAATATCACGGTTCGGACGCGAAACCGGGCGTCGAAACGCCCGAAAACACGGGCGAGTGTCCTAGCGGTGTCACGAACAGGTGTCACACTTGTCCCAACTCAAGTCACACTTGTCCCAACTCAAGCAACACTTGGAAAAATTCAGGCCATGTGTCAACCCCACTTACATGCACAAAAAACCCACCAAACACTCCCACCTACACCTACACCCCCCAACAACATGCAAACCAAACCACTCATTCATTCTTGCTGGAGAAGAAGAAGAGATTTGCTGGAGGGGAATGAATCATCAAGGTTTTGAAGGAATCCATGGGAGTTTGTGAGAAATCCTCAAGCTACATCAACTAGGTACACATATTGAGTTGAAACTTGAACAAGTTCTGGTTTTAGGCAAATTTCAGATAGTAGATCATTGAATATATGCAGTTGATTTATATATTTAGATTCCTCATTTCAAGCTGATAATCCAGCTATATTGAAGATCTTAATTTGGTGTTGAAATCATAAAGATATGAGTTTTTGAAGTTGCAACATCAAAACTGGAATTCTGCATGTTGTATTAGGAATCAACCTGGGTAATTTAGTCATAATCTGAACATGTTAGATCCAAATTCAACCACACCAGTGGCATTTGAAAGTTCATATAGAAAGGAACAACTTTGCTTAACTGAATGTATTCTGATTTGAATGTTTTCATTTCCAAACATGCTCTACAAATAGGTGCTGGAATTATAAAGGACAGTTTTGAAACTAAATTTGCTAAGGGTATAACTCCCTAACTACTTATGCAAAAGAGCTAATCTTTTAGTATGTTGTATTTGGATATATTTTCTGCCTTGTGACCAAAAATCACATTTTTAAAAACTATAGATTGGGAGAAATAGATTTTCTAAATCTGCTGGTCAGATTAAATTTCAATCAGACCTATGTTTAGTAAAAGCATGATATCTCTTTCAGTTTAAATCATAATTCTGAAAACTAAACATTTCTAGAAAGCTAAGAGAGAGATCAACAATAATGGTATTGATGGAGGAATTCAATATTTGGACCATTTCATGCCTAAAAGTGCATTAAGATGTAGGACTGAAATTGAAACTTAATTTAGTCTTTAGGGGCTGATTTAGGATGATTGATTTAAAGTCTATTGAACCAATTTGAATACACAATAAACACACTAAATTGAGCTTAAACTCACTATTTGAACTAATGAGACACCAAACTCAGGAACCTAGGAAAAAGGGTACGAGAGAGCGAATACAAGACTTGGTGTATCGGGAGGCCAGTAAAGCTAGGACTTTACTTTGTTGTTGTGAGTATACCCAATGACAATTTTACTTGGCATTTTATTTCTATTAATTGTTGTCTTTGCATAGTCATTTTGACTATTTTGCATTTGTACTCTTATATCATGTGTTCTTTGTGTCTATGCTCACTCGATGAGTCTAGTTTGCATGATATCCATTCATTTGATTTGATTCATTGATTCTATCCCGTGCTATGTCTATTCTTGTTGTTTTAAATGTGAATTGAATGATAAATAGCATGCTATTAGGCTAGTGAAAATCTTATAAATGTTGAAGATGACTTGTATTCCTTATTTGTTTAGGTGTGTAGATGTGCCTATGCCTTGACAATCCATACTTGGTATTTCTTGAAATTTAAAAAGTAGTTTTTGCATTTAGGTCCGTACTCGATCGAGGTGTGCGCGAATCACGGGGTTAGAGTCCTGGGGATGTCGGCACATGTTACTTGACATTGTATGACACTCGGGGTTAGAGTCCCGAGGTGGTCTACACACCGGGGTTAGAGTCCCTGGTAACACTTGGGTTAGAGTCCCTTGTGCTATATGATTATTGACCAGGGGTTAGAGTCCCTGGTAACACTTGGGTTAGAGTCCCTTGTGTTATATGATTATTGAGTCGGAGTGACACGTTTCACGTTTCCGTAATGGGACCTAAATCACCACTACTTAGCCTAGTGTCAGTATCACTTGTTTAACTCTGGTATTTACTCGCATATGGTTTATTTTCCAGTTTTCCCATTTATATGCTTTTAAATACCATTTGAATATTTGGAAATGCAAATTGAACTTGTCATCGGGGATTACTGTTTTATTCTTGTACTCACCGTCCTTTTTATGACGGTGGGTGCAGAGCCGTCTACCAGCAGGCCGGGCAAGGAAAAGATCGACGATTATCCCTGAGCCCGCGGCGCGTCACTGCATCGATTGTAGGTATTCTTTTGATATTTTGATTGTATAGTTTATATATGTCTTTCAGATACTTTTTGGGGTTGTGTATTGGGTTGAGCGTTAGTTCCCCGACTTGACTTAGACCATTTTATCGTTTCAATGAATTTTGAAGATATATATATATATATATGCGATGGCATTTCCTGGTTTTCCACACTTATGATATTATGAATGGCTTTCGCATAATCAATAAGACTTCCGCTAATAAACTCATTTAATAAAAAGTTTAATTAGAAAAGGCTGACTAATACGTAGTTAAGTCCTGCGTGGATATGATTAGGGTTTAATTATGGGATTAGGCCGGGCGGTGCCCTAGATTAGGAGAGGGGCCGTCACAGGAATGACGGAATTGATGTCGAACATGACATAAATGAGGATAATGAAGAGGAAGATGAAGAATAGGATCAGGGCGAAACAAATAGAGAGGTGAGAAGAAGAAGAACACGACCATAGACTGTGGGGGAAAGCACCAAACGTCCTCGTCCACCACGTCCATCTAGTCAAACTGAGATTGCTGCAGAGAGTAGCAGACGTTCTCCTCCTGCACGTTCATCTCGTCCGAGGGCGACTAGAACATAGACTGTTGGCGAGAGTAGCCAACGATCATCCCCACCAAGTCATTATTCTCATGGGTACATTCATGCATCGTCCACAATGCAACCGGAACCTCAAATGTTTGTACCCAGGTCGCCGATCATGAATCTTCCTCCTTACCATTTTGATCCTTATGTACCCGGGCCGTCGTCTTCATATATGGACCATGGAATGGCTAGACATCAAATGTATCCGTCATTGCCTCAATACATGTCGAGTCCATATACTCCACCATGTTATAATTACAATATGACATATAGTGGAGATGGCTCATTCATGAACTTGTTAACCATGCCGCAGCCTCATGTTCATTTCCCCCAACTGCATACAGGAAGCCACTATTTTGAGATGGTTCAACTTCCTATTTTTGGGAGCATTAATAGCAGAGGTGAGTCGAGTGAAGCACCAGAGGAAGAACATCAATCGACTCGACGCCATTCAATGCAAGATCAACAACCTCAACAACCTCAACCGGATGTACGAACACATCGTCCAACTAGACATAGAGTACGTCCGGTTTGCATCACCGAGCAACAACGTCAACGTAACCATCGTAATAGACCTGCATGATTAGTTTTTTTGATGTCATGGTGATTTTTTTAAGCTTATATCTTGGATGAACGAGGTTGATGTATACAACATTCTCATGGAATAAACTTATTTCTCAACAGATGATTGTTGTTTTAATTTTAAGCTCTTGACAAAAAAATAATGTGGTTTTGCCTTACAATTATTTTATTTTTCGTATCTCTACTTATCATCACGAAATAAAACTAACACAAACGTTTAAATGATGAGTTGCATGCTTACTATGGGTTGCACGGGTTGTCCGCCTCGCGATACGTGCGTGACGTTTGCATGGGGTCCATGGTCTGTAGTGGATATGCATGGCTCGCCCACCTCGACATACGTGCGTGGCGTTTCCATGTGTTGTCAACCAGGAGATACGTGTGTGACGTTGGCATTGGCTTTACCACCTCGAGAAACGTGCGTGACGTTTGCATGAGTTGCACGAGGTTGCATGGGTCGCCCACCTCGACAGACGTGTCTGGCATTTGCATGAAATCTCCACCTCGGCATACATGGGTGACGTTTGCATGGGTTGTCCGTCGATACGCGTGCGCGTTGTTTACATTGGTTGTCTACCTCGAGATACGCGAGTGACGCGGGTCCACGCGGGTCGTCCATCTCCATATGCACGTGTCGTTCATAGGGCAAAAAATTTTGTATAGATAGCTCCTTTTCAAAAGGAGTCATTCATAGAGTGTGTAATTTTGTATAGATATCTCCTTTTCAAAATGAGTTATCTATACAATTGTCTTCCACCTCACCACCACCTCACCACTATGCATGCCACCTCATCATCAATACCTTCTTTTCAAAAGGAGTTATCCCCTAGTTTTGAAATTTAAAAGTAAACTTCCATATTTTGGGAAATAAAAACTATCTCCACCCCACTTTTAGAAAAACCCCTTTAAAATCCTTGGTTCCAAGTACTGCCTAGGCCACATTCCTCTTTGTCATCTCCCACACCTCTTCCTATATTCTCTCTTCGTCCTGAAAAATTATATTATTTCGTTCCTCCCAAATATCCCAAATTAGCGCCAGCATGCCCGCTCTCCACAGGGTCCCTCACTTTGCCTTCAAAAAATGTGAACCCTTATCATCAAGACAATCCTTCAGTCTATGAGGGGCATTCCACAATCCACCCACCTCAGCCGCCATTTCAGCCAAATGGATGACAGTTCTTTTAAACAAATATGACTAGCGAATCAATTAATGGATTTTATTAGGGCAATTGATTCTATACATGGTCATGTATTGAGTCATTGATGATTAATGAAATTTTAATTTATTTTACTTCAAAAAAAAAAGCTATATATGTGTTGTAGATTTTGAATTATGTCGGGATTGCCTTTTTGTTTCTCTTCTGCCTCTAATGTGGATTTGGATAAGATACATGCCGAATGTCATGTCCTATGTCATGTCCTAATGGCGCTAGAAGAAACATACAACTAATTAATTATTAATGAATAGTGTTACTAAATAAGTGAAACTTATGACTTCGACAAATCAAACCCATTATATTTTTATCTGAATTCCATATTAAAGGTACTTTAATTTAACAGTGTTACTAAATAAGTAAAACTTATTATTCAAAAATAAATAAATAAGTAAAACTTAAAACTTCGACAAAAATAATAGTCAAAGGAAGAAAAGAAAAGAAGATGAAATTTGGCCATTAATTAATCAATTAATCAATGGTATATTTATCAACTCATGTAATTAAAAAAAATACATCAAAAAGTAAAGCATATATAGTGGATTTGTTAGTGGAGAGAATTAATTAAGGTTAAGAAGAGAAGAAAAAGGTTTGATTTGTACCAAGTCATGACCATCAAATGGTTAAGTGCCAAGCATTAAGAGTCATTAAAGACAATGGTGTACTTTGCATTGTTGACGGCCTTCATTTGTGTGAGACATCTTTTTTATATAGTCTTTTGCACTGCACCAGACCACTTCCTTTCTCTTAGTGGGAGACATGCTTACAAAATCAATGCAAATCAAAGTCTACAATATTTACACAGCTAAGACCACATAATCTCTCCTGATTACAACACCTAACTATATCTATACATGTGTCTTCTTTTGCACATCTTTCATTATTTTGCCTGTTAGACGTTAGGCCAAGAGCCAAATGTGAAGTCAAAATGTTATAAAAGAAAACTTGGGTAAATCTTGTTCGTAAATCTTGAAATGTCTTCACATTTTACTATTGAGAATTAACATGTGAATGGAACAATAATCTCATATTAGCTATTTAAATATACTCTATATATATAATTAAGTCGAAGGAGGAGAGAGAAAGTTAAAAAGCTACCTCCTCTCAACATTTCAATTTTCTATTTTTTTCAGTTTTCTTATTTTTTGCTATTTTTTAATTTTTTGTCATACAACACGCCAACCCCTACAACTACAACAACGCCTCTACATTCGTGAAATTTATAAAGAGAATAGAACTTGCAGTACACTCCATTCTATGTATTTGCCCATGATTTCGAGTTGAACGTACTCATTCTATTCATCCATTCGTTGATAAGATAATCATTATTAATTATTAATTAACAGATGCACACATAATACTTACTTCAATGAATCTGATATTTACTGAATAGATACAAAGTACCGACCTTTTTTTTAATTGAAACAAAGATTAAGTAAGATCTCTTTGAGTTTTTCAAACACAGTAATTAAGTCAAGACGCGTGGAAAGGTTATAGTACACACACCAAACCTACAGCTCACAGCCTCACAGACTCGTATGCTTAACTTTATCTTGATTAACTATATGTTAGCCGATCAATAAATTCATTCGATAGGAAAAGAAAATTACTTACATTTAAAAAAATACATATGGATATCCCAACCCTTCGGATGCGACTATTTCATAAGGTCAAGTCAGTTCCACCAAACACATTGACCTGGATAAACCGCCAATAAGCTTTTATTATAACGCTCTTCACTATTTAAAAATTAACATCTTTTTTATGGTGTAAAATAATTTAATAAACCTTCTATTGTATAATTTTACGTAGGAAAACGACTAGTGTATATATATACGTAGAGAGAGAGATCTCTTCATGTCCAACATATTAGTTAGGTAAGCGTCTGGATGCTCATGGTTAAAAAAACGAGAGTAAAACCCCATGCCAATAGGCAATACCGCTGATTTCCAGCTCTGATCATGTAGTTGACCCAAAATTTACCATAAATATAGTTTGAACCAACGATGCGAATCTATTTAGTAATTGGTAGTGTGAAAAATGGAGGGTTTGATACAATAATGAATTAAGGGGGTGGGCCAGATAGTAAGGGCCAACGAGGGCACAGAAGGGCTAAAACAAGAACCTTTTATTCATTTTGTACGTAGGTATATATGGAGTATTATGTTAAGAGTGCACGCAGTAAATCATGGCTAATTGACTAAGAAGACAAGAATTGTGGGAGACAGAGTGAGTGCAGGGAAATGTTGGTTACATGACTCAAGTGCACTATACTCAATTGAATGCCACATATACACACTAATGCTGTCCATTGCTTGGGGGCATGTCCATACATACATACATACATTTATTTAACACACTTCCCAAATTAATGATCCTACTCTTCTTCCACTTCAAATAACTCACTAGCTGACTTATAGCTAGATCTCTTCAGTGGGTAGGCATGAGTTGGGCCAGACTTAAATATATATATATATATATATATATATTTACTAAAAGAGGGTAGAAATCACCTAAATTAATTATATTGAAGATCTGATTTTATGTGAAGCTGGTTGACTAACTAAGTGGATAACTTAATGATTTAGTATGAGTAATTTGTGTAAGAGGTTCCTACCAATTTCAAATGGAGGCAAGTTAGTATCTTTTTTGTCAAAAAAATATTGGGTATGTACCTAAGCTCTTAAATAGGTCTAATCATAATTATTTTCAATAAAAATATTGGATCGATAGAATAGAAAAAAAAAAAAAAAAAAAAAAGAACATAAACGAAGGGTGCTACTATTACAAACTGCAGCTGCTTATTGATCTTGTTTCATGTCATTTGAAACACACCAAGCTAACTATCAAAAAAAGCAATACGTAATTACAATACCCCTAACCTTCCATAATTTGTAAGAGTTTCATTGTTTAAAAAATAAGTAACTCAGTTTTTTTTCAAAAAAAAAAAATAACAAATCGTATAATTACTATGCCCGGCCATTAATCAATTTCTCCTAAAAAAAACTGGTGATGCAGTAGAAATTAGTTGTTCACGTGAGTAGAGTAACAAAATTTTCCTATGCATAACCAGTTAATGAAAATCATTGCATAACCAGTTAATGAAAATCATTCATTTTACTGTTATATATACGTACTAGCTACTTGTATCTAACAATTTAACAACAATAAAGTTCAGATTTCCTCAGTAACTAGAGCTCTGATTTGGTGCCCAAATGAATCCAAATCAAAGACGCCAAGCACAGTGAAGATCACACACCTCTGCCACAGTCCTAAACAGTGTCTATCTGTGTGTCCCAACACATGCATAACCTGAAAAGCTGCCCTTCACAAGCTCGGCCGTTACATCTGAAACATTTTACACACACACAACTACAAAAGACTTGGGACTTGCTCACAAGTCACAACACACACATACATACATGGCTTTCAACGTCAACTACTCATGGAGCATTTGTAATTGGAATTTGTACTACTTTGAATTGAACGCGACCTCTGAGTCACACATCCCGGTCAGTCACTCTGGCAAGTGACAAAAACTGAGACTCGGTTGCGGGACTAACCAACTAACACGCTTGAAGACCCTGAAATCACGGTGTCACGCCACCTGTCCAGCATGCATTGCTCGTGATGCAGCCGTCGTACACTCGAGTGCAGCTCATCCTCTCTCCTTTACTCGCGTGCGTGGGTTCCCCGGTGAGAACTCAGTGCACGGTCAAACTGGGCCCAAATGGTTCGCGCCACGTGTAATCTCGCGTACGGTTGATATCCGACGCCTGGCATATCAAATCATCTTTGAAGCCGCGAGCAAGTCACGTGTTTTTTGTTTTGCGAACGTATCTCGAGAAAAGTTTGACTTATGGTCAATGCCAGGGTCAGAGATCCAATTTTAAGGGTGGCACTGAAATTCAGTGTGCATGTTTGGTCCGAGTTTTGAAAATCTTAGAAATGAGAGGCGCCAGGGTTTGGTTTTGGATTTATATTTTTAGCAGACCACAGTTCATCCCAAAGAGGCAATGAAATCACCTGTTAGATATTTTATATTTTTAATTTAAGAGCATCACCAATGTTAATGTGGATTTACACTATGAATTGGTGCCACATCATGAATGCGGAGATGATGTCTATTTTATGTGGCACTAGATAGACATTCATCTCTCAAAACAGTCTTCAATGGACAATGAATTTAGAACATAGATTGATGAGTTATCACTTTTTCTTTTTAATTTTCATTATATTAATAAAAGCTTGAAAAATAAAAATTTTAAAAAAAATTATTTGTTTGACGTGGCAGTCTACCACAATGTCTAGAAATCTAGACATTATCAATCCGTAGTCCATTGGAGAGCATTTTTTTGAGTTTGATGTGAATTATATCATAGGTGGATCAATTTTCATCACAATTCATGATCTTATTGGAGATGCTCTAAATATAAAAACTATAATAGTTATACTAATTTATTTTTTTGAACATTCAAGATTACTAATGGATGTACTTTTGTCGGCTAGAGTATAATTGGTTCTATATCTTATTATACATATTTTTGTTGATGATTAATAAAGTTTTATTTTACTTTCAAAAAACATTCTCTTAATTTGTTTTGAACTTTAATTTTAACAAGTAGTCATTGTAATGTTTAAAGTCAAAGCACTGCTATGTGCACCTCAATTGTTTATTAGGGCACTCCAAATGCATAACAACATAATTGTTGAAATTTCGATAAAAATAAAAAAATCAACATATTATGTAATAAAAAATTCAACTACTAAGTTTTAATACTTATAATTAAGTTTCTATAAAATCATAGGCATATGCGAAATAAAAAGTTCAAATTCAAAATATTCCTTAAAGTCACTATATCTTAAAACTATCAAGTCATCAACTTTTTTCAGTACTTTCGATCCTAAAATTTTAAAATATAAATATAGTTGCGAACAATTCAGAACAAAATATATTCTTTTTAATTAACTAAATAAATTAAAATGATAAATCTCATTAAGAGATTTTTCGTTTTATGTATAAGTGTTTCGGAGTGAAAAATATATAATATTATGTAATATTTATATATAAATATCATATGGTATATATATAAATAATAAATATCATATGGTGTATAAATTGATATATAGGGATCCTTATGGGTAGATGAATATTTTTATGGGGATTACATGTGGGTATCTCTATGGAAATTACTCTTGGGGGTTCAGGATTATCCTTGGGATTCCCGTGAAAATATTTTATTACGTACCCACATCCGTGTGGCTATGAGATTTTGTATTCATCTCTATTTAAAATCTTCGTACCTATTAAGATAAATCTTTATCATTCATATGTATTTCTCGACCTATTTGCATCCCTACTTTACACTCTAAAATGGGACAATGCATTGCACACCCTATTGTTAACCGTGGTTGGTACTGAGTGGCGACAACCGGAGGTTTTCCAGGTCTCGGGGGCCCGGTTGTGGAGCCGGATCCCGCAAAATGGGAGATAATGTACAAGATAAACATGAATTATTTAATCAGAAATGATTCCGTGCACCTGTACGTGATAGAGGCGGTTTAGCGATATTGACTATTGAGCGCTTCGTTTTCTACACGTGTCTTGATCAGCATCAGATCGATGTTGTGGAGTTCAGTGGGCGGCGTATACTCGATCGCCATCGTTGCGATAATAATGTTACATGACACTATCATAAATTGATGATGTTAATTGTTTAGATATTTTGAACCAAAGATTAAGCATCTCCAATAATGCATTGCACAAATGGCTCAACTTTTACACTATTTTTGACGCATAAAGTACACAAAAGATCTTTTTTTTTTTTTTTTTTTTATCTATAACTCGAAACATCAACTTTTACAACAATCTACTTTATAAGAAATTTTTTTATTTTCTTAAAAAAAAATTTATGTTGATTTGTAAGCTCACATCTACCAAATTTTTTTTTAAAAAAATTATCCTTGCGCTAAACATGACGCAGCATACTCCAATTAGGGAGGCAGGTGGGAAGAGTTGAGGGCAAATAATGCAATCCTCATTCACATCCCCGCTTATGGCGGGGCGAAAATTCTTCGCTTGAAATTTTTCATCTAGAAAATTTTAACCTTCATTCCCCAACCCTGCGGGGATTCTCACCCTCATTATTTTTTCACTTAATATCTAAAAAAAGGAATAAATACATTATACATACAAAACTAAAATCATTAAAAGCTTCCCGAAAAAGATTTTTATGCAATTCTTGTCAAAAGAAGTCCTCTCAAAAAGAATTTTTCTACCAAAAAAAAAAGATTTTGATGCAATTCTATTCAAATATATTAATTAAATAATATACTACATTATACATATGGATTTCATGTTAATGATGTTATGTTAGTTTTTTCTTGATAAACTTAGTTACGTTAATTAGAGAGATGTCATATATCAGATCTAAATACTATATTGCAATAAGTTTAGACTTCATACATTAGTTAACTATAATATATACAAGATAAAAAGAAGAGGCAACATAATTATTTATTATCGAAATTATTTTATAAAACATTTTCAAATACAAAAACATAACTAGTTCGGCTTGATGATCAACACAAGCTAGAAAAATTTGCATGGATAGAGGGGAATCCCCACAGGGAATATTATGAGGATTCCCGTGGAGAAACCCTATAGAGCGCGGTGGGGAGGGGTAATACCGCTCCGCATGGCGGGGATGAAACTCCCTATGAGGGTTATTTGACGGGGAATCTCTGTCCCATCGGAGTGGATCTCAGCGAGGAACGATGATTTATCTCTCCACCTGCATCCCTAACTCTAATGCGGCGCCATTATAATGTTGTATTGGAGATGCTCTAAGAGTTGCGTTTCAAAAAGCACCTCATAAAAATATTATCCAAAAAATGCACCTCATAAATATTATGTATTTGTGTATTCAGGAGGGCATGGCAAAAGTATACTTTCTTGCCAACTATATGTACTCGTCATTTACATGTGACTAGTGTTTCGGTTCTCTTAAGGTACATCTTTTTTAGGTTTTTGTGATGTACATGAATGACTATGGTACTTAATTGGACCCTATTGAATTTGGAGTTTTCCTTTATCTGTTTCCATTCATTTAAGATGCATTGCCCCTCTTCTTCTCACCTGTATCATATCCACATCGGTCTGTGTCTCATATGGCAAAGCCTCTCACCTTTTTCCCATTAATTTGTCCGCTTCTTATTACTATGTTTTTTTCGCTTATGATCGTCAATCAGATCGACTCCCACGCTGGAAGTTATATAAAGATTCTCAACTTCAACTCCACATATGTAAAAAACACACAACAAATTAGTGGACTGCTATAATTAACTTTTTTTCAGAACTATCGCTAATTAACATTGTCAGTCTATCTGTACAACAATAACAAAGCCTGAATGAATCTCAAATTAGCTAGGATCAACTGCATCTTCATTATATTCGTACCAAATGGCCAAACGGATTTAATTGACCTTCTCAATAATATAAAAAAAAGAAAGAAAAACAAATGTAGATGGCCTAAGCGTTCAAACTATTTTTTTCCTTACAATAATAACTTGTATATTTACAGTCCTTCATTTCCAAACAAAGCCTTTAAAGCGTTACAACTTAAAGTAATTTTTGGCATCTACGTTAAGTTGTTAAAAATTCAAAAGGAGGTGAGAAAAGACACTAGCAAACACAGATTAATTAACCAAAACCTCAATTAATGGAGTACTTTTTACTAATTTGTTTATGGATTATAATCATTATATATAGTTGCATACATACCCAAAACGTACGTATGAGTGACGTCATGCAATGCATCATGCATGTACCCACCACCATGTATCATGTATGATGGATGTTGAATCGATGATGCCCACTGTGCCCACTCTTATTTTTTAGTACTATTTAATTAAGATAACATTAATATTAATATTACGAGTAATAATTTTTTTTAATAATAAAAGAGAGGGAGAGAGAGAGAGAGTAATGATGAAAATAGAGGTGGGAGGAGAGAGAAGCAGCGTGTCCCGTTCCCCACCCGGCAATCCAACTTCAACTGCCGCTTTCTTGTCTCCCCATTTTATCTTTCCCTGTTTTCCTCTGTCCCCTCGCACCCACCCTCCTCTCTCCCCATTCTGCCCTCCACCTTTCCCTCTAATCCCAATCCCACCCCCAACTCCCCACAAATTACCATCCCACCCTCACCCCATCGACGGCCCAGATCCTCCCCTTTCCCCTCCCCCTTCCGAAATAAAAGCATTCCCCCTTTTTTTTTTTGGGTTAGCTTCAGCTTTGAGTTGAGTTTTTTTTTTCACAGCGAGCAACCAAACGAGCTTATTATTAGCTTTTGCTAAATGGAGGGTCCTTAGCTTCCCTTTTCTTCATATCATTCTTCATCTCTCTCTCTCTCTCTCTCTCGCCAGCTCAACAACACGAACATAAACTCGTTTGTGAATAACTGAAGCGCGTTCAGGCGAGTGTTTGTTTGATTTGATTGGTTAGGTCTGCTTCGTTTTTTGTCAAAACATTTGTTCATCTTCATGTATGATAAGAGAGGAATCGCTCTTGATTTTTGATGTTTTGAGTTTGCTGTACTGGAAGTGGAAGAAGACCCATTTTTTTTTTTTTTTTCCCTTTCGAGGGTTTTCACATCACCAGTCATGGTTATGGGTCCTGTTCATCTCTTCTATACGCTTTTTTTTGGTCCAAACTTCAAAGAGGAAAGATGGGTTTTTCATCTTTCTTTGATTGATTGGGGAATTGATTGCTAGGGTATGTTTATGGGGCGTTTTGGGGATTGTGGGTTGCTTTTCTCTCAATTTGTTGTTTCAAAATTTGATCTTTTACATGCTCTTTTAGTGGATTAAGAGATTTTGTTCTGTAACCAACATTTATGCTCTCAATTTCACTGGAACTTGATCACTGTAGTAAACTAGTAATTGTTGCTGTTGTTGTTGTTGTTGGCAGATTAAAGGGAATTCTATACTGTCTGAAATCTAATGACTCCGCCGCCACTTAGTGTTCTTGAGGAGGGTCAGGGTCAAGGCAATGTTTCTCTGGTGCCTTCTCCGGCGTCTCTGGAAAGTAGGAATGGTGCGGGACTGAAGGAGCGTAACTATATGGGATTATCGGATTGTTCTTCGGTCGATAGCACCGTGATCTCTAGCTTGTCTGAGGAGAACAAGAGCAGTATGAACCTGAAAGCCACAGAATTGACTCTGGGTCTCCCCGGGTCGCGATTGCCTGATAGGGATGATTCAAACCAAGGGAAACTCGATGAGAAACCTTTGTTTTCTCTACTTCCTTCCAAGGATTGCGCCGCCGCTTCGTCGGTGAAGAATGTTGTTTCTGGTAACAAGAGGGGATTTTCTGATGCAATGGATGGGTTTTCGGAGGTGAAAAATGCACCATTTACTGAAGGTAATTGGATGTTTACTGGAACTGGGTCTGATACTGAAAGTGCTCAACCTGGGGCACAAGGAAAATTTACTTTAAACGCGGGAGTGAACTCGACGATATCGTCTAGGACTACTTCGCTTAACTTGGGAGTTAAATCTGTCTCTGGTAATGGACACTCGGGGGCGGGGGCCGACTCGGCGATGCTGAATGAAATCGTGCCTTCAAAAGGACACGAAAGGCCCCGAGGTGGTAATGGTAATGGCAATGGCAATGGCAATGGCAATGGCAATCAGCCTGCTGCCAAGTAAGTTCAATTATGTCAAAGAAAGGATGTGGTGTATATGAATTTAGGATGAACATGCGCGGACTGATTGTCGTTCGTTCCTGTAACTGTAATCGCAGGGCACAGGTTGTTGGTTGGCCACCAATTAGATCATACAGGAAAAACACATTGGCCAGCACCTCAAAGAACAATGACGAAGTGGATGGAAAGCCTGGTTCAGGTGCTCTATTTGTCAAGGTCAGCATGGATGGTGCTCCTTATTTGCGCAAGGTGGATCTTAGGGTTTACACCACCTACCAGGATCTCTCTTCAGCTCTTGAGAAGATGTTCAGCTGCTTCACTATAGGTGACCTAGCTCCATCTTTTAGTAATTGAAACTCAACTCTTTGCTGTACTTTGTTTTAATTTTTCTGTTTAAAGTTCGCCTTTTAAGTTGAATTTCATTCCACACTCATTACTGCTGTGCGTGAATCATTTCAGGTCAATGTGGTTCCCACGGAGCGCCGGGGAGGGAATCATTGAGTGAGAGCAAGCTGAGAGACCTTCTGCATGGATCAGAGTTTGTCCTCACCTATGAGGATAAGGATGGTGACTGGATGCTTGTTGGAGATGTTCCTTGGGAGTGAGTTCTGCTCTTTCTATTGTCACTGGGGTTTTACTTCTCATTATTTCTTGTTATGTTGCTAAAATATAATGCGAAACACTACCCCATGATTCCTAGTTGTATACAAATCCGCGGCCCAGCCGGAGAATTGAGCATGAAAGGGATCTCCTTATTTTTAGATTGTCATTCGAGATCTGCAAAGTATTGCTTAGGAAACCATGGCATGCGTAGATATATTTGCTGCAAACAAAGGGCCATAAGGTTCCTGGCTTCTTTAGCCTGTAGTGACCCACATATTTGTTTTTTTCCGCAAATGGACTAAATTGTTCCAACCTACCAAAACAGTAACATTAAATGTGCAACGAAGAGGACAAGAGATTAAACTCAAAACTATATGACGTCCAGTTTGGTTAATACATTTGAAAAAGCCCTGCATGCCGTTTCTCTGTCTGATATGGTAAACCTGATGAATTAAGGTGCGCACTATTGCAGTATATCCTACATTATCGCAATGAATAATGTTATCTCTAATTGAAGCTACTTGTATCATGAAGGGACGTCTTGTGCTTGGCTCATGAGATTGCATGCCACACTATTGAATTGGTTATCATGCTTGTATGAGAGCTATTTGGTGCTTAATCTTTTTAGGGTTTTTTTGGCTTGTATCTTTTGTGTTGCATATCTCAATACTTTTTCGATGGCCGTATATGACATCTTAACTAGCTAGGCAGTAATCTTAGAAATAGAAGATTGAGGCTACACGCTAAAAGATTGGAGAGCGGATCCTTGGTAAGAGAACTGAATTTTAAATGATGGCCATTTTAATGTTCCCATGTTTCTTGTTTTTGTTTATGTGAGAAGGTATAGGGTCTTCTACTGCAAAATTAGATTTTAAAATCACTAGTTTGCAGGCTTATTGTTTAATTTCTTGTCCTTAGAACCTGATATGCACTCACGCGATATATTTGTCGTTTATATTTTTTCATTCCCAGTTCTGAGGGCGTTGTGCTAGCCCTTCTAATCTTGACTTGTACTTTTGACAGCATGTTTATCGATTCCTGCAAGAGGCTGAGGATCATGAAGGGCTCTGATGCCATTGGCCTAGGTTTGTCGAATTTTCTTTTATTGTCAATGTTTCATTTCCATTGACTATTTAATTAGAATGTTTTAAAAGACCGTTGGATTTCAGTTATTGTTCTAGTGAGAGAGGCTATTAATTCAGTAAGCAGCTCTATGCGACTGAACAAAATATGTAGCATCATGGCATTGGGTTTTGAAAAAAGATCCTTAATTGTGCAGACTTGGTACTTTGACACTAACAGGTCCAACGCGATCTTAGATTAATTTATCATATTTTCAGAGAGTCCAGGAACAAATTTGGAAATCTGTCATGTTAGGGCTACAATTTCAACACTAAAGCTCTATTAGCATTATGGACTACTTATTTGCCCTCCTGACAATTTGAACACTTAATAATATCAATTATTTTTTATTCCGCTTACTCTTAAGCTATGATCATGCAAATACTTTTTTTTTTTTTTTTTTTTTTTTTTTTTTTTTTTTTTTTTTTCCTGCTTCTTCATGTTATGTACAATAACAGTTGTAGCCTAAAATGGTGAATTTAACCTTACATGGAGATACTTGAACTCAAGCTTTCAAAGAGAAGGGGAGGAAAGTTGATGACAAGGGAGTTTTGGTGGTTCTGATTTCTCTCACATAACATATTACTGCTTTATTTTGCAGCTCCAAGGGCCATGGAGAAAAGCAGGAGCAGGAACTAGTGTCTGAGCCTGGTAATTGCCTTCTGGCTTGCAGCAACGGGAACATGTCCAGGCAAAGTCGCGAAAGCTCATTGCAGAGATCGCTGGTGGCGGGAGGAGGAGGTGCAGGTCAGGAGGCAGACCATGGGGAAGATGCTCTTTATTTTAATTACATATTTTATTGCCTGGAAGTTTATGTTGTTCATTATTATAGTAGTACTTCTGGAAAGACTTAAGTGAGTATTCTGAAGTTATTTACCCAGTGTTTGGTGAGCTCCTGTTGCCCAGCAGGTACTCCATGCCTGTAAAAGTCCTTTGTGGCAGACCTGGTTTTTATAAGTGTGTTTAATTAATGACAAGCTCAAGTTATGTTTTTCCATGTACAACTCTCTTTTTAATGTTTTCTTGTTTACTTACTGTATCTCTCACTTGTGAGAAACTCATTTTCTTCATCAGATGCTGTTGGAACAAGGTTTTGATTGAACAAAGTGATTTTTTTTTCGGTTTTGATTGAACAAAGTGATTTTTTTTCAGTCTTGATTGACTGAACAGAGTCCTGTTCCATCAACGAAGACCAGATGTAGTTCATACTTCCAATTTTGTAGGGAAAAAGTAGACTTTCAACAAATGAACCAAGGGTTTCATACTTCTTTTTGGTAGACATGGTTTTCACACTTTTCAGCGACTAGAGAAACTTTCTCAGTGGTGTTCTATTAAAAAAAAAAAAAAAAAAAAAAAATAGAAAATAAAAATGAACAAAAAATTTAGTGACTTAGATTAGTAAAAGTGAGAACAATAATTAGTTGGTTCGAGTGACAAGGGACTTGGATCCCTTTAAGCTTGCATATGGAACAAATTGTGTTTGGTCGGGATCCAAGTTCCTTGATTCAAAATTAAAAAATGGCTTAATTCAAAATTAGTTGGAGTCAGCAATATAGATATGAAGCTCTTCTATTGTACTAAGTTAAGTTCAATTGATCGCGTGCCTTTCAAATCCTTCAAATCCCAATCAATTTGTCCCAAGTTAACTTCAATGCACCCACTACACCATTTATTTTCTTTAGTTTCTTTTGAGTTAGGGGCAATTATAAATTGTCTTTGAAGATGTTCAGATCACCACAATCGCTCTTCTCTAATTTTTACTTCGATTAGTACTGCCCCTACTTTTCTTACTTATTTTTACGAGCTTTTTCATACATTCACTTTATGTATTTATTTCTTTTTATCGCTGAGCATACTCTTCCATAAAACATAGTAGACTTAGTTGCAGTTGTATGAAAATTTTCATTTCTCGCTCGAGTTCATTTTTTATTTAAAACCTTAAATATCTGGATAGGCTTTACTAGGCCCACATACGTATTGAAGCCCAAGACCATTTCCGTAAAATCACATACGATAAGAGCTTTTCGGCTTTCGGTACCTAAACTTGAATCTACCAATCCATCAATCGATCGATCGATCAACCACAAAACCCTAACAATCCCCAATTCCTGTCCTTGAATTTCTTCTCAATCAAACCCAGCAATGGCTTTACGACTCCCACTCTTCACTCCACCAATCGCCCCAACAAATACCCACAACCGCCATCGACTACTACCCTCACAAATCCCTCACAAAACCCCTAAAAAATTCAATCTTTCCTGCACCGCCAACACCAACAACGACAACAGAGCGAGCGAAGCGGATCTCGCAGTGGACTTGGCATCAGAAGTGTCGAAGATGAAGGCGCAGATGGTGCAGAGGAAGGAAGCGATGGAGAAGAGCAGGGAGGCTCTGTTCGGGGAGCTGTGCGCGTACCTCGGGATGCGCGAGGAGGAGATGAGGGGGCGGTGGAGGAAGATGGGCGAAGAGGAGAAATTGAGTTGGGCGAACAACTTTGTGTCGAATTCTGAGTGGGGAGAGGCGTTCCGGCCTTTGTCTTCCAAGTCCGTCAAGGAATTGGTGGAAGAACACTTGGCCTCGCAACGCTCGTCTTCAATTTCAATCTCTTCTTCTTCTTCGTCTTCTGATCCTAGTTTTAGTTCAGTGTTTGGGATTTCTGGGTTGAAGAGGCTTTTGGGGTTCTTGGAGAACAACAAATGAAGTCGATCTTTTTGTAAAATTAATTCCCATGATTTGCTTGCCTAATGAGCATATATTTAGTTAAGATGAGTGTTATCTAATACTGATATCTTCCCCAACTGGCTAATTAATGAAGTCATACTTAATAAATATGATATTATTATTTTATTATTTTTTTTTTCACGTAGCATTAGGTGTCATGTTGAGTGTCAACTAACCCAGACTAGGGCACTATTGCATACTTGGTCACCTTCTCAATCCAAGCTCCTAAATCATACTATTGAGTTACAAGACCACCATGAAACCCCGCTCTGTTATCCCTCTTTATATATCACACATGAAATGAATTACAACCACAAGATCATTTGATCAGTACATATCACGAGATACTCACACATTCACATATTACATGAATGACACGTGTCCACAACCTCAAGAACACAATAACCACCACACAGAAACCTCGAGATGCATAACACCACATCACTAGTGATTAACTCTAATATCCCCCCTCAAACTAGGAGGGAAAGAACGAACTCCAAGTTTGCCCCACAAAAATGCAAACCGAGATACCGCAAACGGCTTAGTGAAAATATCTGCAATCTGATGAACAAGTCGGCCGACAAGAACTTTGTCACGGACAAAATGAATATCAAGCTCAATATGCTTGGTGCGAGCATGATACACCGGGTTCTTAGCTAACGAAACAACACTCAAATTATCACACCAAACAGTTGGAGAAACAGTAGTAAACACAGTTCAGTCAATAACGACTGCATCCAGGAGATCTCGGCAGTAACATGAGCTAACGCTCGATATTCCGACTCCGTGCTAGAGCGAGCCACAACTGACTGTTTCTTAGATTGCCACGAAATCAAATTCGGACCAAGAAAAACACAATAACCAGCCACAAATTTTTGATCATCGGACTGGCAGCCCAGTCCGCATCCGAAAATCCAGTAAGGTATAAATGATCCCCCTGTTTGAAAGAGATACCCATATCGACAGTACCTTTCACATACCGTAATACACGCTTCAAAGCTTGCCAATGTGTTGTTGTAGGTGACTGCTGGAATTGACTTAGCCTGTTTACAATGAACGAAATGTCCAGTCTAGTATTGACCAAATACTGTAAACCCCCAAGTGAGCTTCTAAACAGAGTATTGTCATGGAATAAAGGACCACAATCTGAAAAAAAACAGTTTACCAGGAGAGAATGCACTACAAAAAAATGATGATTTAAAAACGAAAAATTTTGTCTCTATACCTTGTGTTTTCTGTTGCTAAACGGTTTAACAACGGAATTAGAAACGGAACAACATCTGTATCTAAAATGCTCGATGCTAAATTTAGTAGCGGAATTTCAATATGTTTCTAAATTGGCAAAACACATTTTTTGGTCCTTGAACTTTGAGACTTTTATACTTTTAGTCCTTGAACTTTTATTAGTGTTAATTTGGTCCCTGAACTTTCATTTTTGTACATTTGGTCCCTGAACTTTTGAGTGTTTTATGCTTTTGGTCCTTGAACTTTGAGGTTTTTACGTTTTTTTGGGAAAATTAATTTTTTTTCGGCTTTTATTGATCGATGTGAGTCGTTCGGCTTAGTAGTATAAATCATTTACTCTTTTTGACTAGTCACACGTTACTTTTATTACCCACATTTAGGAATTTAACACTTTAAATGGTGGAAGGACTAAATGTAGATCTTTGTGAAAGTTCAAGGACCAAATGTGTAGAAATAAAAGTTTAGGGACCAAAAGCATAAAAAACACAACGTTCATGGACCAAATGATGGGTTTTGCCTTCTAAATTTAGCAACGGATAGTATGTTGCTATCCGTTGCTAAAAGAAGGTATGGTTTCCTCCGTTTCCAAAACGAAATTAGCAACGGACTGAAATTATGTTTCCAATGTCGTTTCTAATTAGCAACGGATTTAGAAACACAATTGTGATTTTAAGGTTTTGTTTTCCGTCTCTAATTCCGTTGCTTTTTTTAAATATGTTTTTAACCAAATAAAAATAGCAGAATTACAGAAAAAATAAATTCAGGATTTAATAAATTTCACAAAATTATAAAATGAATTTCAAAAATATGAATTTCATAATTTAACCAAGTAAAACATTGTAGTCCAAAAAATAATTTACAAAAACATAACTAAACCTTATAATAGAGATACACAACAATAAAAAAACTTTACATAATTATAGAATAAGAAAGAAAATAAAATAAGGGACTTGGCTATTGAAACATGTTGTTGAAAACATTAAGAGTGTGAAGTTTTATTAGAAAGTCTCTCAATCTCGTGGCATAGGACCTGTAATGTTGTTCTTCTACAAGAGCCTTAAAACATACAAGAAAAGTCTTAATTAATCATTAAATCTACTAAAAATATATAATTAAACACAAGTTTGTAATGCCTAAAAAAAGAAAATCGAATAAACCATAAATTATATCCTTACCCTTGGTAGATTAGTCATGTTTCATGTAATTAAAGAGAGAGCATGAGATAAGTTGGGAGTCCTCCTGCAACAATATGTCATTAAAGTAGTAAGTTTCATAACAGACTCTTCAATATAGTCTCTATATTATAAAACTTACTACCTCAAATTCATATACTTATTTAGGGGAAAAAAATAAATAAATTCATCATATATAAGTTCTCTTCTCATTTAAATCAAACCACAAAGAAAGAAAAATTCATTTATAAAGATGAGTCGAGATCTTTGCAATTAAGTGAAAACACCTAATAAATGAACACAAGTACACTCATGCACTCAACTTAAAAAGTCACATGTTCTCTTGTCATGTGGACAACAAGCAAACATCGGTGATTCCGTGCATAGTAGTTCTTTTTTTTGCATAAAGTAGCATAAGATAAATAAGATGTGAAAATGGATTCAATAAAAAGAGGAACTAAGACATGCACCTAATTGCAACACTTTCATATGGCACACAATTTATTTCACAATTGAAACCATCATTTTGTTTGGCAATCAAGTACATGGAACATTATTCAAGTTCAAGGTCAGGAACCAATACGTAAAGAAATGTGAACTAGTTGAAGCAGTTTGCATTGTTGATCATGAATCCAACTTACACTCATTAAATAATGCAATTTCTAAGCAAAAGCAAAGGTATATCAGAGCATTTATTAACAAAGAAAAAAGAGGAACAACATAATTGTAGGTAGGATTGTTTATTAAAGTTCCTAGTCATAGATACATTTTTCCACAACATTGTTTTATATTTTTACACCCACTTTATCTATGTATGGTATAATTAATTGAATTAATTAGCACCATTACTTGTATATATATAATACCAACCAATTACATACTAGGTAACCGAAACTATAGTTGTTCGCTGTGTAGGTTGATCTAGGAAGATCAAACTGATAAGAGTCTCAATAGACAAAATGATTGAGAGAAAAAAATAGGGGGAGGGAATTGTGTGAATGGAAAGTTAGATGATTCTAACTATTCTTCTCCGTCACCATCTTTCATTCTATTTGTCTCAAAGCACTCCAAACAATAATAATTATTTAAGAAAGTAAAGAGCCATGAAGCACACAAATTGGTATAATTTCTTATACTTGACAATAACTATTTTAAAAAATCCTTAGAAACCTCTTTAAAGAAAACGAGAATATCCTTTTAACAAAAAAAAAAAACTTAACAAACAAAATCATGTTTCTAGATATATATAAGATATGAAAATGGATTATCTCATGGTAGTCTCTTCATACATTGATATACACTGAACAACCCAATTTCACTTAGCTAACAAAGACCTCAAATGGCACTATAGCGTGGGGATCTCCCAAGTGATTCAAGAATTCAATGAACAGAACAATCAAACAATAAATAATCAAAAACATGAAAATTCAAACATCATACAAGTAAAGGCCATAAAACAATTAGTATGCAAGTCTGATTATCATATCAACGAAAAATATGATAAAAAATAATAGAACTTTGTCCAAAAGAAGAGACTAAACAAGAGAGATACTTGATTCAATTCCAAATTTAAAAAAGCTAATAATAGAGAGCAAAGAAATATGAGACCATAATTAAAAAAATAGAAAAGAAATGACCAATTTTAGAAATTACCTGCCCTTGAGATTCAATTCTAGAAAATATTTACTTCATTGTCAAAACACCATATTTGAACCTATCGTTCTTCACCTTGTTACGAGTTGCAAGATAATATTAAATAAATGGTAGCAACAAAGACAATCAAATACACCATAAATTATATCCTTACCCTTGGTAGATTTGTCATGTTTGATGTTATTGAAGAGAGAGTATGAGATAAGTTGAGTCCTCTATCTTTGCAATGCCATTAAAGTAATAAGTTTCATAAAGAACTTTTCAATATAGTCTCTATAGTATACAACTTACTACTTCAAATTCATATACTCATTTAAGGGAAAAGAAACCAAAAATAAAATAAAATCATCATATATAAGTTCTCTTCTCATTTAAATCAAACTATAAAGAAAAAATCCTTTATAAAGATGAGTCGAGATCTTTGCAATTAAGTGAAAACATCTAATAAATGAACACAAGTACACTCATGCACTCAACTTAAAAATTCACATGTTCTTTTGTCATGTGGGCAACAAGCAAGTATAGCGTGAGGATCTCCCAAGTGATCCAACAATTCAAAAAACAGAACAATCAAACAATAAATAATCAAAACATCAAAATTCAAACATCATACAAGTAAAGGCCATAGAGCAATTAGTATGCAAGTCAAAAAATAGTATAACCATGTCCAAAAGAAGAGACTAAACAAGAGAGATACTTGATTCAATTCCAAATCTGGAAAAGCTAATAATAGAGAGCAAAGAAAGAAGAGACCATAATTAAAATTTTTTCTAAAGGAGTGGTAGCAACAAATACATTTTAACAAGTTAAGAATGATATTCAACTCACAAAGTGTAAAACTCAATCAGTTTTAAGTTTCTTCACCCAACCTAAAATTAAGAATGAAATGAGAAGTCATACATGTGTTGCTCTCCTTTACACATAGAAAAAATAGTTTGATCTTTATTAAATGGAATATAAGAAAAGTAATCTTAATTGAGAAGTTGTACGTACAATCAACAATGTGGAACCAAGTTATGAAACATCATATGACGGCACATAGATAACGACATTGTCTGCAAATGAAAAAAGAAAAAAATTAAAAATAACACTTGATGCTTAAAACATTAGACAATAAATGCAACAAATTAGAAAAATAGAATAGTTAAATTCATCTACTTATTAGAGACTCTTTGTTGATAAAATAAAATAATGTGTTCCGAATTCTCAATGAAGTAAACATAAATTGCAAACGTTGACACAATTATCACTTTCATGGATTGTAGAAAAATAATTAGCTAGAAAAGCTTCGCCGATCTTTAACTTGTAAATTCCATCACAAAGAAATTTACGACAAACAACAATGAAGCACCTCCAACTTAGAAATTACATGACAAGCATTCACTTTTATTGATGAGTTCAATAACTTAGGAATATATTTTTCTTAAAAGAGAAAACAAAATCATAATCATCACTATAAGAAATTGGTATCAAACTAATTTAAATCAAACACTACTACACGAATTCAAGTAAACACCCTAATTAACCTATGAGATTGTTCAAGTTGCAACATCAAACTAATTTAAATTAAAACTACTACACCAATTCAAGTAAACACCCTAATTAACCAATGACTAAATCTAATACATCATAAATTGTATCCTTACCCTTGGTAGTCATGTTTCTTGTAATTGGAGAGAGAGTATGCATGAGGTAAGTTAGGTTTTCTCCTACAACAATGTCATTCAAATATTAATAAGCTTCATAAAGGCGGTTCTATAGGTTGTACAACTTGTGCACCAATATAAAACCTTGACATGACAAAAGAGCAATCAAAACTCAAAGGTTTGGAACTTGTTTAGCTTCCTTCTATCTTAATGTATAGGCGTTTGTCACAACATTTCAATTTACATCTCAAGTACCTATTCACACTAAATAGTAAAACATACATATTGCATGCATCCAAAAGAACTTGAAAATAAGGTTGAAAACCACTTTATTGCCGCCACAAAGGAAACATGAAATTAGATGAAATGAAGTAATGGGCAGTTGTTGAGCAGCTGACTTTATAACCAAAAACAAGCAATCATTCAAATTAAATACCCACAAAAGAAACATGAATGAAATAATGGGTAGTTGTGAAATATGACCTTAGAAGGTTGCCTTGGTTGAATCCAAAGCTAGTATTGACAATCCCACTACCATTATTCAAGAAATTGAGAACGCCTGTTTGTACAAAACAAAGAGTGAAGTTAGATAGACAATTGAAACAATAGAGAAAAGGTTATGCACATACCTTGCAAAAGAGTGAAACTCCTCTTCAGAATCGCCGATCTGTTAAATATTATGATTCAAAATAGCATTTGTATTAACTATTAGTAATATTCATGAACTCTTTGGAGGCTTTTTACATAGTAACCAATGTGTGTTTTCTTTTTAGTATCAGTATACGTAAAGTTTCGACACTTCTCTTCTTGAATTTTAAGTTTTTAATTAGTAATTAATGTTTTTTTTTTTTGAGTACCAATATTTTCACTTTTTTTTGTATTTTGTGTTGTTGAATTGTTTAAACTTACTATTGGTTGGACTTTTTTTTAGGAAACATTAGTCATACCTCGCAACAATATTGATATGTTAGAAAAAATTAATGCAAATGAAAAGTTATTTTTGAGTTTCATTAATTAATTTGTAGGTCTTAATTTGAAGTCGTGCTATTTAGTCAATTTAATCGAACACCTAAATTCGGGCTTGTCGATATATATGGATGAAACTTCTAATTAATATGTTAGGTGACTGATTTTTAGCCGTGACGAATTAAGACCTAAAAAGTAAAAAAAATTGAAGTCCAAAAAAAATGGCCCTCTAATAGAAATGTAGTTGTTTCACAGGCATCCCACCAAAATTTAATAGGTAACTTGGCATTGGACAAAAGGGTTAGACTCATCTCAATAATGTGACGATGTTTTCGCTCAGCTCTACCATTTTTTTCATGGGTATGAGGACACGGGTGTTGAAAACATATCCCTGACTGATCAATAATAGGTTTAAATGATCTATACTCCCCACCCCAGTCAGACTGAACACGTTTAATAGTGGTTTGAAATTGATTTTCAACAAACTTTTTAAAATGTAGAAAAGCATTGACAGCATCAGATTTCAATCGTAAAGGGTACAACCAAGTAAACCTAGTACAATCATCTATAAAATGAATGTAATAGTTGTAGCCACTGGGAGAAGTGACAGGGGCAGGACCCATAAATCTGTATGGATTAAATCCAAAACATGAATGTGAACAATTATTCGAAGACAAATCAATATGTAAATGAAGATGGTTATGTAGAACCTGTCGAAGAGCTCGTTGTGCAGGATGACCCAATCTATTATGCCACAAGACATATAGAATATTATTGGAGACAAGAAAGGTAGTAGACGACTCAACTGATGACTGAGGAGAGCTATGTACAGGCCACCATGAAGGACACCACGAAGAAGAACTTTACTGGTTGTGATATCCTTCACTAGACAAGAATCACGACAAAACTCGATTAACACATTGTTGTCTTTTGTAAGTTGAGATACACTTAACAAATTCTTTTTAATACTAGGAACACACAAGTGTATTGTCAAATGATGATTTCTAACTAAGAGAAGGAATCAATGCAGAACCGGTACTAGCAATTTTCAAAAATTGACCATTTCCAACCATTAAAGACTGATTACCTCCATAATTGAGCGGATTAGTCAATTGTGATTGATCATAGGTGATTTGTGACGAAACTCCACTATCCATGTACCACGAGTCTGGAACAGATTCAATATTACTCAATAATGATGTCTGAGGGGAAGGATGACCAGAGAAAGGTCTCTGAGGAGTAGACTGTCCAATCTGGGTAGATTGTGAACCCATGTAATTCATGTCACCCCTGAAATAGAAAACTGCTGCAGAATGACCAAACTTACTACAGATCTGGCATGTTGGACGACTCGTATTTGGAAATCTGAAGCCTCCCCGACCTCTGTTTCGTCCACCACTACGCCACGACCTCCAGATTCACGAAAACCACCTCCATTTGAATTGGATCCGGACTGTTCAGTCGATGAACCTCCATGATTAGTACCAGTAGAAGACTTAGTGGAGTGAAACTTCACCTCACCCGCATTTGCAGTCAGAGAGGTTTCTTGAATCGACAAGGAGTTGATTCCTTGATCAAGATGAACTTGCTCGAGTGTACTTTCAAACGTCAGTAAAGCAGGCTGCACTTCAGGCCAATCAATCTCCAATTGTCATTGAAGAATTGCAGTAATATGCAAGTACTCGTGATCAAGCCCTAATAATGTGTTGGAAATCAGATCATCATCATCCATCGGTGCTCCACCATGGCTAGACGATTTGCTAAGTCTTTCATCTTTGACATATACTCTTCCATCTTCATAGTCCCTTTCTTCTGACTATGGATTTGTTTCTTGATCACCTGGATTTGTGCTTTGTTGTATGTTGCACAATACTTCTCAATCGCCATCCACAACTCATGAGATGTATTTCTTTCTTTAGGCTTCACCACAGAAGTCGTCACTTTGGCGATATTGTGTTGATGAGCCAACCACACAACTTTCGATCTTGCAAGAACCAGTTCTTGAACGCTGGATTCTGTGAACCAATCTGCAAGAACCCTCTCTAGACACGGTAAGGTACCAAACAGATACCCATCCATATTTATACCTTCAACGACCGATACGATGACCGATTGCTAGAGAAGATAATTCGTTCGATCAAGTTTGATCGAAACACTTTGATTCCACGAACCACCGAAAGAACCAGTCGTACTACTATTCATCTTTGAATGATTTGCACTTTTTGTAAAGACATATGTTGAACCAGACTCCAGATCTTCAGATCTGAGCCCTAAACCTCCAGATCTATGCTCCATTTCATCAGATCTACCCGTCATGGTCGTAGATCTACTTCATGTAAACCTACGTACGTATCAAGAACTCAGATATACGTAGCAAGACGTACGATCTGTGTGAACTCCACTACAATAAAGCACCAATTCAGCAACAGACTAATCTGTGGCTAAGTTCGTATGATTTTATTGGTAAGGTTCCCTGCAACAAATCAGCGATAGATACAGTCTGTCGCTGAAGTCTTTGTCGCTGGTAGAAGTTAGGGACATATATCGTTTTCTGTTGCTATTAGCTACAGAATTGTGACAAACGTCTGTCGCTAAACAACAACATAATACAAATCATTGTTGACAGAATCCATCAAGATGAAGAAAGTCTGTCGCTATTCTTCATTGAACAATGACAAATGCTTTTTTAATCATTGTGATGTGTCCGATTAGGACATATGTTTTTTAACGGCCCAAATAATTAATACACGTTTAATTCTTTAAGCATGACCAAATGACCGTGACGTGGGACCCGCATCGAGATACGTGTCACTACCGAGGCACAGTGGTCGAGGTAAATGTTATATTTGTGTGTTGTATGCCTAATGTAATGTATATGTGTAGACTACTAAGTCAATTTTACGGGTATACAGATACCGAGACGAGCGGGGACTTACCTCGTGTTGCATGCCGACGTGGGCCCGAAGTAGCAGCTCGTGGGGTAAGCGTAATTAATTGATTTAAATTGTGCACTAAACATGAGATATTGGTGGCTTTGATGTGGTCACATATACATATATATTAAATGGGCCTAAGTTAAAGAAATCAAACAATCATCACTAGATAGGCACATAGATACACACACACTCATCTCTAGGAAGAGTGTCACACATTGGAGTCACTTACATGTGACACAAGGGACAAGTGTGGTGTTGAAGACCCCAAGAAGTGTCTCCAGATACGTGTATGGTTTGTGATGAGTGGTTCACATACAAACCATCCTAAACCATATATTAAGTCAACTAAACCTCCATTAGTCAATCTCTATCTCATTCTAGAAAAAAGAAAAAAAAACGAAGAGAAGAGGAGAAGAAGAAACCGAAGAAGAAGAAGAAGGAAAAAGGAGAAAGAGAGAGAGAGAGACCGAGATCGAAGAAGAGGAGATCAAGGTGAGTTGAGTGTCATGGCCATGGAGGCCTCTATGGACGGTTCGACCATGGAGGTTGAGAAGTGTGAGGAGGAAGATGGCGGGGGTGTCTCCCCCGCCATCGACTCCCGGGGTGGGGTTGGAGATGGGAGCCAACCCCAACTCCTCAAGAAAAAAAAATTCTTCAACCGAACGAACCGGGAACCGGGGGCCAAGCCCCCTGGGGCGAGTCAGTCTGGGGCCGACCAGTATTTGACCCGCAACCATGACCAAGAGACATCACTTCCAAAAAGCAAGAGCAAGCAGATTAATAAGAATCAAGATAGCTATGCAACAACGACATTGAACCTCCAGAAGAATGCATTATACAAGAAAAGAAGTAAAAGGTATAAAAGTAAAATTCAAGGCTCTAACATCGAGTAAAAAAAAAGCGAGTCAACACATCCATAGTAATTAGCTCAGCATCGATTTGATTGAGTTGTTATTGAATAAAATTAAAAATGAGTGAACTACATAACCAACAACTAAGGATAAAGCGGAATTGGATGTTTTGGCTAGCCTAATCGGATTTTAATTTGTCGTCAGATGATTTTGCATAACTATCATAAGTCAATGAGTTATATTTTGCATAACATCTTCAAGCAATGCCTCCAACTGCTCTACAAATTCCATGTGAGTTTCCTTACAAGTATCATAAAATTCAAGTCATCGCATAATGCAATGGTGGAAAGTTGTGAAAGATGCAAACAAATATAGAAACATCGTCGAGGAGACAAAATCTCGAGGCAAAAAGTATCATTTGGTCCTGAACTTTCACGTTTTCTTGATTAGGTCATCAAACTTTCATCAATTCACTTTTGGACCACTGAACTTTCATTTCCTCTACTTTTAGTCCTTTTGTTAAGTTGGAAAGTAACGGTTGCCGGCAAGTGGTTCACGAACAATTCACAACCGATTCATCAAACCAAATCGTTAACCAGCTTGTAAACCAATTTTCAGCGATCGTTACTCACCAATATAGCAAAAAAGGATAAAAATAGAGGGAAATGAAAGTTCAGGACCCAAAGTGAACCTATGAAAGTTTAACGACCAAATTAAGAGAAACGCGAAAGGGACCAAGTGATACTATTTGCCAAATCTCAACAATATCTTGTTGTGTACTTGTATTTATTCAATACGATTCTCTCAAAACATCGAATCCTCGACTTCTAGTAGTCGAAGAATCCTATGGTGAAAGGAAACCCTGAACTAACTACATCAATAAAACTAAAAAATAAATATAATAAATATGAACCTTAAAAATAACTCAAAACATGGAAAAATAAAATAATAAACAATCATGTTCATTGCTTCCTTTCTCACCAACAACAAATGCGAAGCTATATTTTTAAACGTATAGTCGGAAAAATAATAGAATAAAAATGCCAAACATGCAATTGTGGAACAAAAATTTGAAGCAAACTCAGACCTCGGGTCAAGTTAAAGCATCCCATAGCTTCCTGGAAATTAATAGAATTCATAAAACATGTTAAAAGCGAGAAAAGGCGTAAACATTATTCACAAATTCATCAAATCCATAAAACTACAATAAGGAGGGTACGCGCAACAATATGATAGAATATTTACCAAAATAGCTGCCCTGCACAACTCGATTAGCGAGACAAAAATCTTAGTTGTTCCTAATCAACAAGTTTCTTCTTTTTGAAGCATAAGCAACAAGTGTTAGGTTAATAGCTTATCTCAACATTTAAACGAGATAAAAGTGAAAGTGAGAGAGAAAGATAACAAAGAAATAAAGAGAGACCCACCAAGCTAATTAGGCGTGCATATTCATCTTTTGGATATAACATCCGAGAAGAAAAAAACATGAATCAAATGAAAGTGTGGAGAAGTTTTGGTCCACAAACCTCTTCTTCTGGGCGGAATGGAATCTCGGACCTCAAAGAACTTCAATAGCGACAACACCGGCCAACTGCAATCAAACAGTCGTAAGATCAATCAAACAAAAGATTCAATACGACAAATCGGTTCTCGATTTTCCAAGAAATACGATAGAAGTCGGCGTATGACGAGAATAAGGAACTGTTCTTGATGGGCTCCAAAAGCCCAACGACGATTTCAGCCCTTTGTTGGCTCCATGAGCTTGCTCGATGCATGCCTCATCCATCGAATCCGGACCTCCAGTCTTCGTCTTCACATCGAATGTCCCAAATAGAGTGCCATCCATCTGCACCATCAAATCAAACAAACATCTCTTAATCCTTGATTCACCGGAAAAACACTAGCAAACCAAAAAAAAAAAAAAAAAAAAAAAATAGAAAATGAGAGAAAATAAAAAAATGCCGGAAAAAAATGGAAAAAAAATCTAGAAAAATTAGGAAAAATTCTGAAAATTTACATTTTGCGAAAATAAATAGAAATTGATAAATTTCTAAGAAAAATAAAATATTTGAAATTTCGGACGAGACTTTTACGGGGTTTTTAACCTCGAAAAACGCGAAATTGGCAAATTGGTCTCGAATTCGATTTCGACCAATTTAGGAATTTTAAATAATTAATCTTGAATCTAAATTGATAAATTGTCAAATGTTAGGACCGTAAAGGAGCTATTACGGGGTGTTGGGTGCGTACAGTGGCGCGACGAGAAGCCGGATATCTTAGGAATTGTTGTGTATGTAAGTAAATCGAGTGAGACATTTATTTACATTTCATTCCATTTATTTATTCTTTCTCAGTTATTCTAACTGAATTTACCTTTGAAATCCATATGCTATGCCTTGTTTATTTCTCATTTTACGACGTTGCTCATAGCATACTCTATTGTTTATATACTATCATTGATTCCAATTCCTATACTTTGTCATGTTGATTGTTGTGTTTGGAAGTTAGTGAGATAGCATGCTATTAGGTTAGTTTGTTTATTTTGACTATAATCCTTTGTGCATTAGTATGCATTTACATCTCTTGGATTCTATTACCGAGTCATTATTGAAAGTGAAAGTGGTTTTTGTGGTTATGGTCATTTGATGATAGAAACTCAGCTTTCATACGGGGTCACTAGACTTTTTGGGATGTAGGGGATTTCTCCACTACCTTGCATAACACACGGGGTAACGTGCCTCGAAGCGGGGTAATCTGGACATCGGGGTTTGTTGGTGCAAGAATAACTTGGGTGAGCATGACGAGTTTTAAAACTCGGGTATGTTAGCAAGTATACATTCCGGTGACGACTAATTCACTCGGAATAGAAAAGGCATAATCGTAAGTACGACCTTTTGAAATTATGATCTAGAGCTCAATTTGTAATAAAATGATATAGAGCAGAGCTCAAATCAAATTGTAGTGGAAAGGCTGATGTGACGTAGCTAGCTCACGGCCGACCGACCCTAATCCATTACTACTTAGCCTTGAGTTAGTTTCATATTTGGTTAACTCAAGTATCTATTTGCATGATGTTTCTTTCAACATAGTTGCTAATTAAATTATGCCATTTGATACTTTTTGCCTGTTTGGGAATGTGGATCAATGTCTCTCAGTATTACTTAAATAATTTCATGTACTCACCGTCTAGTTTGTGACGGTGGGTGCAGATCAGTCGAGTAGCAGACCGGGCAAAGAGAAGATTGGTGACTACCTCTTGAGTGAGTGAAGGACTGCTACGACATATTTTCGTACGTTTTATATTCTTTTGTATTACATTTTCTATGTATATGATATTTTTCCTTTTGGGTTGAGTGATAGGAATATATGACTAGACACATGTTGTATATATTACCACTTTTGTTTATATATGCATGTGCTCTATATTTCTTGGTTTTTCCACAATAGGTTAGGCCTTAGGATCTAATTTCCACCAGTAACGAAATAAGACTTCCGCTGAATAAATTGTTAGTTTGAAAATCTAAAGTAACTCTGCTTTATAGACAACCATAGGTTAGTCAGTAGAACTAGCTAGTTACTGTAGGTAATATCATAATTGGTAGGTGTTTAGGTGTTTAAATAAGGCTGACTAGTTCCTTGTTAGGTCCTATAGGGGAGATTAGGGCTTAATTAGGGATTAGGGGCGGTGCCCTTATTTGGAGAAGGGGTCGTCACATGTTTTGCAACAAATTAGTGACAATTTTGACTTGTCGCTAATTTTAACTAAGTAAACTGTTAAAAAATCTTATTTTTAAAATAGTAAATACTAAAAAAGACAATAACCTGCAATAAATCTGCCAAAACAACTAAAAAATCTACAAATATTACTTTAATTGAAAAGATATTTATAAAATATCAAAAATTTTACAAAAAATGAGATTATAACATTTTACAATGAGATTACAATGTGTACAAAACACTCCGATAACATTCCTTGGATTCAAATCTAGTGTATCCCATCCAAATCCTGAGAATTAAAAGAAACATCCACATTATTCAATAAATAGACAAGTAAGCAAGATTTTCCAACACATAAAACAACATCACATCTAGAAAATTAGAGACATTGTTAAATTAATTGGTGAAGAATTTTCTTTATTTCATCTTGATGCAAGAAAGTAGGCAAATAAATATTGTCAAGTACCGAGGACATTCTTTTAATGAAGAAAGCTACAAAAGCTATCACACATGCATGGGAACCTTTGGCGTCCCGGCTCACTATGTGTCTCCATTCCTCAACTAGTCGATTCATAGAAGAAAAACAAAATTAATGGACCAATACGTGCACTAAGTACTAAGAAATGTGTGCAAAATAATATGGCAAAGTGAAAAGTGATAAGGTTTGGAGTGTATATGAGCAACACATTAAATTTGAAAAATCCACAGCTGATCACCAACCATATAAACCATATAATCCAAGTGGGAACATGTGAACAAATTGACATGAAAAATAAAACCTTAATAAAGGCAAAGTAAACATATGCATCTCTAATGTTAGTGATCAAGTACTTCGTAGAAATTTCCTACTAGACATGATAGATATTATTTGGCAAAAGTTTCCTTTCACCAAGCATCACAGATGAAAAATGCGATGGGCCAATTCAACAATAATATCTACGGCCAAGGTCCCTACTAATGTTGTTCCTCCCCTACATTCAGTGGATACAAAGATGAATTGATTTCTAAAGAACACTGCAGATTTTTCTATTTGCATTTAGATACACAAACTGACAAACTAATGTTGTTCGTCCCCTACATTCTTCCAATGTTCGTCCTATGACTACAAGGCCTAAGAATGACATCTTTAATTAAGCCCAATCATGTCCCACCAAAGAAAAATATTTTCACATGATACACCATAATATGTAAAACTTCATAAGAAACATGGAATTACCAGTAGAAGATATTCATCAGTGTCAAAGGATTACGAGCTTCTTCTAGGCAATTCAAGGAGATCTTCACGTGTATTCTAGAAAAATTGAAAATTGCATATGTTCAAAGATTAGTAGCATGATAATTTGTTCATGCAAATACAACATAGGATAAAAAGTAATGTTGTAGAGTATTTTGACAACTCAGGAGTCAATTCTACACAACAAATTAGTCTACAGAAAATCAAGAGAAAACCAACAGAATGTCAACAACAAAAAGTCAATACTGAAAATGTAGAAGTAGCACCAATTGTGATGGATATAGAAAGTTATATAGGTAAAGTTGAATAAAGCATGGCTGCATTCAATGCCATTTATTATGTATTGATGGTGTTATAGAGGGGCTGCATTTAACATTGCGGAGGCTGTGGAGTAGGGTGATGTCTCAAACTTATGAATACTGAAATCAATGACATTTGTTATTCCTTCCAATTAGTTAGGGATGGTTACATGAACCAAACTTTTTAATTGTGCTCATTTTACTTAGGTTCAACAATTCAAAATAAAGAAAAAGTGGCATATCATCCATAAATCAAAACACTAAAGAACTATGTGCAGACAAAACTAACATGTACTCAAAGAAAAATCTATACTTACTTTTTTGACAAGACAAAATTCTAGATTTGTTGAAAGAAATAATGTGAAAGGCAGTTGCCTATTCATCTTTGCAGCTTTTCTATAAAAATAAAGTTCTTATCAAATGCACAAGTAAAGACAAAAAACATGCAAAGGTAATAGGTTTTATATACTTCTAGGAACTATTACGTGTATGTACCAGTACAACATATCAAGTCTCGAAAAAAGATTTGTATGAAGGTATATCTATGAAAAGAGATTGTATGGAAGTATATCTAAAACAAGCTCGAGTGATCTAATTTCATCTACAAGGCAATAATTAATGTTATTTTTTTTTAGTTTTCCTGATTAAGAAACTAAGACTGATGGAGAAGTTATGGTAAAGATTAAGATTTGTTCCACATATTTTTCTTACTCTTTATCTTTGTTTTTATGTTTCTTTTTAGCATTAATCTAACTCATAATTTTTATTTGAACATGTTTGTATAGTATACAAGTGTTCCTAGGGAAAATGAAAAATTAAAAGACAGACTAAATTGCATAAACTAAAAATAATAGGAAAACCAATGCAATTTCTCACCTGCACTTCAAATTTGACCACATTAGGAGTCTTGGCGCCGACTTTGTCACTTTCAATGATTGCATATTCATTCCAAAATAATGGTTCATGTGGACTGCATTCTTAACCATGCAATCCGATGAACTAGAAAAACCTGGAAACCACCGGCATTTCATGTTGTAGTGTCCAATCTTCAGATAGACTAGCAATAATAAAAGTGGGTGCCAAGATTAGTCAAGCACACGCAAGTCAACAAACATGGAGAAATTATTATTAATATAGTAATCCAACATACATTCTCGTACAAACAAAGGCAAGCCATCGTTGTTTTCTTTTCTTTTTCTTGTTGTTCTACTTTCATGATTACTAATTGGTTGTTGAACAATCATCTCACAAAAAATTATATGGGCGACAACTCAACTCATCCAAATAGGCACTAATGGTTAGATTAAGATTGCTATGTTGGACAGAAAATGAAAATGCATTGAAATGACTGCTATGATTCTCAAATTTAAATATTCAAAAATGATTCACTTAGTACTGATCATGGTGGTAGCATGGGAACATACCAAGTTTATATAACTTTCTCAAAGAAAAGGAAAAAAAAACTAGGAAACCTATGAAATCACAAAGAATTCTAGAATGTTGAAAGTAAGCATAAAAAATTGATCATCTCATCAACGAACAAAAGGAAATAATACATTGGGCAATTAAAACCAACTAAGCATAAAAAACTCTAACTAAAGCCAAAGGAAGGAGCACTCGCAATGTTAGCATCAAAGATTTCTCGAGATGCTTTTAAAGGAGTTTCATCTTCTGAATAACACAAAGAAAGTTCTCGAAACTAACCAAGTAATGGAAAACTAAAAATAGAACTCCTACACCTACTATTCAACAAAGGTTTCTCTGTAAGTGGTTATAGCACTTGCACTACTCCTAGACCAAATGCTGTAAAGAGATGAATTCATCAAATACATCCATATGTTGTCCACTGCTCCCTTCAAGGAGTACACATTCTAGTTTTATGAAATGAAACCAATAATTCCAAAATATAAACTTAAAAAGGGAACTTTTGATTGTGTATTGTCCATATAATGGAAAGAAACAAGATATTCTTAGTAATATTAAACTATCGTAAGCAGGTACGTCGCATCGAAGGACCCAACGCACCAACAATCGAAAACCCCATTGCATCATTGCCTCATAAGCAAGGAACAAAAAACTTACAATATACGTAGCCATCGTTTCATAATTTGACAGCCAATCCTTTTGTGAATACTTGGGAATAACTTGCAAGAGGTGTCAACATATTACGCAAAAACATGTTAGCAAATTAAGAAAAGAAAAGAAAAAAAATAAAGTTTACTCATTTAATCATAGAATGATGAAACAAGAAAGTTCACAACATCACCTAGTCTTGACACTCCTTTCCAGACATGTTGGACTCTCAATCTTCCACATATTCAAAAAAATATGATGCATCTCTCCAAGTCTGCAACGTTAAATAGTTGAACCACTAAAAACTCACAACCAATTAAAATCAGACCTTTAAACATGCTCGCCCCAAGAACCAATTCATTCTATATATGGGCGGCAACATTACTATGACAAAAACGAAATAGAGCAATTAAAAATAGATCCTACAAAATAGACCCGAAAAAGTTTGAAACACGAGCAAATCACTCCTACAGTGGCGGTGGTCGCGGAGGTAGCAGAAGTTGCGACATAAACTCCTCACGATCGTCCAAAAGCTGTTGTCTACCCTCCGGCAGCTCTCTACGTGGATCGGTCCAATGTCCAAGGTGGTGGTCATCCAGGTGCGTAGACTGAGAAGATGAGTGTGGATCCGACGGTGATCTGTCGTTCGTCAAATGTTGGGTGTCAACAACGTAGACACCGTCCCGAATGTCGTCACGCTGAGGACCAGAACGCGCTGTAGCTGGTGATGGTGGAGGTCGCGGTGTCGGAGGCACGTGGCGCCTAATACCAAGGTGTTGCATCAATAATGCCTCCATACGTGCTAAACGGTCCTCCATCTCTCATTTTTCTACTCCGCGTTCGTATTTCCCTTTACATTTGGTATTGTCGTTCCATTCGCTCCTTCGTAATGTTTCTTGCAACCTCTTGTGGTCCCGCTGGAGCTCCTCTAACTCATGAGGTCCATACGCTGGTCCTCGAGATGAGCTTGCTTCAATTGAAGAGCTGATGTGACGATGATAACCTTGCGACCCTATTCCGTAGATACGATCCTTGACTTCTGGCAATACCTCAGAATAAACTACATCAACGTCAATGGGTGTGTCAGGGGACTCGGTGGACAATTCCTCCACTCTCCGAGTGAGTTCTGCCTGCATTAAATCAATAAAGTAATAGTTAACTTTATCGTTGTTTAAAATGGAAGTACTAGATGTGTTGTGTCGAAAAATATTAATTACATCAATCTTCGCTGATCCCTGATCTACGAAAGTGTGGCCGTCATGGCCATAGGTGTGGAGGTGTCGAAACATCTCCTGGCGTGTGGGACGACGTTTATGCTTCTTCTCCTACAAGCAAGTTGTAGGATTAGTAGTTTATCACGATTCCTTGGCTTAAACAAAATTAATTACATAAAGTATCATTAATTAAGTTAATTTATGTACGTAATCCGTACCAACGTATCACCATCCTGTCTTGCGGATATAGATCCGATGCTATGCAATGAAATACCAGTGCCTGGCCCTCCCACCTCGGAACGTCTATTCGTGCTCATCTGCTCGGACTTCTTCTTAAATGCTTCATCTATCGCTCGTGTTCTTTTGTAATGCTCAAACACCTCGTCCGTCAAGTAAATAGGTGTTCTTCTTTTCTTCGCGATTAAATACATATTGTTAGTGTACCGGATGGCTGCCTTCCGACACCACGCTTCGTATATCGCAAATGACATCTGCAAATCCCAAGTGAAGAACACCTACAAATAATATTCTCATTTTCATTACTTGGAACTAGTTAAAATAAATTCACCTCAATGGATGATGTGAATTTACTGACCTTCCACCTAAGCCAGTATATATCTCGTTGGGATTATGGAACATATTCCCATTTTCATCCTTCTTTCAAATATCCACTCTTGAAAACTAAACTCATCTTTCCTGCCGCCACAAAAGAAGGGTGTAACCTACCATTTCAACATTTAAGTTAGTATAGGAAAGCAATATTTTTATGGAATAAGTAAATATTGTGGAGATTAACATACAAGCCCGACTCAACAATGAGATGAATAAGAGGGTTTTCGCCTTCCGTAGGGGCAGTCGACGGTCTAAAAAAGTATGGGATATCCTCAATCGCAAGTGGTATCGATAAGCGTAACCTGTTAGTGGATGACCTCGCGGATGGAGTCCTACGTCGTGCTGGGGGTGTACGATATGTAGAGGCGTGCTGGTCGCCAACCCCAGGAGAATGATCGAGATGACCCAAAGATGAGTGTGGAGTATGAGGTGAATTGGTGCCATGACGTGAAGACGAGGGCTCGATACCATGCTCGGATGGGTATACATGTCCCGGAGGTGATGGTGTAGTGTGATGTGAAGAAAGGGGAATGGTACCATGTTAAGGAGATGATGTGGCATGGTGTGATGCCGAAGGGCTAGCACCATGCTGATGTGGATATGGATGCCCGAAAGGCAATGAGGAGGTATAATGTGATGATGTATAAGATGGGTATGGACGAACTAGATATGATGGACTGGTTTGATGTGGTGAGGGTCTGGTGTCCTGATGTAAGTAGGAATAATTCAGAAGTAATGGAGTGGTGTGATATGGTGAGTACGAATGAGTCAGATGTAATGAGTTTTGATCATCCAGACGGGCTCATACGGCATTGTGTGACAACGATCCCCGTCCAATGGTGCTCGTCTCCTTCGTGGCACCATCGATGTCCTCCATGTCCTCATCATCTATATTACCACGCCTTGACCTCTCGCCATATATAATTTTATCTATATCAAATTATTAATCACATAAATCGATTGATATTTAAAACAATCATAGAGATAGATGAAATTCTGCATAAACAACAAATTCTAAGCAAAATGTTAAATTGGAGTACAAAAACTCACTCCAATCACTCTAAGTCATCTTCGCTACCACTATCTGACGACGATGTGAACTCATCATCTTCTTCATTGTCTGCAAGTGTCTTAAATTCATCGTTGTCAGACACAATTTCACCTGTCGGATCAACTGCCGACGACGCTAATGGATCTACATCAACTTCCACGACATTGGTATCATCATTTTGGTCAGCTTGAAATGCATTATCCGTGACGGTCGTTTTTAAACTAATGACATTGGTTTCATCTACGAACTTTAGTTGAAGTTTGCATATTGCTAACCAATCACTTCGTTCTCTTCTCACGATAGAGGGGTAAGGAAGATAATATACTTGATATGCTTGCATCGCCAATATGAAGGGCTCATACCTATTGAATCGACGATTTTGATGAACTTCTACCAAACTCAATTTACGATGAAGTCGCGTACCATTTTGAGTAGGATCAAACCAATCACATTTGAACAACATTGTATGGAGCGACCCATCATGGTAATCAATTTGAATTACGTCTCGAAGTACCTCGTAATAGTCAGTGTCGTTCCCGCCTTTGACGCATACACCATTATTTTATGTTGTCTTATTTGTTTTGTATGACTGGGTGTTAAACTTATATCCATTAACGAGGTATGCAGGATAATTCGTGTATGAACGCATTGGTCCTTGTGAAATTTGACGAATCGCGTCTGGCACATCGTTTTGATCAGCCTGATATGTAACATTAAGGAACAAGATATTGCATGTTACAAAATGAAATGTGTGAATCTAAACCTCATTTCTTAGGCATATATAGAATATTACGTACATATTGCAAGAACCACGTTGCAAATTGTTGCTCAAGCCTGATCTCAATAGCTTGATCGGTGATGTTAGGTTCTCGCAAACGAACGATAGACTTGAATATGCTACGTACGAAAGAATGATACGAGATTATCAAACTGCATCAAAAAATTGTGAGAGGGAAAATCAACCTAAATTGTAATACCTTATAAACAGAACTACTTCAGGGCAATTTAGTAACACATATTGATGAGCTGCAACATACTCCTCGACGCGTGAGGTCTTGTTTCCTCACTTTGCCCAATGGTCGTCCGGATGAATGAAAATCGAGAATGCACCATTGTTAGCAACACTCGGACCTACCCCACTGACATCATTTCGTTGGATCCGTTCTGTGCGATCGATATGATCCTCGAAGTAGAAGGAACAAAAAGAAGTTGATTCCTCAACTAAGTAAGCATTACATATAGAGCCTTCAACTTTCGCCTTGTTCCTAACATTGTTCTTCAAATGCTTGAGATACCTATATGATGAGATAAGATATTTGGACAGTACGTCCGTTAAATTTGGTAGTTCTAACCAATATAACCAAATATATTGGTTATTCATTACAATAAATGTTTGTTGCTTACAAAAATTACCTTTCGAAAGGATACATCCACCGGAACTGTACGGGTCCGGCGATATGAGCCTCGTATGCTAAGTGTACGGGAAGATGCTCCATTGAGTCAAAAAAATTAGGAGGGAAGATTTGCTCCAACTTACACAATATTTTGGGAATGTTGGAGTGCAACAACGCAATTTGAGCCATATTAAGGTTTAGCAGTCGAGTCTCGAAAAAACAAACTTAACTCGCTAATTGCAATCCACACTTTATCCTCTGGTAGTTCACGAAAGACAATGGGAATCAATCTTTTGATGAACACATGACAGTCATGGCTTTTCATTCCAAACATCCTCAATTTGTTGGCGTCCACACATCGACCAATATTTGATACATATCCATCATTAAAGCGTAATTGTCGTATCCAATCACACAAGACTTCTTTCTTACATTTATCGAGTGCATAAGACGCTTTTAGATATGATCTGGATGCGGGGTCATATTCGAGGGAAGGTCGATTGCAAATTTCTTTTAAATCTAGTCTCGACTTTGCATTATCCTTACTCTTCCCAAGAACACTCATAATTGTATTGAAAATGTTGTCGAAGACATTTTTTTCGATGTGCATGACATCCAAGTTGTGCCTAATGAGATTCGTCTTCCAATAGGGTAGGTCTCAAAATATGCTTCGTTTCCTCAAACCTGAATTTTTTGCAATCTTAGAGTTCACCTCAGTGGATCCGATTTCAGTTACTTTCATCAGTCCTAAATCTTCAATTTCAGCCAAAACTTGTTCCCCAGATTTAATAGGAGGCAGCTTTTTCGACAAGTTGTTTTGCGCCTGAAGCCGGTATTGTCACTTCTTAAAGTAGACCCACGCGGTAGGAAGCGACGATGGCAATCGAACCAAAAAGTTTTTGCACCATGCTTTAATTGAATGCATCTGTGTCATCCATACAATACAGACAAGCTTTCTTTCCATGTATGCTCCAACCAGACAACATACCAAAAGCAAGGAAGTCACTGACAGTCCACATAAGTGCAGCTCGGAATTGTAAGTTCGTTTTGGTGGAAATGTCGTAGGTAAGTACTCCTTCAAGCCACAAATCTTGCAACTCCTTTATCAAGGGTTGAGGAAGACATCAATTTGATTTGTAGGATTAGTCGGACCCGGTATGATGACCGTTAAAAACATGAACTCCTTTTTCATGCACATTGAAGGGGGTAGGTTGTAAGGAGTAAGAATTACAGGCCACGATGAGTATTGTTTTCCGAACTGCCCGAATGGTTGGAAACCATCTGTACATAACCCCAAGCAAACATTACGAATTTCGGCGCTGAATTCAGTGTTCACGTCATTGAAATGCTTCCATGCAATAGAATCAAAACAATGTTGCATGACGATGCCGTCTGAAACGTGTTCCGCATGCCACCTCATGTGCCTTGCAGTCGCTTCAGACGCGAATAAACGCTGCAACCGAGGTGCTAGGGGGAAGTAATACATTTTTTTCGAGCCCGTGGCATGCCACTTCGTCCTTCGCAATTGATTTGTTCATATCTCGACTGACCACAAACTTACACGTCGTCAACTCTGAATCCTTATCCCAGTAAATCATGCACATGGACTCGCAACAATCAATTTGTTGAATTGGTAGCCCCATCCCTTGCATTAGTCGTTTGGTGTTGTAAAAGCTATCGACTAAACAATTGTTACTCGGCAATGCATCTTTACAAAATTGAAGAATTTCATCATATGCCTTTTCAGAGATGTGATGTTCTGATTTAATTTTTAGGAGTCTCGCAACCGCCGGCAATTTGGTCGTGTTCTCGCACCCTGGCCATAGCGGCTGACTTGCTGCATCTAACATATCATACATATTTTGCGAATAAGGATTTGGAGGTTGTTCCGCATGACACCAATTGAAACTCGGACCCGCCAAGTCATGCACCATCTCATGATACGATGTACAATAATCAGCTGCATGTGTCTCTTCGTGGTCATCATATCTCATCGTGTTGCTAGGTTCTTTATGTACATTTTGAGCGCAAAACAACAGTGATATCCAGGAACGAAGCCCCGACGAAGTATATGACATTCTACGGTGTCAACATCATAGTAGGAACGATTACGACACTTCGTATGGTTGCATGGACACCAAATCTTCCCCTCAGTGGCGAATGTCCTACAATGCGCCTTAGCATACGCTATGAACTCGCTTACGCCGTTATTGAACTCTCGTCGAGTATACCCATTTTCAATACGACTATACATCCATTCTCGATTAGTAGACATCTAGATCCTAAGTTTTCCAATCGATCAGTGGATAAATCTTATCTGATATTAATAATGAAGTGTATCAATTATTATAGTTTTCTTTATTTTCAAAAATTAATCCAAATTAATATTCATCAATTCCTAATATATATAATCTTGAGATTTCAAATATAGCTATGTACCTAGTAAGTTCTTTGTAAATGACAATCACAATTAATAAACAATATAAGAATGATTAATAACTCAATAAGACATCATTTTTCTATGAAATGCATAGCCAAAGAATAAGTTAAACAATGTATGCATTTATTAATTAATTGTTTATATATAGAGAACGATTGAGGTACTATATTGCAACTTTTTTCCCGATCTCATTTTTTACGAGTACTTGTCACCGTAAAAGGCATCGCTGCTTCGATAGAGCTTAATTCTATTGGGGTAACTTGAATTGAGTTTTGAAATTGCTTTACTTAAACCAAATTGTCATTTTTTACCAAACCTCACTTCATTTAGAACCAAGTTGTCCCTTGTAGTGTGGTTTTGGTTTCAAAGTACAAACAACATTTAATTGAATTCAGTAATTGCTTGTATGTACTCATCAAAACTACCTATAGGTTGCCCCAAACCACCCTTATAATATTTAAAATGTATTTATGTCTTTCTTAAAAAAGATTAAAAAAATATTATATGCAGCCTCCCTTGCAATAGAACTCTTTTTCAAAGTAACATTTTTTAGGAAAAAGAGGAGGGCCATGCCAAAAAAGTGTATGAATTACAAATCATAGAAGTACTATGTTACTTTATGTTTAGTAGAAACAGATGATTGTCGAGTGAGTTATATCATCGTGTTTTTGAACTACCATATAATATCTATACACTATTATGATGATTTATCAGGTTATAAGGTTCATAAACATTCAAAGTCGTTTCAAAATTCTAATATCGTAAATCACTAGTTCACACTCAACCAATTCAGCCAACATAATTGTTCCTTGGTTAGTAGGTTTGTTTCAACTAGTTCATTGGTTCAGTAAATTCAGTTTGACAAGTAAAAAAACCAAAACCACCCAAGTAAATTGGTTCAAATTTTAGGCAATATCCAAACAAAACTGACATATTTGCCCATCACGTATTTTTGGCAAGTACGTGGCTACTAGATTAAGTATTGAATTAACCTCATAGTTGATCTTAGAAAATAACTAGTACTCTCATTTCGATAAAGCAAATTGACGATAAACACTCCACTTATCCGACAACGAAGTCTACAATATAAGAATGTTCTTCCCTCACCTATCTACAAAATAGGAATACTCTTCCTCCACCTATCCCATATATGATATATCTTATTCCAACAATACAACAACAATCAAGAAAGAAATTTATTTCACTTTCACAATCTTCAGTACCTAGAAAATGAGTTTTATAAATCTCAATTCAAGGCATAGCCAATCCACAAATGTCTAACGTTGAAAACCAAAGTAAAATTCAACTTGGCCATAAAGACTGGTAGAGATTGGTTATGCCTATTAATCTTTTTTTTGGAAGTTTACATATTAATCTTTTTTTGCTCAAAGGGATAGAAATATTCTTCTCAACATTCTAAGCAGGAAAGTAATTTATATAGAAAGCTAATGGAAAGGGAAAAACTAAAAAATCGAAGCACACAAGAGGAATATATAGAATCAAACAGGTTTAGGTTTAGGGTTTAAAGAGATTGAACGAACCTTTGATTCAATTTGCTTTCACTTCTATACGGTTTCACAATCTTCAAACGCCGAACCCAACATCAAGAGCTTCTAAAAGGAATAATTATTAAAGGGTTGAAGCCAAACAAAATGAAAAGACCAAAAACCAAAATGAGTAGAAAAACTTGCCTGAATCACCATGGTCAGCATTGATGAGCTGCAGAGATACTCCTTTCCCTATCAACTCATCAACTCGAACAAGCTGGTCCTCTCCCTATCACAACAAATGAGATTGGATGGTGAAAAGGAATCAGAAGGGGGTGTTGGGGATGTTGATCAAAAACTGAAAAACATTAGACAATACCTTCAATGACCTTCAATGAGTTGAATATGAGTTTTGAGAAAGATGGGAGAATATAAGACCTTCAATGACCTGCACAAACCCAACAAATAATCAGTCAAAATTCATGCTGTGATTTGAGTACTGAACCATGTCTATAGATCTATCTAGCTACCTCACCTGATATTTGACTTTAGTAACAGCCCCTTTGTCGATGTCGCCGTACTCGAAGGAAGATGTTCTGGTGAGGGTGGCGCCGCTAGTGGACACCGCCTGCTTCTCTACCCCCCAAAACACAACAACAGAATGTAGGTTAGAGAAAGAAATAGTATTAACGGTCGATCGAATGGGGATAGAAGGGAGATTGATGGACCATTTGAGAATGTTTTGGGCAGAGGGTTCGAGCAGAAGGGTTTGCTCAAAGGGTCCGAGCACGTTTTCGACACCAGAGGGTCGATCAATTTGGGGGAGGGAGATTTAATGGAGAAGGGAGAGGCTCGCTTGATTTTGGGCACGGAGGCCGTAAAGATTTGGGATAGCACACCTGAGGGAACGTTGACACCAGAGGTGGCGGGGTCGTGATGCTCGATGGACACAAGGAATTCGCACCAGAGGGTTTAAGGAACTGTGTAGGGAAGACGATGAAACGTTTTTCTTCTTTTTTTTTAATTCCATTCTGCAACATATCAGCGACTCACTGATCTGTAAATCTGTCATTGCCATGTTGTAGTCACCAGATCGAACGACACGTGTTCCTATTCGTATATTGATGTTTCTCACATTGGGCGGGAATGTATGGGCGGGTAAAATCAGCAACTGATCTGTGACAGCCGTCAGTCTATCACAAATCTGTTGTTGAATTGTTGTTTTGCAGTCAAACAACTTATTTGATGGACATCTGTTGTTGATTTGTTGTTGTTTAGCAACAGATTCTGGATGTTGCTATTTCTTGTTGCTATTCCACCAAATTCTTGTAGTGCTCTCACCAAATCTGAGATCTCTACCCTCAGATTTATCATCTAGCACCTCGCCAGTGTTAGCCGCGATGCTTTGATACCATATTAAGTTACAAGACCACCATGAGACCCTAGACGATGAGAGGTTTCAAAAACTGAAGAAGATGAAGTGGTGATCTTATGATCACACTCTGTTATCCTTTTTATATACCACGCATGAAATGAATTACAACCACAAGGTCATTTGATCGGTACATATCACGAATACTCGCACACTCACATATTACATGAATGACACATGTCCACAACCTCAACACAATAACCACCACATAGAAACCTCGAGATACATAACACTACATCACTAGTGATTAACTCTAATACATACAATACATTGCAATCAAGTCTATCTATGATTGGGATATAGGCAAAAAGGCCATTTCACCCCCTAAACTGAACACCTAGAGGTATACCCCTTAAAATGATTTTTTTGACCATACACACCCTTTAAGTGAATAAACAATGCCATTTCAACCCTTCTGTTAACTTTCCATCCACTTGACAGTCATGTGATGATTTGGACTGATGATTCATCATGACTCATACTTTGTTTGAAACTGCGTTGACTCATACTTAAATAATATTTATTAATTTTTTATTAATTTTGAAGGGACTCTATGCCATAATGTCTAGCATACACAACAAATCGTAAACCTTAAATCAAGGAAATATCTTCAAGACCCCAAAAAGTGGGAGCCACCAAAGAATACGCTTGTTCACGACTTGATTCATAACAAAAAGAGATTTTCTTCTTTGCTACAAAGATCTTTTATGTTTCGTTTATTTTAATTACTCAATATAATTAATAAATACCAATAAATCATAATGAATAAGTAAATAAAAAATATTGACTAAATAAATAAATAAATATTAAATAATTTAAAAAATAAATAAATGTCAACGACCTTGTCGTCCAGTGAAAAAGCTATGCTCTCACATCTATGAAGTTGGATAATTGATTCTTAATATATTTAATATTAAAATTAATAAATAAAATAAAATATTTTTAGTTCGTGTTGTTGGATACCTCTACAAATTGTAACCAATAAAAATGTTTTATTTATTTATTTATTTATTTTAGCCAATAATTGTATTCACTTATTTGTTGGGATTTATCAATATTTAGTTTTCTTGGTATAAAAAGATACAAAACAAAAATATATATATATTTAAATTTTGAATCAAGTGAGGAATAAGTGTACTCTTTGGTGGATCCCATGTTTTATGATCTTCAAGATATTCCTCAATTTGAAACTATATGTGCATGAAAATGGTCCTAAATATAAAAAATAAATGTATTGTATATGCGTGATATCAACATTGTGCCCCTTTAAAATTACTAAATTTTAGTAAAAAATATTTAAAGTTGAGTCAACACGTTGAGTCATCAGTCCAAATCATCATCTAACTGTAAAATGGATATACAGAAGGGCTGAAATGGCCTTATCTATTCACTTAAAGGGTATGTATGACCCAAAAATCACTTGAAGGGGTAATAGACCCTTGATGTTCAGTTTAGGGCTGAAATGGCCATTTTGCTTAGGGAAACCCCTGGTATTTTTTAATGCTGACCTGCCAACCACACTACAAGCAAATTGATCATGCATGCATGAGTCATGACACTGACCTTTAAGAGGAATATGAACCTCTCTCTTTCTATAGGCATGGATTCCATGGATGTACAAGCATATGAAGTACTAATTGCCTTATACTAACATTATCCGTGGTTCTCTCTTTGTATAATTGGCGCATATCTTGTTTTTTTTTTTTTTTTTTTTTCAAGAGGTGCATATCTTGTGTTGAAAACTACATCAAAGTTCAAATTAATTGTGATTAACATGAAATAAGAAGAATAATGTAACAAGGGGATGTTGGGCTATGGTACAAATAAAGTAAAAGAAAAGCAGGAAAGCGAAACTTAGCATAGCATCTACTTTGATAAGAAAAGAAACTCTAGCCTTTAGCACATAATTCTCACAAAAAAAGAGCCGTTCTTAACAGATTTTGCACGACTTTTTGTTCTTTTTTAGAAGATTAATTGCTTTTGATAGTTTTATATATTTTATTTTCATTTCACTCGTAAAAAATGTTGTAATAGTTGACGATAATTCTCCAAACTTAACGACCTTCAACACTTAATTAGGTGTGGGGTTTTATATCAAAAGGCTCGGTACTAATTAAAGTGAGATCATCACTCTTCTATACTTCATTATGAAGTTTCAATTATGATGTAGGATTATTATTTTGGTCCACATATCCCAACAATAGGTTGGCTTACCCTCTTAGGTTAGAAATGATAGATGTGCCTATTAAGGTTTTAATAAAAAAGGTAGATGTCTAACTGAACTTATCTACGCACATGTTTGTGTACCCAATTTTTGTCACTACTTAGGCTCCCTAGCTAGCTAAATTATATGGGCCCTACAATATTTGGGGGCCCTATAGTTTAGGGCTTGCAATCATGGGCCAAAAAATTGTATGCAACATAAAATACAATTTTCTTTAGTTCGCTGTACCAATTATTATCGACTGAAATCTGTAAACAAGTACAGTGATATGTGAACCGTATGCATTAAGTTTCTATATAGTATCTACCACAAAAATTGTCACGTAAATTAGGGGCTGACATTATTGATTTTCTAAGTAAAAAAGTAGGGTTGAAATGGACTAGTACACATAAGTAACATGTATACATGTTCAATGAATTTTGATAAGTGATGTTACATAATATAATAAATAATATGTACATGTTAGGGGCACTGTCACCAAACGTGTCACATGTCCACATTCATCTGAACTTGATTCAGAACTTAGCAACATTACTCGCTTCAGGTACACAAAATGTGTACTCGTCTTTAAATACAATATTGCCCTTCATTTATTTGTTGCTTCAGATTGTGCAGCGTGTACTTGTAACCACCAATAGTTACATTGTGAAGAATCAACCAGTATTCTCATTAGTCATCAATACTCTTATATATGGGCCTATATAATAAGTTGTCGAGCCAGATCATAGCAGTTATTTTAGTTAAGCTCTGTTGACTAAATGAGTGTAAGTGTTAAACGTGACAACAAACGTGATTAGATAAGTATATTGTATACAAAACCAAGTTAAGTACGAAAAACTGAATAAGGGAACTATTCATATATATTAGGTCGATTTACCTAGAGTCACTGGTTAAAAACATTATTAATAGGAGATAAAAAGTACAAATAAATAATCCCACACCAACTAGAGTTGAGATGAAAGTAAGAAATCGCATTTCAAACTCATATGCCTTATCTTTCATCCCAACAAGTCTATGTGAGACTATTCTAAGATGTACTTTTCATCTGGTCAAGTATTGTGTTAGGTCCAAATCCAAGTCATGCAAGAGTGTGGAGAGGCTATTAGTTTTGTACTGTGTAGGCTTAAGCTTGAGAGTGGGTGTCTAAAAAAAATGTTAAGGCAAGATAGAGATCACGCTTCAAATTTATAAGTATTTATCTTTGATATCAACTAGTTTGATGTGAGATGATTCAATTATATCCAACACTCGTCTCAAGTTGAACTGGTTTTGCTAGTTAGTGACTCGCTTTATGTATATTTATTTATCTTCAACATGAAGATTTTTTTTTTTTTTTTAGGCTCATGTTCCTTTAAGTCTCAGCGGAGGCTTCTTTTTCTTCTTGGACTTCAAACCTCTAATGGGTTGTTATGTCATAGTGGGCTCTAGTACGGTGTAAAGTTTTGTATTAGGCCAAAATACAAGTCATGAAAGAGTGTAGAGAGACTATTCGCTAAGTCATAAGTGTAGTGTGAGGTGTGTACTCCCAAATGCAAGGTAAGGTAGGGAGCTCTGTATAAGTTGTTATCTTCTATCTCAACTAGTTAACAACAACATAGTTTCGATCTCAAATTAGTTGGGGTCGACTACATGGATCAAATTTTTTATTTCACTCAAAAAAAATTTAGTGCAATTGTTGGCGTGCTTTTCAAATCAAGATCACAACTAGTCAATGTGAGATTATTCTATTATCTCCAACACATCTCAATTTATGAATTTTGGATTTAGGGTTGTTTTAAAGTTTTTTTCCTAAGTAAAATAGAATATTTTTTTAGTTAAATTTAATTTAAGTCTTTGACTATGGATATAAATGATTAAAATACAGAGCGTAATTTTAGAAAAAAAAAAAGTTATGCTCGAGGAATAAAGACAACATTAGGCTTGTGTATATTATAGATTAAACTGCATTAATTAGTGTAAAAATTTCGACTTTAGAGGTACATTATTAATCTTCCCATTAAGTTTTTTTGGGTGAAAAATCATAAATGATCTCAAGCCGTACAAGCATGTTTGCACCAATATTTTTTTTTTTTTTTTTTTGAAAGGAGGGTTTGCAGCAATGATACTTTGATTTGTATACAAAGTTGACAATAAAGGAAGGCACAACAGAGAACTTATATAATATGGGTACCCACTATGAATTTGGCTTCATGTTTAGTACTAGCATTAAATCAGTGATCTGATCAACACCAGATTTTGTAGCCATTTTTGGATCTTTTCGAATGTAACACATATCTTTGACATATCATTGGTTTGCGAATGACAAAACATTAATATTTGTGTGATATTTTAGGGTAACGCGTTTGCATTGGCAGTCTCATCAAGGGCCTGATTAGAGAAAGTGTAAACTTACTTTGATGACTATAAATTAATTGGAGCCACTTTTTTCCTCCCAGGTGTATCTGTCGCTGCTCCTACATCAAACAATAGTTTTGCTATAAAGCCATATCTAAGTATAGCCTGTTGTTTAGCTTAATTATATAGAAAAATAATGGAGTTGCTTTAACTTAGTAAGCTATCCTCGAAATCCTTTATAGACTCAGTTTTTCCACACTTTCCACTTCCTGGTATTCATAATTAAACCTAGTGTTACATGAAGCAGTAGCACATAACTGATAACTCTATATATGTAATTGTGTTTATATATTTATTTATTTTACTCTCAAATGAATATAGTTATTTATTTTCGAATTGGGGTGATATATAATTGGTTAGGTTGGATACACTATGAGACATAATGTTCCTTAGCCGAGGTTTAAAGTTTGAGTCTTCACTATATATATAAAAACCTCTCATCATATTTAAGTGGTTGGTATATATTGAACAAGTCGAAAACATGACGACGACAAGAACTGTAATGATCAATATACAAACTAAACTTAGATTATTAGCTATGTGGATTCAATGCTTTCACATTCAACTCGATTTAATGCATGATCGATGTAATATGATAATATTTTGTTTTTATTTATAAATTTGCATACCAAACTCTTATATTATTTTTATAGGAAAAACTTGTATACATGTTTTCTTATAGAAGACTTGTATATATGTTGAAGTCAAAAAAAAAAAAAAAAAAAAAAAAAAAAAAAAAAAAAAAAAAAAACTTTTATAAAAGTTTATCTTGTAGTACTGTACTGAACCTTTTCAATTTTTATCACATCTAAGTTTTCATTTTCTTACCAAGCCAAAGAGAACAAATGGAATAAATAAAAGTATATATTGCAATAGGTGGATAACACGTACGTAGAAATTGGAAGAACGTACACGTATGATATATATGAGCCTTTCATATAAAATTTATTTGTTTTTTCATAGATATATAATATAGAATATTATTAAGAAGACATTACCATTTGTCTTCTTTTGTAATGGATGGCAGTCTATTAATGTCGGAATTAATGCTTGAAAGAAGAGCTAGCTAGCTAAAGGAAGCAGCATCCTTGCAAGCCCGAAACTTCACGTCGTTTCTTAGATGATTCCTAACATATAAGCTAAAATATTGGATCTTGTTATCAATCACCCAAAAAGTAATTAATGTCCATGAAAATTAAGATTGATTGTAATAAGGGCGCCATTAAATCAAATCAATTCAATATACCAAATTAGCCCACTGCTGGTTTAGTACGTGTGACCATGGGGTAAGTAAATGTGTAAGAGCTAGGTTAAGAGTTTAAGTGCCAAAGGGGGTAAGCAGATCTATATATTTTTTAAAATTAAATCGATATCAATACACCGAATTCCATCGCGAGATCGAAACTTATTAAAAGAAAAAACAAATTAAAGATATTATATGGACGCTTAATGTGGGGTGAAATGCAACATTGGGGATTTGGGGGGTGTATAATTTCATTATGTGAATTTTTTTTGTTTGTGAAGCGTCTATATATATATATATATATTAAGAATAATATACTATAAAATTATACTTTTAGAGAAATAATTATTTTCTAATAAAATAATTTTTTTGCGAGTAAATTTGTATTTTTGAACAAATTCTCGATTAATATTAATTGAACAGATCCAAGTTACCAGTCTTATCATTATATCCTTAACTTTGACAATGATTTTAAGTAGGTAGGTCATCAAAAGTCCAAGAGATTTAGAAATTCTTTACAAACCTAATCCGCCGTAGCCAAACCTTTTGACTTGTGACGAACCCCAACTATATTTTATGTAGCTAGCTAGTTCTCAATCCCAACAATCATTATTTAAACAAAGATTTATATTTACATACATACATACATACATATATACTGGTATACACATTCTAAAATCAAGTAGTCCACGAATGCGCCTCACTGATATTGCTATGACATCTCCACATTCCATGTGACAATGTGACGTCCGTTCCTATACCTAATGCTTTTCAGCTTTTGACTACTAATCAACACTAATAAACTACTCCTATGTACTAGCTATATGTTTAAAAAATCATTACTAACTAATTGCACTCACATTAAGCATGTTTGATTATATTTTCTTTTGAAAAAATTCGCCTGCTTAAGCAAGGTTATCGTGATAAAACTAATGAGGAGAACAAGTCGAGAAACTTAGGTACACAAATCGACTTTCGGTTCAACCACTATAGAGGTCACTCTCTCACAAGGATATATACACTTAATTAATCATGAACGAATGTCCATAGATGATCTCAACAAATTAATCTCATGAATGAAATCAAGAAAGAAAAGCAACACACAAAAAACTCAATTTGTCACTATTGGATCAACATGATATTCCTTCAGGTCATTTATATAAGTCGTTCTAGCAAAAATTTATTGTTCAAAATTGTAAGTCGTTTTCGAAATTTAATAATGTATTTATTGCATTTTTACCTATTTTACCCTTATATAATTCAAACATTTATGATTTTTCAATTTTTCAATTTGTTTAATGTCAAATGACATATTTGTAAATTGCACTTGTAATTAAAGTTGTCTTAATTCTTGTGTCTTTACCTCAAACGACTTATATAAATGAGCGGATCGAGTATTAGCTGATTAAGGTAGCTTATTTACCTAGTTTTCCACCAATAGAAACACAACTTCTGAGATAATTAATAAACGTGGTAGCCTGGTAGGTAACGTGGATTCTCCGTGCATGCAGCTTCATGAGTACAATTAATAAAGAAATATCTCCAACAATTTGTACAAAAATAAATTAAATTCTCCCTCAATGACTCCCTCAACTTTATTTATTTATTATGACATGAGAGAGCGAGAGAGAGATCTTCCATATGGGGTGTTGAAATGTGTCATGTGCAATGTGGGCATTCTATATTCAAGCTATATTTCTTTATATTTCAATAAGTGGGATTTCACCAATACAGCTTATTTCTCTAAATGACTTTCTATTCCATAGAGTCAAAGGGTTGTTAGGGGTTTTAATTACTTACATTACCATTTGATATTATTATTATTATTATTATTATTATTATTATTATTATTATTATTATTAGAATCTAATCTCGGGATCATTGTTCTCAAAACCTTCAAATCCCTAGAGCTAGCGTAGCCAAAGCCAAAGGCAGCTGTTCATTAATAATAATAGATGTATATATAATCTCTAGCTTTGTTATTTTAATACGCACATATAGTTGCTACTGCTATGGCTATAATATAAAAATCGTCATCTCACATTGCTTTCATTTCTTGCAATTCAATTAAAATTCAATAATTAATATATAAATGAAATGATCTCATTATTGTTTGATATTAATAATATAAATGCTTCAATTCCTTATCAATAACATCCAATAGTCGTAAATAAAATTGTTACTATTTGATATTAATTGGTTTTTGATGTCGTTATTTGATATTAATTAACAAAATAACCCTAATAGCACATATTTTTTTTACTTTAATGGGAGTTGAATCCACACTTTGTATTTTTGTCAAGTGATGTATTATCCATCTCAATATAGATACTTTAGCAATAATATAATAGAGTCCGCTACTATAATTATGGAACTTAACCTAAGAAAGATGTGCAATTATCTATGTTGTTCATTTCGATGTATATGCATCTCGATGCACATTTCGCGGCACAAACAAATTGCTTGTCTTTCCTAGGTTGCAAAAACATTTTTAATAAAATACTTCATCCGTTTCATATTATCTGTCACATTAAATTTTTTTTCTTGTTCCACAATATATGTCACATTAGGAAATCAAATGTGTATTTATGATCTTTTTTTCAATTTTACCCATAGTTTAAAGTTATGTCATTAATGCCAAGTGGAGGGTTCCACATTAATTTATAAAGCAAAAACTTAAAAAAAAATAAACTATTAATGAAGGGTAATTTAATATCAATGTCTATTTTTTAAAACTTTCAATCATTATCTTAATTCTCATGCACAAGTCTAAATACGATAAATAATATGGCACTGAGGGGAGTAGTTTTATTAATAAAATATATTTTTGACGAATCCTACTATAATTTTTTTACTATTGTATGTAAAAAAAACAAATATATTAAAAAAAATATAGAGATAAGCTATTGATTAGAGCACTAACGGCTTGTAGGGCCCAGGCCCAATTGAATAGGGCCCGTGGCAGTGGGACCCATTCAAATAATGAGCCCACTGACATTCATATTAAATAAGGGTTCATCATTGTCATGCAACGATACGCCGTATCATCAATGACTACCAATTTTAATATTGGAAGTACTATTTAATCAATAATTTAACCTTTTTTAATAAGAAAATTAGTACTACTCACCTCACTTTAATTTTTATTTTTGGAACCTTCTCGGAAAAAAACAAATCGAAAAGCAAAACAAAACCCCCCCAACCCTCTTACCCTCCCCTTTTGGCTTTGCTTTTTGGTTCTTCTATTCTAATCGATCTCACACAATAATACAAGTCAAAGAGTCAACAATCAGGACAAAAAGAAGAGCCTAACCACACGACACGTGGAGTGGGACACTCACATGATGATCCAAAAAAAGCCCATATTGCCACGTGCACAACTTTCCACGTAATCATCCGAGTTGGCGACCACGTGGACCAAGTCCACACAGTGTCTTAGATCCCAAGACAGATGAGGCAGAGTCAAACCGCGAGAGAGACCGCCACAAAAAAAAAAAAAAAAGAAGGTTTATTACTTTAAAACAGTAAATTACTACTACTGTTTAGATTAATTTGAGGTCAGATTGAGGACCGTACAGCCTAGAAAATGAGGGAAATGTGGGTAAAAAAAAGGGTGAGACAAGTAATTTATGATGGGGTAATAATTTAAAAGTGATTATTAACCGAGTGAGTGAGTGAGTGAGTTGACGCCGTGTGGGTCAATTAGCGCATTTACCGAGGAAAGAGTTAACGGCGTCAGAGCTTACGTGACCGTCGGAATTATTGACTGCAACACTGTCAAATCAATTCATGCATACAACACCGTTCCTACTCCGTGATTCTCTTATTATGGGGAAGGTGCTTGATACTGGGCCCACTTCCTTTGCAGTTTTTTTTTCACATTGATTTAACGGACCGTAACAGTGAAAGTTTGAAAAAGCAAGCACGTGAGCTGCACGCACGCTATTCTGCTCTTCAAGCATTGTGATATCAAAGGTACCAAAGCCTGGTTTGGTTTGTTTAATTCCCCGTGAAAGATTATTTTTTCATATTTAATTTAATTTTAAACATGTAAATAAGTTTTAAATTTTTAAATAATAAAAAATATGAATTGACATAAATATTTTTTAAACAAGAGATATGTAATTGTGTCCATAAGCTCTTGAGAGATAACTCTTTTAAGAGGTGGAGATATATTTCTCACTTTTGGGTGTGAGTTGAGAGATAAATTGTAAGGAACTTAGGCAACCAAACAAGATTAGTTCTAACTCTCATCTGAATTATCTCTCGAGAGTTAACTCCATCTCTAACTAAATAAGGTATAAGTGCTCACTGATTTTTAAGTAGATCATACTAGCAGGCAACCAACTATGAATGTACCTTGAAAAAAAAAACAACTATGAATGCAAAAAATTGTATGTGATTAAATGGACAGATAAACATTAGTAACGACGAATGTTCCGAGTGGCGAGACCTTAAGCTTTTGTAAGTAAGGTCTTAATGTTAAGTTTTGGATAGAGTAAATTTAGTTGGGAGGGCTACTTCTTAGTTCTCATGTAAAGCTTAATTCGTTGCTTCGATATTGTTGGGCATGCACAGGTGGCAGCAAATATTACAAGGAAAAAGAAAAGATCGTATCCTGTTACATTATTACTCTAAATAACAATAAATCTACTTAGACTCATGAGTCCGGACTCATAGGGAGGTTTTAAAAATTTTGTAAATATTTAAGGGGTATCAAATGAATTTTTCAAGTGATTATGGTTGCTTCATTAATTGCTCGATGATGTATTTGAAATTAAAAAAAGTTTTGAGTCGGACTCACGAGTCCAAATAGCACTAATAAATAATTGGCCACCTCCATCGAATTTATAATTCATTAATTAAGACCACTCTAGCAAATTTAGAAATCATTAAGGCTCGAATCAAGACGCATTGAAGTCGATTTGATCCAACTTAATTTGCATGAAAGAAATAATCTAAGTAAATTTTTTTTATGGGTAGTGTTATTTGGACTCGTGAGTCCAGACTCAAAACTTTTTTAAATTTTAAATACATCATCGAGCAATTAACGAAACAACCATAATTACTTGTAAAAATTCATTTGATACCCCTTAAATATTTACAAAAACTTTAAAAACCACTCTATGAGTCCGGACTCATGAGTCTAAGTAAATTTATTGATTTTTTATTTGGCCGTAAAAAACCTAAGTTTTTTTTTTTTTTTTTTTCTTAGAAATCTATGTAAAATTTTCAAGGCCTCAAAAAAATATTTTTTGTCAACCCAAAAGATGTAATTAAAGGTAAGTAAAATTGGGTGGCATATTAACATGGATCTTTTCTTACCAAACAAAGTTTTGTTGAAAGGGAAGTTTACGAAGTAATTGAAAATGCAAGATATTTTAGGGTAAGTAATTAAGTATAAAGTATCAAATCCAAATTTGTTGCCTACACTTGCTAATGATTAGCTTCAAATTTTAAAATTAATAACATGTCAAATAAGTATAGTAAGAAATATTTTGAAGCAATCTTTTTTAAGCCAAGCAATAATATTTTTGGTAGACTAAATAACAATATTTTGTTGATATAAATGACAAGATTTCACCAACAATCCGAGTGATAAAGGATTCGAACCTCAATTCCCTTGAGCAAGATCTTTTTTTTTTATATCAAAAGGAGACAAAATGTCTGGTTACAACTGACAACATCTAGGAAATGATACCCCAATAATATCATCTCTCAAGATCGTAGATAATGCCGATGGGCAATGTTCAAGGATGTGGCTTCCCATCGCGTGATGTGCCGCAAATGACGCCAGCCAATCAGCTGCCCGGTTCCCCTCACGATGTATGTGAACAATACGAATGAACCAACTTCGCTGCAATAGTTGCCGAATAAGAGAAACAATGTGGCGATGTTGATTGATTGGGATATTTCCACCATTCAACAAATCTACTACGCTTTTGTTATCCAATTCTAACACTACCTGCCGGAAACCCTTATCCCATGCTAATTGGAGCCCTTGGAGTGCCCCCCAGAGTTCCGCCCCAAAAACCGAGGTCTTCCCGATATTAACCATGAAACCACCAACCCAGTCACCGTAAGCATTTCTGATTAAACCACCCGCACTTGCTCCGTAAGGTTCCTCCTTCAAAGCTCCATCCGTGTTAACTTTGACCCATTTGCTCGGTGGACAACTCCAACCAATCAAATGTTCCTTCGAGGAGAAACACGGTTGAGGGGATGAAAAAATCATTGGCTGTTGGAAGGATTTGGCCTTGGCAATGATCATATGGCGAGTTCCGTATGAGAGGCTGTCTCATCGCCAATTACTATTCTACGTTGCGTCGTTCCATAATAGCCGCACGTAGTGGCAAAGAATATCGGTCATTCCATGCCAATGATCTGGTTACCGCACATCAGATTTTTGACTAGCCATTCATGGAGTGGTAGTGTTGGAAGGGATCCCAATTGTTCGATTGAGAGAAAATGTCCCCAGATTAAGACGGCCCTGGGACATTCTCTAAGGATGTGATTGAGGGATTCTGAGTTACCCCCACACAGGACACAACCATCGAACTCAATCATATGCCTCCGAAGTCTGACTTCATTCGTGAGAAGTGCATCATTGAAGGCAAGCCATAGGAACGTCTTTACTCTCTCAGAACTCACACATTTCCATATCAACTTCCAACCAACATTCCCCTGAGACCAAGGCATATGTATTAGTGAGGTGTATGCGAGAGGATGTAGAGAACTTACGATTCGAATGAGACCAATAAACCGAGTCCTCATCTCGAACTCGGGGAATCGGGGTGGTATGGCTGCGATACGTAATAGCACCTCTGCGGGAAGGTATGCTTCGAATTCTGCCCAGCACCATCCTCCAGATTCATTGACATAGGTACACAGGGTATCACCCCGTCTAGATTCCAATATGGGGGTTGTCGTCATCTCGATAAGAGGCTTTTCTCCGCCCACCCATCTATCAAGCCAAAAACGAATTTTGTGGCCATTACCTATGGCCCAGTTTAAACCTCCAAGTAGTAGGGACCAGATCTTGCAGATATTCTTCCAAGCATGCGAACCTTTACCTAGGGCAAGATCATTTGGGATCATATCGCCGGGGATGCCATATTTGGCTCTCATTAGTTTGACCCACAAGGCCTTTTGGTTAGTGATCAATTCCCAACCCAATTTCATGATGAAGGACCTATTCATATCATACATATTTCGCATCCCTAGACCACCGTTTTTCCTGGGCTGGCAGACTTTGTCCCAAGCAATCAAACTCGACTTCCTAAAACCATTTGACGAGCCCCAAAGAAACCCCTACAAATTTTGTCAAGATCGTCGCAGAGCCCTTTTGGGAGCAGAGAGGTTTGCATGGTATAAAGTGGAATTGAAGATAAAGTAGATCGAGAGATAGTGATCCGACCAGCTAGGGAAATAGTCGAGGGGTTCCAGCTTTGAGCTCGTGCCTGTACTTTTTGTTTTAGAGCATTATAAGTTGTCTTGAGCACTCTGCCATGTAGAAGTGGGACCCCAAGGTAGTGACCCAAATCCTCAGTAATAGGTATATTCAGTTTCCGTGCAATATTCTCAGCAAGGATAGGGTCTACATTTGGAGATAAAAAGAGCTGAGACTTCTCATAATTGATCTTATGTCCAGAATGATCACAAAATGAGTCTAGAATCCTGGATAGAACATTCGCCTGCTCCTCAGTCGCTTCTGCAAAAAGAATGAGATCATCAGCGAAAAACAAATGAGATATACATACCTCAGGACCAAATTTAGGTGCGATCCATTCTCCATGATTTACTGCCTCCATAATAGCTTGAGAAAGACGCTCCATACAAAGCACAAAAATGTACGGTGAGATCGGGTCACCTTGCCTTACGCCTCTGGATGGGAAGAATGATTCAGATACCTCACCGTTCCATAAAAGTTGGAAAGAACTAGATGAAAGACCATTCAAGATGATATTAGATAAAGCTTCGGGGATATTTGCCTCCCGTAACGTATCTTTAATGAAGTTCCAACTTAGGCGATCATATGCCTTTTCGAGATCAATTTTGACAGCTAGCCAACCTTTTCTGCCTCTTACGGTTCTCATGGAGTGGAGGAGTTCCTGAGCAATTAAAATATTATCCGTTATGTGTCTTCCTTCAACAAAGCTTGTTTGAGCCGGGTTCACTAAATGGGACATAACACACTTCAGTCTATTAGCCACAATTTTGGTGATGATCTTGTAGCCCGACATTGCAAAGGCTGATAGGACGGAACTGATTGAAACGTTCTGGATTTTCAACTTTCGGGATGAGAGTAATGAGAGATTTATTAATCGATTTATCCATTACTCCATGCGTAAAGCAAGCTTTTACCATGTTGCACAGAGACCCCCCAACAACATTCCAATTCTTTTGGAAGAAGAATGTCGGGATCCCATCAATTCCAGGTGCTTTATTAGAAGGCATTGCCAGGACAGTAGTCCTCACTTCCAGGTCTGCTCATAGCAGCATACAAAGGAGGTGGGATAGGCGGAAATTTATTTCGGACACCATATGGTAAACCATTGGAAGAGTCACCCCTATAGACCTCACGGAAGAATGAGAGAGCTTCTTTCCCCAGTATCGTCTGGTCTTCACACCAAGCCCCTGATGAGATAAAAAGCCCAAGAATTCTCATTCTTTTCTTTCTTTTACTGACCCGTCTATGGAAGACCGTAGTGTTCCTGTCACCCAACATAGACCATTCTGCATTAGCTCTCTGGTGCCATAGTAAGTCCTCCTGGAGTAAGATATTTTCAAGTTCTACACGGAGTTCTTTATCTAACTGAAGAAGATTCCCCGATGTATGAGTCTCAAATGCCTTCTGAATCCCCTTCAGACGTGCCAATATTCGCCTTTTTCGGTGAAAGATATTGCCAAAAACCTCTCTGTTCCACTTATTAGCTTTGACCGAGAGAAGAGGGAAATAGCTTCATGTAATGGCTTGGTTTCATCCCAGCATTCAACGACAAACTTCTGCCAATCTGGGTGAGTTTCCCATGCTGAAAGTAATTTGAAGAATTTAGGCTTACGTTGTATGGCATCGCCCACATCAATATCCAATAGTAGAGGGCAGTGGTCGGAGTATACTTTCGCCAGATGCGTTAATTTTGGAACCACCAGAAAATCCCCCCATTCAGCGTTGATAATCGCCCTATCTAAGCGTTCATGACAAAGTCCTCGTGACCAGGTAAAAGAGGGTCCGATAAAGGATAATTCTGAAAGGCCAGTACGATGTATCCAACCCAGAAACCTCTTGCATATATGAGCCGGTCTAGAACCCCCTAACTTATCTGTCGAGTGTAGGAGCGCATTGAAATCACCAGCTATTAACCAGGGTCCAGATGTCTGAAGTGCCAACGCCTCTAGATTCTCCCATAGATGACGTCGGATTGTTGGATTAGGGCTCCCATATACTGCTGTAAAGGCAAAAGAGACTTGTCCCCCCCATTGGATCCGCAGATGGATAAATTGCCAATGACTTTGCAATATTGTGATTGTGAGTTCATGTTTCCACATAATCCATATACCCCCAGAGAATCCTTGTGCTTCAACCCTGTGTGATCTGTCGAACCGAAGCCTCTTTATTAATCTATCTGCATGAATCCCGCAAATTCTTGTCTCCACTAGAATCAATATCTTCAAATTGTGTAAGGAGATTAAGGTTTGCAAATAGCGAGCAAAAGTTTTGTTCCCAGCACCCTGACAATTCCAAACAATAATAGGAATTAACATTAATAACAAATAATAATTAAAAAACAAGTTACCTGTGTGATCAGAATCAGAGTTCCCCGACTGAGGAATCCGATACTACTCCATAACAGGAGTCATCGACCTTCGAGGGTTTATTCCCCACCAACAAATTGTCTCTCATATAAGGCGTTAATACTTTCTTCCCTTTAGCACTTTGTCTCTTGATTTTTAGATCGCCCTTTAGGTTGATCAATTTGGATGTATCCGGTGGGCGGCCAAGTGTGTTCGTCGTCCGAGGGAGAGGGAGGCTATATCCACCACCAAGGCGTTCGGTTAAACCTTTATTTTCGATCACCACGACTGTGTGATGTTCTCCGTCGAGGCATCTTTTCGTTGGTTCCAAGGTAGGGCAAACCGACTCCATGGTGTTAGTTTCAATTTGTTGACATACCTCCTCCATCACGATTTCCGAATTATTGTCCCCCAAGGGTTTTGTTTCAATCTGCGGTATAGCGCGTCTACCTGGGGAGAAGTCGAAGGCCGAGAGGTCGATAGCAGTGGCGTCGAAAGCTTCAAGGTCGAAGGCAGAGGAAGAACAAGCAGAGAATTCGTCGAGGTCGAAGGCGGAGAAGAAGAATGTAGCGAAGTCGATAGCACTTGTAGTCGAGCGCGAAAGCGTTTTCGTTGATGAGGACGGGCGAGAGAGGCGTTCACAGGCATAGAGGCGTTGTCTGATGAAGAAGACGAGGGCAGAGAGGCGTTCCCGGGCAGAGAGGCGGTTACGACGAAGAAGACAAGGGCAGGGAAGCGTTCAACAGATAGGCGTTTAACGATGGAGAAGACGATGGTAGAGACTCGTTCGCGGGCAGAGAGGTGCAAACAACATCTTGGGCTTTCAAAGTTAGTTCGGCTACAGGACTGGGCCCATTTATGATTTTGGGCTCCTCTATGAAGGCTTGTTTAGGAGTAGTAATTGGCTTTGTAGGCTCAGCATTATCTTTCACTTTGTAAACCTTCTGAGAGGGCATTTTGGTCATTGCGATAGCGGTTTTTTATTGCTCGGCCCCGAAAGCAATTTTCCGTTGGAAACTTCCTTGTTAGGCTCCCAGATTTTTGGATTTGGAAGAATCATTGACGGAGAGATTTTCCAAATTTTCATCTGCTAGAACTTCAAATCGGGATTTATTATGGAAAGAGGGTCCCTGAGAATCAGCCTTGTTATCTCCCGTATCCGTGATTTTCGTCTTCGTTCGTCGCACGTGTCGAGATGCGTGTATCCAGGGTCCAGCCGCATCGTTCGACTCCGGCGAGGCGGTCTCCGGCAACGAAGCATTCATGTTCTCTGTGATACTATTGGCGTTCTCTCTAAGTGACCATTGTTGACGAAGATTCCGCAATTGCAATGTGATGAGGTTTCATATAGCCGAAAGGGCATACGTTGCTCACATGACCATATCTTGCACATTTGTAGCACACAAATGGGAGACTTTCATACTCGATTGTGCGGAGTTTACCATCAATGAACATTCGCCATACAAGAGGTTTACGCAAATCAATTCTAAGCGCCATTCGTGCGAATTGTCCCCTTTGTGTACCCAATTTGTTTTGTAATCAATCTTAATGAAGGTACCCACTTCGAGAGGCAATTGATCGAAGTATGTTCTTATGGTAATAGTGAAAGGGAAGACCTTGAGCAAGATCTTGAGTTTAAATTTTGTGAATGAATTTTTTTTTTTTTTTTTTTTTTTTTTTTTTTTTTTTTTTTTTTTTTTTTTGAGGGTTGTTTTAAGCCAACCATGGATTAATTGGTGCAAAAACCTACGTGAGAAATCAAAAAAAAAGAAAACAATGTTTCATAGCATGACCATCAATTTCTATCTAGTCACCAATAACGTGTCAAAACAAAAAAAACCTAGCACACATTAAGCGAACCAGGTTTTATAACTAAAGATTCCAAATCCATTACTTATGACTCCACAATCTTTAGATTAGCGTGAAAATATTTAGCATTAATAACTCCAAATCATCTTCAGATCAACGCGGTAAAGATCTCATCAACCATGAATCTAAAAACGAGGCACCTCTGCAGCCGTCCGATCTCCACACAAAATCCCTCCAAAGTCAAAACTAATCATGGATCAATCATAATCGGGAAAAAAAACCAGTAACCACAAAGGGCCAAAGAGAGAGAGAGAGAGAGCTCATGATTGACGGCCGTATCCTGCGTCCGTGCGTATAGTAGAGTAGACGCCTCGTCCTGAGAAAACGGCTGGTAACGGAGACTTAACGGCGATGCTCATGCTCACAGTGAGGGTTTCCGCCACGTGGCCTAAAGGGCAGAGGTCGACCGGTAAACTGGTTAAACCGGTGAGTTCTGGGCACGTTAATTCAGCCCAGTATATAAATGGCTTCGATAAAACAAAAGCTCAACAGAGAGAAAGAACGCGAGAGAGAGAGAGTGATGATTTGATATACAATTCTGTAAAAACAGGGGTGGATTCAGTGATTTGTAAAGGAAATTCAATCGATCGAAAAAGGGGTTGTTGATCGATTCATGATTCATCCATGCAATTCTTCCTTTTATCTTGAGTGGCAGAGCAGAGGAAGATCGAATTGAGGAGGCTTTTGTTCTTTAAAAAGCTAACAAAAGCGGGGGAGATACAGTGATAAAAGTGGAAAAAGTTGGGTTTGTTGGATTGATTCTCTGCTTTTGAGAGGGGGTATGGGTTGGAGGAGAGCGTTCTGCACAACGATCCCAAGAGACCCAGAAGAAGAATCGGCATCATCAGATAACAATAAGCAACGACAACAGAGCAGCAGCCCCAGTCCTCGAATCAGGTCCAAATTTGGGTTCCTCTCAAGCTCCCACAGCACCCCATCAACGCCCCGTCTCAGGTCCCAACCACCACTATCAAGCCAAAGCTTGCGTTGCAGAGCACCCACACCACCATCACAACCTAGTTTTACTACTACTACTACTACTACTACTAATGATGATGATTATGAAAGCCCAAGACTTCTCCATTGCAAGACCACCACCTCATGTGGGTCTATCAAGAGCACAAGATTGTTCAGCTCCACCCCATCTTCGCCCAGATCGCCTGCCAGATTCTCCCTCTTCAAGCCCAGCTTGGGCCGCTTCTCCAAAGTAAGACTATTTGATTGCTCTGTTTGTTTGGCCTATTTTTGGTTTTCGTGTTGTTGATTGATCGATTCAATTTGTGTTGAACAGAGCAACTGTGGAATATGTGTTCAGAGTGTGAAGACAGGGCAGGGGATGGCGATTTTTACTGCGGAGTGCTCTCACGCCTTTCACTTCCCCTGCATCGCTGCTCACGTTCGGAAACAGGGCGGCTCCCTCGTCTGCCCTGTTTGCAATCTCAACTGGAGACAAGTCCCATTGCTCGCCCTCCACAAAAACAACAACAACAACAACAACAACAACAACAACAACAATGCATCTCCTCGAGATCCGAATTCCGACAATCCCAAGAAGCTCTACAACGACGACGAGCCTCTGTTGTCTCCAACCTCCGCCGCCGCCGCCCGATTCGATTCCATCCCGGAAGTCGACGAGGATCAGGAAATTGAGGAGTTTCAGGGGTTCTTCGTAGACCCATCATCAACGGTTAAAATTGAATCAACTCCGAATCCGAAGCCAATCTCGAGGACTGTCGATGTGAAGATGCTGCCCGTGGCCGCGGTGATCTCGGCGGGTAGGACCCACGAGACCTACGCGGTGGTGTTGAAAGTGAAGGCGCCGCCGCCTCCGCCGCTCCTCGACCCCTCCCGCCGCGCCCCCGTCGATCTAGTGGCGGTGCTGGACGCCGGCGGAAGCATGACCGGCGCCAAGCTCCAGATGCTGAAGCGCGCCATGCGTCTCGTCGTGTCGTCCCTCTCCGCCTCCGACCGCCTCTCCATCATCTCCTTCTCCTCCGCCCCCCGCCGCCTCATGCCCCTCCGCCGCATGACTGCGCAGGGCCAGCGCTTCGCCAGGGTCGTCATCGACCGCCTCGTCTGCGGCGGCGCCGGCCAATGCTCCGGCGCCGCCGCAGAGGCTCTCAAGAAGGCCACCAAGGTCCTCGAGGACCGCCGCCAGCGCAACCCCGTCGCCACCGTCATGCTCCTCTCCGACGGCTCCTCCGCCGCCGACCGCCGCCACAAATCATCATCCGCCAAAGGTAACCCCACCGCAACCACGCGATTCTCCCACCTCGACATTCCCGTCCACCAGCACGGCTTCGGCGGCGGCGGCGGCGCGGAGCCAGCCGAGGACGCGTTCGCGAAATGCGTGGGGAGCCTACTCAGCGTGGCAGTGCAAGACCTTCGGTTCCAGCTCGGCTTCTCGTCCGGTTCGGCGCAAGTCATGGCGGTCTACTCGAGCACCGGCCGGCCCAGCGCGCTCGGACCGGGTTCGGTCCGGCTCGGCGATCTCTACTCGGAGGAGGAGAGGGAGTTGTTGGTGGAGTTGAAAGTCCCGGTCGTGCCGGTTGGGGCGCAGCACGTGATGTGCGTGCGGTGTTGTTATAAGGACTCGGTGTCGCAGGAAGTCGTTTACGGGAAAGAGCAGGCGCTGCTCGTGCCGAGGCCGCACGCGGTTAGATCAAACGATCCGAAGATCGAACGGCTGAGAAACTATTTCATCACGACTCGTGCGGTGGCCGAGGCGAGGAGGTTGGTCGAGCACGGTGACTTGGCTAACGCGCAGCAGTTGTTGGGGTCGGCTCGGGCGCTGATCGTGCAGACTCAGTCGGATGAGGATCTCGAGGTGCTTGATGGGGAGTTGAAGGGGTTGAGGCAGAGGCAGATGATGGAGATCCAACGGCGGAGAACGAATGTGGAGGGAGTAAATCATTATCATCATCATCAGAATCAGTATCATCATCATCATGTGGATGAGAATGGGGAGCCGCTTACGCCGACATCGGCTTGGCGCGCTGCGGAGCAGCTGGCTAAAGTGGCTATAATGAGAAAGTCGATGAATAGAGTGAGCGATTTGCATGGCTTTGAAAACGCCAGATTTTAGTAAAATTTTCTATGAAAATGAAAGTTAAAATTTTTATTTGTTTGTTTGAAAGAAAAAAAAAAAAAAAGAAGAAGATGATGTTGAGTTGAGACAAGTAGTACCTGATGTTTCGGCCGTTTCCGGATTTGGAAAGAAAACAACAAAAAATGAAAACTAACTCCAAATCCACTGATGTAAAATGACTCAAATCCCCTGTACTTCTTTTTCTCTAGTAAAAGTGTTTGTTTTTCTTTTTAAGGTTAATTGTAGTAAAAAAAGAAAAAGCTGTGGAGTAAGTAGTGAAATGTGAAATATGGTAAGGGCCATCCCTTCTTTGGTTGTTAGTCATGTAAATTTACATTTCCAAAGTGTTTTTCTTTTCCCACCTCTTTTCCAAATTTTCAAGTCTTCAGCAAAGTTTTATATGAAATATTTTATGGATTAAATATTTTATGTAGGAAGTTTGTTTTATTTTATGTCTAAATTACAACGATAACATAGCCTCAATCTTAAATTAATCAGCCAACTAATTTTCAAAATTAATTGAGTTGGTCTAAATTAACAGGCAAATATATATCCCAACATTTTGATGTTATCGCAACCACATTTTGACATTTGGATTTTGGCAAATAACATTCTAATTTTTAAATAGCTTGAAAAAAAGTTTTTAAACTCAGTTGCTACTATTTGAGTGTATTGCGTTTGAGAATGCGTAGTTAAGAGTGCAATTTCATATAAACAATCCAATGAGTATGTAACCAAGTAAGTTTTCACCTCCTTCGTTTTCGTTTTTGATGCTTAATAATTACAATATCGTGAGAGTATACAATTTGCGAGAAATCATAAAGTTAATAAAGTTCTTCAAAAAGTCATTAGGATATGGATAAAGATCGATTGATCCACTTTGGATATTGAGATTGGGCACCAACCCATTCGGGTTCGATACAGCTCAAGGCGCGTAGCAGGCTCCTATTTGTGAGTAAAAATTTTAAAGATAAAGAGAGATCTTGAGAGAGTGATGGGTGGGGATCATTTGAAACTGTCTCTATCTGTATCTGCATTTTTCAAACGCAACTTTTCTGGCTTTATGGATGTCTCATTCCCTTGCGGAGGGCTTTTGAATTTTTTGATGTGCTTTTTTTTTTTCCAAAGTGGGAGACTCAAACTCATGACTTATGGTCATTTCTTCTTTACTCTTTCTTCTCATATTCCAATTCCATTTCATCTTAATATATAATGGAAGCTAGTGAAATGAGGATCCACATCAAGACTCATGGTACCCAGCATCCCTATCTGATGTTGACATTAGACACCAAACCAAATGCCAATTTGTCCCATTAATGATTATTAAATCTCTCTTTTGAGTGGTCGTATTCAGAGAACCGTTCACCATGATCAGCTAAGCCCAGCTGTTTGATCATAAATAAGCTCCTTTACAATCACCCAATAGAAAGTAACTCAGTCACATTGCTCAAAAGTATCAATCAAACATGCATATATGGTGGTCCATGTACTTAATTCTTTGTTGCTCCAACAATTAAAATTCCATGCACCTATCCAAGTAGACCTGGAACAGTAGTTTACTTGGTAGTAGCTAAATAGCATGACTTAAGCAACACGTTTGTGAAAAGAAGGGAAAAGTTGTGGAAGCTTTTGGAGGGTATGGATGTGTGTGGGAGTAAAAAGGGTATCTCTTTTGCCTTTCAGTTGAAGATTTCACTAGTTGGTTTCATGGGTGATGGTGCACTCATTTATTCAATCTTTTGGAGTGCTTGAAGAGTACTCTTCCTTGTACCCTCTTTTGTATGGGTTTTGGTGAAAAAATGAATCATCACAGAAGAGTCTCATATGTAAAAGTTACCGGTAAAACTTATCTCAGAAAGTTAACCAAAAAAAAAAAAAAAAAAAAAAAACAAACTTTACGCAAGTGGGAAAGCTAATTGAGAGACTATGTATCAGAGCAAGTAAAAAAGACACTGAACTTCAGCTTCTAATTCATTTTTTAACATCAACTGCTTTGCTTTCTCTGACCCTCTTTTCAAAAATTGAGTTTTTTTCACTAAAAGGATTGTTCCAAAATTGGAGCCTACGTGACTCAGAAATGTGCCTTATGACGCTCTTCAGTCCCTCTAATGGATACAGATATATGTGTGTGGCCTACCATTAGTGAGCCTAACAAAACATTAAAACATAATCTGATTGTTGATTCCTAGTCATAGGTGGAAGAATGGTTTGTCTTTATGCTGAGGACTAATAATCATAGTAGTGTTGGGTCCAGTGGGTAGAAACTAGAAATGACCAGTAATGGGATTTAAGCAGACATGATTGTATGGCTTTGTGACCACTTATGTTGTGGTGGGCACTATGGAAGCAAAGTGGGTAAAGTAAATAGGCACAAATTGACCCCTTAATATGTTATTAGATAAATCATAAATAACACTTTATTAATTATCATTCATATTTGGACGGTGTACATCCTAATTAAAAAACTAAACATAAGATAAACTAGAATTAATTGATTGAAAAGGATTTATAGAATTTTGAATGCTCAAATCGAACAAAGTAAAGAATTCGGTTGATGTAGGTGACCCCAACTAATTTAAAATTGAGGTTTTGTTGTTATTATTGTTGCATTATCCATATCTAAAGTTCATTAGATGCATAATTGACAACAAATAAAGGGGTTATGCGTGTTTAGCGCATATATTTGGTGTCAACTTAGCATTGCTCTAAAGCAGATAAGTATCAAACATTTGAGATTCTTTATTTGGTAATCTAGCATGTATCACATAAAGTGAGTGGTACAATAATCACTACTTACTCATAAAGCAAATGAAGATATTATATTGTAACTAGGTAGGTTTACTTGCACAAAGTGAACTCATCCACATACCTACCTATTTCATTGCACAGCTCAGCTTACTGCATCATACACAATCAAAGACAAACTATGTCTAAGAAAACAGAGCAGAGAAGCACTAATAGGACATTAGATATAACCATTTTTCACAGAACATAAAGAAAACTACATGGAGTAGCATATAGCAGACTAAGCATTAGTGGGGCTAACAGAGAGAGTAAATGAAAGTACCTTTTCTCCTACAGTGCTGGCAACGGCCTTGACATCAAAGACATTCAAGCATGCATGCTCATTGACTTGTTCTTTTCATCATCACAGGCACAGATCATTGCACACATGCACATCTCTAGGAGTTCATATGATTTTGGTTTTGAGAGTCAATATGCGTGAGGGGGACCCTTTAAGCCAAACTTTCAGATGGGCACGTGGGGATTGATCCATCTACTCCACTTGTACGCTAATTTGTCTCTTCAAAGTTGAAACCCACACAATGACATGTCTCATATGTCAATTTTGTTTGGTGTCAATAATTTCAGTTTTGTGCCAATAAACATGTTGAAAAGCCTTTAAGTGTCTGAGCTGCTAAGGAGGTATATAGGACGCTAGCAAGATAGATAGCTAGTCTTCTTGTTGAATTAATGCCTGCAAAGAAAGAGAGAGAACAGTGAGAATCATTGACAAAGACCCTCTTAAAGTCAAAGCCTGAATAGATGCCTAGTGAAGTCCATTAACATATATGTATGTATATTTAAGGGTCATGGACATTTTAATGTTAAGCACTTGAAAAGAAATGAATCTATTGGGGAAGACAGGTTAAAGACAGTCCTACTTTGGCTCTGTAACTGACCTAGATACTTGTTCAAGTTATATGTTCTTCAGCTAGGCATTAAGCTAGTGTTCCTGTCAAAAGCTAGTATTTGTGCCTTTAATCCACCCAATTGTTTTGTTACTTTGTGTTGCTTAATAAGATGATTGACCTGCTTAACCATACTGTCGGCCTCAGGTTGCCATTACTCCTTGTCGGCTCAATCTGGTCTAAAAATTTGACCTTCACAATGGGAATCACATAGAAAAAAATCATGGCAACTATACAAGTTTTATGATGGAGACCTCAGTGATAGATAATGATACAAGAATAAACTAGGATGAGAGAGTTAAAACTAGAGCTCTATGCCTGAGATGCATATACTTGGGTGTCATTGGGGGCCTGCACTCGACACCTCCGGTATCCATATATAATTGTGGATCCTCGATTCCCCACCGGCTTCCACTCTCTTCCATACTTGGTTGTCATTCCATGGAAAAACACAAAAAAGTGTCCCTACGCTCAGCACTTCCCTACAGTACCCATAACCCCTGTAGTTAAAAAACACCATTAGGCCCTAATTTGATTTTCTAGCTATGCTCACTGGTGCCTTTCCTGCTATTCAGCAACCAACATTTATGGAATTCCAAAAGTCCTATCTCAATGTCATTGTTTAGTTCTATTTGCAAGCCTATCCAGATCTGCTCACAAGATATTAGATATATAACATTGTGCCGCAACAGTGTTTAAGTAAACATCAAATTATCACATTTTGCTGCACAACAATGCACATGGCATGTCGACTCCTGACAAACTTTCAAGTCTTAACCAAAAATAAAATAAGCTCAATTCCTAGGCTCCACCTCATAAAATGTGAATAACAATGAACAGCACTTGAATAGTATTACCAGTAGGAAAGAAAAATTGATCGGTAAGCACACTTGTTCATCTAGTCACCCAGATTTTAATTGGTCATAGCTTGCTATGGCATGAACCCTCACCCATTATTTCTGTACTGCTACCATTTACAGACCTGATTGAAGCTTCGGTTCATGCAAATCCTAGTCTGAGCACCACAGTAACACCACTCCTCCGTGTGACCTAAAGTTCCACTGTATCAGTAATGGAATTCACCAAGAATCGCAATGGCTGATTAACTAAAATACCCAGGTTTCCCTCCTTTAAATCCCATTTTAGCCACACTGAGTTGCTTAGTAGCGACTCATTATGCAGACCACCCATGTCTACCCATGTCAACTTTGTCCTCTCAAGTCATAACTAACATCAAATAAACCAGAAAACACAATTTTGTAGATTATCACAACTAGATCATTGCGTGCATTTTATGCCAACATAAATCAAGATTTGAAACAATGGCTTCGACTACACTTACGATGCAACGACTAACAATTAGTGCACAAGCAAGGGTGAAGAAATAAAGTAATAAACTAAGGACACAGCCACAGTTGCGAGATAATTAAGAAAAACATAATCAGATCGAAACTCGTCATACCATGTCATGAAGAGATAGCAGCAGTAAGACCGAAATCCCAGCAATGTGCTACTACATTTTCACTGGGGGTTCCAATGCAAAATTCATATTGAAATATAACATTTATAATAGAGTAAATGAATCATACACATTTAAGTAGAAGGATTCAAAACGAGAATCCAAGAAAAGAATATCTATGTACAAAAGTTACTATATGGCCCTAGAAAAGCAAACATTACGACGCAACAGGTCTGCACCACACATAAAGAATCACCTCATTCATTCATTCATTCATTCATTCATGAGAGAGAGTCTTATACGTACAAATTAGAAATGGAGCGGCATGCACAGATCAACTGAAGTCTCAAGTGGGCAGTATGAACACTTGAAGAGGCGAGAGCCATTTTTCGATAATTTCAAAATTGACTCCTTGCCCAGCATATGCCCACAGGGCATCAACATTGGAGGGTTCTCTTCGCTACCCTGTTCCCTCAAAACTGGACAGACAAAGATGGAGTGAAATTGAAACTCCCTCCCCAGTTCCACGGGCACAGGCATCTGCTTCATTTCCTGCCATTCGCGAGTCCTTGCAGCCATCACATGCACCAGCTTCAGCAGGGTAGGCAAGCCTTGAGCGCCAGCCTCTATCACTACACTCAATGGACTACCAGTGGAGTGGCCCAGTAAACTGCAGAACTGCCGAGTCAGCTCCCCAGGCAGCTCCTTCCAATGGGTTGGTGATAATAACTCAACATAAGGGGAGCAATCAAGCCGCCCTGCCCACAACAGACAAGACATTAACTTTTGAATCTCAGCCATGTGCAGAGAAGCAAAAGGAGCCAGAAAATTCCTGGCATATTTAAGCGCATCTCCTTTGTCCTTCTTTTGCAGTATTTCCATGTATTGTAACTGGTGGAGTTTCATTTCTACAGTTGAACCACTCTGCAAGAGGCGGTCCCTGTTGGTGGCAGCCCACTTAAGTGCAGGTTCAAGATTTCTGGACCTGATGGCCTCTAGCATCTGATACAGTTCCAAGAATGGAGATCTAAGGGTGTTTGCTTCTGGTTCCCTAGCCTCATTAATGAAGCAATCACCAAGATCAAACAGACCCTGCTGATAAAAATGGCAAGCGACAATTTGATTTACCGTATGCATGTCATAATCAACAATTCTATAGGCCTTGGATATGTCCGGAATGAAGTACTTCTCAAGGAGTTTCAAGCAGTTGCTCATGCCAGCATTTAGCTCCTTCTGTGACACGTCAAGATGATTCAGTACACCAATTTCACTTAGTCTGACACTCAGACCGGTGAGGATAGACTTGTAATTATCAGGAGAAATAGAGTAACTCAATGAGTCCAAATCTGCAACAGTCTTTTTGATTTCTTGAGAAATTTGGTCAATTATTTCCTCAGTTTTAGATGAGCATAGCTTTTGCTTCTTGGCGACATGATCAAATGCATCTCTGATGGTACTGAGCTCCATATTCTAGTCGTCTACTATGCCACTGGCCCTTTAAGAAATCAGACGCCAAAGATTAGCTACAGATATGAAAACAACTAAGTCTGGACAATATTTAATAATGGAAGTAAACATGAAGCAGGCATGACCACCATATTTTTAATGTGTTCTTAACATTAAATAGGCCCACAATGTCTTCATTAATGAAGCAGATAACACTTTAAAAGAAAAGAAATCAATAAGGTAACCCGATTTGCTGTCTATTTATATGATAATTTCAACTCACAAAAAATGAAAATTATTTTCTTACAAATGAAGGTGACGACTGTACATGAAAGCAATCAAAGAGTTTATAGCACCAAGCTCAAGACCACAACTTCAATGAACCAAGCCAACAGTGACAATAACATGATTTTTTTGGTCAGATCAGATCTACATATTTCCCAGGTTTTACAAGCATTCCCTTTTCAATATGCAGTCTAGATCAATGTTTCTGAGGTATGGGAGTTTCATAGTTTAATGATAGAAGTCCAATTCCAAAGACTAAATATTATATATTAAAACCTTTCTCTCCAGTAATTAGAATTCATGTGTCCGACTAGATGGTACATGACAATTGAACGTAATGCATATTGACTGAACTAGAAACTGTGTATAACCAAATAGAACCTATATACTCTATCCGCTTGAGCAGTAATGCACAGACAGGGTCATTTTGAATTTTAACTGATTGAGCAAATAAAAGAGGAGCTAATTGAGTTAACTGTTATTAAGTCACCATCTATCAAGTACAACGATAGGCCCTCTGGCTTCAATGGCACACATGATGCAACTAGGTTGATATGATATAACACTTAGCCGTTATAACTAAATCATCAGTATCAGTTCTATTCCCAGGACTAATTATACATGCATTGTCACAAGTCTCATGAAATCCTAAAGTTGCTTCTTTTCAATGCTGATAGCCTTCCGTCATTTCAGTAAAAAGTCTGAGTCTACTTGAGAGAGAATCAACAAAAAAACAACAACAAAGCTTTACTCCCAAATTAGTTGGGGTTGACTACATGAATCAAACTCTTTCGTTGAGCTTGATTTAGTGTAATTAATGGTGTGCTTTCCAAATCCTTTAACCCCTCCTAATCAATGCGTCTCAAGTCAGCTTCGGTTTGCCCCTACATTGTCGAATTTTTTCGGTTTCTGTTGAGTTGAGTTTTCAAGTGGGGGCATTTGTAGAACGTCTTTGGAGGTGTTCAAACCACTGCAACTGCCCATTCCTAATTTGTGTCAATTGGTGCTGCTCACTTTTTTTCTTTTAATTACTATATTTCTTATTCTATCTTTACGAGTTTTCCCTAAGTTACCCGGACTCGGGTACGGGTGTCCGATATAGGTGCATATCTAAGTGTCGGGCTTGGTGTTTTCTAATTTAAAGGATACGTGGACTCGGCTATATGTGTCCAAATAATAGGACAAGAGTACTTGGACTCGTATAAAAGTGTCTAATACATAATAAGCTTTATGTATAAATTTATAATTTCATTGCATTTTTAGGTTAAATGAAAATATTGTATTAACTGATTTGATGTCTTTTGATATATTTAACTATTTAAGTGTTATCATATATAAGTTTTCAAAAAAAAAATGTAATGGCATTATTGCATTGTGTAATAAATATTTTGATTTTTTTTTAAAAGTATAATCGGTATTTCCTAAACCCTAAGTTAAAAAAAGTGTTATCATATGGTGTTTTCTAAACCCTAAGTTAAAATAGTCAAAACCCTAACCCTATCAATCTCATTGTCAAGTCGGTGCTGCCTCCCATCACCACTAGACCTATTCAGCGAGTCAGGGGCTCGCCCGGCCCGGCCCGGCCAACATGGGCCTTGGGTCTTGCAATTTAATATAAGCCCGACCCGAGCTCTGCGAAAGCCCGACCAACTAATGGGCGGGCTTGGGTTTGGGCATTTGGCCTAGGCCTGGCCTGAGCCCAACCCGCAATTAAGATTGTTGCATTCTCGTAAACGTAAATGTTATTAGTAAACATCTTAACCACTACACCACTTTCTACTTGTTTGTAATTATCAATATTTATTAAATACATTTAGTTTTTTTTAAAATGTAACCAACCCCATTTAGGCATGCTAAAGCCCGGTGATGCATAACATATTTTAGTACATTTATAAGTAGCATTTTGATAATAATTTAGTGCCATTAATGAGTAAATTCGTGCTAACCCGATATATTTTGTTGGTTTTTAGGTGAGGAAAGTGAAGTGGGAGCATTCGGCTCTTACGTTGAAGATCCGAGGAGAATTACCTCAAAAGGGTGCTTGCACGAATCACGAGGCAGAGGAAAGCGAGACCAAAGGCGAGTGATTGAATGATGATATTTCACATGGTTTGATGTGTTTTGAAGATATTTGGAGGTTTAGAAATGAGAATACAAGGTTTGGACAACGAAGGCCATTTCAAACAAGCTTCAGTGTTTTTGTCATATCTCTCTCATTTTAAATCCAAATGGCCTGGTTTTTTTTTTTTTTTTTTTTTTTTTTTTTTTTTTTTTTTTTTTTTGTTGAAAGTAGACTCAAAACTCCACCTATGTTGTACACTATGTGCGCTACATAGTAGGTCCCAAGTCCGGATAAAGGAGGAGGACTCGACGCCCATTTTTTCATACCGAAAAATGGGTAAGGGAGGTCCCAAACTCAATTTTCATACCCGAAAAGTGGGGGAGGGAGGTCCCAAACTCACTTTTCATACCCGAAAAGTGGGGGAGGGAGGCCCCAAGCAAATTTTCCATTTTTGGAAAATGGAGGAGGGTTGCGATAGGTTGACGACGGCGTAAAACTTTTGTCACTTTTCATGAAATGGATCAAAAAAAAAAAAAAAAAAAGCTAGTCCCTTCACATCGTCGCTCGGATGTGAAGAAAAATGAGCAAGGGTTCCCACACGAGAGGACGGGTGTGGGTAAAGAAGCCAGTCCAAAACAAACACGAAAACAAAAATAAAATCATAGATACGGACATTAGATCTTTTTTGGGACCGAGGCTATGTTGTTGTTGTTGTTGTTGTTGTTGTTGAAAGTAGACTCAAAGAACAACTTTTTCATCTCTCACAAGCTTCCTCAAATTTAGACTTTAAGAGGTCCGAAATCGCGTTGCAAGTTGGAGTATACGTGTAGGAACAAACCGGGTAGAAATTGAGGTTTTTATTGGGAGGTTGTTGTTTTGGGCGTTGGGGTGCGGTGCCTAGGCACCAGGCCAGCGCCCAAAACAGAAGAAACCCAGAAACTGGCGCCATGCCAGAGCCCACTGTGGGAAAAAAGCAAAAAAAGAGTTTTTTTAGGGGTTTTTGTGTAATTTTAGGACTAAGCTTTAGAGAAGACTTGGAGAGAAGCTTTGGAGACTAAATTTTTGTGGAGCAACTTTGTATTCATCTTTGATTTTTAGGTTAGTTTTCATGAATTCTTTAGTTCTCTTCGTGTTTTGTGTTGGATTAAGCCCCCATTATAGGTAATACTCTTTGTCCCAATGATCGATGGATATCGGGTTGGATTTCCTTCAAATTTGATGCAAATTCTCTTGGTTTTCTTCAATATATGGTGTTGATTTGTGTTTTGCTTGTTTGTAACGCTAGACTTGCATTAGCCACGTAGGTTTAGATCTTAGAGTTCGAACTCACCTATGACCTTAGGGTTTTCGACATGGAAATAGGGAACACAACCCTTAAACATACGACACGTCGACCGACAGTCGTTGACAAGAGAGGCATTCGAATTTGATGTTTCATACGGTGCTGCACTTACGTTATTCACGTCGAACCGGCAGAGTCTGAATGCGGCACTAAAATCTCTATCACCAAGACCTTGGGATATAATTTTAAGGAAATTCGCCTATCTACACTTGAATTGGGAACCTTGAGATAAAATTGGAAAGAAGAAATACAACCTAGGTGAAATTGACTCCCTTGGACAACCTCTCCATTGTTAAAACTCAATTTAAATTCCTTGCGATTTGTTAGAGATAATTAATTAGTTCAATTTCCAATTTTCCATTACAAAACGCAAATTTCGGTTCCTAACTTAATTTCTTAATTAGACAATAGATTAGCATTCACACCGTCCCCGTGGATTCGATAAACCTGGTACCAACACTAGTTGGAGCCACTATTACTTGCGTCAAGCCTTATACTTGAGGCTCGTGGTCACCCAACCCATACTAGGCTTGGGCCCGCCTCATTTCAAGTCGGGTCTGGGCAGGCCTGGACATGACCTTGAAAAAAAAGCCCACCTAGGCCCGCCCGATGAACACGTCTAATCACCACTCCCATAACATCTCTCTCGCCCGTCCTCTCTCTCGACCTCATCGGCATAGTAGTCGTCGTCATCACAAGTTCAGCTGTTTGTCTCCTATCTTAACCAATCTTTCGCCCCTCTCTTTCTCTCTCATGTTGCAACTTTATCTCGCTCTTGCTCTCTCGTCGCAACCCACAGCCACCTGTCACGTCCGACCTCACTTTTTCCGCGTCGACACTTGTTTTATGTCCGGATCTGTGTTAGATCGTGTCGACGTGGGTACTCCGAGATGAAGTGCTGAGTCCAGGTAAGGTAGGTTTTACCATACATCCTCATTTCTTCTACGTTCATTTTATGTGCTTGTAGTTTCTTTACCGCCCAACACTCACTTCCATAGATATAAAACATATACAACAACAACATCGCCTCACTTCCATAAAACATAGCTCGCCTAACTACCGTACTATAAAATTTTTCCTTTTCTTGGTAGGAATATTTCGATACATATCACACCTGTTGCACTCCTCAATTTCTTCCATTAAATTTGAATTCTATGTGTGACATCATTCTCAATATTACCATCATTTTGTATGATTGATCCTCGATATCTAAGGTGGTTCACCTTAGGAACTTCTACTTCCCTTAAATTTACCACTCAATCTTGATGTCTAACATTTATAAACTCACAATGCATGTATTCAGTCTTCGTCCTACTCAACTTAAAGCCTTTAGATTCTAATGTATTCATCCAAAGTTCTGATTTCCTATTCATTCCATTGTTCGTCCACTAGGACAATATCATATGTAAATAACATAAGCCATAGTATATCCTCTTAAATATGTTAAGTTAATTCATCCTTCATCCATAACTAAAGTAAAGAGATACGAGCTTAAAGCCGAACCTTGGTGTAGTCCTATGGCTATTGCAATTGTAATAGGTTAGGTTGCCTAGACTCGGATACGGGTATCTAATACAGGTACATATCTAGAGGTCGGACCTTCTATTCTTTGACTTAAAGGTTACAGAGACTCGGCTAGAAAGTGTCCAGATGTTTGGACACGGGTACTTGGATAAGACAAAAGATAGAAATATATACATATATAATCAAATATACGCACACACACACATATGTAATAAAGTTATAATATAGGTATTGTGTATATTTTTTGTACAAGCATGTACATTTTTTTTAAAGGAGGGGCAGATATGTAAATATATACATTTTTTAATTAAAAATTTCTTGTTACATGTGGGCCCATCTTGAAGACAAAAGTGACTTCTCCACTACACTCACATATCCTCTCTCTCCAACTTTAAATATGCCGCATCGACACATATTTCGTGTCCGGATCCGTGTCAAATTGTGTCAGCGCGGGTACTCTAACACAAAGTGCCAAGTCCAAGTAACCTAGGAAATAGGAAATTCTTTTGTGGTTCCTCTACTTGTTACTACTCCTTCATACATATCTTTAATAGTGTCTATGTACCTAACATGCACTCATTTTCTTTCTAGAACCCACCAAACATCTATTTACAAATATCATATGAAGTTAATGAGAATCAATACTTTTATGGTCTACACACCCTTGGATCTTGAATAATCAAAATCTTCTTTTAAATATATTGCCTAGCAACTTATGCTCCTAATGAAGTTGATGCGAATTTCTTCAATGAGGAAAAAACTAATATATAGGCAGAATGTAACCAATTTCTAAACGCAATATAATAGTAAGAAGACACCATTATCCATGATAGATTTCTTACATAAAATTTGTTGGTTGGTTTGTGGCCTACATCGCATCAAACTTATGAGCTGATATACAAAAGGAGGCAATGTTTAAGTATTTACCTTAACCAATGCATGTCATATAGACAAGATAGCAAGACTTTGGACCTAATGGCATTCATTATCGATTTTCTTGGGCTCTACAGTCAAAGTTCCAGGTGAGAATCAACCTTTCTTGGATGATGATGTTTAACATGTTCATCACAAGGGTCTAGTTGAAAAGCGAGGACTAAAAGCTAAGAATAACACATTTGCCATCCTATCAACTTTTAGAGAGAATTATTTAGATGTTGAGCGAGTAACTATTGGGTTCTTTCTCAAAAACTTTGTCAAAGAATCTCTTCCAATAAGAATCATAAACTTTTTTTGTTGGAAACCCAGGAATCTCACAATTTTTTGGTTTAATTTCTAGAAAAATGGGTTGTCTATGCTAGCTGTATTAAGAGCTGCTAGACCTCTTTATTCCTTGAACATTCCTATCTTTTTAACATAATCTGTCTCTAATAAAAAATACAAATAATAAAAAACACAACAGCACAAATAATATAGGGTTCGAAATATAAATTTTACACAGAGATTTTGGTTTACGCGTTGCAGGGAGCCACTCGAAACAAATATTTGATAATTGCTTCACATAACTTTGCATTTCTAAAGGCAATAGAACAGGGCCTTGTAAGCTAAAGAAGCATAATCGCCTAAAATTTATAACTTGTGACAAGAATAAGAGTTATGTCAAATCAAAAGGATTAATTTAGAAATGGAAGGCTAAAAAAAATACCTCTGCAATATTGGGCACCTAAACAACCCAATCCTGCATTCACCAAACAAATACAATTAACAAGAAGATTGAAATAGCACTAACCACTTTCCCAATCTATGCAAATCATAGCTACACATTTGATTCATGAAACAATAGAACCTAAAATCCCAAGAAATGACAACTAAAATCCCCAAACCTCCTAATGATTCAATTAGATTTAATAGAACAACGAACACAATTCTGAAGTCTCTAAACCCTAAAAAACACGAAACACTTCGTTTTCAAAGTCACGCACACACACACGGGACGATCGAGAGAAAAAATAAAAAAAAAAAAAAAAATGAAGCGATTAGGAAGAAAGCGGAACCGAACAGTCAAATAGTATGATGAAGAGAAGAGAAGAGCATTAAAGTTGAGACGAATGAACGCATCGAACGAAGGAGCGAAACCTAGGTGGAAATGAGGGCGTTGCGGTTGCGGTTGCTGTTGTGTCGCGGAGAGTGAACAACTGAGTCGTCGTGGGAGCGCGAATGATGAGGAGCTCCTTCGCAGAATCCCGGGGGTTTTATCCCCTGCTTCCCACCTTGAATTAGCTTCTTTTCATCGACCCAACACCACCTATGGATTTTGGCCACGTGGAACAATTTTTTTGCTTTTTTTTTTGGATGATATAATTACATTCTTTATAAATTAATTTTTTTGCAAGGTTGTGACTTGTGGGAACCTCATTCTTTCATGATCTGTGCGTTTGAAAGAATTGTCGCCATTCTTTCGCAAAGGTAAATGTTCAGTCAATGGACTCTAGTCTCTACACAAACCTACTTGATATAGTTACCAAAATCTACGTAGTCACATGAAAAAAAAAAAAAAAAAAAGTTTACAAGTCTTCCTCGATTACAAAGCAAAAGTTAATCTTTTACTTTTTTGGGTTTATTTAATTTAAAATTTTAATTAGTGCAAAAAAAGTTAAAGTTTTAATTAACATTACATCATTAATATTGGAAGAATAACTTTTTCCAAAAAAAAAAAAAAAAATTAGTGGAACAATCCAAGTCTAATTGTAAAGACATTATAAATCCTAATAGTCATCCAAGCTCATTGTAATCCACTAAAATTTATAAGTTCACAGTGACCAACCTATACCCACATTCTACAAGTTGTAATCATTTATTTAGGTCCACTGCACTTCAATAAAAAATGAGGCACGCTATGAGTATCCCATCATTTACTTAGGGCACCCAAATTTTATGATTTTTTTTTCTCCTCTAAATTGGACCTTGATAGAAATGACAAAATTGGCCCTTATATAAACATTCCACACTCCCACAACACACATTGGAACCGGTTTTGAGGTATCCCACCTCCTTCCTCTCTCTTCTCCAACCGAAACCCACGTAGTTTGTTGGTGGCCGTGTATCGATTCTTTCGCTTTCACATCATCCGGTGGCTAGGTAACAATTGGTTCCAACCATATTAAGGTTCAAAAAAAAATGTTTTAGTGTGGCAAATAGTGAGTTTGATGATTTAATTTTTCATTGTAGGGTTTGGTAGATCTGGCATTCCGAAGTTGTTTTCCGCGTGAAACGAAAGAAGATAACACAATAATACAGGAGGAGGTACAAGAAGAGGTATTTGTTGATGTTTATTGTGTTTTTTTTCATTTTTTTACAGTTGCGTGTACGGACACGATTGTGTCGGCTACGCAGGACTGAGACTTTGTCAATAAGTCTCGGTATACGGCGATCGACACTTATGCACATGTCTCGGTCATTAGGTACCGAGACTGTTCAAGCAGTTTCAGTTGTGATGTACTGACACTGCTTCTTAAGTCTCGGACCCGTGCTACCGAGACTATGTGTTTTTGCATTTTTTGGTGAATGAACAGTGTCTTGGTGACGAATCCTTATGGTTCAATATTCTTCTTGCAGGTAATGCCGGTTTCCACGTTATTTCTAGGCTACGAAGATGCTTTAACTCCTTGTAGGTCATTCCAATCTAGAGAAGCAACTATTTCATGGCTTCAAATGATCGGTCGTGCAAATAAGTTTGTGTTAGTTACGAAGCACTCTGATGCCAGAGGGGTTAAGCGCAGGGGAAGGGTAAAACTTGCATGTAAGAGGTACGATACATTTAAGAGAATGTCACAAAGAGTAAGGAAAGCCAAAGCCGCAAAAGTTGCTTTGAAACCAAGAACCGAAGAAGAGGAGAAAAATACAAAGAGTCAAACCAAGTACCAATAAATGTGGGTGCCCTTTCCTTATTAACATCAAGAAAAATGCAGATTATTTGTGACGTGTCAATGTGGTATGTAGGAGGCACAATCACGACCCCGCCAACAACTTGGATGACCATTCATTTATAGGAAGATTGGATCCGGGTGAGCAGGTGGTTGTAGTACAGATGACTAAGGGGAATGTGAAGCCACGAGATATCCTCAACACGTTGAAGCAAATGGATGAAAATAGTACCAATACCGGCGCAATCATTAATCGTTCCTTCAGAGTCTGGAAAACCTGCTCACAGTTGTCATTCCACTAAAATTTGACTTCCTTCTTCGTTAACTATGTCATCGGCGCAACAATCTTAGAAAACCGAACAAACCGTCTGTAGTAGCCTGCTAATCCAAGAAAACTACGAATGTCTTTCACTAATGTCGGTGTAGGCCAATCGATCATTGCACTAATCTTAGCGGGGTCCACTAACACTCCACTGGCTCTAACAATATGCCCAAGAAATCCAACTTTTGTGAGCCAAAACTCGCACTTACTGAATTCAGTGTATAGTCTCTGCTCCCTCAAAGTCTGTAAGACAGTCTGAAGGTGTCCCTCGTGATCCTCACGAGTCTTGGAATAGATAAGAATGTCGTCGATGAACACTATCACGAATCTATCCAAATACTCTCTCAATACTTGGTGCATAAGACCCATGAACATCGCCGGGGCATTCCTCAACCCAAACGACATGACAAGTAAATTGGTGGTGCCCATATCTCATGCGGAAAGTAGTATTTTCCCAATCTTCATCTCGAATCCTCAACTGGTGGTATCTAGACCTCAAATCAATCTTAGAGAATCACTGTGTCCCTGTCAGTAGATTGAACAGTCATCAATGCGTGGGAGTGGATACTTGTTCTTCACTGTGACTCGGTTGAGCTGTCGGTAATCAATGCAAAGTCTCAAACTGCCGTCTTTCTTCTTAACGAACAATACTGGTGCACCCCAAGGTGAAATGCTCAGACGTATGAATCCTAACTCTAACAACTCATCTAGCTGGGTCCTCAGCTCCTCCAACTCTTTAGGAGCCATCCTATACGTCGGAATCGAAATGGGTTTGGTCCCCGGGACCAAATCTATGATGAAATCGATCTCTCTGGGTGGTGGTAACCCTGGTAGCTCAGCGAGAAAAAACATCCAAAAACTCGCTTACAACAGGCACCTCCTCTATCTTCATCTCAACCTTCTCGGCCGTACTCAAAACACTAGCAAATGTCAAGAGATCTGAACTCATTGCCACTCTGGCTCGGGTGATCGACAACGTGGTCGAAGTCCCCTGAAAACTAAACTCTGCTTGATCCGGAAGCCGAAACGTAACCACCTTGCTGAAACACTCAAGTAGTGCGTGGTACGTAGCTAACTAATCAATGCCTAATAAGGCGTCAAACTCTAGGAACTCTAATACTCTCAAGTCTGCAGGCATTCTTGCCCCTCTATCTCAACTGAGCAGTCAACACATAATAAGTTCAAATATATCTTGTCCCCAGCAGCTGTGCTGAGGATCAAGGGGTCGCTCTAGCCTAATAGGTATCAATCATAACTCATCAACCATACGACCCAAAATAAAAGATACAGTAGAACCTGAATCAATCATAGTATGCATAAATCGACTGCAAATGTAAATCATACCCTCGATAAGGTTACGGGTGGCTGCTGGATCTGGTGCAGCGATGGTATGAACTTGCTCTCCGCGTTGCTGTGGTTTAGCCCTGCCTTGTTGTGGACATGTACTGACGAAGTGCCCTGTCTGTCCACACTCAAAACATGCTCGATGTGGTCTTGGCCTGGGTGGAATCCGCTGTCCGTGTCCCTGCATCTGATTGGACCTCTGTCCCTGTCCCTGGTCATATCTCGGTCTTTGCCTATGTTTGTACCTTTGCCCCTAACCACCGCCTCTGCCTCTACCCTAAGTTCTCGATCGATTGTGGTAACCCCGATCTTGTCTTTTTCTTTGTGGTGTACTGGCATAACTCCGTGCCAAAACAGATGGTACTAGCATGGTGCGCGCTAGATGGGATGGTGGCGCCATTGACCCTATACTCTGTGCCTTGTTGTCTTCCAGCCTGAACGGTTAGTTTCTCTTCCTTCTCCTGTCACCACCTGACCTATAATCTGATTGTGCTGGTGCCGGTGCTGGGATGATCTCATCCTGGTGTGTGCTCAGGTATGACTATTTGGCCAGGCTCTTCTCATATGTCGCCTATAAATTCCCTGGCTCAGTGGTCACCACGGTGTCTCCAATGTCCCTCAACAGACCTTCCATGAAATAGTGTGCCTAGTCGGCGTCTGTATCAACTATGCCTTCAGCATAATCCAACAACAACAAATATCTGCATATATACTGCATCACCGATTCCGTAGTGTACTATCGGGTGCTCCGAAACTTGGCCCTCTTCATCTTTTGGCTCGAAGGTGGAAAATACTTCTGATTAAATCGCCCCTTGAATTCTGCCCAATCCTTAGGCTTACTCTGGGTAGCCACCATACTGCGCCACCATGGATCATCCTCTTCAAACATCAGCCCTGATGATATGCTCGATCTCATGTGCTCTGGTGTGGCCAGGATGTCGTGTATCTTCTAATGGCTCTTCATATAACTTAGCTGGTCTATGTCTCTGGAACTCTCGCGACTGTCTCGCCTCAGCTGTCGCCCAAGTGCTCATCTCTGTGGGCGTAGTCGGCGTAGTCTCCGCCAGTGCAGGTGGTGCGGGCAATACCATCTCAGTTTGAGCCGGTACTATCTCAGCTGTAATGGGCGGTGTCGGTACGACGAGAGCCGTTGGAGTAGCTTGTACGGTAGGCGCACTCCTATCTTGAATAGTGGGCACTGTCGACGAAGATGATGATGGTGTAGCTGTGATCTGTGCCCTTAGTATCCTCAGGATCTTGTCTAATTGCTGATCCTGAGATGTGACTCTCTTAGTCAATTATTGTACCTCCTTAATACTCGCGAATCGAGGACATGCTGCCCCACTATCATCACTCGAAACAGGCTGATCTGCCATCGCAATCTGCAATAGCAAGCGAGTCTCTAATTAGTGTATAGTTACCAGTATAGTATAGTACAATACAATAATTATCATATATAGGATCAAAGTTTTTATTTTACCAACTCTCTTCACTTCCCAACTAAGATTCTAAATTAGGATCATAGGGTTCCACTTTAAGTTCCAACCGTGTCTTAACTTTATTTTCAATTTGTGTCTTATATTGGTTGTGGGTTAATCATGAGCTAGACGTAAAAACTTATGCTTTGATACCAACTGTGACGACCCCAGTTTTCCACAAACTGGGCCCCGCCCCTGCCTAAGCCCACGTGGACCCCTGAGCCAGTCTCGCAAGGTCAATGCAGGCCTAGTCAACCTTCTTATCCATCCATATAAGTAAATTCATAATTTTAAGTCGAGTTATTTGTACTTTCTCAAGTTTTACAAGTTAGCGAAAGCAATTAATACGTTAAATAACTCAGAATAAAGTAAAAGAGTCGGACATCCTAAATGTGGAACCCTGTAAACATGTATATTCATGTATATCTTGTGTTAAGTGTTATAACTAAACAAAAATGATATACAAGTCATGTGTATCTCTCAACCCAAATACGTATCCCAAGTGTGATAACAACATATATAAATAATACAAAAAGTCAAAAACCTACAAAAGTATATAGAGGAGGGCCGCTCCGATATCCTCAGAGTAGATCGCCAAGTGTCGGCATTTTGCCCTTGCTTGGCTGCAGATTTGCACTCGGTCAAACACAAGAACGCTGAGTCCAGTAAGTAAAAGCCAGTATGATCTAAACTAGTAATTCAAAATAAATAAAGCAATCTATCAAGCAGATAGAAAGAAAGCTATATGAAATGCATGATAATAAGACTATAAAAATGAAATTACAACGAGAAATGAGTGTCAAAGGAAACAATAGAGAGGTGCCCAAGTAGTCCAAGACCACCGAGTGCAAGTGCCACAGGGTCGGGGTCATAGAGTCGCGGCAACGCCAAGCAGACTCGGGTCCTAGGACGCGCGTCGCCTGCTGTAACTAGACCGTCGTGAATGAGGAATATCAACGGTGCCCCGGATAAAACACATCTTATTCCGACCTAATACTCAAGTGACTCGAAGTCATGGTCCCGGTTGCAAGCCGGTAACCACTCCAATTAGAGACACTCGCATGACTCACTTGACCCTCAGACACTCATAGGTGGGTAGGAATCCCAAGAAAGGGACACAATACAATAACAATAAAATATAAGCTCAAATGAATTACTGTGCATTTTCTAGCTGGTTTTACTTACCTCAAGCAATCGCAAATCGTCCTCAAAATGTCCTACTCATGCCTCGAGATGCGCACCCGACATCCGACTATGGCCTCTTAAGTCCTTGGTGTCCAATTATACTATTTTAATTATTTTAGAGTCACATTAAGTGAATTTATAATATGAGACCACAATTTGTAATTTTATTTCAAAAAGTTTGATTTTTTAGCATACTTTTCAAATTATACCGGGTCGACCTGACACGGTCCAACCGGACCCGGGTCGACCTGACCCAGTCCAACCGGGCCCGGGTCGGTCCGACTCGGTCCACGCGGATCACGGTCAGCCCGACCTGGCCCACATGGGGGTAGCCAGGCCCGACCCGCCTGGCTACCCCCACCCCCATGTTGAACGAACAGAGAGCTTTGCTATCTGTTCGTTCAACTGTAAATTTTTTTTATATCAACAACAACAACATTTTTTTACAACCACTAAAACAACAACATCAACAACCCAACACCAACCCCAACACCATTAAAGCTTCATAAAAATTCTCCACCAAATCGACAACAACATAACCGCTCACCTCGATCCAGGGATGTCGCCGCGGATGCCGCCACGAGGGAGAGACTTTGCGAGAGAGATGGCGAGATCGTGGAGGTGTGAGGAGAACTTGGTGGTGGAGACTTGGTGAGGGAGAAAAATGAGGGGGAGGGTGTGAGGGAGAAGATGAAATCGTTGGAGAGAGAGAGAGAGGGAAAGAAAAATTGTTAATTTTGTTTGGGGAGGAGAGAGAAAAAGTAAGGTATATGACGATTTGATTGGTAGGTGTGATGTGACATGTGATATGACCTATTAAACCTATGACTATCCCATACACCAGCGTTACACGCACCCTGCGACGTCGTACACTCTCGTCACTACGCGCGCACATTACGACCAATAAAAATATTAATTGGTGTGATGCGAATTAATTAATAATACGACAATTTAACACACATGCATCACACAAAAATAACTATTTATACATCGATTAACGTGTCTTAGACTTATCGACGGTGTCCACGTAGGTCCGAGCTGTGGGTCCTAATCTCGGTGTTGACTCCCGAGGGTTGACCGAGTGTGCCACATCACGACAGGTCCTGGTAACCAACCCGTGCCCCGAGATGCCATGTGGCACGGGTTAAATTTTTAAGGTCATTACAAAAATAGTCCATCTTCATGAAATGTTCATAACACTAGTTTTGGTCACACCAAAACCTCAAAAATCTTAACTTTGTCAATGAGATACGAAACCCTTATGGACCAATCCTCTTGCCATACTTATCCAAACTTGCACGAGTTTGGACCAAATCTCAACCTCGTCTACTGTCAACTGACACCAAACTCGAAACAAGATCTCATACAACTTTGTCTCATTTCACACTACCTTCAATCTCAACTTACACGCAAACCTATGCAAATCCCCACGTCAGCTCGTTAAATCCATTTGAGGTCCAAATTTTGAATTTTGAATTTAAATTCAATTATTCATCGCGAAATTCAAAACTTATATTTATGTCAATATTTTGACTATCTCGGCACCCGTCTCGACATGTATCTCGAGATAAAACCCCATGAATATCAAATTTACTCAATCACCCGAATTTCGCAGAATGAAATAATATATAATACATAACACTGGACAAACATCACAAATTAATAAAATTAATTATAAATCTCAAATTCATTGGTGTTTAATTCCCGACTCGTGACCAAAACCATAATTAAGCTTCCTTAATATCGGATTAACCGTAATTACCGATTAAATTTTTTTGGGATTTGACATCATGGATAGGTGGACAACCTTTTTGTATGCCAAGTTCGATGCATTATTTGAACTTATGACGATGACTTACGATCTGAGTTCAGAAGTGTGAATGGTCTTATTGATTACTTGGATAACAAATGAGTGAAGTACTACAAGGAAAAACTTGTACCGGCATGGACGGATCGAATTATGCACTTTGGGGAAACCACGACACTGAGGGTTTGTGACATCTGAGAATTTTGTAAACTTGATTAGGATGCTAATTAAGTATTTTCGGATTTAATTTGGGATTTTAGTATCCGAGGTGGAACCTACGCATTATGGACCATATATCATAAGATATATTTTATTTTTGTATGATGAATGCTTATTTGGTGTATTATATGGCATTTTGTCGCGAAGTCGGGTTTGTAACAACCCTAAAATTTTAACCCGTGCTACGTGGCATTTAAGAACTGAGACCTGGACCTGTCATGATGTGGCACACTTGTTCAACCCTCGGGAGTCGACACCGAGATATTTTATTTTTCGATGATTTTTGTATTACCTATCTAAAATAAAAAGTGTTCGCAATCTTAGTATTCTACTTTGATAGCCGATTTACGAGTGAGGTAACTTCTCGAGATACGTACGTTTACAGGTATGGGACTAGAGTTTGATTAATAAATCAAAAAAAGTTTTTTAAAGTTTAAATTATGTCAAATGGTTGAGTGAATGAATGAATTAATTGTTGGGGGCAAAATAGATAATTCCTAGGTAAAATACATATGTCACTTGTTGGTGGAGTGAGTGTGATAAGTGAGTGAAAAGTGGAAGTAGATAAGAGAGAAAATGTTAGGCTTGTGGTTGAGATTATTGATAGAGAAGAAAGAGAACGTGGAGAGAGTGAGGAAAAAAAGAGAGGGCATCAACGAAGAAAAACCCAATAAAAGATTGAGTTTGAAGGGAAAGATTGAGAAAGCTAAGAATTGATGCAAACCTTTAATCACCATCAAGATCTAAGTGAACATTCTCCTTAAATCTTTACTTTCCCTAGTTAGATTTCATTAGTTGACATTGTTGAGGAATTAGTGAAATATTGATGGTAATTTGTTGTTGTTAATGGTGTTGAAGTGGTGGTGATGATAGGCAAAATGAAGAAGAAAAAGAAATTCTTTTTTGAGGAATGAACAGAGAGCTTTTGCTCTCTGTTTTTGATGAATTGCAACACAGACCCAACCAACTAGGCTAGGCCATCCCTAGGCCCACCCCAGTTGGGCCGGGCCACCCATGGGCTGGACCGAACCAGTTCAGTCGAAACGGGCTGAACCGGACCCGGTCCAACAACCCAAACCCCTATTTAATAAAAAATAAAATAAAAAAACTAAAAATCATAAAAAATCTAAAAAATTCGAGAAAATTAAAAAAAATGGAAAAATAGAAAAATAGAAAAAATGAAGGAAATTATAGAAAAGTCGGCTTTAGATTTTTTGAGATTTTTTTACACCGAAAATCTCCATCGAAAAGCGTGTCATTGCTACGATTTTAATATTTTGAACAATTTAAGGATTTAAAAAATCTAAACTTTATTAAATATGCTCAAACACACCTAATTTAATGTAAATTGATACCAGGGACCTAGGAGACCAGTGTCGGGCACTGGGTGTCAGTTTTAGGAGCGTGTCAGAGCCGCGAGAGCGTGATAATGTGGATCCGAGGTAAGTAAAATTAGCTAAGAAATGCACGATAGTTCATTTGAGCTTATATTTTATTGATATTGTACTGTGTCCATTTCTTGAAAATTTCCCACCTATCTATGAGTGTTCGTGGGCCAAGTGAGTCATGAGAATGTTTCTGATGGAGTGGTTACCGGCTCACAACTGGGCCATGACCTCGAGTCATTGGAGTATTTGGTCGAAATGAGATGTGTTTTATCCAGGGCACCGTTGATATCCATCATTCGCAACGGTCTAGGTACAGCATGCGATGCCGCGTCTTAGACCCCGAGTCTGCTTGGCGTTGCCTCAACTTTATGACCCCGACCCCGTGGTACCCGCACTTGATGGTCTTAGATTAATTGAGCACCTCTCTATTGTTTCTTTTGACACTTACTCCTTGTTGTAATTTCATTTTTACAGTCTTATTATCATGAATTCTTTATAGCTTTTTTTTTCTATCCGCATGACTTTTAGACTGCTTTATTTATTTTGAATTACTGTTTACATCATATTGGCTTTTACTTATTGGACTCGACATTCTTGTGTTTGACCGAGTGCAGTTCCGTAGTCGAGCAAGGGCAAGGTGCCAATACTTGGCGATCTACTCTGAGGATATCGAAGCAGCCCTCATCCACTCACTTTGGTAGGTTTTTGATTTTTTTGTATTACTTATATATGTTGTTTTATCACACTTGGCATACTTATTTGGGTTGAGAGATACACATGAATTGTATATCATTTTTGCTTAGTTATTACATTTGATGCAAAATATACATGATTACACATGTTTACAGGGTTCCACATTTAGGATGTCCAACTCTTTTACTTTATTGTGAGTTATTTAACGTATTAATTGCTTCCGCTAACTTTTAAAACTTGAAAAATATAAATAACTCGACTTAAAATTATGAATTTACTTATATGGATGGATCAGAAGGCTAACTAGGCGTGCATTGACCTTGCGAGACTAGCTCGAGGGTCCACGTGGGCTTAAGCCGGGTAGGGCCCAGTTTGTGGGAAACTGGGGCCGTCACAATTGGTATCAGAGCTACGGTATTATGTCTAGCTCTTGATTAACCCACAACCAATCTAAGACACAAATTAAGAATAAAGTTAGGACACGGATGAAACTTAGAGTGGAACCCTATGCGCCTAACTTAGAATATTAATTGGGAAGTGAAGAGAGTTGGTAAAATTAAGACTCAGATCCTATATATGATAATTGTTGTATTATACTATACTATATCGGTAGCTATATGCTGATCTGAGACTCGCTTACTATTGTAGATCACGATGACAGATCAGCCTGGATCGAGTGATGATAGTGGGGCTGCAGGTCCTCGATTTGCGAGTATAGAGGAGGTACAGTCCTTGACTCAAAAGGTCACATCCCAAGATCAACGATTGGACGAGATCCTGAGGATACTCAGGGCACATATCACAACTACACCATCATTGTCTTTGTCGACAGTGCCCACTGTTTAGAAGGGGAGTGCGCCTACCTTACAGGTCACTCCAGAGGCTTATATTGTATCGACACCACCCGTGATAGCTTAGATAGTGCCGATACAGAAACAAATAGTATTACTTACACCCCATACTCCGCAAAGACTAGGCCGGTTATGCCTAGAGAGACGAGCACTAGGGCGACAGCGGAGGCGAGACAATCACGAGAGTTCTAGAGACATATATTAGCTGAGTTCTATGGGGGCACGAATCTCGAGGCTGTAGAGAGATTTGTGAAGAGCCACGAGAAGATACATGACATCTTGGCCACACCGGAGCATACGAGACTGAGTATATCATCAGGGTTGATGTTTGAAGAGGCCGATGCATGGTGGGGCAGTATGGTGGTTATCACGATAAGCCCAAGGATTGGGCCGAACTCAATAGGCGATTTAACCAGAAGTACTTTCCGCTTTCGGTCCTAAAGCTGAAGAGGGTCGAGTTTTTTAGAACTCGATAGTACATTGGAGAGTTGGTGATGCAATATATGGGCAGGTATCTGTAGTTGTTGGATTACGATGGAGGCATAGCTGAAACAAACACCTACCAGACACACTATTTCATGGAGGGTCTGTTGAGGGACATCGGAAGCACCATAGTGGCTACTGAGCCAGGGAGTTTACATGTGGCATATGAGATTAGCTTGGCAAGAGAGACATACCAGAGCACATACCCCAATGGGATCGTCCCAGCATCAACACCAGCACAGTCAGATTATAGGTCTGGTGGTGATAGAAAGAGGAAGAGACACTGACCGTTCAGGCCGAGAGATGCCAGGGCACAGAGTATAGGATCTGTGGCGCCACCATTCCATCCAGCGCACACCGTGCTAGTACCGTTTGTTTCGACATGGAGTTATGTCAGTACACCACGGCAGCCAACACAGTCAGGGCCGCTACATCAGTATTAGTGGACTGATGGTAGAGGCAGAGGCGGTGGTCAGGGGCAGAGGTACGGACAGGGCCAGGGACAAAGATGTGACCAGGGACAGGGACAGAGGTCCAGTCAGCCGCAGGGTCGGGAAAACGAATTCCGCCAGGGCTGGGACCACATCGAGCATGTTTTGAGTATGGATAAACAAGACAATTCGTCAGTGCTTGTCCATGACTAGGCATGGCTCAACCACAGCAGCGCAGAGAGCAAGTTCATGCCATCGTTGCACTGGATCCAACTGCCACCCGTAACCTAATTAGGAGTATGATTTATATTTGCAGTCAATTTATGCATATTATGATTGATTCGGGGACTACTGTATCTTTTATTTCGGGTTGTATGGTTGATAAGTTAGGATTGAGACCTATTAGGCTAGCGTGACCCTTGATCTTCAGCACGGCTGCTGGAGACAAGATATACCCAAACCTATTATGTGTTGATTACCCAGTTGAGATAGAGGGTCAAGAGATGCCTGCACACTTGAGGGTATTGGATTTTCTAGAGTTTGACACCATATTAGGCATGGATTAGTTAGCCGTGTACCACACAGAGCTTGAGTATTTCAGCAAGGTGGTTACGTTTTGGCTTCCACACTAAACAGAGTTCAGTTTTCAAGGGATTTAGACCACGTTACCGATCACCCAAGCCAGAGTGGCCACGAGTTCAGATCTCGAGACTTTTGCTAGTATTTTGAGTACGACAGATAGAGTTGCGACAAGGATGGAGGAGGTGCCTATTGTATGCAAGTTTTTAGATGTTTTTTCCCCAAAGCTACTAGGATTACCACTGCTTAGAGAGATCGATTTCATCACAGACTTGGTCCCAAGGACCAAACCTATATCGATTTCGCTGTATAGGATGACTCTAAGGAGCTAGAGGAGCTGATGACCCAGCTAGATGAGTTGTTAGAGTTGGGATTCATACGTCCTAGCATGTCACCATGGGGTGCGCCAATAATGTTTGTTAAGAAGAAAGATGACAGTTTGTGATTTTGCATTGATTAATGACAACTCAACAGAGTCACAATGAAGAACAAGTATCCACTCCCACGTATTGGTGACTTGTTCGATCAGTTAATAATTGTGGATTCGAGTTGTGGATTCAAGATGAGGATAGGGAGAAGACTACATTTCACACAAGATATTGGCACTACCAATTTACCATCATGCCTTTTGGGCTGAAGAATGCCCCGGCGATGTTCATGGATCTTACGCATTGTGTATTGAGAGAGTATTTGGATAGATTCGTGATAGTGTTCATCGACGACATTCTCATCTATTTCGGTATTCGTGAGGATCACGAGGGCACCTCCGGATAGTCCTACACACTTTGAGGGAGCATAGATTGTACGCTAAGTTCTATAAATACAAATTTTGGCTCACAGAAGTCATATTTCTTGGGCATATTTTTGGAGCCAGCGAAGTGTCCGTGGACCTCGCTAAGATTATAGCAGTAATTGATTGGCCTACACCGACATTAGTGACAAACATTCACAGTTTTCCGGGATTGGTGGGCTACTACAGATGGTTTGTTTAGGATTTTTGCAAGACCTTTACAGCGATGATACAGTTAACAAAGAAGGAAGTCAAATCTCAGTGGAGTGACGGTTATGAGCAGGCTTTCCAAAGTTTAAAGGAACGATTAACGACTGCGCCATTATTGGTACTACCAGAGTTGGGAAAGGGTTTTGAGGTGAACACTGATGCTTCTAAATTTGGTTTGGGTTGTGTTTTGATGCAAGACGATAAAGTGATAGCTTAAGCATCCCGAAAACTGAAAATTCATGAGAAGAATTATCCTACTCACGACTTGTAGTTAGCGTTAGTGGTTTTTGCATTGAAGATTTGACATCATTATCTCTACGAAGAGAGATTCACGCTATTTACTGACCATAAGAGTTTGAAGTACCTCTTTACTTAGAAGGAGTTTAACATGAGACAAAAACGTTGGCTAGAGTTCCTCATGAATTATGACTTCTCTTTGGAGTATCATCCAGGGAAGGCCAATGTAGAAAACGCATTGAGCCGGAGAGGAGCAGACCCAAAGATAGTGACTTGCCACATGACATACGAACATGGGTTATTTGAGGCAGCCGAGTTGATGAATTCAGTTGACATACCGACCACTACCAAATTGTTGATTTGTATGCAGATGAGGACATAGACAGTGTCTATACATAGTGTACTTGTGGGTTAACAGGCAGATGAGTAGTACCAGAAGTTTACCGAGTTAGCTCAGAGTCTTGATCACTCGAAATGAAGTCAGTAGACAGACTCATGCCTGAGATTTAGATGGAGACTGTAAACTCCATCAGTGGCTGAGATTTACGACGAGATACTTTAGGAGGCTCACCGCTTACGTTTTACGGTTCATCTGGGTTGGATCAAGATGTATGCGGATATGCGTCATCTATTATCATGGCCGAGGATGAAGATCGATGTTAGTGATTAGGTTCGAGCGTATGAGATATGCCAGCGAGTTAAGGCTGAGCATCGAAAACCCGAAGGATTATTACAGCCACTTCCCATTCCTCGGTAGAAATGGGAGCATATTGTCATGGACTTTGTCAGTGGATTACCTCAATCTCAGCACGACCATGATAACATCTTGGGTGATTGTAGATAGGTTGACTAAGTCTGCGCGCTTCTTACCAGTGTCGACAACACACATGGTGGATAAGTTAGCTCATTTGTACGAACGAGAGATTGTTAGGTTACACAGAGTTCCATTATCCATCGTGTCAGATAGAGGATCATAGTTCACATCGTAGATTTGGCAAAACATGCAGGCACTATTTGGCACCTGATTAGATTCGAGTACAACTTATCACCCATAGACAGATGGACAGTCGGAGCGATTAATTCAGGTGTTAGAGGATATGCTTCGTATGTGTGTGTTGGAGTCTAGTGGTTTTTGGGAGGAGTATCTTCATCTGTGTGAATTTGCTTATAATAATAGTTATCAGGCCAGGACTGGGATGACACCATTTGAGGCACTCTATGACATGCCATGCAGATCTCCATCGTGTTGAGCAAAGCCCGAGGATGTGGCGGTTGTTAGGTCAGAGATTATGGTGGATCACATAGAGAAGATACGACAAATCAGATTACGTCTGAAGGGCGCGCAAAAGAGACAAAAGAAATATTACGACAAGTACCACGGTGAGTTAGAGTATGATGAGGGAGCCTATGTGTATTTAAAGGTCTCGCTTTTGAAGGGTCACAAGAGATTTGGAATCAAAGGAAAGCTCGCGCCGAGATTCATTGGTAATTTCAAGGTTAAAGTAGAGTCGGCAAGGTCACATATGAGTTAGAGTTATCGCCTTAGTTAGCCGAGATCCACCCCGTATTTCATATTTAGATGCTTCGTCTGGATAGGTCGAGAGGAGGCGTACGACCAATGGTGGATCTGAGTTAGATAGATCTGAGAGAGGACATCACTTACGAGGAGCAACCTATTGAGATATTGGACCATTAGGTGAAGAGACTGAAGAATAAGGACATCCCGTTGGTCCTCGTCAAATGGCAACATCACGGGGACGGGGAGCTAACTTGGGAACTAGAGTCCTATATGCGTGAACACATTCCATACCTATTTTGATTCTAGTAAGTCTTGTTGGGTTTTTGGGGTTCATATGCAGCGAAAAATTCAAAACAAATTTTGAAAAACCCCAACAGGATCGAAAATAAGTTCCATTAAACTAAATCTACAAAAGTAAATCATACCTTATTCCGTGATTTCCTTTTGATTGTTCGATTTTTAAGACGTTCAAGTGCGCGTCCTCTATCAGAAATCTAGCCACGAATAGTGACCACAATTTGGAGTGCTAGCCCCAAGAGAGATTGAGAAACGATTTTTCTTTCTCTCCATAAATCCAGAGAACTCGAAAAATTGTAAAACAAAATCTTATTTCGTTTTTTAGGGATCCACCCTTTATTTATATGTGTAGATAAGCCATCACTTAAAATCCTATTCGTAATACAACTATTGTATTTACGCAGTTTAAGCAAATTACACATATACCCCTATTAATAAGTTATCATATAAAAAATTGTAAGGGCTTTTATGCCATGAATTTTATCATATAAAATTCATTACTCTGGACCAATTGAAATTGTGCAAACCCATTCTTTGTGTGCGACCCAATAGGTTCATGCGACGTTGGCAGTCAACCAAAAACCATTTTGGTACACAAGTCATAAGTGGTCTATATCAACATCGATACAACCTAATTAATAACATATATCATATCCTTTTGTCCTGCGATATCCTTTGTTTAAACACAAAACATGGAAAGTCACCCTGAATGTTCAATCGTACTAGTCTCGATCTTTAGGTAAACTGAAAAACATCCAAGTGACATTGATCATATCAATTCACATGGACTTGGCCATTATCAGTCTATCTTATCGAGGGATCCACTGATATCTCTCTATACGAGAGTGACAAATTTTATCTTGATTACATACCTTCACATATTATTCACACGGTAACCAATCACAATCTTTATAATTGTCCGGTTAAAGACAACATTTGATTGTGTCAAATTATCATGCTCCTAATATTGAAGTCTATGGTAATCTCAAGTCGAATGACTAAATGATATACTTATCATGAGTAACACTTATGACTTAATCCATATGGTGTTCTCATAGCGGGTCGGTCTAGTATCTTATTCCATAATAAGTACTCATGATCTTGATTCGTATCCTTATACACATGATCATCACATGACCATCAATCAAGATTCACACTAGTCTTAATTCATTATAGTTCCCAATATAATGACCGACTAGGGACATTTAAGATATTTCAACAAATACCCATGAATCTTACTATAAGGTAAACATGCAATCACTTATAATAAAACATCAAATAAAACCTCTATTTTATTAACTAAAATTATAAGATAAACAATGTTTGTAGATTGACCTAGTGCACATGCCTTAACAAGTCTTACTTCAAGTTATTTTAATTTCGAAGACGAAGTTCTTATCAGTCGAGAAGACTGTAACGACCCTAAAACTTTAACCCGTGTTACCCGACATTTTAGGACTGTGACCTGGACCCGTCGTGACGTGACACACTTGGTCAACCCTCAAGAGTTGACACCGAGATATTTTATTTTTCGATGATTTATGTATTACCTATCTAAAATAAAAAGTGTCTGCAATTTTAAAATCCTACTTTGATAGCAAAGTTACAAGTGAGGTAACTTCTCGAGATACGTACGTTTACGGGTATGAAACTACAGTTTGATTAATAAATAAAAAAAGTTTCATAAAGTTTTAAAATGTGTCAAATGGTTGAGTGAATGAATGAATTAATTATTGAGGGCAAAATAGATAATTCCTAAGTAGAATACATGTGTCACTTCTTGGTGGAGTGAGTGTGATAAGTGAGTGGAAAGTGGAAGTAGATAAGAGAGAAAATGTAAGGCTTTGTGGTTGAGATTATTGATAGAGAAGATAGAGAACATGGAGAGAGTGAGGATGAAAAAAGAAGAGGGCATTAACCAAGAAAAACCCAACAAAAATTGAGTTTGAAGAGAAAGATTGAGCAAGCTAAGAGTTGATGGAAACCTTTCAATCACCATCAAGATCTATGTGAGCATTCTCCTTAAATCTTTACTTTCTCTAGCTAGATTTAATTAGTTGACATTGTTGAGGAATTACTGAGATTTTAATGGGAATTAGTTGTTGTTAATGGTGTTGAAGTGGTGGTGATGATAGGTAGAATGAAAAAGAAAAAGAATTTTTTTTTAAGGAATGAACAGAGAGCTTTTACACTCTGTTTTTGATGAATTGGGATGGGGTGTTGCGCTCGGCGTGCATGCTGTGCGCAACACAAGACCAGCCAACTGGGCTGGGCCATCCCTAAGTCCGGCCCAGTTGGGCCGGGCCACCTAGAGGGCTGGACTAAACTGGTTCAGCCGAACTGGGCTGAACCGTACCCGGTCTAACAATCCAAATCTCTATTTATTTAAAAAATAAAGTAAATAACTAAAAATCATAAAAAACATTAGAAAAATTCAAGAAAACTCAAAAAAAATTGGAAAAATAGAAAAAAATTAAGGAAGTTATAGAAAGTAGGCTTTGGAGTTTCGGAGATTTTTTTACACCGAAAATCTTCATCGAAAAGCATGTCACTACTACGATTTTAATATTTTGAACAATTTAAGGATTTAAAAACCTAAACTTTATTAAATAGGTTCAAACACACCTAATTTAATGTAAATTGATATCAGGAGCCTAGGAGACCAGTGTCGGGTACCGAGTGTCAATTTTGGGAGCATGTCAAAGCCACGAGGGCGTGATAGCATAGATCCGTGGTAAGTAAAACTAGCTAGGAAATGCACATTAGTTCATTTGAGCTTATATTTTATTGATATTTTACTGTGTCATTTTTTTAGAAACTTTCCACCCATCTATGAGTGTCCGAGGGCTAAATGAGTCATGAGAATGTCTCTAATTGAATGGTTATCGGCTTGCAACCGAGGCCATGACCTCGAGTCACTAGAGTATTTGGTTGAAATGAGATGTGATTTATCCTGGCACTGTTGATATTCTTCATTCGCGACGATCTAGGTACAACAGGCGATGTCGCATCCTAGAAGCCGAGTTTGCTTGTCATTGCCATGACTCTATGACCCCAACCCTGTGGCACCTGCATTCGGTGGTCTTGGACTACTTGGACACCTCTGTATTATTTCTTTTGACATTCATTCCTCATTGTACTTTCATTTTTACAGTTTTATTATCATGCATTCCTTATAGCTTTCTTTCTATTCGCATGACTTTTAGATTGCGTTATTTATTTTGAATTATTGTTTAGATCATATTGGTTTTTACTTACTGGACTCGACATTCTTGTGTTTGACCGAGTGCAGATCCGCAACCGAGCAAGGGCAAGGCGCCTATACTTGGCAATCTACTATGAGGATATCGGAGCAGCCCTCATCCACTCACTTTTGTAGGTTTTTGATTTTTTTGTATTACTTATATATGTTGTTTTTATCACACTTGAGATACTTGTTTGGATTGAGAGATGCACATGATTTATATATCATTTTTGCTTAGTTATTACACTTGACACAATATATAAATGATTACATATGTTTACAAGGTTCCACATTTAGGATGTCCAACTCTTTTAGTTTATTGCGAGTTATTTAAAGTATTAATTACTTCCACTAACATGTAAAACTTGAAAATAAAAATAACTCGACTTAAAGTTATGAATTTACTTTTATGGGTGGATAAAAAGGCTGACTAGGCTTGCGTTGACCTTGCGAGACTGGCTCGAGGGTCCACGAGGGCTTAGGCCGGGCATGGCCCAGTTCGTGAGAAACTGGGGCCGTCACGAGTTGTGTTGAGGTGTATCCTTAGTTTTTCATACTCGGGGTTACAAGTGCGTGCCTAAAGGGCACGAGTGAAGATAAATCATTAGTTGCTCGAAAACTAATTAACCAAATGTTATTCCTCACATAAAGATTTCGTCCCGATTTGCGTGCAAGTCGGGATGGGTGGTAATGTAATGTGAGAACGAAGGTTGTACAAGACTTTACCTCGAGTTTCGTATTAGTTGGTGGTGGTCGCAGTTGAGATTAGGTTTAAATTGGTGCAAGTTTTGGCAAGTATGATAAGAAAATTGGTCTATAAGGGTTCAATAGGTCATAGACAAAGATAAGATTTTTGGGGTTTTGGTGTGACGAAAATAGTGTTATGCACATTTTATGAATATGTACTACTTTGTCAAGATTTTGGTTCGATTTGGTGCAAAATCAAATTCAAAACGAGCACCAAAAGTGAAAACACGTCAAAATATGGATTTCTAGAATTAATAAATAAAAAGAAATTAAGCTGCTAACAAGCAGTTGGGGGTTTAATATATAAACAAAAAAAATCAAATAAAGCATTTTTCATTGCTATCAATAGAGAACGAAATTATTTTCGTTCTCTAAACCCTATCAACTCATATTTTCTCTCAGTGAGCTCCTAACGTCCGATTTTCACCCGATTTCTATTCACTAAACTGTAGAGCATTGTGAGAAGATCAATTCGAGCCAAGTTTCTGCAGCAGAAACGAGGTATTCGGGCCGCAATTTGGTAAATACTCGATGTTAGACATTTTCCTTAATTCAATTTGAATTCTCGTGATTTTTTGATTTCTTTCGTGGGGTTTCGATAGAAATTGTTGTTAATTGGTTTATTGGATTGATGTGCACCGATTTGAAATAAATCCCACCGATGTGGTTAGGGTTTCGATGAATTGAAATAATGTGAGTCAGTTAATAACTATTTTGGAGATATTTTTAGAATTGATATTGATTTAAATTGGATTTTTGGATTAATGTATTATTGGTTTTGATCTAATTTGACTCCACGGGCTATGCGAATATTTTGATGTTGCAATCGAGTGATTTTGTGGTGCTTGTTGTTAAGTTTTAAAGTTTTAATTGAGATATATTGATTTGGAGAGGTTTTTCAGTTCAAAATAAATAAAGTTTGCTTAGTTGACAGGTCATATTAGAAAATTCATAACTTCTTTATCGATGATCCAATTTGAGTGTACTTGGAGTCTATGGAAAGTATGGCATGATTACTACAAGTTCCTTCTAGGTCATCATGACAAATATTGAGGTTTTATAGGTTAAAAAGTTACCCCAAGTTGGCTTGTTGAAAGGCAGTTGAAACATTTATATAAATTAATATTTTGAAAATTGTTCTTAAACGTACTTTTGCCGCATTTTCATTGGGTTTAGTGATTTGGTTTCATTTGAATCTTGACCCATAATATAATTGGGTATTCAGGGAAGCTATTGGATCCATTTTCAAGGTGATATGACGCTCCAGGAACCCCAAAAAATAAGCTCAAAATTGGTTGGTTGTAAATAAACCCTATAATGATTTTTACTATTGATTGAATATTTTTGTACCTATAATTGTATCATAGTCTGCATGCATTTTATCATTCTTGATCATGCATACATTGAGTGAGTGAGGGGGATAAGCTTGTTTCAGAGTCTGGTTTGATTGAAACTAGGTTTCAATCATGCCTCTACGCCGTCTAGTGAGACTAGCGGAGTCTAACACCGACAAGTTATCTCTGCATTGCATGATCTCTTAATATTGTCTCTGTATTATTTTTGGAAGTCGACATTTGATTATAGTTAGGAGACAACGATAGAGTGGATTGCATGTCATGTTGACGCTTATATCTTATTGTTTATTTGGAAATGCAATTATATGTCTCCATGTATCGGACTAAAAATTGCAGGAGTACAGACCAATGTAAGAATTTACTTACCTGACACCTTCGAGTCTTTTATGATGGTGTTAGATTCTATATGAAGACAAGGGACGAAAGGACAAGACTCGAAGATTGTGGTAATTACTTTCAAAAGTTAAACTAAATTCTAGTTGTAAATTTTTTATATATATTATTTTGGGAATCCTTGGGGTGAAATTTCATTGCATGGTTATGAAAGTCTCCTAATCTAGTTTAAATATGTTGAGAAGGATTTTGTTTCAATTTTAGTCTATTGGAGATTGTAAAGTTGTAATTAAGTTTTTGGATACACTAAGTTAGTTTATAAATTGGAATTTGATATATATTGTGAATTGCAGGGAGTTATGAGCCATTCTAGGTCTCCCCCAATTCTGCTGTCTATTAAGTGAACTTTCCGGCAGGCCACTTTTAGGGGAGGTGCCGCCAAAAGTTTTTATTAAATATGGATATGATCTTTTAATTTGCTCAAATTGAACAAGTCATGAATTGAGTTTTATTGAGGATATAAATTTAGCTTTGGAGCCTTATTAATGATTAAAATGCAAAGTATTTTGAGGTCAAAGTTGAAAGAATAGATTAAGCTGACTAGAATATCAGGGGATTAAGATAATCTAGGCCGATCAATCGTCGACAAGGTTGAGTCTGCGCATTCCACTTTGAAGCTACATCTTGGCAACAGTCAGACAAATTTTGAAACTTTGTAGGGTGTGGTAGATGGTCTTCCTAGGAACTAACATAATAACATTAAGACATCATTTGAACTAAGCTTGGATGTGGTGCAACATGAATATATTGATGGTTTGTATGGTTGGTTGCGTGGATACGTCTCTCAAAGGGCGCTTAAGTTGATCAGAGATGAAACGTAACTTGGAGAAAGTGTTGGACTTGACTCTATTCTTTGTGGTTGTGACCTACGTACCACGTATGGTCTTCCTTGTGCACACAAGATAAACTTCCAAATTATGGTCGGTTCACCCATACCACTCGAGGACATTCATGTATACTGACAAACGTTGAGTATGGTTCAAGAGAATGTTATGGATCGGGCCGGATACTGTGACGGCCCCTTCCCTAATCTAGGGCACCGCACGACCTAATCCTATAATTAAGCCCTAATTCAACCACATAGGACTTAACCACATATGAGTAAGCCTTTTTGTCTTATTCACCTCATTAAACATGTTCAGAATAAGTAACACACATGTCACATTTCAATTTAATTTCAAACGTAATTAAAACTTACTATGAGTTATAAAGTTTAGTGGGATTCTTAATAGATTATGCGGAATCAATATATTAAACCCTAAGTATGAAAACCAGGAAACAACGATCACATGTATATATATATAATAAAGTGATGAATATAAACAGTGTAATGGTCATCATAAGTCGGTGAACTAAACACTCGACCCAATATACAACCCCAAAATGTATTAAAGACATAATTATATAATACACAAAATATCAAAACCTACAAAATGTCAATGCAGAAGTACGCCGGTGACTCACATGTAGTCGCCGATCTTCTCCTTGCCAGGCCTGCTCTTTGACGGCTCTGCAACCACCTGTCATAAAAAGGACAGTGAGTACAAAAACTAACAGTAATCCCCGTTGACATGCTCATTCACATCTTTAAAAAACTAAATGGTATTTAAAAGCATAAGTTTAATAAAGAAAGACTAGTAGCAGAAATATGCTAAGAATTACCACAGTTAGACAAGTGAAACTGACACAAGGCTAAATAGTTATGATTTAGATCCGGTTGGCCGCAACATACGTCAATGAAGCCTTTATAACCACTAAAGGAAGTGCATGACATCGTACAGTCTAATATCACTAGAGACTCTAACCTTGGTGTATCGACAACCCCAGGGACTCTGACCCCGTATGCCGCATTATAGTGGTGAGTGCTGAATCCCCAGTGACTCTAACCCCGTGTTCCGATCAACTCTAATATAGTGCTATGGATTCTAGATTCTATAACTACTTTATAATTTTAAGAAAATGGCTCGTTAAGGATTCCAAGGCTTGGCTATGCTACAAAGCACAATTCCCAAAGAGTACAAGTCCATAAAGTCACCCACAACTTCACAATTCCTAATAGCATGCTATTCACACTATATTAACTGTAAAACAACAAGAAATGACATAAAGCTCATGTATGGATTCAAATAAACTTAATTTATCACAATATCATGAAAGTCAAGCTCAACAAATGAGGAGTGTCAAATAAGTTCATGATATGAGAATATAACGATGGACATAGTCAATATAGACTGCAACAACAAGCATAAAGTGGATATGAAATGCAAATAAAATAATCAACGGGTATACTCACATCAAGCAATGTAAAGTCTTAGCATTACCGGCCTCCCGACACCCCAAATCTTGTATTCAAACCCTTGAGACTCTTCCCTAGGTTCGATATCATTTAACACATTTTTGAGTGTATTTAGACCTTTAACTAGGGTGTTGGACTTGTTTAAAGTATTTAGGTTGAAATTAGGAAACTGTTGATTCTTGTACTATCAGAACAATTAGCGCGCATGATAGCCTACCTAGCGCACTAATGACCTCATTGGCGTGCTACCTAGATTCTCTAGCATGCTATACAAAGTTAGCGCTAGCTGATCACACTTAGCGCGCTATGTGCAGGAAAACCCAGAATTCTGCACTTAAAATTCTAAGTTCTCTTCATACATAGGTCACTCCAACAACTTGGGATCTCTTTTCCACATCTCCAGAGACCCAAGACATCCATTAACAACATAAAATAGCCACACATCATATAATTCATGAATTCATTAAATTTATCTAAGCGCGCTATGTGTAGGAAAATTACCTAATTTGATGAACACCTAGCTTAATCAGCACCTCCTATACTAAACCCACTGATCTCTCTTTGATCTTCTCCAACAAGCTTTACTTAGTTTCTAAGGTTTGTAAATGAAATAATTTGATTGCATGTGTTGATCTTAAGCTTTATATATGCAATTGATAAGTTTGATTAGTAACCATTGAGCTTTATGTGTATACATATCCCGAGACTAATCTAATGACCTACATCTTGACATTTTTCCCACTAATTCCATCCAACTAACACCAATGTCAAACTCAATTGGTTTCTAGATGTGTCAACATGTATCTCGAGAATCATCACATGGCTATTGTTTTAATTTGCTAAGTTAGGTTACATTTAATATATAATCAACTATAACAATATTATTTCAACTATATAAGCTACACTAAGCTTAAACCAACCTGCCACATCACTCTCTACCTCGGTCCCATGTCGAAACGCATCTCGAGGCACATCTCCACTCATGTCTCGACACCTATATACAAGTACAAGTGACTTAGAAGTCTACATATATACAACGCATTAATCATACATAGACCTGATCACTGGGCTGGTACCCACCCAGCCCGAGCCCGGTCAACATGGGTCGGGTTTGGGTTTGTAGTTATTGACCAAAACCCGGCCTGGCCCGGCCCGTTCATATATACTTGTGTCCAAAATGTGTATATTGTATATATATCTTTAAAAAGTAAAGTAGTAAGGTTTGAACCCAAGTTGCCCAAATGCTAAACTAGAGTCTTAACAGTGAGCTAATCTTTTGTTCTTGTCATCTAACAACATATGTATATATTTATTATAATATGTTTTGGTATAATATAATCAATTTTCAAAACTTTTTTTGTTAGTACTTTTTAAAGGCCCATTTAGGCCAGGCCCAAGCCTGGCCCGTGACGACTTGGGCCCGCAATACTTAGAAGTGGGCTTGGGCGGGCTTGGACATGGCTTTCAAAAAAATTCCGCCTAGGCCGGCTCGAGCCCGCCAAAGCCCGCCCGATGATCAGGTCTAGTCATACACTACAACAAATCTAACATGTACCTCAGTCATCTCGCCTCGATCATTGCACGTATCATGGTGTAATTCCCACGTTACGGGTCGGTAATCATGATTACAAAGAATAAACAAGATTACAAATTTGGGTCGTGACATATACAATGTCAATGATGAAATTCAAAGAGTATTGAAAAAGTTTGATGCTTGCATTGACGATGATTATCGCATCAAGATTATTCAGCAGCTTAGAGTGATTAGTCAGCCTTCATCGACACTGGGGATTGTCCCGTCTACAAAAATAAAGACAAAGGGAAGGACACCGGGTTCTACAGTTGGAAGTTTGATGAAGAAATGAAATAAAAAAAACATCGAAGAGAAAACTCGATGAAAATGATACTTTGACGACAAGAAATCCAAGCGGATTTGATTATGCACTAACGAAAAAGAGACATCTAGTTCGAGGAAGAAGCAAAATACAGTGGGGCCTAAAATATGCCAGACACGTCAGGTGACCCAAGGTGTATATAAGGTTGGTTATGTCCATTGCATACAATCAGATCGATTGCCATATGTTGAGAGCACTATTGATATGATTGGAGATGATAATTGTAGATATCATTGTGTTGCCTCCGGGCTCGGACTATGTAGATGGTTGGAGATTAATATGTAGAAGATTGTTTGATGAGATCACGGGTTATAAAACTCTATAGAGGGAAGTGCTTGGAACAGGTTATGAGAAGATAAAAATTGTTGTGCATTGTCCGGATGATCGGATTGGGGGCCTCTTTTGACGAATAGTTGATACTTCCAGACATGGGGCTCTTAATAGCAATGACTTTTAATGTCATACTAGTCAACCTTTCACATGATAGTTTTTTTAACATTTCTTCCTCTACATAATGTCGCACCGCCATCTTTTAATAGCCAGCTTATCATTGGCATGATAAATGATAGAAACATCCATTGAGTTAGGGTAAGTTTGTACTTTATATTTGAAATGTATTTTATCAATTTTGAAGTACATGATAATGACTTGTTGTTCTAATTTGTATTTGATATGTGAAGCTAAAAGTGAATGCCCGCTTCCATCTATATATCCATCGAGGCATAGGTATGTTGATGAGTGCCCTAAAGGTTGGAGTGAGGGTTTTATAATCCGAGAACTCGTGTCGGTTCTAACTTCTCAACAAGGAACGCCTACCGTAGTAGACTTAGCTTCACCATAGCTCATTTTGATTTAAAAATAATTTTTTGGGTTACTTTTCATTATGGATGTATGTACTTTGTTAAAACATTGCACCAATATTGTTGTTTATACATGTTTTATTTGTTGATCATTTACCGATTTTTGTGAATGAGGAATTAGTCTTTTGTTAGGTTTTAGGGTTCGTACACAACTTAAAATTCAAGATAATATTTGAAAAACCCTAACATGATTGAAAATAAGTTCCATTAAACAAGAACTACAAAAGTAAATCATACCATAATTCGTGATTTCCTTATCTGATTGATCGATTTCAAAGACGTTCAAGTGCACATCCTCTATCAGAAATACACACACGAACGATGACCAAAACTTGGAGTATAGAGATTGAAAACATTTTTCTTTCTCTCCTAAAATTCAGAGAACTCAAAAATAGCAAAAATGAAATCTTCATCGTTTTTAGGGTTTCAGCCTCTGTAGATACTTAAAAAACTTATTTGTAATACAATTATTATATTTAGATAATTCAAGCAAATTACACAATTTGTAAGTGACTCAATAGGTTCATGTAGCGCTGGTAGTGAATCAAAATCATTTTGGTATACAAATCATAAACGAAGGCATTATGACTACTTAAGTAGCATAAATATCAAAATCGATACAACCAAACGAATACCACATATCATATCCTTTTGTCATTCGATATCCTTTGATTAAACATAAGGCATAGAAAGTCACCCTCAATGTTCAATTGTACTAGTCTCGATATTTAGGTAGATGAAAAACATCCAAGTGAGATCGATCTTATCAATTCGCTTGGACTTGGCCATTTAACGGTCTAAAATATTGATGGATCCACTAATATCTCTCTCTTTACGATAGGGACAAATTATATCTTGATTACACACCTTCACATATTATTCACGTGGTGACCAATCACAATATTTATAATCATACGGTTAAAGACAACGTTTGATTGTGTCAAATTACCATGCTCTTAATATTGAAGTCTATGGTAATCTCGAGTCGAAAGACTGAATGATATACATATCATGAGTAACATATATGACTTAATCTATGTGGTGTTCTCATAGCGGGTCGATCCAACATCTTATTCCCTAATAAGTACTCGTGATCTCGATTTATATCCCCATACGCATGATAATCACATGACCATCAATCAAGATTCACACTAGTCTTAATTCATTATAGTTCCCAGTATAATGACCGACTATGGACATTTATGATATTTTAACAAATACTCATTGATCTTATTATAAGGTAAACATGCAATCACTTATAATAAAACATCAAATGAAAACCTCTATTTTATTAAATAAAAATATAAGATAAACAATGTTTGTAGATTGACCTAGGGCACATGCCCCGACACATTTTATGTACCACTTAACAAGAAAAATATGTTTCTGAACATAGTCTCGACTGCCCAGGTTCGATACTATGTCATTACTCTCTCCATGTAACAACCGAGAATCTAAACAAGTTTTTTGTAACTACCAACAAAGACTATTATAAACCAATAATTATAAATTTAACCCGGAAAGTCATAACCGAGAATCAAGGTAATGATTCGTTCACAGACAACTGAGACATTACCATAAAACCAAACTTTATTTGTCATCTCATATGACAAACAACGATATTAAATGTATATTCTTGGTTCATTCCAATCGAGACCATTACAAAATCATTATATACGACTTCGACTTAGGAGGCAGTGCTTGATAGGCAACATACATTCTCGGTGGCTTGTAACCGAGACAATAAAAAACTCAATTAATATGGATTGGTTCCGGAAGGCAATGACTGAGACACAATGGGTTGTCTCGATGACAACCAACTGAGACACTATGAAAGTCACCATTACACAGTGTAACGACCCGCTCTAAGTAATCCTAATTAATTGATTAATTACAGATTATGACCCTAAACTTAGACCCACGTGGATGCCGTGAAAAATTGAAGGCACGTCTGACGAGGTAAATTGTAGTTATTTTTGTACGATGCGTGTTGATTTACTATTTTATTATTAAATATACGCTTCGCATTAGTGTTAAGATTTTCATTGGTCACGTTGTGCGCGTATAGTTACAAAAGTGTAGGACGCTGCAGGATGCGCGTAACGCGGGTGTGTGGGTAATAAAAGGTTTAGAGGTCACATCAAATCACATCGCCATCCCTTACTTTTCTCTCATACACACACTTTTTCTCTCTCCTCTCCAAACAAAACACACACTTTGATCTCTATCTACCCGATCCTCTTTTTCCCTCTCCCTCATTTCATTTCCTTCTTCTCTAAACTCACCAAGCTCACATCCTACTCTCACAAGCTTCTATCTCTCCCACGACACCCTCGATCTTTCTCTCGGGTCCAACATCATCACCTCTCGCGCCGACGACATTCCAAAATTGCGGTAAGTGTTCGTTGTTGTTGTTGAGATTTTTCGAGAAATTTGAGGCTTTACTGATGTTATTGGTGTTGATGTTATTGTTGTTATAATTGTTTTGTCAAAAAAATAAATAAATATTTCGTCTCTGGAAGAAGTTGAATTTGGGGGGTGTAATGGGTCGAGCCAAGCCGGCATAGACCCGAGCTGTCCAATTGGACCGAATCGGGCCCCAATTCAGGCTTAACCCCCATTAAAAAAATTAATTAAATAATTTAAAATTAAATTAAATACAATTTTAAAGAAAATAAATTATAGAAAAATTGGAAAATAGGAAGAAATTTATGAAAAAAATCATAAAAATAAGAGAAAATATGAAAAAAAAAATTAGAAAAAAATAGAAAAACAGGTTTTGAGATTTTTCGGGCTTTTGGCACCCCGGTGTAACTCGAAAAGTGTGCCACAACTAAAATTTGGAATAAAATCTAATTTTTGGTTTACATTATAAAATCATTAAATAAGACATTAAAACATTTTAAAATGATAAAAATGGACACCAAGGAATTAGGAGACTAGTCGGGTGCGCAGTTCGAGGTGTGGGCGGGTAATTTTTTAGCAATTTTACGAGCGTCGAGGTAAGTAAACCCACGAGAAATTCAGCTTAGAATTTACTTATTTTCCTCGTAAGTTACTTGTTTCATTACTACTAACTATATTCTCTCGTGTGTCTGTGTATGGTCGAAGGGACGGTATGACCCCTTTCAGGCTCTCTCGTATATGACGATTTCATTTTTGATACGGTATTGGTCATACATTAGACTATGCGTGAGATTTCTCTCCCCGAGTCGTTGATCTCAAGAGTAGGTTGACGTGAGGCTCACCTCCATCACAAAGTTCCTCTCCTTCAAGGCGTTGGGTGAAAGTCTACCTTTCGACCAACAGAGTTCCTCGTTTCGACCGTGAAGAGGAGGCAAGGTTTACCTCGCCACCGGGGCCTTCTCGATTTAGTATTTGCGTCCCAGGGCTCGACAACTATACACCACATTCGCGTTCTATATTCTTAATTATCTTAGCGACTTATTCATGCTTTATATTTTCATTTATTTACTTTATTTGCATGAATTGTAGCAATTTTTCTAGGATTTCCTCTGAATACTAACTGAGTTTCTCTGGGATTTACTCACTGGAACTTGTCATTATTTTTTGTGGCAAGTTGCAAATCATACAACGAGTCGGGTAAAAAGAGCCACATTAGTTTCCCTTGTAGGATGTTTGAAATATTTTTTAGATCATTTTGGGAGACTTATTACCTGATACATGCATATTGACACTTACTATACTTTTTTTCTCTTTTATTGATATACATGGTATCCTTTTGCTTGGTTTCCACCTCGTAGGTTTGTGAATCAATGCAGGATTTAATTAACATTACTTATTTGCATATTATTAAGACTTCCGCTATCAAAACAACTTAAATGAATCAAAACTAACAAATTAAGTTGTAAAACTATATAACTTAGTATATTGCGAAAATATAATCATTTAAATACCAAAATTGACTAAGTTGGATCATTTGATGGTGATCTCGCGGGCCGTCATGGACAGGTGTACAGGTGACATGGCATGACCTGATGACGTGTTCGGTAACGTGGCGGTGCCGAGTTTGTCTCGGAATTTGGGGCCATCACACACTGTAAACTCGGTAGGATGTAACCGAGACTCGAGATAAATTATCAGTTACCGGTAACCGAGCATACGATTTCTTTCTCGAACCTATACGGCTGAAACCCACTTTTGGTAAGTTTGATATTATGTTGAAAGTAATTTATCGACCTTACAGGTCCGTGATTGCCTGAATGATTACGAACCTGAGGGACCGAACTGGTTTAACATGTCTCGGACCTGTGGGACTGAGACTTACATAGGATCAAGTATTTAATTCGTTCAAGTTACTAAATTCACAACTGATCACCTTATGCATAGTTAACAAATTCACAACAACATAGGCATATAATTTAAACATTCATAACAACAATTTAAACATTTAAAACAACCACATTAAAGTTAGTCATTCACATCATTTCCACACAGTGCCACATTCACATCATAATAGTCACAACAACAAATAGATGAGATCATAAACAATTCACTTTTTGGAGGACTCTGTTTGTTTTGGCTTCTTCAAATTTTTTCGAGAATATTCATTGCCAAGCATTCGCTTTTGTAGGTGAGCATCAGCCGGTGGAGGTGGAGCATCAGTTGGAGTGGACTTTGATTATGTGGAAGTGTTGTCATGCTGGGAGTGCTTAGTATTTGCCATCGTAGGGGTTGTTGTGTCGGTGGAGGTGGCGGCGGTAGTGGTGGTGGTTGCACCAAGACTCTTCCCTGACAAGAAATTGATCAGGTCACTCGCTATTTTCTTTGCGGACTCCAAAGTGCACAACTCCGCCGGGTCGGTGAGTCCATCCACCGTAAGGCGGCGTCCAACACACACCTATTCCGCTGTTGAAGACCAATGAGCAAATGAAACAATCTAGAACACTATAAATTTTGCATAGATTAACAAACAAGCAAAAATGTTGACGTACCTCTAATAGCTCATTGTCAGTGATAGTACTAGCCACAACGACATCAACTTCAATGTTCGGGCTCTCGATCATTGGATGTGAGACCTTTAAAAACCAATGAAGATAGTATGGTGTAGCCAAGAACTAAAACTGTGCCTTCTTGCCTCAAACTTCGGGGGCTAACAAATGGTTACACCAATGCTCCCATTTGTCATGTTGGAACCGATACTTAAGAGATTATTTCAGTGCAGATGGGCCTTAGACTGCTTCTAATGGGCAGTACGGAGGGTCAGGTATAGATTGCACGTGGCCAAGCTGTCTAAGGATCTTTTCCGGATGGTAGGGCTCCACGACATCCATGTACTTCAAAGTGCCACTGTAGAACGCTATTAGGTGCACAACTCCATTGGGCCTGACATCAACATAAGGGTTATGACCTAATCAAACATAAATAAACTTAATTAGTAAACGTAAGCTAACTTGATGGTTTTCCAATAAGATTGAGTAACTAACTCACCTCGTTTGGCCGCAACCTGTCCAATGTCCTTCTAATAGACCCTAACTTGTCAACGTTCATCAAAGTCTTGTGTTTCTGGACCCATCTAGAGACACGAGGTTGCAAAGTGGTCCATGTACTTTGCGTTGGATGTGGCGAGCCCGAGTTTGAAGTGCTCGTACACTCATCCCTGACAATACATATAAGGTTAGTTTTTAGAAAAATACAAAAACTAATTAAAAATCCTAAAATATCAATGTACATAGAGTAAGAACCAATACCTCAAGTAAAGTGAGGTAGCCGGCAATCTGGGATACTTCTATTCTAGTGGCATACCCTAAGTGACGGTACAAATACGCCAACATGGCTGCACCCCATGCATAGTTGCCCACATCATCCAAATCTTCAAGAACTTTCAGCAATGCGATAGAGACCCGCAATCCACTCTTGTCAGCGAAAAGAGTGCAGGAGAGCAGGTACAACAAGTACGCTTGTGCAGTGCATTCCACGAGCGGGTAAGTAGTCTCCTTTAAAGCAGGTTTGGGGCACCACCGAGTTTTCAACCAACACTTTCGCACAGTGAAACCCTTGCTGATGTTCACTTGTTCCTCTGCATCTTCAATGCTAACCCTAAGTAGTTTAAACACTAGCTTTATCACATCCACGCGAGATTCTTCAATATACCTTGCAAAGTTCTCCACCAAAACAACTTTACCCGTCACATGAATCTTAAGGAGAATGCCCACATCCTCTAAAAAGATCGACATTTCATCGAATGGTAAGTGAAATGTATTCATCTCCGCCTGCCACCTCTCCACAAAGGTAGAAATGACCTCCTTGTTAGTTTTGGGGTTCATACGCAGCGAAAAATTCAAAACAATTTTTAAAAAACCCAATAGGATTGAAATAAGTTCCATTAAATAAGATCTATAAAAGTAAACTATACCTCAATCCGTGATTTCCTTCTCTGAATGTTTGATCTCCAATAGGTTCAAGCGCAAGTCCTCTATCGAAAATCCACATACGAACGGTGACCACAATTTGGAGTGCTAGCCTCAAGAGAGATTGAAAACATTTTTCCTAACTCTCCCAAAATCTAGAGAACTCGAAAATAGCAAAAACGAAAATCTTATTCGTTTTTAGAGTTTCAACCTCTATTTATATGTGTAGATAAGCTCACTTAAAAAACCTATTCATAATATAACTATTGTATTTAGGCAGTTTAAGAAAATTACACATACGCCCCTATTAATAAGTTATCATATAATAAATCGTAAAGGCTTTTATGTTATGAATTTTATCATATAAAACTCACTACTCTGGACCAATTGAAATTACGCAAAGCCATTCTTTGTATGCGACTGCGACCCAATAGATTCATGCGACGTTGACAGTGAACCAAAACCATTTTGGTACACAAGTCATAAGCGGTCACTAGTAAGGCATTATGACTACCCAAGTAGCATAAATATCAAAATCGATACAAGCTAATGAATAACATATATCATATCCTTTTTTCGTGCGATATCCTTTAATTAAACATAAGACATGCAAAGTCACCCTTAGTGTTCAATCGTACTACTCTCGATCTTTAGGTATATTGAAAACATCCAAGTAACATTGATCATATCAATTCACTTTGACTTGGACATTTAACAATCTAACATATCAAAGGATCCACTGATATTTCTCTCTATACGAGATGGACAAATTCTATCTCGATTACACACCTTCACACATTATTCACATGGTAACCAATTACAATCTTTATAATCGATCGGTTAAAGACAACGTTTGATTTTGTCAAATCACCATGCTCCTAATATTGAAGTCTATGGTTATCTCAAGTCGAATGACTAAATGATATACCTATCATGAGTAACACCTATGACTTAATCCATGTGGTGTTCTTATAGCAGGTCGGTCCAGTATCTTGTTCTCTAACAACTACTCGTGATCTCGATTCATATCCCTATACGCATGATCATCATATGATCATCAATCAATATTCACACTAATCTTAACTCATTATAATTCCCAGTATAATGACCGACTAGGGACATTTAGGATATTTCAACAAATACTCATGGATCTTATTATAAGGTAAACATGCAATCACTTATAATAAAACAACAAACAAAAACCTCTATTATATTAACTAAAATTATAAGATAAACAATGTTTATAGACTGACCTAGGGCACATACCCCAACAGTTGTTTGCTTTACGATATGAGCAGTCTATCAGCATAGTCAACTCGGACAGCTGGATGATCCTCTGAAGGTCCTCGGTGTCAGGGCGACATTCCTGTAAATCTCATTTTTCGATTTGAGCCCCGTGATTGATAAACTTGAGTAACGGATGATCCTATAACAAAAATAAAAAATAAAAAATTACATCAGTTACATGAATAAGATAAAGTCTTTAAGTATTGTGTTGAATGCAACATTAAGTACCTCATTGTTCCAAATCGTTAAGGCGACATGATCTTTAAAACTCTTCAACGAAGATCCATCTAGTGGACCACCAGAGAAAGGAGCAAACTATTGTTCTCGTGTCTCCTCATCATTTCGGCTACCTTCACCACTAGTACTCCCACCCACATTGCAATGCACACTAGTGGTTTCTGCTCATTCGAGGATTGACTAGTAGACTCGATGCGTGAGCCTCATTTTCACCTCGGGCAATGACAAGATCCTGATGCCGATGCGCGACAACATTGGAACCCTCATCGTGCACCTCAGCCTTCCTTGCCTGTTTTCCATTAGCCTTTGCCATACTCTTCTTATCCATATTTTGTTTTTCCTTCCGATAAGACGCAGTCTGGGATCGTCGGCCGTGGTTACCCCTTGTTGGCTCAACATCAACCTCTTCCTACTCACAGGTGTGTTGGGACGAGTCATACTTGATAACAGAATTGAAAGTAAGCACCATGAACAAAAACTCCAGTAAAAACAAAAAATCATCAATTTAAGTAGTCTCATAAGGGCAGGTCCGCAAAACAAACCACATTCTCGGACATGCGTGACCGAAAATATAAACGGACTCTTGGTAATTGACAACTGAGAGTAGGATGCAGTCTCGGTAGGATGTCACCGAAACTAACCTAATTAAACATTCATATGTATTCTCGGAATGTAGTGAACGAGACATATTTGAATGTCACGGTACCTAACACACTACACACCTAAGCACAACCTCGATTTTGAATAACTGAGACAATCAATTTCAACATTCATTATTACATTCGTTTGGTGCCTACCAAGACAACCATTTAAGTCTCGGTATTACAAAGACACTTAACCTAATATCTCGGTTATGGTTAGCCGAGAATGTATGATGATTCTCTGACCTGTGTGGCCGAGAACCACGAGTTTCCAAATAACAAACCCTTGAACACAAACTAAACAAAACAAACAATTGCAGAACCAAAAGCTTGAAAAATCGACTTTAAACGTACCTTTAATCTATCAAATTAACTTTGCCGTGAGATCCAAATCGTAAAATCGAGCCCTAAAACAGAGATGAACTTCAACAACTCGGAAAACCTCCAAACTCGAAGCACACCACAACAATTTGCGCCTAAAAAAAGAGGAGAAACGAAGAGAAATCCGAGCTTTGAGGGTTCCTTGCAATGGATCGAGAGAGCGTCTAGGGCTCGAAAAAAAAAATCTCCCTCTAAGTTCATTTTAGCGAATTAGTGGGGTGCGTGAGTTAAGGGCAATTTTGGGATTTCACCTCAATATTTTGGGTGCCCTTGGTAAACCACTTGGTGCCCTCAACAATGGTGTGCCTTCAGTAAATGGTGGGGTGCCGATAGCACGCCTAAAAAAAAATGGAAGTTACTTGATGCAATAGCTCCTTGTGAGCTTGAAATTGAAGCCCAAATTCCAAATTAGTTAGGGTCAACTACATGAATCAAAGGCTAACATTGCACTCGATTTCCTGTAAAAACATATGCATATTAATAATACATATTAAAATTTAGTTGTGAGTAGAAATGTTGTAGCATGTACACCATACTTCTTCATTGGGGAAACACTGGAGGGAGATTGAATGACATTTTCTTGACAAAGAATATATTATCAATTACCAAATTGGTGGCATGAGAGTCCACACACTATATCAAATGTTACAGACTTACAGTTGGTACGGAGTCTATGGACTATAGATGGAAATAACATCAAACCCTGAGCTCATAAAATGACTTGTATCCAGAAAAAAAAAAAAAAAAAAAAAAGCTCTTCCACAAAAAGAATAAGAATACAGTATAAGGTATAGTTGAAACTAATCTACACTCTCCACTCTTCGGCATGAGTAGATGGTGGGAGAAAAATTCTTCTACCAGCAAAATGTGCAGAAGGATCTCACTTAAACCTTTGAAAAAAAAATAAGCCGTGGCCGCGAGGTAGTTGGAGTGATACATTGTTCTTCGCTTCCATTTAGAACAAGCAACTTCCCCTAACAGATTGGTAATATTTTTCTTCTCCATACAGTTTCCTGAAATTTATAAAATAACACATTAGCTTAATATCATGACAAAGTACAAGAAAACCACGGCAGCTAATAAATTCCCCTCCTACATAAATCTGAGTGATGAACTTCACAAAGATTCTAATTTCTACTGCATGCAGCCATCTCTCAACCAAGGTTACAATTTTCCATGCAACAAAGCATGTAATCATGCGCTGTGGCACATTGGATGGATTTCGGTCCAAGGCGGAGTGTAGGAGTTGTGTGGACCGAAAGTTAGTCCCACCGCATGTCAAATAAGTAAAGACTTCATAATGAAATACATAAGTGTGGATCTCTCTTTAAGTTGGGGACAATATTAGCACCGGCGAAGATCCATGGGCTCGCGCAGGTACGTGCGGGGCGAGCCCAAAATAGAAAATAACAGAAACATGCTGATCAGTGAATATGTCATGTAACAAAAGCCCAATCCAAATACGGGACAAATTGAACTGCCAACAAAAAGAAAATTCATTCAATGAAAAACCACATTAGACATCATAAGAAATTAAGAAGTTTCTCCTTGGTAAACAGAAGAGAAACCCACATTATAAAAATATTGACTGCAGAACTATTTGATAATTAGAAAAAAAAATCCTTTTTCTTGGGTTGGGCACGAATGTTTTTGACGCCATAGGAGACTGTCTCATTGCACAAAGCAAACGTTATCAGTCAGAGAAAGAAGATAATCTCAAGAATTAGAGAAAGACCCAAAAAGAGACTTGTGATATAAAGTAGATAATAAGAAAGACTTACGCTAAATCTGCCAAGTTACAAGCTTTATTAATAGCCTTTCCCTCAGGAAGCTCAAGGCAAGAATAATGCATGATCATTTCCTTCAAAGTCTGCTTTGTGCTCTTAACATCATTGTCCCACAATATGCTCTGCAAAAAAGTGTAGTAAACATTTGACCTCATTTAAGTTCCGTCTCACCTAAAATCAACAAAAGCAGATAACGGCACATGACCCTTATCAAAGATCAAGGACAAGGGAAAAAAAAATCAAATGAGGAGCTAACACCTCAATAAACTCTCATTGTGTAAATAGTGCAGCATCACCTCGTCACGAGTATTTCGGTCCAAGTGTCCGACAGAAAACATCAACAAACATCCATTTTATAAAGGAAATACCTTTCTCAAATATTCTCTCTTCACATCCTCCCAGGGTAACTTGCCATTGGGAGAAAAGATTGACGCATTCCACAAAGCCCCTCTAGCAACCATCACAGATGACGCACCTGAAAAAGAGATTTCAATCATGAACATTTTTAGTATGAAAACAAGGAGATGGTAACGAAGTTATAATGAATCGTTATATTGGATATTAATGCAATTCAATTCAACAACTAAAATACATGGTGTTTAAGAAAAATATATATTGCACATAGTGTTCCAATATGTTTAATGTATGTTAATCCAAACTCCGTGAAATGTTGAACTCAAGTCGCTAGATTTTTGACGATTCAGCAGTTCAGCACCTATAAAGATTATCTAAAACAAGACCCAAGGATTTGCTGCAATCACCTTTACCGAGAATTGCAAGAGATGAATGAAATAGTATAATTCAATAATTAACAGGATAAACAACTAAGAATTTAGCTGGCCCCATCGCATTCCCATACAAAATTTGGAAGTGACACTATACCTGCAGTATTGCCGAAAGGCCAGCAGGAGCTTCTCTTTTTCATTGATGTACAAATGGTAGACATCAGGTAACAAGGGGAATTTACCATTCTGCAGCTTCTCATTTTCATTAAGCAACTTGCTTTACTTTGAAAGAAATAAGTCTGTCAAAGAAAGCAAGATGGACATCAGCTCAAGAGACTAGAGAGGCGAGAGGATATGCATCAGATGGGAAAACAAGGGGAGGCAAAGGAATCAAAAGATACAACCACTATTGTCTAAAGGATAGAGCACACTGGTAAAGATTAGTACCAGGAAAAAGCTTCTAGAGAGAGAGAGAGCAACTAAAGAATGAGGCCAAGATTCACAATAGCATGATGCAGAAAAAGAGAGCAGAACCCCATTTCATCAGATCAACTCCTATGTGATAGAAAGGTGAAGATGAGTAGAAACAGCCTTCTATTTTTCTGACTGCAGATGGGGACAGCTGTGGGATTTCAAAATGGAATCGCCAGAAGAACAAGATAAAATTATAGTTAATGTGCATTGAAGAAAGATTATAGCCTTATAGGTGAAAGGTAATCTTCTCGACCTATTACTGAAAGACGCCACGGGGAAAACAGAGACAGTTCCATCAGGGAACAACAGGAATATTCAAATCTTAAGGCTTTCCATAAAAAGCAGATTTCACAAAAAACCAGCAAATAAATTTAATCATTGCAGAACCAATTTAAATTCACAACCACCACCTTCTAAGGCCTTTTTAATATTTTACAAAAAGATGAATGTGTTTGACAAGCGGGAGTGCCTTTAAATCACATGGTGATCCCAGAATAATAGAAAAAACCATAAATAATCATTATTCAGCTCTAATAACTCAACCATTCACAAAATTGTACACTGTAGATTTCAAGTATCATGTTTCAACATAAAAACTCGAGTTCATAAAATGGGCTAGGCCAATCAAGGAACTACTGAAGTATCGGAGATTTCAATGCAGGAATTATGACTGCAAAAAGTAACTTATGGCTGCAACCAAAGCAAAAGATAAGAGTCTTGAAGAGACCTAAGATTATTTAAGTTGCTAGCTTTTAGGTGAACAGCAGAATGTGACTTTAACTTTATGAAGCCAAACACAATACTTGTTCTCCTAGCAACATAACGTACTTCAATAACTCAGATTAAAAAAAATAACCACTACGATTACATGTTCCCTATGTTTCATCAGCATTAGGACTGAATTTTCTGGAACTCTATGAAGAGTACAAGACATCTTTTCAAACATTCAGCAATTAACATGAAGATTATTTAAGCATTAAAACAAATAATAAGACTACAACTCACAAAGAATGCAACAGCCAAACACATTCATGGCCCAAGCCTTTGGAAAAATCAAAAAGCAAAGAAGAATGAGATGTGAAGAGATTAGCCACCTGTTGCCACTTTAATGCGCTGAAAATCTTCATACTCAAATACATCACCATTTGCTATAACTGGAATAGACAATGCGGCTACAACATCAGCTATTTCATTCCACTTGGCAGGATCTCTTGGCCTATCTGCAACCTTTCTGCAATGAGCAAAACAGAATGGTGTACGACTCCATTACTCTTAGAGTACAAAAAAAGTTCCACAACAACAACATAGATTCAGTCCCAAATTAATTGGGATCGGCTACATCATGACGATATCAATCAAGAAAATAAGCACTCAAGAGGAACTCGCAAGCACGTACTTAAAGAAAAAGTGAATGGTCAAAAGTTTAAAATATATAAATATATATACACAAACTTGCTGACCAAACATATGTGTTCTCTTAGAGCACCCGACTAGTTCTTCGCTCTTTTGAAATACAGGCAACTATAGTCGCTAACCCTAAAAAACTAAAAAATATTTGCTAAAATCTCACGATTTCAATCGAATCCCACAACCACAAATATCAATTGGATCCAATGCGAAAATCCCAAATTGACCTAAATCGCTCGATTTGTTGTTGAATACTTGAATCCCACAATTTGATATGAATCTTATGATTCAAGTCGAATCTTGCAATTTAAGTGTCAATGCATCGGTTTATGTTAAACTAGTCTAGAGATCAATATTTTTTATTTTTAAAATAAGGCTACTAAGTCCAAACAATGGCCCATGTTCCTTTTTAAGAAACACACTTTTCTCTTGCGACACTCGTAATCTCAACCCAAAGCTCTTCTTTTCCTTTCCCTTAAGATTCTCATTCTTTCAAACGAGCACTTAACTTAGGCTTTTATTTTATCAAAGATTTAAAGTATACTTTCTCTTTTCTCTTTTCTTTTATGCTTTTTTATTTAGGTTTTTTTTTTTAAAAAAAAATTGATGTATGCTTTTCATGATTCTATAATTCTTTGAATTTTTAAATTTTAAGGATAGGTTTAAATTTTAATGCCATTGAGGGGTTGTTGGATCAAGCAGAGTGGAAGAGTTTGATCCATGTAGCCGATCCCAACTAATTTGGGATTGAAGCTTTGTTGTTGTTATCGTACCAATGGCGGCCCTACGCCCCGATGCAAACTGGGCATCGCCACTTCGTTCGGACACGTCACTGAGCCTGTTACATCACGTCATGCTTATCGATGATGGCCCAGAGCCTTTTAATTACTTGGACATTTTTTAATAAACCTAACTTAGCCATCAATTTACTATTTAATAGTTCAATGACTTATACAGTTAAGTTAGACAATTTTGTAGTTTAACAAGTTATTTATCGAGTTAAACAGTTGAATTACCAACGGAACTCTTGCAATAAATGAATGACATACATGATATCCATTTTGTCTATACGTGTTTTCTTTCTTTTATTATTTATTGTCAAAACAACTTTTGAAGCTTCTTCTTATTGCTATTATTTTTAGCAGCTTTATTGTTCATCTTTTTTTTTTTTAACTTTCGTTATTCGTTATGTGGTTCTAGTGGTGTTTGTGTATTGTCATGTGTAGCAAATGTTGTAGAGAGCAATCCCTGATTGTCACATTGTTTCAATTTCACAATCGCATTCATGACCAAATTAATGGCAGTTCTTCCGAACAAATAGGATTAGCGAATCAATGTTCTTTTATTAAGGCAAGTGATTATATGTCTGGTCCTGTATCGAGCCATTAATGATTAATGAAATTTCTATTTTTCTTCAAAAAAAAAAAGTTCTTACTTATTTTTAGAATTAAAAAAAGGAGCAAAACCTTACAATTTATGATTTGAATCGAATCCTAAGCCCACCAATTTTATGATTAGGCATCAGTTTGACAACTATACATACAACCACTTCATCCTGAGCTAGAAATGCAAAAGAAATTGAACCACTTGAAATAGGAATAGAACTCAAGACACTCGCTTCACAGAGGTCATCAATTTGTTTAAACAATTAATTAAACCAAAAAAAAAGAGTACTCAAAACAAGTTCAATTGATTGTACCACATAATAGAGATGCAGTGCAAAACAATCCATTTGATCAAATAGTAAGAAAAATCCCAACGCAAGTTATACAACATAGAAATGAGGTACCTTCCATGGACAGTAAGAGCAGAGACACCAGTTCTCTCAATACGACGTGCAAGTTCTACTGTATCTTGGGGTGATTTTAGAAGTCTAATTTTACATGTTACAGGAATATCCAAATTCCTCTTGAGGGTAGTCAAAATCTGCAGGAAGAAAGAGGACAATGTGACATAAAAGAATAAAATAACGACGTCTACTATTCCAAATGAGTGTGAACAAGTACATCGTGAATTAGGTCCGGTTTGGATAATAAAGCTGCACCCATGCCTCCACTGATCGAGAATGACTTAGGGCAACCCATATTGACATCAAAAGCTGCTATATCTTTGCATCTGAAATTATAACTGATTAAGTCAGCAAATCCTGGAACACCAAACATATAACAGTAGAGCCAAAGCAAACTTCTCATAAATAGATTTTCACTCGTTTGCACATATCCTTTTGCAGAATAAATTGGTATGTTAGCAAGAATAGTGATGAGAGACTAAGTCAATGTCACAGACGAAAGTTTTGTATTATACACCATTAAGTGCTATAAATTACTCATTTCAGAATGTGGACGTATACAACTTTCTTAATTCAATAATGTGAAAGATTCGACACAAAACTTACCAAAACAAAAAACACAGAACCAGGAAGCCCACAATCACACAAAGAAAAATATTTAAGCGCGACCTAGTTTATGTGAATTTTAATATGTAGATATGCACATGAGAAACTTACACAAGTTGAGCGGCAGTAAGTGCTCTCACAGCATCGGAAGTGCCAACTTGGAATACCACGTGATTCTTTTCCTCCGGGCAAGTTCTGAAAACAACACTCTCCGTTCCTTTCTCCACAAAATCAGTAGAACCAATAACCTCTGGTGAAGGAAAAACAACATCAGGAGATTCAAAGTAGAAAACGAACAATCAATATCAAGAAAACCCTTTGACACAATTACTAACATGTTCATTCCCACAGTCAAGTGCTGCTATTTCCTTCTAACAACTAATATGCAGCTTACAAAGTTCCAAACAATTTTGACCACATACGAAGTTCCAATCCCTCTATGGAAGTGAATGTTGGGCGGTAAAGCAACAACAATTACATAAAATGAATGTAGCGGAAATGAGGATGCTTAGGTGGATGTGTAGTAAAACTCGTAAAGATAGAATAAGAAATGTAGAAATTCAAAGACAAGTAAGAGTATCACCAATTGATACAAAGATTAGGGAAGGGCGGTTGCGGTGGTTTGGTCACCTGCAAAGACGGCTTACACTAGAAAATTTGACTCAATAGAAACCGCAGAAATTCGACGAGGTAGGGGGTAGACCAAAGTTAACATGGGATGCATTAATTAGGAGGGATTTGAATGGTCTAGAAAGCTCACCATCAATTGCACTTAATTGAGCATAATGGAAAAGTTTGATCCATGTAGCCGACCCCAATAAATTTGGGACAGAGGCTATGTTGTTGTTATATATGAAGTTCCGATCCAACAACTTCAGAAAATTCAACCAACCAAACCAAAAGGATTCTTATAAAATTTTGGAAACCAACTTTATCATCAAGAATCAACGACAATTGGTGATTCGGAATCAAATACTTTTCACTAGAGACCTATTTTCATTCAAATCAAAAACTAAATTCGCCATTTTTTTTCTTCCTAAAATCAAAGTTTCGCCCTTTGTTTATTTTCCTCAAATACCATCCCTTAACTTAGCCATACTCATCATACATGAAACAAAACGATGATGATGAGTAACCGAAAGAATCGAAAAGCACAACAACAGCACCAGCGATCAAGGAATTACCGTTGACGCGGCGCTCGCATTTGATGAGTCTATGGTCGATGATTTCCTCTCCGTACGTGATATCGGCCCCGTACTGAGCGGCCAGCAACCTAAACGGCAGTGTCCCCTGCAAAACAAGGAAGAAAGAAAGATAAGAGGATACAAGTAGGAATTAATGAAGGGAGATGGGAGATGGGAGATGGGTAGTACTGACCACTCGAACCATGGGAGCGAGTACCAGCTTGTTCTGGTACTCCATCTTCCTCGCGAGCCTCACTGACTGTCTAGGGCATCACCTCGTCCGGTAGTTTCCTTTCAGTTAATCCTGTTTGTACCTTACTTCACTTGCGAATCAATATTTTTACGTATACAAATCGATATGTATTGAATGAACACCTCAAAGTCATAGCATCAGATAACGTGGGTGCGAGTCCACCTCCTTCAAAGTCGCCATGCACGCCTTGAGATATATGTCCTAGGTGTTATGTGATAGATCTATGTAAGCACAACCTTTCATGCGGGCCCACATGCTACGTTACCCCAATGTAACTTTAAAGTGTCATTATAGCAAAAAGTTAAGGCAGTTAAACATAACTTGATCTCACAATGGCGCTAGTGAACATGGGTTCGTTACAGAAACCCTCTCTTCCTGAACTCTCGAAGGAGGAGAATCGTTCGACAAAGAAAGTCAAGAATAGGCATAACCCCGGACCAGAGGTGCAGAATGATGAAGGCCATGGCTCTTCGTTCAAATGAGCATTGTTGCATGGGGAATCAGACGAAGATATGGAGGATGATGATTCTTCTGCTCAATCGGACATCGACATTTGCAATGATGATTGTGTAAGGGAGGTGGAAAATGGAGTGGTGCACCTCCGATTCTCGGAGAATGTACAAAACAAGATGAACGAGCATATAAAGAACACTTTAGTGGTTCGAGTGCTGGAGAGATCTATTGGTTATAAGACTTTATTTGTAACGGTCCATTTTATTAACGTCGTTATTTATTGCGTAATTTCATATTAAGACGCCAACTCAGATTCATGTGGACGTCGCAGATAGGCTAGGACACGTCAACCAAGGTACAATAGTTATTTGTCTGATGATTGCTTATTTGCAATGCATATTTATGAGTTTATTCTTTAATACATCGCATGTTTGTGTTTGTATTATTATATCGTGTAAGATTGTGTGACGGGTATTCGCTTTGTAATGCGTGTCGATGCCAGTATCGGGTAGGTGAACTACGAATACACTAGAAAACACGACTAATTCACGTTAAGATGATTAGTTGATCAATTAATCAGGCAATATAACCATAAACTAAGTCAATTTAATCGGAACAATAGGCTATGGCGCGCTTCGGGATGCGTGTCGAGATGCAAGGCACCAATTATCGGGTAGCCAAAAGCTGGTGAGACCACAAATTTGTTAATGTAGGAGTCTAAATACACCAACCATAATTAATTGTATGCCTAAGTTAACTATTTAAATAGTTGAATTTAATTTTCCTATAGTTAGAAAGAAATATTATAAGCCATGGACGAACATTGAGATGATCTTAGATTGAAGAAACTAAGCAAAATGTGTCACTGATTTGTGTCACTGGAGAGCTGGACGGCCTAATAGATGACCATTAGATTGATCTCGAGATACGTGAACACAATGATCATAACATAACATATAAATTGCAAATGAGTGGGATTTTCTCATCTCCATTGTCACTTTCTCATGCAAATAAAAAATCTGGAGAGAACAACAACAATATTTGATGATTTGGAGAGCTGGAATTGAGGGTCTAATTGAGAGATTAAAACGGAAGGTAATCATCTCTATCTTACTAAATTCATCAAAATAGACTCAATTTGGTATGTTTTGATGTCAATTTGAATTTGAGGACTAGATCACTATTTTTGATGAATCCTTGATGATTTACAAGTCTAATTAACACTGCGATTAGGGGTTGTAATCTGATTTTGATGGAAATTGGGTTTTTGGTGAAATTGGGAAAAACTAGTAAATGCATGAATTTGATAATTATGATTGAATAATTGTTGTTTCTATTGTTGTAATGGTGTTTTTTTTAGTCCCCATTGAGTGGAGAATTGTTCGACAATGCTGGGAAAGCTATTTGGGGAGTTGGAGACAGAATTCTCGAGTTGAGAATTTTGCCATTCGACACAGATAGCGCGCTAGACAGGGTGGCTAGCACGCTATCCATGTTGGGCATGATGGTGTTCTTCATACTGAAGAACATTAGCGCGCTAGCGGTTTTCCCCAGCGCGCTATCTCTACATAGCTCGCTAGGGGCCCAACCTAGCGGGCTAATGACAGATATCATCTAAACTTTAAGGGTTGTTTTGAAGACTTGACTTACACACTTAACTTTTAATACTTATAATCGATCTAAAACACCTGAAATTGATCCACGAGGGACTCAATGACTATAGTTTGATAGTCGGGGACGTGACGGGGTTGGATGGGTTGTTTTCAGGGATTGGAGTGCATGTTTAAGGTTTGTAAAACTCATATAGACATCGCTTGAGTATTTAATTGTTGTTCTTATGTTGCTTCTGTCCATTTTTGCATATCATTCTATTCTACACTATTTTGGACGATTGGTTGAGATTACTCCCACTGTATATTCGTTGTGTGTTTAGGGCACGCTAGATTGTAGCACGTGTGACCAAGCCCTCGGTAAATTGCGACCCGAGCTGCTGATTGGTGCACGTATCGGTGAAGTGTAGGTTTAGGCCAATCACCGCGAGGAACTAGGTGAAAGAGTAGTGGGGGCACCCATTGAAGGGATCCTGGGGATCCGAATTACAGTCTACTCTGACCGGGACGAGCACACATTTTGTTATCCATTTGTTATGTATGCATGTGATGGTCCATTTACAGTTGCATGTTTATATTTTCGCATGTTTATTTAACTTTTTCTTTGGCTTCTTATTTACTTAAATGCTCAGTGAATTTCTTTGGGATTTTACTCACTGGAATCGCCATCTGCCTTTTGTGATGTCGAGTGCAGATCCTAGTACCAGTAGGGGCAAGAGGATCCTAAGCGACTACATCTGATGGCCCGCTATTGAGGACCTACTAGTACATGTTTATTTTGATATTTTGCTTTATTTTGGGTATTTAGGAGACTTGAGTGGCACTGTATGTATACATACTATCTTATGGTACTGTCACTTATATATAGAGTATTTTTTTCGGGTTTTCCACAGTAGGACACGCTCTTATGAACAATACTATATATTATGATGATCTTTATGCTTTACTTACTCTAATTAAGACTTCCGCTACTTATTTTTAAAAATGATTAATTGTTAACTTGTAAAACACAAACCACTAGCACGGCTAGGACTTGAATAAGCTACAAATAGTTGAATTTAAGGAATTGAAAGACTTAAAGAAATAACTTAAGAAAAATATGAATAACCGATTAACTAAACTAATAACACATAAGTGGACACGAATATTGAGACATGAGATGGAGGGGCAGCTGTCGGATACGTGTAACTGGGCTCACCAGTTGAGGAGCACTGCAACGGCCCAGAACTTACTAATAGTAAATTAGTCCCTAATCAGGGTTACTGACTCAAGATGTGGCCGAGAGCGGGTATGCGGTCTGAATACTCAGTGTGAGGACTAAGTAGTATAATATTTTTGAGTGATGGATGCCTAGTGTGATGTATATGTGTAGACTACTAAGTCACTCATATTGGTATAAAGATGTCGAGACATGAGCGGGGGCGCGCCTCGAGATGCGTGTCGGCGTGGGACCGAGGTTGAGAGTGATGTAGTAGGTAAGTTAATTTAAGTTAATGTAACTTAAAATAGTAAAATCAATGTAGTTTATTTAGTTAATGTGGCTATAGTTTGATTTACATTAATGTAACCTAAGTTAGCAAGTTAAAACATTAGGCATTGACATTTTTTTAGATACGTGTTGACACATTAATAGATTAATTGAGTTGCAATTGGTGTTAGTTAGGTGGAGTTAGTGGAATTGTGTTAAAATGTAAGTCACTAGATTAGTCTCGAGATACGCATACACATTAAGGTCAATGGCTAGGAATCAACCTTATCAATATATAAAAGATTGAATGGGTAACGACTTGTTACCTTAAGCTGGTGATTAGTATTAATCCAAATCTTAATTAACCCGAGTTAGGCTCGTGGTTAAGTCCGGCATACCTCGATTAGCGTGTGCATGTATTTGCATGATGGTTTGTGTTTGTTTGAAATGTTTAATGAATTTTATATGTTGTAGTATAAAAAGGGAATTTATATACAAGCCTATAATCGAAAAATAAATAGATAAACAATAAATTGCCGGTACACCAAGTGTGACGAGGGGGTTGTAAAATGAATGTGCACACCCGAGAACACTCGTAGGCATGTTTGGTGAATTTATTGGCGAGAAAATACACGTATTTATATATATTTGATATATAAATATATATAATAAAACATAAGTTTAGTTTAAATTATATGGATTGTTTGATCAGTCTCGAGATGAACATAAGTTTTGATGGTGTCAAAATGCATGTCACTTTAAAGAGTGTCATTTTAACACATCAATCACTTGATCAACTTCGAGATGATGTTATGCGTATCTCGAGAAAAATCTATATATAAATCCAAAACTATCGAACTTATCCTCAGTTGCAATCGAACATTCGAGAAGTGAGAGAGGAGAACAGTTGAGGGTTTGAGGCGATTGAAGAGTGGATCAGGAGTTGATTCAACGTGAATTAGGGAGCTTAAACAACTTGAAATCCAGAGATCATCACATTGGTAAGTTTGGTTTTTGAGTTTTTGAAGTTCAATTCGATGGTAGCGATGATATCTCTATGAATTGTGTTGTTTGATGACTTAAAATGGTTTGTTACCACACTAGAGGTCCTCCTTGATGAATTTTGGGAGTGTTGGTAGTTGTTTTGGAGATTTGGTAATGGAATAGTGGCTACTGCCATGTTTACTGTCAAGACTAGGGGTGGGCAAACCGTGATTTGGTGGTGAAAACCACCAAACCGCGACCAAACCGGGGGTTCACGGTTTGGTCATTTTACAAACCACCACCAAACCGTGAACCTTTAAAACCGCACCCAAACCGACCGTGCAAACCGCAGTTTTAGGGTTTAGGGTATATTTTTTTTAAAAAAAAATGGTGGTCGGGAGGTGGCGGTGGGAGGCGCGATTGGTGGGGGAGGCAGCCACTCGTGGTGGGACGCGCGGTAAGAGGAGGCCACTGGTGGCGGGAGACAGCGATGGGAGGCACAACTGGTGCGAGGAGCGGTGGTGGGAGAGGCGGGATTGGTGGGAGGGTGCCATTGGCCGTGAAAGGCGATAATGAGAGGGGCGGCGGCGGTGGGAGGCACAACTGAGAGGGGCGACTAGTGGCGCGGTGGTAGGAGGCGGCGACGACTGGTGGAGGTGAGAGGAGGCGGCGAAGATTGGTGGCGATGGGTGGAGGCGGACATGCGGTGGTCTTGAGAGAGAGAGAAACAATGGTCTTGAGAGAGAGAGAGAGAGATGAACGGGTGAGAGGAAGCAAAGTGTGGAGTAAGTTGTTATAACTTTATTTTGTTAGGGTTTTAAGTAAATTGAGGAAAATTACTAAACTACCCTCGGTTTGGTGAACCGCGGTTTTCTCAAAATGAAAACCACCACCAAACCGCGATTATGCGGTTTTCAAGTTTTTCAAACCACCCCCAAACCGCGAGTTTTAAAAACCAGACCAGACCACACGGTTTGGGCGGTTTGGGCGGTTTTGCGAGACCGCTGCCCACCCCTAGTCAAGACAGAACAGGGCGGAGCGCGTTCCACCTGGCAGAGGAGTGCACTCCCGTTCATCAATTGGGACGAACCCAGTTGGTGGAGCGCGCCCCACTAATTGAGGGAGTGCGCTCCCATCCCAGAAAACAACAACTGTGCTGTGATTTACTTAGAATTTCCTTAGTTCATAGGATTGACTTAAGGGTTATAAACATTGGGTATTAGACATATATTGATCACAAATGGTTTGTAATAGGTGTTGGAACACATGGAAAGCGTGAGTGGCCCGAAAACTTAGGAAGTTTGGAAACGGAAACCTGACCTAAGGTAAGTATGGATTCGCTTATTTATCAATGTTGTCTGGCTATTCTAGTATATATAGTTCATGTTGTTTATGGAGTGAATGGGAGGACTATGTACACTGTGATGGTTTTAATAAATGGAAAATGGTGTTTAACGTGATTCACGAGAGTAAGTTCCTGAGATTGAGACCAAGTTATATAGGATGCGGGGTTGATCTCCCGATCTATATGTAACTTCTTACTAAGTTAGATAGATTGCGTGGATTACATACTCACTAGAGGGTTTCGAATAGAACCATTGGGCATTAATGGATTGGCTAGACAGCACATCAGCTAATGTGTTGGTATAGCAATTGCATTAATGGCGTCAATTGGTAATCGACCCTAGTTTTATACATAAAATGGGAGTCACAGTGTAATAGTCATTGACAGTTTAATTTGCATCCATTATTTATTGAATTATATGTTTTCTATATTCTTGTTCGTTAACATTGGTGCATATTGTTAGTGCATAGTGTTCTTGATTATTATATGGAATGTTGATGGCTATGTGAATCCCTACTTACTCAGAAAGTTGGAGCGCTTACCCTAAATTAATATTTAAGGAATACCGACGAGTGCTGCAACTAAAGGATAGAGAAGATTTAGGAGTCTTGATCTTCTCTTCGATGTATTGACTCTTCCCTTGTCTTATATATTTGTATTGAATTGCAGTTTTGTAATATCACAAGAGATGCGAGATTTTATATAATCGAGGTTTATTTTGATTTGAATTGGTACTGTATATTATATTTATTATCGAAAAAAAATTTAATTTTCGTTGTGTTCAATATTGTTTTACATCGATATTCGATATACAATAGTGATTATCAAGTGTAAGAGGAGAAACAGCTGGCTCTAGTTAAGTTTAGCGGATTAACGGGGCTTAATTAGGGTTTCAGGCTGGGTATCACCCTAATCGGGTTAGGAGATGTTACAGGTTAGTTCATGCAAATCATTTACAAACATAACTTGGAGAAGAAGTAAAGCTGGGGAGGAGATCTAGAGAAAGAAGATCAGTTGCTTTGGAGGAATTTTGATGAGATTAATCCAGCCATAGGTGTTCATCAACTAGGTAAGCTTAGCTACACCATTAATTTAGTTCAAATTCATGAGTTAATGATGATTATGGAGATGTTGGTTGTTGTAATGTTGTTAATAGGTGTTTTCGGTCTTTGGAATGTTAGAACAATATATCCCAAAGTGTTGAAAATTGCCATGTGTAGAGAAAACTCAGAATTCAAAGTGCAAAATTCTAGATCTTCCTACACATAATGCATTAGGTGTTCTAGCTAGTGCGCTACCTGCGTGTAGCGTACTAATTAGGTTGACTAGCGCGCTAGTGAGGTTATTAGCACGCTAGACCTTCCACTCAGCGCGTTAAGTGCTTCGACATCACAAAATCTACAATTTCCTAACTAGAACTCAAGCACCTTAAACCAGCTTAACACCCAAACTGAGGGTCTAAACATGTAACGGCCTATTTTAATAATGCCATTAATTATCTCAAAATTTACAGACATGGACGCCAGCTCAGATACACGTCAACCTAGGTACACTGGTTTAATTGTGTGTTGGATGGTTTAATTGCAATGCAATTTATTCAATTATTGGTTAAATACATCGCATATGTGTATGTTGAATCACGAGAGCGTGCGAGGTTATGTGACAGGTAGCTGCCTCGAAGTGCGTGCTAACATGGGTATCGAGACGCGAGAACCTCGAATGGCGTGAGCCGCATGCGGGGAGACCCGCACGTAGGTTTTTAAGAGGATTTGGCCGAAAGACCGGTACAGGTACACTAGAGAAAACTCAATAAATTTACATAAACAATGTAAAGGTTATCAATTTGGCATAATGAATGTAATCATAGGTTATCAAATTAAGATGATTAATGTAACCATAGGCTTATTAAATTAACTCTAACAATGGGCTATGACGTACCTCGAAATGCGTGTCGAGACGCGGGGCACCGGGTACGGGTAGCCGAGGGTTAGTGTGACGATGAGTTGGTTTAATTTGATAAATAAAACACTAGCCATATGGTTGGATAAGGCTTAATGTAATGTGACATTTAATAAAATAAATGGAAGCATATAGTTTCAGTTAAATAAAAAGGGGCCATGAGATAGACATCTAGATTAGCATAGTGAGTTGTACTAGATGATGAATGTGCTATTGGAGTCACCAGGAGGCATTAGACATCATACTTGTTAACCACAAGATATGCCTCGGGATATGTACGCACAATTGATTCCATAATATATATATATATATATATATATATATGAGAGTTAGTGGAGTGTTGATCACAAACACTCACATTCATTTCATGCAAAACCAGAAGAATCTGAGGAGGGAAAAGAGGGTTCCAGCTGGGAATTCAACAACCTAGGCATCAAACCAAGTGATCTAACCTACGTAATCACCTTCTCCACCCTCTAAGCTTGCAAATGAACCCATTTTTGGGGTGTGTTTAGTGAAATTCGACATAATATGAATAAAAGAGTTAGTAGTACTTGATATTAAGCTAACACGACGACATAATATGAATAAAAGAGTTAGCGACCCTAGAATAAAGTGGTGGAACCTAAAACATAGTAAACAAGTAGAGTTTAGAGAAAAACTACTAAAGGAAAATGTTTGAAATCTTGACTTTGATGCTAATACAATGTGGCTAGAAATGAGTAGTTACATAAGGAGAGTGGGATCAAACGTATTAGGTATATCTAAAGGCTTGAGACCACCAAAGAAGGAAACATGGTGGTGGAACGAGGATGTCCAACGAGCAATTAAGACTAAAAGAGAGATATATAGGAAAATACATAAGTGTCAAGATGAAGATGTGTACAATCAATATAGAGAAACTAGAAAACAAGCTAAAAAAGTAGTTAGTCAAGCTAAAACAAATTTCATGGAAGATCTATATACAAGGTCAGGTAATAGAGATGGTGAAATATATATATATATATAGGCTAGCCAAATTAAGAGATAAAAAGAAACAAGACCTAAGTCATGTAAGATGTATTAAGGACGAAAATCAAAATGTTTTAACGAGCGAGGATGATATTAAAGAGAGATGGAGAAGTTACTTCGATAGTTTATTTAATGATTGCCAAGTTGATACTATAATAGATGAAAACCGACACCAAGAAAGAAATGTAAACTATACACGCAATATTAGAATTGTAGAAGTTAAAGATGCATTGAAAAGAATGAAAATATGGAAAGCATGTGGCCCAAATGAAATACCCATAGAGGTTTGAAAATGCTTAGGAGAAATTGGATTGATTTGGTTAACAAAATTTTTCAATAAAATTATAAAATTAAAACGGATGCCAATGGATTGGAGAAGAAGCACGTTTGTGCCAATCTTCAAAAACAAATGAGACATTCAAAGTTGCTCAAACTACCGGGGAATTAAACTTACGAGTCACACTATGAAATTTTGGGAGATGATAATTGATAATAGGCTAAGGAGAGAAACAACAATATCAGATAACCAATTTGGTTTCATGCTTGGGAGATCAACTATAGAGGCGATTTTCTTTGTAAGACGATTGTTAGAAAAATATAGAGAAAATAAAAAAGATCTTCATATGGTATTCGTAGATTTAGAAAAAGCATACGATATGGTCCCTAGAGATGTTTTTGGTAGGTTCTAGAAAGAAAAAGAGTGCATGTTAGATACATAGACACTATTAAGGATATGTATGATGGAGTAGTAACGAGTATAAAGACATTTGGAGGAGCTACAAAAGAATTTCTCATTACGATAGGACTACATCAAGGATCGGCTTTAAGCCCATATTTATTTACTTTAGTTACGGATGAACTAACTAGACATATTCAAGAGGATATACCATGGTGTATGCTATTTGCATATGATATTGTCTTAGTGGATGAAACAAAAGATGAAGTGAATAGGAACTCTGGAGGAATACATTAGAATCTAAAGGCTTTAAGTTGATTAGGACGAAAACCGAATACATGCACTGTGAGTTTAAAAACACTAGACATCAAGATGACGGAGTGATAAAATTAGGGGAAGTAGAAGTTCCTAAAGTAAACCACTTTAGATACCTAGGATCAATCATACAAAATGATGGTAACATTGAGAAATGATGGAAGAAATGAGTGAGTGCAACAGGGGTGATTTGTGATCGAAATGTTCCTACTAAGTTAAAAGAAAAATTTTATAGGACCGCAATTAGGCCAACTATGGTCTATGGAAGTGAATGTTGGGCGGTAAAGCAACAACAATTACATAAAATGAACGTAGCAGAAATGAGCATGCTTAGGTGAATGTGTGGTAAAACTCGTAAAGATAGAATAAGAAATACAAAAATTCAAAGACAAGTAGGAGTAGCACCAATTGATACAAAGATTAGGGAAGAACGGTTGTGGTGGTTTGGTCACCTGCAAAGACGGCCTACAAATGCCCCAACTAGAAAACTTGACTCAATAAAAACTGTAGAAATTCGACGAGGTATGGGCAGACCAAAGTTAACATGGGATACATTAATTATGAGGGATTTGAATGGTTTGAGAAGCTCACCATCAATTGCACTTAATCGAGCACAATGAAAAAGTTTGATCCATGTAGCCGACCGTAGTTAATTTGGGACTAAGGCTATGTTGTTGTTGTTGTTATTATTTAGTGAAATTCGAGTTGATGGTTTAGCCTCGGTTTTTTGTGTAAATGTGATGCATTTCATGTCATTAGATCATATATAAGGAGAATTTATCATTGGTTTAGCTAGTTTTGATGAAATTGGTTGTTAATGGAGATGGTGGTAAATGCATGATTTGTGGAAAATTGATGTACATTGATGTTTGGAGTGTTCTGATTCATGGATTAAAGTTATTTTGATGAGGAGAGGGTAATAGACCCGTTAGAATAGCTAATTGAGAGGGCTGGGACAGAATTCTCAAATTGAGAATTCTGTCCCAGAAGGCAATTAGCGCGCTAATTGGAACTATTAGCACGCTAACTGTCCTGAGTGTGTCACTGTTCTTCGCAATGAAGAACAATAGCGCGCTAGGTACACCCCCTTAGCGCGCTAACTCAAAACTAGCGCTCTAGGTAGAAAAATTAGCGCGGTAATGACGGATGAACTATGAAGTTAAGGGCTATTTTGATTATTTCCAACTTAATACATGTCTAAACATTTATAAACAACCTAAACTTATAAAAAATTGGACTTCAGGGACTTAGTGGACTGTAGCTTGGTATTGGGGAGCTTGTCGGGTCGGATCTGAGAGTCTGGGGAGGTCGGAGAGCGGTGTGAGGTTTGTAAAACCCAACTGAAAAACTATGAGTATTTATTTTGCTTACATGTAGTTTCTATTATTCCTTGTTGTTCATTAATTACTTCAGATATTTGGACGTGGGTTGATGTTACTCCCCCGGATTTCCTTGTTGTGTGTTCATGAGGCATTGGACTGTAGCACGTGTGACCCGACCCTCAGTGAATGGAGACCTGGGCTTGCCTTGGCGCACGTGTCGGTGACTTAGCGGATTTGTCAAGTGTCGCGAGAGAACAAGTGTTGGGCCAGTTGGACGCGAACACTAGTGGGAACTTGGTGACTCGAAATGTAGTCTAGTCCCTCTGGAGCGATCACATACATTTGTTAGATTGTCTGTTGTTTATTCATGCGATGAGCCATTTACGGCTGCCTGTTTTACCTTCCACATGTTTACTTGACAGCATTCCCTGTATTTCCTTTATTTTATTAAATGAATGCTTAGAGGAGTTCCTTTGGATTTTACTTACTGTACTCGTCATCTATCTTTTTGTGATGATTGCGTGCAGATCCTAGTACCAGTAGGGGCAAGGGGATCCTAGGCGACTACATATGATTGTCCACTGTCGAGGACCTACTTGTACACATTTGTTTTTGATATTTTGTATATTTTGGGTATTGGGAGACTTGAGATAACACAGTACATGTATATTTACCTGTTGTGGTGATGTCCCTTATATACAAAGTACTTTCTAGGGTTTTCCACAGTAGGTTTTGCCTTTGAACAATGTTTATCATGCTAAATTATCTTGTTTAAATGGTATTAAGTGAAGCTTCCACTGAATATGTTAACCTTAAAATACAACCCATAAGTATGGTTAGGATCTCAATAAATTGTCAACTAGGTAACATTTGAAACAGTTAGATCGCCACAGTTGGTATGGGACAAAGAATATAAGGATGATGTACTAGTTTATCTAATATTACACTTGTGGACACGAGTTACAAGACATAAAGAGGACGGATAGGTGCCAGACACGTGTAGTTGGGCCAGCCGGCAAGGAGTACATGGAGACACGTCACCCGGGGCGGCTGGGGCCGCCATAAAACATGTCTAATCGTACGAGGAGCGTAGGGAAGTGTCTCGGAGGTTTGGATATGTGTTCTAAGGTGTCGAGAGATCGGATTAGCATAACAACTTGACGTGGTTTGTAAGTAGACTGATCGAGATATTTATTTCCATTTCTTTTCTATTATACTTCTTGTTTACAATCATTTATATTGATGTGCTATTGTACTATAGATGCCATGACTTTGTTATCCTCTTTCATTATATGAGTTTGTTATCATGACATTGGTTATTATTTAGATGGTGTTCATTAACTCTAAATTATATGCTATGTCAACTTTTGGTTGTTCAAAGTGTTAATAGAAAAACATGTTATTAGTTGAATGACTTTTGCTGTTATAAATCACATTCCTTTGCATTTGGTTGAGCTATTCCATTATGGATTCTTTATTGTGTCACTTCTTGAGTTATGAAAGTAGTTCTTGTATCTAGGACCTAATAGAGATGGGTGCAGCACATGGGGCCACTAGATTTCCAGGGTTATCGAAATTTCTCCACTAACTTGAGCGGCATCACGGGGTATGGAACTCGGGGTTGTCGGCAAGTATTTATATATATATATATATATATGGCATTGTAATGATGTGAAAATATCTAAGAAAATAATGATTACACCCTATATAGTGGAATAGAGTCGATTTGATGTAATTTCATAGTCAACCGACCCTAGATCATTACTGCTAAGCCAAGTGTCAGTTTCATATTGTTAACTGAAGTATTTTATAGCATGATTTCTTGTTTCAACTTTCTTTGCTATTATTATGCTTTCAGATACTTGTTGTATATTTGAAAATGTGGATAAATGTATCTCGGTATTACTTTCTACATTACCATACTCACCGTCCTTTTTATGACGATGGGTGCAAATACTTTGAGTAGCAGACCAGGGAATGAGAGGATCGAATATTAGTTTTGAATCGTCGACGGTTAGTTCTTGCTATTTTGGTAGATGATCATTTTATGTATCTATTACTTATGTCATTTTATATAACTTTGGGTTGTATATGGGGTTGAGAGACTAGACTTCCTTACTATTTCATGTATTACTTTTGGATGATATTATATGATCGTCTGTTTACCTGGTTTCCACAGTAGGTTTTTTATTAATGCTTCCGCTAATTTTATTAAGTCTTCCGCTAATAATTAAGATAATGTTAATAACTTCTTAATGAACTCTGTAAATCATAATTAAATCTAAATAAATAGTAATTAGGTTAAGCATAAGTAACGAGGTGAATGAGGTAAAAGACTGATTAATATGTTGTTAAGTCCTACGTGGCATGAGTTAGGGCTTAATGACATAATTAGGCTGGGCAATACCCGTTTAGGGAACCGGGTCGTCACAAGCACACGACACGACGACACCCCGGGGCGGCCACAGGGACCGGGGCCGGGCCGCCACATATTCAACAATGTATATAACATCCTTTTGTCACACGATATCCTTTTGATCAAACATAAGGCATGGAATTGTCATCCAACATGTTCAATCGTACTAGTCTCGATCTCTAGGTAGACTGAAAACATCCAAGTGACATTGATCAATATCAATTCACTTAGACTAGGCCTTTTAACGATCTAACACATCGAGGGATCCACTGGATATCTCTCTTTATATGAGAGGGACAAATTTTATCTTGATTACACAACTTCATCACATTGCTCACACGTAACCAATCACAACCTTTATAATCGTCCGATTAAAGACAACGTTTGATTGTGTCAAATCACTGTGTTCCTAATGTTGAAGTCTCTGGTAATCTCAAGTCAGATGACTGAAAAATATACATATCATGAGAAACAACTATGACTTAATCCATGTGATGTTCTCATAGCGGGTCGGTCCTGTACTTTGTTCCCTAACAAGTACTCGTGATCTTGATTCGTATCCCTATACGTATAATCATCATATGATCATCAATCAAGACTCACATTAGTCTTAATTCATTATAGTTCCCAGTATAATGATTGACTAGAGACATTTATGATATTTCTATAAATACTCATGGATCTTATTATAATGTAAACATGCAAATTAATTATAATAAACACAAATGAAATCCTCTATTTTATTAACTAAAAGTATTCATAAAGACAGTTAATGGATTGACCTAGGGCACATGCCCCAACATCTCCCACTTGCACTAGGGCCAATCATACATACATCTAATGCCCAATGATCTAACATGACCATCATGTTTTGCTTGTGGAAGAGCTTTAGTCAATGGATCCGCAACGTTGTCTTCAGTAGGTACTCTGCAAATCTTCACGTCTCCCCTCTCAATAATTTCTCTGATGACATGAAAACGCCTGAGTATATGTTTGAATCTGTGGTGTGATCTAGGTTCCTTGGCCTGTGCTATTGCCCCGTTATTGTCACAATACAAACAAACAGGGTTAGCAATACTTGGAACCACACCTAGTTCAGAAATGAACTTTTTATCCAAACCGCCTCCTTTGCTGCATCGGACGCTGCAATATACTCAACTTCTGTTGTAGAATCTGCCACAGTTTCTTGCTTCGAACTTTTCCACTTACGCATCGCACCCCCATTCAAAGTAAACACATATCCAGATGCGATCTAAAATCATCTATATCAGTTTGAAAACTTGCATCTGTGTAACCATTTACAACTAGATCATTTTCAAAACCTCCATAGACCAAAAACACTTCCTTAGTCCTTCTTAAGTATTTAAGAATGTTCTTTACTGCTATCCAGTGACTCTCACCAGGATCTGACTGATATCTGCTTGTAGTGCTCAAAGCATATGATACATCAGGTCGAGTGCATAGCATGGCATACATGATAGATCCAATAGCTGATGCATATGGAATCTTATTCATACGGTCTCGTTCATCATTTGTCTTAGGACATTGAGTCTTGCTGAGACTTATGTCATGAGACATTGGCAACAATCCTCTTTTAGAGTCTTGCAAACTGAACATATTCAGCACCTTGTCTATGTAAGCACTCTGACTTAGACCGATTAGCCTCTTAGATCTATCCCTATAGATCCTTATCCCTAGGATATAGGCTGCATCTCCTAAGTCTTTCATTGAGAAACACTTCCCTAACCAAGACTTGACATTCAACAATGTTGGAATGTCATTTCCAATGAGTAATATATCATCAACATACAGTACCAGAAAAACAACTACACTCCCACTGACCTTCTTGTATACACAAGGCTCATCTTCGTTCTTAATAAAATCGAAATCCTTGATTGCTTCATCAAAACGAAGATTCCAACTCCGAGAAGCTTGCTTTAATCCATAAATGGATCTTTACAGCTTGCATACCTTCCTAGAATTCTCAGGATGTACAAAACCTTCAGGTTGTGTCATATACACATCTTCAAGCAGCTTTCCATTAAGAAATGTTGTTTTTACATCCATTTGTCATATCTCATAGTCATAACATGCAGCAATGGCAATTAAAATTCTTATGGATTTAAGCATGGCTCTTCGGCGAAAAAGTTTCATCATAATCAACACCTTGAGTCCTGCTCGAAACCTTTTGCTACAAGTCTTGCTTTAAAAGTATGCCCTTTGCCATCCATGTCAGTTTTCTTCTTGAAAACTCATTTACATCCAATGGTCTTACCACCTTCGGGTAAATCAACCAAGTTTCAAACTTGGTTATTATACATGGATTGCATCTCGAGTTCATGACACTTAGCCATTTATCTGAGTCTGGTCCAGACATAGCCTCCTGATAAGTGGTGGGTTCATTTTGATCCATAAGCAACACATCACGACTATCAGTAATGAGAAATCCGAATCTCTCTGGCTCATGTCTTACCCTACCAAATTTACGTGGGCCTTATGTCACTTGTGGAGGTTCAACTGGTTCAGAACATTGTTGAACTTCTAGTAGCGGTTCAGTGTTTATCTGTGATTCTTGAACTTCTTCAAGATTTATTTCTCTCCCACTAGTGTCTTTTGAAATAAACTGTTTTTCCATAAAGGCACCATACCGAGCAACAAACACTTTGTTCTCAGCGGGATTATAAAAGTAATATCATTTTGTTTCCTTATGATACCCCAAAATAAACACTTGTCAGATTTAGGTGCTAGTTTTTCTGAGACTTGTCGTTTTACATAAGCCTCACAACCCCAAATCTTAAGGAAAGACAAACTAGGTCTCTTCCCGTATCATATCTCATATGGTGTTTTATCAACCGCTTTAGAAGGAACTCGATTTAGAGTGAAAGCTGCAGTTTGTAATGCATAACCCCAAAAGGATAATGGAAGATCGCATGACTCATCATAGATCGAACCATATCTAATAAGGTTCCATTTCTCCTTTCGAAACTCCATTCCATTGTGGAGTTCTTTGGTGGAGTCAATTGGGAGACAATCTCATAATTTCTAAGATGATCATTAAATTCTTGGCTCAAATATTCACCACCTCGATCGACCGGGAAGTGTTTTGATAGTTTTACCAAGTTGATTCGCACTTCATTTTGAAACGTTCGAAACATTTCAAATGATTGACTTTATGTTTCATAAGATATACATAATCATATCTCTTTGAAATCATCGTAAATGTAATGAAAATCGATAACCTCCTCTAGTCATTATGTTTATAAGACCGCATACATCAGTATGTATTAGACCTAATAAATCACTTGCCCTTTCACTGTGTCCAGTAAAGGGACTTTTAGTCATCTTGCCTAGTAAACAAGATACGCACGTTTCATATGTTTCTAAATCAAATGAATCTAGAAGTCCATCTTTATGGAGCTTCGTTATGCGTTTCTCATTTATGTGCCCGAGACGACAATGCCAAAAATAGGTTTGATTCAAATCATTTGACTTGAGTCTCTTTGTATTTATGTTAAAGACCGGAGTATCAGTGGACCTTTTCATGCTTAGAATATAAAGACCATCACACAAATCAGCATTTGCATAAAATATACCTTTACGAGAAATGGAACATCTATTATTCGCAATAATAAAATCAAAACCATCCGTATCCAAGCATGAAACAGAAATGATGTTTATGCTCAAGGCAGGTACAAAATAACAATTATTTAAAGTTAAAATAAGTCCACTAGGTAAGACTAAGTCATATGATCCAACAAATGAGGCGAAGAACTCTTACTCCGTTCCCTACGCGGAGGATGACTTCTCCTTTCTTCAACTTTCTACTTAGGTGAGTCCCCAGCACATTTATACAAATGTGAGATCCACATCCGATATCTAATACCCAGGAATCACTAGTAGATAAATTAATTTCAATAACATAAATACTGTAGTGGTAGTCGCACTACCCTTTTTCTTCTTTAGATCTTCCAGATAGAGTTTGCGATTTCTGAACCAATGTCCAGGTGCATGGCAGAAATGACAATTTCCTTCCTTTTCTTTTGGGTGTTTTGAAGCAGTAACAGGCTGGGGCTTGACTTGTTCCATAGGCTTTGCGACAAAAGCAATGCACCTTGGCAACTCTAGCCTTGCCTTTGCCTTTCTTCTTCATTCCCTTTCCCTTTTGGACCATCAACACATTACTAAAGGGTTTCTTGATATTTTTTTCAGAAGTTTTGAGCATCAAATGCAACTCTGAAATTGATTTCTCCATATTATTCATATTGTAGTTCATCACAAATTTCGAGTAACTCTCTCGGTAATGAATTCGGGATCAAATCCGTAGCCAACTCTTGGCTTATGGGAAATCCGAGTCTATCAAGTGGTCAACATAGCCCTTCATCTTCGTAACATGAGGACTAATTGACGCACCCTCAGTCATCTTGCAAGAATGTAGGTTCTTGACTGTCTCAAACCTTTCTTGCCTAGCTTGTTGTTGGAACATTTCCTTCAGCGTTACAGCCATGTCGTAGGCTTCCATTAGTTCCATGTCCTTCTGAAGTTCAGGAACCATAGTTGCCCAAGCATAATACATGCAACATCAGTAGAATCGTTGACATGCTTATTATGCGCATCCTTCACAGCTTTCGTAGCATTGGCTGGTGGGTCCTCAGGGATTGGGGCATCTAGGACATACAACTTGCGTTCATGCTTAAGAACAATTCTCAAGTTTCTGAACCAGTCAAGAAAGTTAGTCTCAGATAGCTTATCCTTCTCAAGGATGGATCGCAGTGACAGGGGATTATTGTTACTTGAAGAGGCCATTGATCTACAATAAAGATTATGCAAAGTTTATTTTAGTATAGAGGAATAGACTCTCACTAAATTAACAACCCTCCTAAAACATATTGTTTATTTAGGGGACTAAAATCCATATTTCACCTAATTCTATGACATCTATGGCATGAAACACAGAACTAGATTATTTAGGTAGGTAACAGTTACCAATTACATCTTACGTAATTTTAGATACTTTTATGAGATACGGGACATTTTATGTCTTATCATGTTTTTTATCTCATCATGTGCCTAAAGCTTAAAACTATTTTGATAGCTTTATTAAGTCGAACCATTTTAAACATTTAGATAACTCTTACCCAACTTGTCTCACCAAGATAACACAATACACCCAGCTATGGCTGAAACTATATTAGTGTGATCGGGGCCTTTGACAAGTGTTTAAAATGGATGGCACGAGACTTAAAATTTAATAGAGGGATTTTATTCAGTTTTAGTGATTTTTATGTAAACAATGAAATATCATATATTCTATTGATTTGTTCAATCACTAAACAATTTGGAAATTTTATCTTGTTCACTAATAAAAGAATTTCCGTGCGCTAAGATTAGTTAGACAGCGGTCCATTGAATGGTCATGGTGATTGGGAAGGGAACGGCGCCCTTTTTTTTTTTTTTTTAGGACACGAATTTCAATTCCGAAAATTAAAATTCGCTATAGAAAATCATATTTTTCGCTGATTTTATTATCCTAAATTAACCCCTTAATTTATCCGAAATTAAGTCAATTAAAACATTTTAATTAACCCGGGCCCACATCTAACTAATCATCTTATCCTAATCCAATTAGGACTTAAGATATTTGAATCCTAGCATATCACCAATAACAAGATTCTTGATATGTATCTCCTATCCAATAAGGATAACGAAACCGATTTTGCTTATATCTCCTAATCTAATTTGTTATCTATCTCTTATCAAATAGAAACTTCATAACTGAATAGATATAACGAGATAAATAAATAATTTCGAAAATAATTATTTGCAATTTCGGTCCTCATCCAAATAATCACAAACATGTAATTGAATCATGAACTACTATCCCAATCGAACCTAATGGTGTCATGGATCACAGAACACGAAACTCAATTCATTAAAATTATTCGAATTAACCTAACATGGTTAATAGCATGTACGAAACTGATTTCAATTAAATCACGAATATATGTATCATATACACAAAACATGATAATAAATCTCACAGAAAACTTATGTATATCACATATACATAAACTATTAACATGCTTTCAATCATATATCATGTATATATCAGAAGAAAACATGCAATGAATTTAATGGAATCGAACCCGCTTGCTCTGATACCACTGTTGGGTTTTGGGGTTCATACACAGAGGAAATTACATAACAATTTTGACAAAAACCCCAACAGGATCCGAATCTAATTCCATTAAAAACGTCTAAACCAAGAATACTTAATCATACCTCGGTCGCAATATACCTTTCTGAAGGTTTATCGATCTATAAGGCACTGCCAACGACGGACGCCATCTACCAAGAAGATACGATACACTAACTACGTACGAGATTCGAAGTGCTAGCTTCGAGAGAATACCAAACCTTTTTGTTTCTCTCCAAAACGATCCAGAGCGTACCAGAAAACCCTAATTTATTTCTCAAACGAAAATAGAGTTTCGGCCCTTAATCTTTCGTATATGTGTTCTAACTTAAAGCGTCTATTTATACAACCCTTGTATATAGACGGTTAAGTAAATTACACATATACCCCTACTTAAAGAAGTATAAGTGTAATACACCACAAGGACGTTTCTGTTATGAATTTTATCATATAAAATTTATTTTTCTGAACCATATTAAAATCTCGCAAAATCATTCTTAGTGTGCGACCCAATAGGCTCATACAACGTTGGCGAAGTGTACCAAAACACATTTTGGTATACAAGTCATAAGCGCGCCTCTAGCAAGACATTATGACTACCCAAGTTGTACGAATATCAAATCGATACAACCTAATCAATAATGTATATAACATCCTTTTGTCACACGATATCCTTTTGATCAAACATAAGGCATGGAATTGTCATCCAACATGTTCAATCGTACTTGTCTCGATCTCTAGGTAGATCGAAAACATCCAAGTGACATTGATCAATATCGATTCACTTAGACTAGGCCTTTTAACGCCTAACACATCGAGGATCCATTGTATATCTCTCTTTATATGAGAGGGACAAATTCTATCTTGATTACACAACTTCATCACATTGCTCACACAATAACCAATCACAACCTTTATAATCGTCCGGTTAAAGACAACGTTTGATTGTGTCAAATCACTGTGTTCCTAATGTTGAAGTCTCTGGTAATCTCAAGTCAGAGGACTGAAAAATATACCTATCTTGATAAACAACTATGACTTAATCCATGTGATGTTCTCATAGCGGGTCGATCCAGTACTTTCTTCCCTTACAAGTACTCGTGATCTTGATTCGTATCCCTATACATATAATCATCATATGATCATCAATCAAGACTCACACTAGTCTTAATTTATTATAGTTCCCAGTATAATGATCGACTATAGACATTTAGGATATTTCTATAAATACCCATGGATCTTATTATAATGTAAACATGCAAATTAATTATAATAAACAACAAATGAAATCCTCTATTTTATTAACTAAAAGTATTCATAAAGACAGTTAATGGATTGACCTAGGGCACATTCCCCAACATAAACATCCATACCTAAGTCCCTGTGTGTCCTAGCCTACCGCGGCGTCCACGTGGGTCCGAGCTAGCGTCCAAAAAAAATGGGCGTTACAGTTCTTCCCAACTAAATAAAATTTCGTCCCGAAATTTAACTGTAACTAAAGTCCCAAACCAGAGAATAGTTGAGGGTATCGCGTCCTCATCGTCGACTCGAGCTCCCAGGTGAGTCCTTATGTCTTATGATGCTGGCAACGAACTAGGACCTTCACGAGTTCCATGTTTCGGAGAATCTGTACTCGACGGTCAACGATCTCTATCGCTCTCTCCTCATAAGTCACGTCAGGCTGTATATCCACATGTCCCAACTCAATCTTCGGTCTCGGCGCTGACCTAGCAAGTCTTAACATGGAAATGTGAAATGTCGGATGAACCCCAGCTAACTCGGCAGGTAACTCCAACCGATATGCAACAGTGCCTACTCTCTGTGCAATAAGGTATGGCCCAATGTATCTCGGTGCTAGTTTTCCCCTTAATGCCAAATCTCTGTTGTCCTTTCCAAGGAGAAACCTTCAGATACACCATATCGCCCTCGTCATAGCTCAGACCCTCGTGATATCTATCAGCGTATTTCTTCTGTCTATCATGTGCAGCTCGCAGCTTCTAACGAATTTGTCGAATTTTCTCTGTGTGATCATCAACTATCTCGGCCCTACTTGTGTACCGAGACTGGTATGCGTCTTCCAGAATCCCGTCCCGTATCTCCTGATCCACATGTATCCACAATCTCCCTCGGTATCGTAAACATCGATATGTGGTTTCTGCCCCATCAGTGCATTTCAAATTCGGGACATACCACTGACCCACTTATAGAGCCCATCAGCCCTCTGACATTCGGTAACCCGTTCAATCGATACGGTCGATATCCTCGTCTGACAACAAATGTGGTGTTTCGCCGTAGTCGACAACTCGACCATACACATAACTGATGCTGCTTGTAATAAACCACGCTCATGTGTCATCTGCTGCAAAATAGTCTGATTGTCGAGTCCACTCCTGCTCAATGCGTCTGCTACGACGTTCGCTTTGCTAGGGTGATACTCAATAGCGAAGTCGTAGTCCTTCAGCAACTTCAGCCATCTCCGCTAGCGCATATTCAGATCCCTTTGAGTGAAGATATAACATAAACTCTGGTGATCCTCACGAGTCATGCTATAGATCTAGATATCGTCGATGAATACGATGACGAATCTGTCCAAATACGGCCTCATGACTATGTGCATCAGATCCATGAAAATTGCTGGAGCGTTCGTCAGCCCAAACGGCATGACTATGAACTCAAATAACCCGTATCTCGTGTTGAAAGTGGTCTTATGGATATCCTCTTCTCGAATCCTCAGCTGGTGATAACCTGAGTGAAGGTTAATCTTCGAGAAGAATCTGGCACCCGCCAGCTGATCAAACAGATCATCAATCTTAGGAAGTGGTTAACGATTCCTCACAATTACCTGATTCAATTTCCTATAGTCGATGCACATCCTCATCGTACCATCCTTCTTCTTCACAAACAGTACTGGAGCTCCCAAAGGTGACATACTAGGGTGAATGAAACCCTTCTCCAACAGCTCATCCAATTGTCGCCTCACCTCCTCCTGCTCCGCTGGTGCCATCCGTAAGGTCGACTGGCAATCGGCTGCGTCCCTAGTATCAGCTCGATTATGAACTCAACAGCTCGTGGCGGTGCCAATCCGGGTAAATCATCTGGAAATACATCGACAAAATCTCGAACCACCTGAACGTCTTCAATCCGGACCTCCATTCGAACCTCCGGCTCAACTATCGCCGCAAACGCCTCCATCTCATGCGATGTAGCTAGTCGGCCTCTCGTGATGGGTAAGTCAGTTGCCGATCCAACTAATACGAACTCCGGTATTCCAGGAATATGAAACTCTATCCTCTTGCCGTAATAATCTATCCGTGCATGATAGGATGCTAACCAATCCATCCCGAGCAGTGTGTCAAACTCTAAGTACTCCAATACTCGAAGATCCGCTGGTAGCTGATGTTCATCCACCTTTATCATCACGTCTCGACATATTCGGTTAGGGTATATCTTATCCCCAAAGCAGTCGCACCGAGGACAAGATGTGGCTCTAGTGTCGTGTAACTAACCCTAATAATCCAACAATACGTCCAGCAAGAAATGATAAAGTACTATCAGAATCAAAACATAGCATGCATGTGGCGACCAAATATAAGTAATGTACCTTCAATAAGCTGCCTAGTCGTCCGCTATCTGGTTGTGCTAACGCGTGCGCTCTATTTCTGGCATGGTATGACCCTCGTCGTGGCGATGGTGGTGTCCGACAGTCAGCCCTCAAGTGTCCCCTATGCCCACACTGGTGACATCTACTGCTCTCCAGTCTCCCCGTCTGTCCGTCTCCAGATCTCGAACCCTGACCCCGGTCTACCTGACCCCTTTCATGTCCCCTCTGATCTCGACCCTGACGGTACTCCTGTGGATGTGCCCTCTGTCGATCCACTAGTGCTGATGTGATAGCATGAACTGGTTGTGGCTCCTCATATCGAACCGAGCGCGCTCGAAACTCGTCCCGACGGCCCCTCTCCCGTCTATCATCTCTCCAACCTCTATCCGGATGATCCATCGGTCTCTTCTGCCTTTGACTAGACTGAGAGCTCTGCCCTGACTGTACCTCCTTACCAGTCACACGTCGGCCCGAACCCTCTGCAGTATGTATGTTTCATGGGCCAATGCCCTGTCAAAGATCTCCTGTAGAGTCGTGGCTCCGGTCGAGACTACTGCTAACGCAATCCTATTATCAACCCCTCGGGTGAAATAATAAATCTGTAAGCGCTTTGTCCCGGCGACATCTAGAGAGAACTGAAGCAAATGTCGGAACCTCTCCATATACTGCATCAAGGTCCGATTACCTTGTCTCAAGGCTAGGAACTCCTCCCTCAGCATCAACTTAACTTCCATAGGTATGTACCGATTGTAGAATAGCTTCCTAAACTCAGCCCATGTCGTCGATTCTGGATGAGTATCCGTATATGTCGTCCACTGGACTGTCGCATGTCCTCTCAAACTGTCTCATCGTTCCTCATCAGCTTATGGAAACGCTGATGGGACACTATCCATCTCCCTGCAGCCTCAGGATCACCGCTGCCGTAAAAGAATCCAGGCTGGAACTTCAAAAAACTCCCTCAATAACTTCGCCTCTGATGCCAGGACGAATGCCGATGCCGAAGGAATATCAGCAACGGGGGTGGCAGTAACCTTGTCCGTCGTTGTGAGTGGAGGTGTAAGAGTCGAAGTCTCCAAAGGAACGACTGTCGTAGCTGTCTCTATAGGTGCCTCTGCCGCTACCCCCTAGAACTGGCGTCTGGGGTACCACCGGAACAACAGCGGTCCCCGCTGGTATGGTCACAACTACTGGCTCTCTAGCTGAAGTGAGTACCGCCAGTACTGCAATCTGCTCTCGTAATAGCCGTAATACCTCGGCCATCTGTGTCTCCTGTGCTGAGAGTCTATCCTCCACACTCGTCGTAACCGGAACATCCCTAGTCGCATCGCTAGTTGTCCAGTCTCAAAAGGTGTACCAGACTGTCCGTCAATAATTTGCATCGAGAATGTGCTCCGGATCAGTCTCGAAGTATATACGTATATCATATAATAAAATGAAAATATAACATGCATATAAGTTCTAACTCTACCCGCCTCACATCACTTCCCAACTAAAGTTCTAAGGCACTAACTTCGGGTTTTCCACATCTAAGTTTGTTGATTAAGTTTTATTGTCTTAGGACTTCCTCTTTTCTCTGATACCAACTGTGGCGGCTCTCGCCACCCCGGGGTGACGTGTCTCCATGTACCCTTGCCTGCTGGCCCAACTACACGTGTACGGCACCTGCCCGTCCTTACTCTGTCTCGAATTGTATCCACTTGTGTGTGTACAATGTGTAAATAACATATTCAGAAGAAGACGTATTTAAATGCAAAAAATTTCATAAATCAATTAAACAAATCCTAGTTTGGAAAAAACCCTGAAAAGTACGAGGTAAACAACTATACCATATAAAACTAAGCATGTACAAGGTCATGTCACTCCCCAGTTCCCAAAAGAATCAAAATATCAAAATAATCACACGTACAAGTACACCTCAAAGGTAGGCAGTCAGAGGTAGTCGCCTAAGATCCCCTTGCCTTTACTTGTACTCGGATCTGCACTCAATCATCACGGAAGAAAATGGATGACGAGTCCAGTCAGTAAAATCCCAAGGAACTCCTCCAAGCATTCATATAAATAAGTGGAAGTCAATAAATATTGTTAAATAAACATGCGGAATGTAAACAGACAACTGTAAGTAGGGCATCGCATGCATAGATAACAATAAAGCGCAAATGTGTGTGCATGTTCCAGTCAGACTAAACCATACTTCGGGATTTCCTTCCAGGATCCCACTAGTGGGCGCACCCAACTAGCTATAACCTGATCCCTCTCGGTGGTCGGCGTAGACCTACGACGCACCGACACATGTAGCAGTTCAATAGCTCGGGTCGTTATCCACTGAGAACTCCTGATACACATGCCATGGTCTAGAATGCATAGACACACAACGAAAAATCCGGTGGGAGTAACTCAACCAACCATCCAAAAGATGACAAGATATGAATGTAATAAAAATCACAAGGAATACTGGAAATGAATGGAAATACAAAGCAAAATAAATACTCGAGAGTTTTTCCATTGGGTTTTACAAACCTCACAACGCACTCCAATACCCCGTAATCAATCCCTGGGTCCAAGTCCACTGAGTCCTTGGTCGCCAATTGATCACCGTGTCAACCTATGTCCATTTATTAATAACTTAAGTTAGCATAACAATTTACCACAAATTTCTAAAAAATTTAGGCTAAATTGCCCATTTCACATTTTTCGAGGCAAAACCCCGCAAAAAGTCGCGTCCGAAATTCCCACATATGTTCTTTTTACAAAACTTTATAAATTTCTATTTATTTTATCGAAATATAATTTTTTTCCAATTTTTCCCAAGTTTTTTTCCAAATTTTCCTTTCATTTTTTTCTTCTCTTTTTCTCTGTTTTTTTATTTATGTTTGGGTCGGGTCGACCCAAACGGGTCGGACCCGACCCGGCCCTGGACCAGAACAGGTCCAGGCTCGGCCCCAACCCAATGGGGGGATGCACACGAGCGCACTCGCGCGCGCGTGTACATCTTCCTCATCTGATCGAACCAGTGAACTTGTTCGATCATCATTTTTTTTATTTTTTATTTTTTTTAACTCTCGGTGATGGGTTGGGGTTGCTCTCCCCAACCCCGGTGGAATACCACATTGGCACAGTTCGGCCATGGGGTTAGGCCTCCATGATCGAACCCCCACTCTCGGCCACCCCACCGCCAACCACTGGAACCCACAACCGACGACCACTGAGACTCACCTCGACCGTGACGTTTCCTCTCCTTCCCGACGTTCCTTCTTCTCCTCCTCCTCTCCTCTTCTTCCTTCTTCTTCCTCTCGTCTCTCGGCTCTGTGTGGGTGTGCATGGGGTGTGTGTGTGAGGTGTAGATGTGGGTGAGGTGAGTGGACACGTGGTGTGCAATTTGGACAAGTGTTGCTGTTGAGTTTGGCTTATATAGACAAGTGTTGTTGGGTTTGTGTCTTGACACCAAATGTGACACAGATAAGACACTCGCCCGTGTTTACGGGCGTTTCGACACCCGGTTTCGCGTCCGAACCGTGATATCCGCGTATCGCAAAGCGTCGCTAGTCACCCAATATCTATTCCATATTAGTTACGTGACAAATTTTTATTCACTTTGTGTGTTTTCGTTTCCCCGACCTAATAGTCGGTCTCGTCGACTACCCGGCACCCGTATCGACACGCATATCGAGGCGAATAACGTTCACACATCCTCACACGTATTATTTGCAACATACACACATGCGATGTATTTGAATAAATTACACCTCAAATAAGCAACCAACACACCATAAACATCCGTACCTAAGTCCCCGTGTGTCCTAGCCTACCGCGGCGTCCACGCGGGTCCGTGCTGGCGTCCACGTCTGTAGATAAAAAAATGGGCCGTTACAAATCATCTACCTTCTGGAATTAACCAAAAACCAAAAATGATTTCAATCTGACATAAATAGATGTGTACCTAGTTGATGAACCACCTAGCTTGAGAAATTCTCACCAATCTTCCATGGATTCCTTCTCTCCATCAACCTTCTTCTTCTCCAGCAAGTTCTCTTGATTTATAAGTTGAAAATGAAAATGGTTTCCTTGCATGTGTTGATCTTATATATTAAGGTAATATTGATTCATAGCCATTGATCTCCATGTATTTACGTATCTTGAAGCTCATCTAATGATCCACTCCTTGACATGTATCCCACTAACTCCCACTAACCCAATCAAAATAACACTAATTTGCTACTCACATGGTTCCTAGATGTGTCAACACGTATCTCTAGGACAATTTCATGGTTTCTAATTTAAATAACCAAACTATAGGCATTAATTTATTTGATTCAATTACATTAGCTTAGGCCCATTATAATATATATGGTTAGTGTTTTTATTCGCCAAATTGAGAAATTTTGTGATCCCGCTAACCCTCTACTACTCGGCATTTGATGCCTCGTGTCTCGGCACGCAATTCGAGGTACATCATAGCATATTGTTTTAATTGAATTTTACTTGGCCTATGGTCACATTACCCATTTTAATTTATTAACTAGTCATCTTGACATGGATTAGTCTAGTTTCTCAGTGTACCCATAGTTCGCCTACTCACTATCCGCGTTGACATGTCTTTCAAAGCGAACACCCGTCACACAAACTCACCCAATAGCAACATACACACACGAGGTGCAATATAATAATAATAATTTTAAACGCCACATATACACAACCACCATCCATAAATAACATATTTCCTTGGTTCTCGTATACAAGCCAACCGAGTTGTCCACGTAACGCCCAAACTACAACCGTTAATCCCCGAGATTAACGCTAATCTTGGTTTAATTAATTTGGGTCGTTACAATCCGTGCTCTTTCAGTGTCATCAAAACTGCCCTGAGGTGTCTCTCGTGATCCTCATGAATCCTACTGTAGATCAAGATGTCGTCGATGAAGACTATGACAAATATGTCCAAATACAGTCTCAAGACCCTGCGCATCAAATCCATGTGAATTGCTAGGGCGTTAGTCAGCCCAAACGACATGACTGTGTACTCGAGTAGCCCGTACCTCGTGTTAAAAGCGGTCTTCTGAATATTCTCCTCTCGAATCCTCAATTGATGATAACCTGAGGATTCTGGCGCTTGCAAACTGATAGAACAGATCATCTATCCTAAGAAGTGGGTAACGATTCCTAACTGTCACCTGATTCAGCTTTCTATAGTCTATGCACATCCTCATCGAACCATCCTTCTTTTTCACAAACAACACTAGAGCTCCCCAAGGTGACATACTAGGTTGAATAAAACCTTTCTCCAACAACTCATCTAGTTGTCGTCTAACCTCCTCCTGCTCTGATGGTGACATCCTATAAGGTCTACTGGCGATCGACCGCCTCCCTAGTATCAACTCAATGATAAACTCAATAACTCGTGGCGGTGGCAACCCTGTTAGATCATCCGAAAATACGTCAACAAAATATCTAACTACCAAAACGTCCTCAATCTTGACCTATGTCCTAACCTCCGGCTCAACTATCGCTACAAATGCCTCCATCTCCTGTACTGTAGCTAGTCGTCCTCTAGTGATAGGTAAGTCAGTCGCGGATCCAACTAGAGAGAACTTTAGTAACCCAGGAATACGAAACTCAATCCTCTTACCATAACAATATATCCGTGCATGATAGGGTGATAACCAATCCATCCCGAGAAGAGTGTCAAACTCTAGGTACTCTAACACTCGAAGATCTGTCGGTAACTGATGTCCTTTAACCTCTATCATCACGTCTCTACATATCCGGTTAGGATAAATCTTGTCCTTAGCGGCCGTACTGAGAACAAAGTGTGTGTGTCTGTGTAACTAACCCTAACTCTCCAACAATATGTCCAACAATAAATGATAAAGTGCTACCAGAATCAAACATAACATGCATAAATCTACCAAGAATATGTAATATACCTTCGACGAACTATCTGGTCGCTCCGCCATCTGGTTGCGCTACTGCATGGGCTCTCGCTTTGGCCTACTCGTCTCTCGACATGGTGACAGTGGTGTTCTGCAGTCTATCCTCAAATGTCCCCTTTAACCACACATGTGACATATACGGTTGTCCTGCCTACCAGCCTGTCCATCTCCAGATCTCGAATCCTGACCCCGGCCTCTTTGACATTTGTCTTGTCCCCTCTGATCTCTTAATGGTACATTTGTGGCAGTAGCCTACGCTGATCTGTCAGTGCTGGTGCAATGGTGTGAACCGACTATCTCTCCTCATACTGGAACTGACTACCTGGTGATCATCCCTCCGGGCCCTGTCCCGTCTGTCATCCCTCATACCTCTATCCAAACGATCCCTTTGTCTCTTCGGCCTCCAGTCCATCCGAGAACTCTGCCCTGTTTGTACCTCAGTATCAATCACACGTCTGCCATCCCTCTGCATCAGGTAGGTCTCATGCGCCAAAGCTCTATCGAATATGTCATGCAGAGTGGGTGTCCCAAATGATACCACTGCCGAAGCAATCCGATCCTCAACTCCTCTAGTGAAATAGTATATATGCAGACGCTCCGTCACAGCTACATCTATCGAGAACTGGAGTAAGTACTGGAATCTCTCCATATACTGCAGCAAAGTCTGGTTACCATGTCTCTAGGTCAGAAACTCCTCTCTCAATCTTAATCTCACCTCCATGGGTATGTACTGATCATAGAAAAACTCCCTAAACTCAGCCCATGTCGTCGACTCTGGATGGCTATCATGATATGCGGTCCACCATACTAATGGGTAGCCTCTCAAGCATTCCCCGGATAACCGTGCTTGAACACTCTCATCATTCCTCATCAGTTTATGGAAACGCTGATGAGACACAATCCACTTCCTCGCAGCCTCGGGGTCACCACCTCCGTAAAAGAAGCCTGGTTTAAACTTTAGAGCCAAGACGAATCTCAATGTAGTAGTAGTGGTGGTAGCAGTCATCTGATCCGTAATCGTGGGTGGAGGCATAGGAGTCGACTTCTCCAGTGGAACAACAATTACAGTGGCTCTCTCTGTCTGTGTCTCCGCTGCTACCCTCTCAATGGGTGTCTGGGGAACAACCGGGGTGATGGCTGTCCCCGTAGGTACAATAACTTCCACGGGCTCTCTGGGTGCGGCAACCGCTGTAGCAAGTGTCATCAGTGTGGCGGTCTGATCCTGTAACAAACGTAGTACCTCGGCCATTTGAGTCTCCTGAGCTGAGAGTCAATCCTCCATATTACCTATAACCGGGGAATTCTTAGCTGTATTGCTAGCCTGACCAGTCACACGAGACGTAGTCGACTGTCCATCCATAATCTGCATCAAAAAGCGTGCTCTGAATCAGCCTTGGTGTGTATACGTATATCATATATATAAATGAAAATATAACACGTATATAAACCATATCTTTACCCGCCTCACATCACTTCTCAACTAAAGTTCTAAGGTGATAACTTTTGGTTTCCACAACTAAAGTATTTATAAAATTGTATGCTCTTTTTCATTTTAAATTCCCAAGTTCCCAGAACTCTGGCTCTGATACCAACTGTGGCAACCCTGCCGCCCCAGGGTGATGTGTCTCCGTATACTCCTTGCTCGATGGGCTCAACTACACGTGTCCGGCACCTGTCCGTCCTCCTTTTATCTTGAAATTCGTGTCCATATGTGTTTTATCGAATTAGTTAGTGGATTATCCGTATTTCCTTAACTTATTCTCTTTAAGTATTTAAATTTTTATTAAGTTCAATAATTTGCAGTTTATTCTAATGTCTAATCATTCTAATGGGTTGTATCTTACAAGTTAACATAAATTAGCAGAAGCCTTAAGTGATACAATTAGAATAAGTGATTTAACATGGTAAACATTATTCATAAGAGCAAATCCTACTGTGGAAAATCGGGAAAAGTACTATGTATATAAGCGATAGTACCATAAATAAGGTATATATACATGTATAGTGTCCTCTCAAGTCCCCCAATACCCAAAATAATACAAAATATCAAAATAAACAAGTACTAGTAAGTCCTCGACGGCGGGCAATCAAATGTAGTCGCCTAGGATCCCCTTGCCCCTATAGGTACTAGGATCTGCATTCAATCATCACAAAAAATAGATGACGAGTCCAGTATGTAAAATCCCCTATGAGCATTCGCGTAAATAAAGTAAGGAAATGCAAGAAGTATTGTCAAGTAAACATGCGAAATGTAAAGACAGACAACTGTAAATGGTTCATTGCATGAATAGATAACAGCTAAGCTAAAAAATGTGTGTACTCACTCAAGATGGACTAGACTGTACTTTGGGTCACCAAGTTCCCACCAGTGGTAGCGCCCAACTGGCCCGACACTTGGTCCCTCACGGTGCTGGCCAAATCCGCTGAGTCATCGACACGTGCACCAAGGGCAAGCTCAGGTTGACGTTCACTGAGGGCCGCGTCACACGTGCTACAGTCCAGTGCATCATGAACAGACAATCAGAAAATCCGGGAAGTAACCTAAACCTATGTACAAGTAACATAATGGAATAGTAAAATAGCAAAAAAATGATAGGAATGAATTTAAGACAAAATCAAATACTCAGAGTTTTTTAGTTAGGTTTTATAAACCTCAAACCGCTCTCCGACCTCCCTGGACTCCCATATCCGACCCGTCAACTCCCTGACACCGAGCTACGGTCCACTAAGTCCTGGAAGTCAAATTTTATAAGTTTAGGTTGTTTATAAGTGTTTAGATATGTATTAATTTTAAAATCACCAAAACAGCCCTTAAGTTCATATTTTATCTGTCATTAGTGCGCTAATGGGTCTACTTAGCGCCCTAGGTGAAGTTAGCGCGTTAGGGAAACTGCCTAGCGCGCTACTGTTCTTCATTTTGAAAAACAGTTAGAAACCCAGAACGATTAGCGCGTTAATTGCCCTCTGTGATAAAATTCTCAAGTCAATAATTATGTCCTTCCCCTCTCAATTAGCTACCCTAACCTGGTTTACATGCTCTCCTTAAACATTAGTTAGACTCACCTCAGAACAACAATTAAGTCAAAATTCTCAAATCCCAAAATTCACTAGTTTTTTTCCAAATTCAACAAAAATCCCTATTAATGCAAAACCAGTGATTAATCCTCAATAGAAATTATCATTAAACCCATAATTCATTAAGTTTCCATCAAAAAGCATGGATCTAACTCTCCAACTCGAATTTTAACCAAAAACACACAAAAATGGGTTCATTGAATAGTGTCTAGGATGAGGAAGATGATTACCTTAGTTTGATTCTCAGTTTTGAATGCCAAAGTGATTGAATTCCTACTTGAATCCTCTTTTCTTCTATATTTTTCTCAAATTGCATGAGAGGTTTTGAGTGGTTTCATCAAAACTCCACTAATTTCCTATATATATGCTTGGTTAAGATCAAGTGAGCATACTTATCTCGAGGATTATCTTATGGTTCATAAACATGATGTCCCACATCACCTGATGACTCCATTGATACACTCATCTCCTAGAATTACTCATAATGATCATCTTGAGGTCCATCCATGATCCTCATTATTTAGTTCAAACTATAGGCTTTTCATTTATTTGATTTAGGTACCTTACATTAAGCCTTATTAAACCATATGATTAGTGTTTTATTTAACAAAATTAACCAACCTGTAGTTCCACTAACCTTCGGCTACCCGATATCCGGTGTCCGCATTTTGACACGCATTCCAAGGTGCGTCATAGCCTATTGTTTAAATTTCAACTTAATTAGCATATGGTTACATTACCCATTTCAATTGAATTACTTAGTCATATTAACATGAATGAGTTGAATTCCCTAGTGTACCCGTAGTTCGCCTCTCGATACCCACGTTGACAAGCATTTCGAGGCGACTACCCGTCACACAACCTCACACGATATAACCATTCAACATACACACATGCGATGTATTAACAAATAATTTCATAAAATGCATCGCATATAAATAATATAACACACAATTTACTAGTATACCTAGGTCGACTTGTGTCCTAGCCTACCCGCAGCGTCCACGTGGACCCGAGCTGGTGTCCATGTCTAAAATTACGAAATAAATAACGGCGTTAATAAAACGGGTTGTTACAAGCAGCGTATCACGCAAGATAAATCGTTTTCACAATATTATAGCTTTCCAAATCCTGGGCATCCCACCGTTTGAGTTCAAAGGTTGTACACTGATCAGCGTGACCTCCTGTGGTAAGGTTGCAAGTTTAGCTGAGATAGAGAACATTGCAAGCTTGACTTCTATGGGTGATGAAGGACATGAAGTTCTAATTGAGAAGATTCCAGTGGTTAGGGACTTTCTAGATGTTTTTCCTTCAGACCTTTCGGGAATCCCTCCTCATTGGGAGATTGACTTTATGATTAATCTTATACCCGATACGAGGCCAGTTTCCAAAACACCTTACCATACAACGGCTACTAAGTTGAAGGAGTTGAAAACATAATTAGAAGAGTTAACTCAAAAAGCCTTCATTAAACTGAATGTATTGTCGTGGGGAGCGCTCGTGTTATTTGTAAAGAAGAAAGATGGTAGTTTAAGGATGTGTATTAATTACCGACAATTGAATAGGGTGACTATTCGAAACAAGTATCCACTTCCCAAGATCGAAGTCTTGTTTTACCAGTTAAGGAGATAGATTTGAGATCGGATTATCATCAGTTGCGTATACGGGCGGAGGACATACCGAAGATAGCTTTTAGCACCCGTTACGAACACTTTCAATTCATTGTGATGTCGTTTGGGTTCACCGATGCACTAGCAATGTTCATGGACTTGATGCACCGTGTTTTCAATTCGTTCCTTGATCAGTTTATGATTGTGTTCATCGATGACATTATGATATACTCCATGACTAAGTTAGATTATAGGAAGCACCTCAGGAAAGTGTTGCAGACTTTGAGGGAACACAAACTTTATGCTAAGTGGAGCAGATGCGAGTTTTGAGTTTCAGAAGTGAAGTTTTTGGGACACGTGGTGAATACATATTGGATATCAGTTGATCCTGCGAAGATCGAGGCGATCTTTAGGTGGCCACAACCCACTAATGCTTCTGAGATTCAGTGTTTTCTAGGCTTGGCAAGATACTATCGATGATTTGTGCAAGGTTTCTTGTCGATCGCTTCACCCTTCACGAACTAGACTAGGAAGGACGTTATATATGTATGAGATGATTAATGTGATGAGGCCTTTCAGTTGTTGAAGAATAATTTAACTACAACATCGATTTTGATTCTACCGAAGGCTGGCAGGGAGCTGTCAGTGTATATCGATACATCGAAGACTGGTCTAGGAGGTGTGCTAATGCAAGAAAAGAAAGTAATTTCTTACGCGTTTAGGCAGTTAAAAGCACATGAGAAGAACTATCCAGCGCACGACTTAAAGTTGGCGGCGGTTGGGTTTGATTTAAAGTTGTGGAGGCATTACTTATATGAGGAAAAATTCACTGTCTACTCAGATCACAAGAGTTTGAAGTACCTATTCACCAAGAACGAGTTGAACATGCAGCAGAGGAGATGGTTAGAACACTTGAAGGACTACGATTTCACGCTCGAGTATCACCCAGTGAAAGCTAACATAATGGCAAATGCTTTGAGCCGTGTACGACTAGAGATAGCGTCCGAGATTGTAATGAATGTTCATAGAGTACCCGTCGATAACTCAGTTATGGGCTCAGGTGTCTTAGAGGGTCAGGCACAAGTTCAGATAAGAGCAGAGCCAGTGGCTGTGTTTAGAGTGGTTGAGTGTCGATAGGCAATTCGAAGTACGGGAAGTACAGATCACTTGCAGATTGTAGTGATGACGTGGATTGGAGACTTCCAACTGATGGAGCGTTGAGATTTTGAGACAGATTGTGGATATCATCTCATAGACAGTTAAGAGATGACTTACTCTGGGAGGCGTACAGATCGCGGTTCACCATTCATCCCAGAGTTAACAAGATGTATCAGAACATGCGGAGGATGTATTGGTGGCCAGGGATGATGGTGGACATCGCTAATTACATCCAGAATTATGAGACATGTCAGCAAGTGAAAGCAGACCACCAAAAGTCGGGGGATTATTGCAACTATTGCCTATTCTGCGGTGGAAGTTGGAACATATAGCTATGGACTTTGTTTTGGGGATAGCGATGATTTAGAAATGGCATGATGCAGTTAGGGTGGTCATGGATTGGTTGACTAAATTAGCTCACTTCGTCCCTATTTCCATGGAGTATTCGCAGATACAGTGTTAGGAGGCATATACGTAGACGAGATCGTCAGATTGTATAGAGTCCCAGTGTTTATTGTGTCGAATCGTGATTTGAGGTTTACCTCTTAGTTTTGATGTGGGTTTTAGCACTAGATAAGGACTGAGCTCAATCTCAGTACGTCCTTTCACCCTTAAATAGATGGGCAAACTGAGAGATTAATTCAGATACTTAAGGATATGCTCAGAGCTTGTGTGTTGGATTTTTGCGAGAGTTAGGAGAAGTATATTCCGTTATGCGAGTTTGCGTACAACAATAGTTTTCAAGCAAATATTGGCATGGCACCGTTCGAGGCACTTTTTGGGAGACCATGTAGGTCTCCAGTTTGTTGGACTGAGGTCGGACACGCCGTGTTGATCGACCGGAACTTATGCATGACCAAATCGAGAGGATAAAACTGATAAGGCAATTATTAGAGATAACCCAAAGTCGCTAGAAGAAGTATGCCTACAAGAACCATCGAGAGGTTTTGTTTAAGGAATGAGAATTTGTACATTGAAAGTGTCGCCAATGAAAGGGCATTACCAATTCAGAGTGAAAGGGAGTTATCTCCCAAGTTCATCGGGCCATTCGAGATCAAGAAACAAATAGGTCCGGTAGCATTTCGCCTCGAGTAACCACCATAGCTAGCTGGAGTTCATAATGTCTTCCATGTTTCTATGTTGAGGAAGGCACATAACAAACACGCACTGATGATCGATTAAGGGCAAGTTGACTTGAGGGAGGACGTGTCCTGCAACCGATTCAGATCATGGACAAGAAAGTGCATAAACTTCGGAAGAAAGAAATTATGTTGGTGCAAGTCCGGTGGCAATTTCATGGAGAACATGAGTTGACTTGGGAGCAGGATGATTATATAATGGAGAATTTTCCATTCCTTTTCGAATCGTAAGGTATGGCTTTATTTTACTTTCGTGGATAAAAGTTCTTTAAAATTGGGGATGTTTTGACGACCTAAAAATCCAATACACCTGCCCTAGGGGCAGTTTAATAACTTCACAAACCCTACACTAAATTAACCCTAATATAAAAATCAAATTGTAAACCCTAGCCCTTTTTGGTCAAAATCAACACGTTTGAGAGAAAGGGGTGATTGTAATTTGTGGGATTTTTAACCCAAATAGGCACCACCAAAGAGGTAAGATCTCACACCCTTCTTCTTCCCCACTCATTTCTTGTCAATTTAGTGGTAATTTTCATGGCGTTTGAGAGGCCCAAGGGGGCAGCACCACTAAGTGCCCCCGGCGAGGGGCGGTGATGCAATCGCCCCGCCACCTCAAGGTAGAGGGGGGTGCCAAGGAAGGCACCCCACGCGAAAAGGAGGAGGGGCGACTCTCGGCCACCCTGCTCCAACCCTCCCCACCACCTCCACCATGGTCGTCGACCGGTGGAGGGGCCCCAACGCCGGCGTACGCTAGGGGGAACATCCTCAAACTATGGTTCGAGGACGGGGAAAGGTGCTTCCCCCACCCTGGCAGGGACGACTCAGGGGCACTAATATGTCGCTGGTTCATCCCACATAGGGGAGCAGACAAGCCCATGGACTATTCTAGGGGCTGGTCTGACCCCCTACCTCAAGGATTTACTATTAACCAGGGGCTAAATAGCCTCTGGTCAACCAAAATAGGGACCAATAAGTCCCTAGTTAACCAATTAAAGGCAAAATTGGTCCCTGGACCAAATTAAAGGCCAAATGAGACCTTGAACCTACCTACGACGCGCATCGATACCCCGATGAGGACGTTGGACGACCGAACACGCGGGACCTACACTAGTAGACCCCTAAGACTAATAAATGGAAGATCGACTTAACTTTAAATAAAAGCATTTATTTATAAGATATGTTTATGGATTTGTGTAGTGTCGCGCAAAGGTTCACATCGGGCCCCGAGCGTACCAGGAGTTGTTATAGGCGTCGCGGCAAGTCGAGGTAAGTGAGGAGCTTCCCTCATGCATTAAATATGGCTTGAATATTAGATAAATAGAAATTTCATATTCTTATCGAAATACTTGGGATTGAGTTGCATTTAGTTAATGGTATGAATATGCTTATTTATGGAATGCATGTGACGTGAACAAATTCGTTATTCGATCTAAAAGCGGTTATGGAGCTATATGCTCATCAAAAGACAGTGGTCCGCGCCACGAGTAGCGGTAGTGTGGCAATGTGCGTGGCTATGATCTCACCAAAAAGAGTGGTCTGCACCACGAAGTATCAAGTTCACAAGATTCACAATCGGTGATGGCTTGGAAACACTTACTGTTAGTTTGATGGAACTAGATGGAGATCACAACAGCCATTGTGACCACCTATGGTTCACATCATCTCGAGAGTGAGTGTTTCAGCCACCGAACTCATGCTATTAGCTAGAATGCATTGAATGGAACAATGGCTTATACGTACTATTCATTTATTATGGTAATTCTCATGTTGAACCTCGTTGCATGAATAAATGGAATTTATTTACGAACTTGTGAATTCTCTTGCATGATGTGGTTTCAACTCATTTCCTTGCTTGTTGAATTATGAATCTACTTTTAAGTTATATTAGATATGGAACTTGTTTACACCCCTTTTATGAACAAGAATCATGTCTTCATTTCTTTTCATTAAATGCTTTACAACTTGGTTTACTACTTCATGTGTAGAATTGTTTTACTTTATAAGTAATGATTTCATGTTTAGTGTTTGAGCGAGTGTGACGGCCCCAATTTTCAGGCCGCCTTGGGATCACCTATGTCGCATTCCACGTCACCAAGCCCTACCACGTCATGGCCCGCTTATCCTTGACTCCTCGCGACCTAACTCCATTTAACCCTAAATTAGCTAATTAATCTCCATTTAAATATTAATGACTTCATTAGCCAGTTAATCGATTTATCAAGTTATAATGAAATTTTACAGCATAAGTCTTTAACTGAGTGAGTTATGCAATATTTAACAATCTTAAATAGCGGAATACCCGAAAAAAGATACCATGTATATATCAAGGCGAGATAGGTATAAAAAAGGTTCCATATACATGTAATCAGGGTTCTACAATCCCCAAAACCCGACAAAAATATAAATATGTACATATTGTAATCACACTTGAGCTGGCTCCACAATTCAGAGGTAGTCGCATAGTACCTCATTTCCATTGCCCTTGCTCGTGAAGGATCTGCACTCGATTACCCAACAAATACAGTGACTAGTCCAGTGAGTAAAATCCCAAGAGAAGTCCACACAATATTCATGAAATAAAACTGATAACTACGAGACATGCAGATATAACACCCGACAACAGTACGTCATATTCCCATGAATGTAAGCAACACACAACAAGCAAAATCAGTAGCATGAAATAAATAACAACACATACCAACTAAACATGCTCGGAAATAAAACATTAATAAGTACACAGCCGTATAATCACGAGAAAACCCTGACCTAAACCAGCCAGTAATCGATAAAATCGAATAAGAATTGTATACTTACAGGTTTACAATGACTAAATCTCAACTTCAGTTACCGGATGAACTCCTTCAGGTGTTATTTTAAGTCAAGGGAACACCTTAAATCCCTCCTGACGGTCGTAAGTATATCCTATTGCCATCGACACGAGCACTAAACACAAGTAACTCATGCAAGCGATTTAGCCACAACCAATATATAGGCAAACCGAAATAGGAGTAGAAAACCCCATGTGTGCCCACCAGCAGTCACACATGTAATCCGACATCGATAACACAAACCATAAATTCTGTTAGGCATTTCAATGGGTTTACTCACCTCAATTTGCGCTCCAACTTTCTCGGACTCCCGTATCCTACCCGACTAGATCCCCGATACCCGAGCTGCGGTCCCCTAAGTTCCTGAAGTCCGATTTTACATGTTTAGTATGTTTGTAGGTATTTGGGATATGTATTCAGTCAAAGATCCCAAAACAACCCTTAAATTCTGGTTTTTTGTTTGTCGTTAGCATGCTAAGAGAGTTATGTAGCGCGCTATGTGAAGGTAGCGCGATATGGACATGACGTAGCGCGCTACTGTTCTTCAGGATAGGAAACTTAGAACGATTAGCGCGCTAACCGTTCCTGGTAGCGCACTATCTAGTCTCTGGGACAAAATTCTCAAGTCGAGAATTCTGTCTTTTCCCTCTAATTTGGCTACATTAACTTGGTTTATACCCTCTCCATACATAATTAACTCTAAAACAACAACTAAAACAACCTCATAACAACATTTTGATCAAAATTCACTAAATTTCATGCAATTATTAGTTTTCCCAATTTTCATCAAAACCCAAAATTTCCATCAAAACCATTGTAAATTCCTAGTTGAAACCATAAAAATACTGGTAATTCATCAACATCAATGACTAATCCTCAAATCTCCAATTTCACCAACACACGAAAATTTGAGTTCATTTTCATGTAAATGAGTTGAAGAAGATTATTACCTTGACTTGATCCACCAATTTGACCTCCAAAGCTTTGAAATCAAGCTCCTCAATCACCTTTTCTTCTCCAGCAAGTTTTTGGAATCACAATTGTTTCATTTGCATGCATTTGATCAAACTGTCTTATATATTAAGGTGGGAGTGATTAATAGCCTTTGATCTCCATGTATTTACATATCCCGAGGTTCATCTAATGGCACATCTCTTGCCACTTGGCCCACTAACTCCCACTAACTCAAATCAGGTGACAACAATTGATACTCCCACGGCTCTTAGATGTGTCAATGTATATCTCTAGGAAAGTCTTATGGTTTCCAATTAATTAACCAAACTATAGGTCATGATTTATTTAATCTAATTACATTAACTTAGACCCATTTTAATACATATGGTTAGTGTTTTTATTTACTCATATGTACACATGAGTGGTTCCACTAACCTCAACTACCTGGCACCTGGTGCCCGCACCTCGACACGTATTTTGAGGTACGTAATAGCCTATTGTTTTAATTGAATCAACTTAGCCTATGGTTACATTACCCATTTTAATTTGATTAACTCGTCATCCTAACGTGAATTAGTCAAATTTCCTAGTGTACCCGTAGTTTCGCCTACGCAATACCCGTGTTGACACACCTTTCGAGGTGAATATCCGTCACACAAACTCGCCTGATAGCAACTACACACATGCGGTGCAATATAATAATAATAATTTTAAACACCACATATACACAACCACCATCCATAAATAACATATTTCTTCGATTCTCATGTCTTAGTCAATCGAGTGGTCTATGTAATGTCAGAATTACGACCGTTAATCCCCGAGATTAACGCTAATCCTAATTTAATTAATTTGGGCCGTTATAGCGAATCTTCTCTCTTATCGAGCTCCGTTGGTTCTTTAGCTCACCCCACTTACTCTCCAGGTACATCCACATCCGCATTAGTTCGTGACAAAGGAAAAACACCCACTTGAAGTCTTTCCTCGCATTGTGAGCAATTGCATGCTCTTACTATCTATTTATTTGCTTTTGAGAATAATAAATTTGGGTTATAACTTTAAGTAGGGTATTTGGGTAGTTTGGAATCTTCCTTATCTATTTTAGGCTATTTTGGAAGCTTTATGGACTCTTTGGAAGCTTTTTGGGACGAGTGAACCTACTTAGACTATTGAATACTTATCATGTTGATCCTATGATATATGGAATTCTAGTTTTGATTTTACTCCCGCATTTATTATTCCATATGGTTAGTATGTTATTCCACAAGTTTAAATAGGCGTGTCAGACAGTTATTTGGGCCTGGTTCAGGTATTGGACTTGATTAATGGTTTGGGTCGGGCAACCCACCCTAGTTTAGGTCAAGGTCGTTTCAGTACTGCTCAGGGGCCTCGATGTTTTCATTATTTAACGGCATGGGAGTCGCATCCGGAATGGGAGGAGTTTATTAAAACTAGCTGGAATGGGAGACTCCCGGTCAATTAGGCTATTTCTGATTTCTCTCATAGAACTGATCATTGGAACAAAAGAACTTTTGGCAATATTTTCCAAAGGACAAAGAAGGTGCCCGCTCGTCTAGCGAGTATTCAAAAGGCTTATGAAAATCGTTCAACCACAAACCTTCGTGGGCTTGAAGCATCTCTCCGAGAAGAACTTGATATGATCTTAACACAAGAGGAGTTGTTATGGTTCTAATGGGTTAGTATGGATTGGTGTAATCTTGGTGATCCTAATACTTCTTTTTTCCATGCTAGAGTGAACTCTTGGGTTAATAAAATGTATATTGATGGTTTGTTCATTGAAGATAACCTTTGGGGCACTGATCAGGTGATACTTAAAAGGGAGGTCTTTCTTTTTTATCAAAAGCTTTATAGGGAAGAGTCTCCAACTGCAGCCTCTTATTCGACTAGTAGCTACTTTCCCTGATTTTCGGCTAGTATCCATAGTATGATGGGTTCCTATGTGTCCTTTGAGGAAGTAAGGGAAGCAATGTTTGATATATCTCCATCAAAGGCTCCTGACATTGATGGTTTCTCGTCCTTTTTCTTTTAGAAACATTGGCAGTTAGTTGGTGTTTCTATTTATGAGATGGTTGGGAAGGGGTTTAACTCTAGTATTATTGATTCCTCTATTAGCCGTTCGTTGATTACTTTGATCCTGAAAACTAAAAACCCATCTTCTTTAAATCACTTCCACCCAATCTGTCTTTGTAATGTGCTTTACAATGTCATTACAAAGATAGTTGTGAATAGTTTGAAGCCTACATTGCCGATATTACCGAGCCAGTCTCAAACCAGTTTCATTCCGGGAAGGCACATAACTGAGAATATTATTATTGCATAGGAACTGGTTCATTCTATGAGTGTGTTGAAAGGGGAAATGGGTTGGTTTACCATTAAAAATGACCTTGAGAAGGCCTAAAACCGTCTTTCATGGAAATTTATTACAGAGACACTAGCAGATATTCGGCTCCCTCAAATGCTTGTTGACGTCCTTCTAAGCAATTTATACTCTAATTCTTCCCAGGTCATATGGAATGGAGAGCTTACAGAGTCCTTTGTTCCTACCCGAGGCATCCGACAAGGGGATCCAGTTTCACCGTAAATATTTATTCTATGTATGGAGCGTCTCTCCCAATCGATTCGTATTGCTATGGAAAATGGGTTATAGTCAGCTCTGCCATTTGGAAATAACTCCGAACTCGTCTCCCATATTTTTTTCGCTGATGATCTCATTTTATTTGCTGAGGCATCCCTTATACAGGTTAATTTGGTGGCTAGTATTCTGGATAAATTAGGTAAAGCTACAAGGCATAAAATTAGTAGCCAAAAGTCCTAAATTTTCTTCTCTCCGAACATTGATGATGCGATGGCATCAATGTTGAGTAGTGTGGCTGATATCCTGGTTTTTAAGGACCTCGGTCAATATCTGGGGGTTCCCATTTTGCACGGGATGATGATTAAGCAAATTTATGCTAAAATGTTGGCGTCGATGGCTACAAAGCTAAGAATTGGAACCCTATGAATTTTTCTTTAGCGGGGAGGTATACTCTATATAACTCTGTGTTGAATGCCTTACCACTTTACACCATGCAGTCTACAGCACTTCCCAAGGGACTCTATGGGAACATCGACAAGATTTGCAGATAGTTCTCATGGGGTTCTACGAAAAATACACGGAAAATAAGCCGTGTTTCGTGGGACAAAGTTTTTCAATCTAAGAAGAACTATGGACTGGGACTTAAGAATATACGAGATATGAATGTGGTTTTCTTAATGAAGTTGGGATGGGGATTACTGACCAACCCCTCGATACCTTGGGTTCGTTTATTGAGGGCCAAATATGGCTTTCCTTAGGATTCCTATCATATTATTCCTATCGGCGACAAAAGGTCGCACTTTTGGCGGAATATATTTAAGATGTGGCCTAAAGTCCATGATGGTGTGAGATGGGTTGTGGGTCGAATTGCTCGATTTTGGGAGGATAAGTGGATGAATATGGAGTCTACCCTTGGGAACATTGTGACTTTGGAGATTCCTAGCCAGTTGCGCCAAATGCCTATTATTAACTTTATGGATTGAAATGGGACTTGGAATTGGGACTCATTTCAACATCTCCTCCCAACTAATGGACTTCTCAAGGTGGCTGTAATTCCTCCCCCCACAGATTGTTTGGGAGAGGTTAGGGTCTCACTTCATCAGGTTCGTTCACTATCTCTCTTCTACATGAGGCTGTCAAGAGAGGAGGGGATGTCTTGCCAGGGAAACTAGAATTTAGCGTGGTGTTGGAATGGACCTAAGAAGTTTCATATGTTTCTTTAACTTGTCCATAATAATGCTCTTCTAACTAATTCGGAGCCTGCTCGACGCCATATGGTTGATAATAGCTCTTGTGAAGTGTGTGGTGCTCATCAGGAAACTATTAAACATGTTCTTAGAGATTATGATAGTGCATTCTTTGTATGGCATAACCTTATTGGGCCTGTTAAAGTTGGGGAGTTCCTGAGTGGCCCTTTCACTGAAAGGTTTTCTAAGAACCTATTGGAGGGGAGTGAAACTTATGGCATAGCCTCAAGTACCTTATTTGGGACTATGTGTTGGCAACTATGGAGTGCTAGGAACCCGGAGGTGATTGTGGGTGAGGAGACTTGTACAAAGAGCTTGATTCTCACAATCAAAGAAAAGGCTAGGGGGTTTCAAGTTTCGAGAACCACCTTTCTTAATATGTAGTTGCAAAAGAGGATAAGAGTAAAATGAGAAATTGGGTGGAGTACTCCTAATGAAGGATGGGCTAAGGTGAACTCTGATGGAGCTCTCGTCGCAGATAGTGGGGCCTCGAGTAGAGGTCTTCTCCGTGACGATAGGGGAGAATTTTTGTCTAGTGGTTTTCATAAAGGGTGAATAAACCACAACTCAAATTTTTTTTAGCTAGGACCTTTCTGATGGCGCTTGTGAACGTGGATTCACTACAGAAACCCTCTCCCCCTAAACTCTCGGAAGAGGAGAATTGTTCGACAAAGAAAGTCAATAATAGGCATGACCCTGGACTAGATGTGCAGAATGATGAAGGCCATGGCTCTTCCTTCAAATGAGCGTTGTTGCGTGAGGGATCGAATGAAGATATGGATGATGATGATTCTTCTGTTCAATCGGACATCGACATTTGCAATGATGATTATGTAAGGGGGGTGGAAGATGAAGTGGTGCACCTCCGATTCTCGAAGAAGGTACAAAACAAGATGAACGAGCGTATGAAGAACACTTTAGTGATTCGAGTGCTGGGGAGATCTATTGGTTATAAGACCTTATTCAATAGAATGCATATATTATGGAATCCGAAGAAGCACATGAAGGTTATGGATGTTGATAATTGCTATTATATGGTGCGATTTGCATCCCATGATGACTATACCAAGGTACTGCTCCAAGGTCAATGGAAAGTCCTTGGTCATTACCTCACTGTCCAACTTTGGACGCCTTGTTTTGATCCTAAAGGAAACAATCTATATGTGATTGCAACTTGGGCTCGCTTTCCAGGTTTACGTAAAATCGCACTTGTAATAATTCCATGCAATTTTTAGTTTATGTGGTATTCACCCTTTATGAAAACCAAATTTTCATGTGTTCAATTTGGTTTGTGGTTTGTATTTCTAACCAAGTAACCAACTATTGAACTAAATTTAATATCAATCTAAGTATTTGCTCATCAAGGAAATACCAATTTAACTATTTGCATTTTCTTTATTTTTAATATCAATCAAATTTAAAAAAACACTAACTTATCATGCTGCGTAGTTGTCTGGTATTTTCTCACTCCTCACTACTTATTAGCTTTTGATTGTTTCTCATGAGTCATAACTCACAATGCTTTTGCTTCGTAATTTAAGAATCCCTAACCCTGTAATATAAGAGAAACTATATAATTAAGATTAGATGTCATAATTTAATTTAAGGACCTTTAACCAATTTATATAGGCAAATCTCATTAATTAACTTTCCCACCTCACCAATTTCATAGGAGCCTAGGAGGCATCCTACTTTCGGAGATGGTTTGGGCAGATATTTTACCCTCCTTGATCTTACTAAAGTTATTGGCTCGTGAACTTGACTTGCCTTCCTCTTCACGAAATAATCCTCTTTTGCTAATAAAGAGTGAGCATGACGTGGCACACCAGCAGCGCGCCAAGCGATAGACACATGATGCGGTATCGATAAGGCACTGCAATGTCGGCAAGTTAACGACTTCCACATATTCCACTCCATTTATTTTCTCACTATTGTTCTTTATCCTTTTAGTTTTAGGCTAGCCGTTATTACTATGCTTACTTGCGAGATCGAGTAAACTTAAAACATAAAAGATTGAACATCTGAGAAGCCATCTTCGAATCAAATCAATAATATGCATATTCTAATGGTCTAGTTTGAATTAGCTTTACTCCTTTCGGAAAAAAAAAGAAAAGAAAAAGAAAAACAACATTACCCTTGATTTTATTAAACAAAAGGAAAATGATTTTTTTTTGACATGATACATACTGACATACATTTGATACATAACATTATAAATTTTATTGGAATACGTACAACACATATCCCAATAAAATTTACACCGTTGTGTATCAAATGCATGTACCAAAAGTATTGATGATTTAGCATCATCTTAAACAAAAATTATATGGATGTCAGCTGGACTTTGAATTAGCATATGGTTCGATTTGTATTTACGAGGAGTGCTAGAATGACAATGGAAAAATCACACTGGAAGTCACATAAGGCATTTGAGCTATTCGTTGTTATTTTAACATTTTTCTTTCCATTTATATCAACCTTTATACTTTATGTTATTTTAGATTCTAAGCTTAATTAACCTAGCGAGTTACAACTTAATCATAATTTTTTTTGTCCAAACTATTGGTATTTATATTATTCGGGGCTTTTGGCATGATTAACACACTATGCATAAATATTTTTAAATCTAACACACTTGTGAAACTATTTAAAAACTTAAAAATTATAGCTGAGGTGGCAAGCCACGTAGGCAAGAGAAGTTTTATGAGTTGTTAAAAATACACACCATTTGTTTTACACACACTGCCTTCCTCAAAGTAACTACCGCACCGACCATTGTTGTCCGCCGCCACCGTCCATCTGTTGCATGTCGTCGTTGCCCACCGTCGGCCACCGCTGTTACCCACCACCTTCTGTGACGTTGCCTTTTGACATCAGCCGCTACCTCCCACCGCCGACCACCTTTTTTTTTTCTTCCCCTATCTTCTCTCCCTCCCTCCCTCCTTGACTTCCGACGGTAGATCTGGCCAAGATAAGTTAAATTTGGTCGAATTTCGCCGCCGAAAGTCAAGGAAGGAAGAGAGGAGAGGGGAAGAAAAGGAAAAAAAAATGGTGGAGGCAGCGGCACGATGATAGTGGGCAGCAGCGGCAGGCGGCGGTGGGCAACGACGGCGAGTAGTTACTTTGAGGGAGGTGGTGTGTTCAAAACAAATGGTGTGTATATTTAACTACTCATAAAACTTCTCTTGCCTATATGGCTTGCCACCTCAGCTATAGTTGTTAGATTCTTAAATATTTTTCACAAGTATGTTAAATTGAAAAATATTTATATATAGTATGTTAGACTCTGTTTGGTAATCACAAACAAACTGATCAGCTAGATTATAATGTAGCTAATAAGCTAATTTGACAAATAAGTTGTGTTTGGCTAGTAGATTATTTCAAAAATAATCTAGCTGATCAGCTAGAATTGTAAACCATACCTTAAAGAGCGTTTCAACAAAAAAACGACGAATAACTTTCTTTTTTCCATTCGTGCCCTCAATTCCCAATTAATTGTGAGGGTTAAAAAAATTTCAATGCGCACCAAAGATGTAGAGCGAAATTAGTGGTGTATCGTTATAAACATATTAATTGATATTTAAGATAACTATGCATGATTGGTTTCAAAAATAAAAGATACATATCTTTTTGATAAATAAAAAATAAAGCATGACGTACTAGTCATACAAAATATCAAAGAACATAATACAAATTTTTTGTGGCAGATCATAATACAAGTTTTTAAGTGAATGTTATATAGGCCAGCCAAATATACATATTTAGTAACTAATACTAAATTAAAATTAATTTTACTTAAAAAAATAAATTTAAAATATATTATATAATGTTTATTTGCATGTCCTTTTATCTCATTTCGTATTTTTCAGTTACTTCATCAGTTATTTCTTCCAAATAGTGTTAATTATTTAGTTATATTATCATCTTTCAGCTATCAGCTATTAACTTTTCAGATATCAGCTAGATAATACGCTATCATCTAAATTATCAGCTATTAGCTAGATTATCAGCAGGTGTCGCCAAACAGAGCCTTAATCATGCTAAAAGTCTATATTATTCGACGACTTCCGGTTCCTCGAGTCGCACACCGAATGGGTGGGGTCCGTGGGGACCTCTCAAAGTCGATAACTTCAGGTTCCTCGAGTCGCACACCGGATGGGTCCGTGGGGACCTCTCAAAGTCGATACTTTCGTGCTTAACACTCCAACTCCTGTCGCTAATTATTTTAGAGACGACAACAACTTGCTTCAACTAACGGTGGTAAATTAACCGTAGATAGTTCTTACTTAATTATGCCGAAAAAATTACAAGAGTACAACATATTTTAGTTTAAATGAGGAAAATAAGTGTGGTTTTTTTTATTCAAAAAATAGTGTATATCGCCTTTTGAAAAGACGCTATTAGTTGGGGCAAATTTTTGTGGCTTACGTGGACATCTCACGTGGACTGTGTTTACACGAATAACGCATTTTCAAAAGGCGCTATTCGTGTAAACACGGTCCACGTGGCAAGAACACACAAATAGCGCATTTTCCGAATGCGCTATTTGTGTGTACTTGTCATGTGGACTCGGGGTACACAGATAGCGCCTTGATATATGTGCATGACGTTTGCATGGATTGTCCACCTCAAGATACGTGCATGACGTTTGCATTGATTGTCCACATCGAGATACATGCATGACGTTTGCATGAGGTCCATGGTCTGTAGTAGGTGGCAAAATATGCCCATCCGTTTTGCCCATTTCGTCCGGTCCGTTTAAAACGGACCGGCAAGTATTTTTGTGAAAAACATACGGATGGACAAAATTTTTTGTCCGTTTAAACATACGGACCGGGACTTGACAAAATTCTTAAAAAACGGTACCCGTTTATTGATTAATTTGAAGGGTATATATGTAATTTCACACTCTATAACCTAATTACACATCTCATCCTCTCGGCCTCTCACTCTCACTTTCTCTCTTTCACACTCACATCTAACCGTCTCTCTCTCTCCCTCTCTCTCTCCCTCACACTCACCTCACCGTCTCTCTCCCTCTCACACTCACATCTCACCGTCTCACGCTCACCGGTCCGTCTCTCTCACGGTCTCTCTCACCAAATCATCCGCTCGCTCTCTCCCCCGCCCCTCCGCCATCGCCGAATGTGGCACCGATCTAAGAGGCCGGCGTACGCGTGGGTGGACGGCGGCGGGCGAGAACGAGAGGATCGAGGTGGCAGAGAGGAGAGGCCGAGAAAGGTGGGGGCAATGGTCGACAAGAGAGAGGCCGAGAGGGTTAGGGTTTAAGGCGGGCCGAGAGACGAGAGGGCGGGGAAGGGAGACGGAGAGGGAAAGACGCCGAGAGGGGGAGCGAGAGAGACCGAGAGGGAGAGCAGAATCGAGGGACGCGAGGAGGGAGACGGAGGCGAAAATGAGGAGCGAAGAGAGCGAGTTAGGCTTTTTTGGGGTTTCGGTGTGGTTCTTGCTTTCTCTCGAAGAACGAGAGAGAGAGAGAGAGAGAGATAGACAAATCTATACAAATCTCTACCGGAAGCGGATCGAACGGCCGATCGATTGATCGGTAGCATCGAGAATCTGTGATCGGAGACCGAAATCTCGGCGGGTTAAGGTCGATTTCTCCGTTATATTCTCGCAATTTGTGGTTTGTTTGGTTGAATAGGGGTTTGTGCGAGATCCGGTGTAGATTTTTAACAATAAAAAACGGACAAAACCAAATCCCGTATGTTTTACAAACATACGGATTTGGACAAAAAAAAATTGCCCATTTCAAAAACGGACCGGTCCTGGGCACCAAATTTAATAATTTGAAAAATGGGTGTCCGATCCGTTTATGTCCGTTCCGGATTTTTGCCACCCTAATCAGTAGTGGATATGCATGGGTTGTCCCATCGAGATACGTGCATGACGTTTGCATGGATTGTCCACCTCGAGATACGTGTCTGGTGTTTGCATTAGTTGCCAACCTCGAGTTACGTGCATGACGTTTGGATGGTTTGCATAGACTGCATCAAGTTGCATGGGTTGTCTACCTCGAAATATGTGCTTCACATTCGCATGGTTTACATGGATTGCACGAGGTTGCATGAGTTGTCCACACCTCGAGATATGTGTGTGACGTTTGAATGGTTTGCACAAAGATGCATGGCTCGCCCACCTCGACATACGTGCGTAACGTTTCCATGTGTTGCCAACCTGGAGATACGTGTGACGTTTGCATTGGCTTTACCACCTCGAGACACGCGCGTGACGTTTGCATAAGTTGCACAAGGTTGCATGGGTCGCCCACCTCGACAGACGTGTCTGCCATTTGCATGAAATCTCCACCTCAGCATACATGGGTGACGTTTGCATGGGTTGTCCACGTCGATATGCGTGCGTGTTGTTTACATTGGTTGTCTATCTCGAGATACGCGAGTGACGCGGTCGTCCATCTCTATATGCACGTGTCGTTCATAGGGGCGAAAATTTTTGTATAGATAGCTCATTTTCAAAAGGAGTCATTCATAGAGTGTATAATTTTGTATAGATAGCTCCTTTTGAAAATGAGTTATCCATACAAATGTCATCCATCTCACCACCATGCATGCCACCTCATCATTAATAGCTCATTTTCAAAAAGAGTTATATATTACTTTTAGAATTTAAAAGTAAACCTCACTATTTTGTAAAATACAAATTAAATCCACCCCACTTTTTGAAAAAGCCCTAATTATGCCAACGACTTTAAAAGGCAGTTCTGTTGAAGCTCAATTAATTTCAATTTGCACTGAAAACTTGTGAGTTGTGAGGGTAGAGATTGAAGCGATAAAATCAATCATCAATGGCGGATGGCGGATCGTTCAGGTTCTCGAGCAGCAGCGGAACAGCTCGCAATGGCCTCCCGAGGATCCAAACTCACAAGAAAGACAACAACAACGAGATATGCCACGACGACAGCGCTACTCCTATCAAAGCCCAAACAATCGACGAGCTCCATTCGCTTCAGAAGAAGAGATCCGCCCCAACCACGCCTATCAAATCCCCCACTCAAGTAGGCGCCGCTTTCGCCGCTATTTCCGAAGAGGAGCGACAGCAACTGCAGCTGCAATCAATCAGGTACTCCAAATTCAAATCAATTCGGTTAGGTTTAGTCGATCGGAGCGCTAATTGTTTACGAAAATGCCCTTGTGATTGTTAGTGCGTCCTTGGCTTCGTTGACGAGGGAGACGGGGCCGAAAGTGGTGAGAGGTGACCCGGCAAGGAAACCGGAGACGCCCAGGATAGCGCAGGCGACGCCTAACTATTTCACGCCCACGCCGTGTGTGAGTGACAGCGCCTTGAAGTTCACTCACTTCCTCTACAATCTCTCCCCGGCAGGTAAATTAGATCAATTTTACCCTCCTTTTCGAATTCGCATTTTGTTTATTTTGATCTAATGCGCCTATTAGAAAACTCGACCCAATAGATGTGTGTGCCCGGCTATGTGAACTCCACAAAACTTTATGGGCAAGTCACTAAAATATTTGAGGGCCGCTAAGGGCACCCCACCGTTTCATGAAGGCACCCAGTTAATGTGGGCACTAACCAATTTACCTGGGGCACCAAAAAATTAGACCCAAAATACCCAAAATACCCCTCGAACAAACCTCTCTCACCCCACCACCCCCACCACCACCACCGAACTCCTTGCGAGGATACCCCGAAATCGTCGTTTTCGTCCGTCTCCGTGTGTTTTTTCGTCGTTGTAGGAGGTTTTTGTAGTTTGTAGGCTCGGGGTGTTTGCCGATTTCGTCTTCAAATTAGGGCTCGGTTCTAGTTTTTCATTCACACACTCAAGTCGAGAAATCGATCGTTTGAATGTACGTTGGTAGTCTAATTAAGTTGCATTTGATAGAGTAGTTGTTATGTTTGTGTGGCGGTGCATTCAATGGTTCATTTATTGGGCGTTCGTGGTTCTCGCCACACAGCCGAGATTTTGTTTATATCTCGCCAAGCATGGCCGAGACCGAGGGGAAATTTTTGAGAACTCGTGGTTCTCTCGCACATTGAGCTAGAATAGTTTACAGTCTCGCAACGAATGACCGAAAGTAATTGTGTTATCTCTGGCCACCACTTCACGAGAGTAACCATTAGTATATAGTTTATGTCTGTCGGTTGATGTACTACCGAGAATGTAGAATAGCTCTCGGTTGTCCATAACCGACACTTTTATTGTCGTCTCTGGCCACCACTTCACGAGAGTCCTCGGTGGATGTTCGACCGAGACGTTTTCATAACTCTCGGCCCCGCGAGGCCGAATCAATCGCGCCCGTGAAAAACGTCGAAAATTTGAGAAACCCTACGTTGACAAAAAACAGCTTCCTTCAAACCATCATATGGTTGTCAAACATTGTTACATCGCTCGTCGGATGACGTCAATCCGCAAGAATCGATAAACGGTCGCCAAACGCAATGTTGTTTTATGGTTCAAGCTTGGTGGTGGGGTGCCCCGTTTTCTTTGTCAAAATGGTTTGTAGGGTTTGAATCAATATATATACAAGGGCAAAATGGTCTTTTTCATTTTTGCTTTGGAATTTTTACAAAAAATTTGGGTGCCTTCATGAAACGGTGGGGTGCCCTTAGCGGCCCTCAAATATTTCCACACCATTTTCAGAGTTGCCCCTAATTAAAATGACCTATTTGCCCCTCTTAACTCTCAAAATAACTCATATGTCCATCTTTTTCACGTTTATGCACCCCACAAGAGCCAACGTTCGTCTCCGACGATCCCCTTCGAGCACCGACGCACGAAGTTGCATTTCGAAGGCCATACCATCGTAAGAGATATCTTCATGTTTTTTTATGGAAGTTGATGGTTTAAAAGTATTGTTGGTTTGTTTTAATGGGGTTTGTACATTTTTTTTTTTGTGTTGTAGTGCATTGTTCGTTATTGTTGTTTGGTCTCTCTTGACCTTACAAAATGGAGAATGAACATCAATAGGGTGCGAATGTGCAAGACGGAGATGTATCTCTTGAATTTTCCTTTGATTTAGTTCATTTTGTATTTTTTTTGTGTTGTCCGCTCTTTGGATCTGCCACACAGGGCCGATCAAATATGAACTGTTCGGTCGCGCCCGACTGAACAAATGAGTATTGCTTGGTCACATGTGACCGAACATAATCAATTTGCTCGGTCAGATGTGGCAAAACCATACAATTTCAATTTGTTCGGTCACCTTCAACTGAACAAATGGATTTTGTTCGGTCCTGTGTGACCGAATCAGAGGTGAGCCCTAGATCTAGACGAAATGCCCTTCAACTTCGACCACAAACAACAACAACAAACTTATATAGAACACAAAATTGATGAATAACATCACAATACACAAAAAATCTCACCTTACAAAGACGATTTTGATGAGGCCCCAAATCCAAACCACCACCACCACCACCACCGAACAAACAAGCCATGGGGGTGTGACGTGAAGATAGACCGGAATCAACACATATGGCTCGTGTCTCGTTCGTACGGATGGCTTCGAAAATCATTTTTTTTCAAATTGCGAGTTGTGGGGTGCCCTTAACAAGCAATGGATTGCACTCATCATATGGCTTGCCCTTACAAACAGAAGGGCATTTTAGGAAAACAAATTTTTTAGGGGTGCCCTTAGCAAACGTTGGCTTGCACTCATCCTGTGGCTTGCCCTTAGTTTTTTGTGGGGTGCACATAGCCGACCCCTAGATGTGTTGGAGATGCTGGGATAGTCTATTAGTTTGAATACAATTATAAGGTTTATATGTGTGGAGTGGACACTCTACTTTGCCTTGACATTTTGGAGTGAGCCCTGCTTTCATGAACTAGTCACCACACTATCCTCACCTTGGATAGGGCCCAATAATATAAAGAAATTGAACACATCGATTAATGATGAAGTAGCTACGTTGATATAAGGTTAGAATTGTAATACTACTACATCATTTAGAATGGAATCGGATTTAAGTAAAGAATTTGGAAAGCACGCCATCAATTGCACTAAATCAAACGTAATGGAAGAGTTTGATCCTTGTAGATGGCCTAACTAATTTAGGATCAAGGCTTTGTTGTACTTGAATTCGTGTTGTTTAAGCTTTTTTTAGATGCCCTGTTGTTTCATTTTTGTGGTTGGTTTGATGTATTGGTGTAAATTTGTTATGTTTCTGTGTTGCAGAGCTTTACGAGCAGGCTATTAAGTATGAGCATGGATCGTTCATAACGTCGAGTGGGGCGTTAGTGACACTCTCTGGAGCGAAGACTGGCCGCTCGCCAAGAGACAAGCGGGTTGTGAAGGATGAAACAACTGAAGATGAGCTGTGGTGGGGAAAGTAAGTTTATCCCCATTTCACCGCTTTCAATCCAAATTGAGTTAGTTACATTTTTTCACCTCGTATGTTGTTTGTTTGTTTGGTTTTTTTTTTTTTTTTTTTCATCCTAGGGGCTCACCTAATATTGAAATGGATGAGCACACATTCTTGGTCAATAGAGAAAGAGCTGTGGATTACTTGAACTCGTTGGACAAGGTATCGATCTATTATGAAATAATTACCTGAATCGTTCTTTATCTGCTGACTTGGATGTGATTTTACTACTTTATGCTCTGTAAAAAGGAGTTGGGGGAGTTTGTTCGGAATATGGGGCATTTTATAGAACACAGCTTCTCTTGCAATTATTATAGGATTGACAAATAGTAGGGTAGTCCTATGAGTTGCACGGGCTCTTTAGGGTCCATGTGATCAGTCCTATATGATGAGATAGTGAAATTTGTACAACGGTTAATATGTTTTGCTCCCCCATGAAATGGAAATTGATGGTTGTAAGTTGATTTGATTTGAAAGTTAATAGGTGTTTTTTTCAAAGCCGGAATGAGTTGTGTTGTGCCTGCCTACCTGGTATAGGAATGCAACAATTCAGGAGATTGTCCACATTTTATAATTAAGATGTCAAGCCAATTTAATGAAGTTGAATTAGAGAGGCAATCAATCTTGCAGTGTTTTGATGTGAGGATTTATAGTGGAAGTGTGTGGATATCATTTTCATAAGTTCCTTTTTTTTTGGAGCCATCATTTTCATAAGTCTTAATGTATGTTGTCACTGCTTTCAAGATTTTCAGCGTCAATTACTTGCCTATGTCTTTCCTCTTTACTATAATGATCCCCCAACTCTAATGCTTAATGTATCTTGGTTGTAGGTGTTTGTGAATGATCAATTTCTAAACTGGGATCCAGAGCACAGGATTAAAGTCCGCATTGTCTCGGCAAGGGCTTATCATTCCTTATTCATGCATAATATGTAAGTGAAACTTTAAATAATCCTCAGACATTTTTTCTGAAGTTCTTATTTCCAATTTGATCTTGACATTTCCAGATATGTCCTCTTAACTCAACTACTATCTTTCTGAATTCTACATCCCTTCACAAATCTCATAAGTGATGTAGCATCACCTATGTAAAATGATGTCATGTTCCTAGTATGTCACATAGTAAATTTACAACTAGTGTTCATAAAATGACAATTGGTGCAGGTGTATCCGACCAACACCAGAGGAGCTGGAGGACTTTGGTACTCCAGACTTCACAATATATAATGCTGGGCAGTTCCCTTGTAATCGTTATACACACTATATGACGTCCTCAACTAGCGTAGACCTGAATCTTGCTCGGAGGGAAATGGTCATCCTTGGTACACAGTACGCTGGGGAAATGAAAAAGGGTCTGTTTAGTGTGATGCATTATCTTATGCCAAAGCGTCAAATACTTTCCTTACACTCCGGGTGCAATATGGGTAGAGATGGAGATGTTGCTCTCTTCTTTGGTTTATCAGGTGGAGTATATCAGTTACAGCAACTATGTGGGGTTGTCTAGAATCAAAGTATCCTTGTTCTGACCTTTTGTCTTATTATTGGTTTCACTTGGAAGTATCTTCTTTGTAGGCACTGGAAAGACAACTCTCTCAACAGACCATAATAGGTATTTAATTGGAGATGATGAGCACTGTTGGAGCGAAAACGGTGTTTCAAACATAGAGGGTGGTTGCTATGCCAAGTGTGTTGATCTCTCGAGGGAGAAGGAGCCTGATATCTGGAATGCCATCAAGTTTGGGACTGGTAACATATAAGCTTTGCATCATAAGTTTAATTTTTTTAATCCTTGGATTTTGCTTCAAAAAATGGGAAGTTCTCGCTAGTAAAAAATGTGCACCAGAGCTTTCTTTTTGCTTGAGGTTTTAATTAAGTTGGTTTATGTTTTTTATTGCTTGTGGTTGGCAGTGTTGGAAAATGTAGTGTTTGATGAGCATACTCGTGAAGTGGATTTCTCAGACATATCTGTGACAGGTAAATACACACTGTTCTAAAATTGAGGGAACTCGTCTAGTTAATGCTAACAGTAAACACGGCAAGGCCGACGCCCTCTCTGTTAGGCAGCCTACCAAATTTCTGAAGTCTGTGATTCCAAATTCATAAGAATTATTCCCTTCTAATATTAAATCTGATCTTTTGATCTTTAAAACTTCTGGCTTTGGTAAATATAAGAGTGTAATGATAATGACCCGTGAGTTTTTATGTATGTTTTGTTGCCAAAACATCTCTAGTGAGATGGATGAGGCATCACTTGCCAAAGGCAAGGTTGGGAGAGGTTGTGGTTCGACTCATGTTGGAGTCAAGTTGTTGGTTTCTTATAAAAAAATTATGCATGTTTTATCGCTAGCTTGAGTAATCAGGTGCAAGTTGGTGACAAATGTCGAACATTTTATTGCTTGAAAACAGCACCAATGCATGCCATTCTTGATCAATTCACTTGTGCTTTGTACTTATTGTCTTGTAGCTTGAATAAGAAGACCAATGTATATCATGCTTGATGTCTTACTCAAGAGGGACTATTGTAGCTAACTATTTGCTAGCAGAATTGGTCCTCTAACATAGTTTGTCTAAAGCAGAGTAGGGAATGAATTATTATCAGCTGGTATTAAATTGAAAGTGACCCTTGCATGTTGACATTATGATTGCGATTGCGATCTCTTGTGCTTTTTGTTTTGATATGGATAGCATACAACAAAAGACAGACCTGAGTTTGATTGATAATTAAATGAAGTTGGACATATGAAAAAATGGTTATTTGACAAGTTATTGTCCTGTTTTGCCTTATTTGAAAATTTTGATACTTGGCTATACAGAGAACACTAGAGCTGCATATCCTATTGAGTACATTCCTAATGCGAAGATACCATGTGTTGGACCACACCCAAAGAATATCATCCTTCTTGCATGCGATGCATTTGGTGTCATCCCACCTGTTAGTAAGCTTAGCCTGGCGCAAACCATGTATCACTTCATCAGTGGTTACACTGCTCTGGTATGTACGCACTTTGTCGCTAGTTTCAATTTACATACAACAATAGGAAGTAATTTAAGTTCAATGTAATGACGAAAGTGCTATTTTAGTTGCTGATATCTTAATAACTAAAAAATAGGTTGCTGGGACTGAGGAAGGTGTGAAGGAGCCGCAGGCAACATTCTCAGCATGTTTTGGAGCAGCTTTCATTATGATGCATCCCACAAGATATGCAGCTATGCTAGCTGAGAAGATGCAGAAGCATGGCGCCACAGGATGGCTTGTCAACACAGGCTGGTCTGGTGGAAGGTATACGCAGTCTCATCGGCAATGCTACTGCTCTACTATTTTTCGCAGGTTTATACTTACTAGTGTCTGAAAACATGTGCAGTTACGGTTCTGGCAACCGGATTAAGTTGCCATATACAAGGAAGATCATTGATGCCATACACTCTGGTAGTCTCTTGGAAGCAAACTACGCCAAAACGGAAGTGTTTGGGTTTGATATTCCAACCAAAGTTGACGGCGTGCCTTCAGAAATCCTGGACCCAATTAATACTGTTAGTCACATTCTTTTTTTTTTTTTTTTTTTTTTCCTCCTCCTAGTTTGATTTTTTACTTTGAACTCTTAACAAGTAACAATGTTCCTTGCCTCTCCGTTTTGCTAACACATGAGAGTGACACATCGCAGTGGTCGGACAAGAAGGCCTACAAGGACACATTGTTGAAGCTTGGAGGTCTGTTTAGGAAGAATTTTGATGGGTTCATGAACTACAAACTTGGAAAAGACGGCGAGCTGGGTGAGGAGATCATGGCAGCCGGTCCCATATTCTAATCTTGATATTGAATGATCTTGACCGTCGAAGTAAGAGTTACACTGGGAGAGCTACAAAGTAAATCAATAGAGTGAACAAAAAGAACGAAAAGAAAAAACAAAACAAAAAATAAACACAAGGTCAAGGTGTGTGGTTAGAAAGCAAGATATGGAGAGACGTAGATGTACTATTTTGGTTCCTTCATCTCAGGTGTATGTAATATATGTAACTAAGCAATAAATACAGTGTGTTTTGTTCTATCGAATCAGTTTTATTGCAACTCACCCCTTGATTATGGATTAATGATGTACTTAGGTGAACATGCCAACCGAGGATCTGTAATACTTAATGGATATAAAAGTTGTTCTATTACCGCCTTTACACTCTCCATCAATTGTTGTACCAATTTTATCCTGTCCATGTGATATAATGTCCAACCCATTTTAATCTCAAGTTAATTTGCACTATCAAGTTGTTTTCCTAATAATTATCGTTTGGTGATTTATCTTATTTATTTATTTTTTTGACTTTTTTTTTAATAAGAAACCTTCTTTTACATAGTCGACATTAATATTTCTTAATTCTCGTAAGAGATTTTTAAACCTTCAATCTCTGATAGAAATGAGAACATGTCAAACCAATAGAATAATCACTTGGTTGGTTATTTGATATATTTTATTTTATTACTTTCACGTCCATTACTTAAAAAAGAAATGACGCGTTTTAGGGTTTAGAAACTAATCACGAGGGAATCTTTGTAATAAATTCACATAATACCCCTCTAAATTTGAATTGCATGATTTTCAATATTTATCTAACTTATTTCACATAACTTAAAATTATACGATCATTTTTTTTTTTTTTAACAAAAACACGTCAATGTGCTTTCTTGTCATCAGATCGTGAAAATAAATGTCATAATATTTTGGCGATTTTGTTTTTAATATAGAGATTATACGTAATAAAGACCGCATCGTTTTTAGGGTTTTTTTATGATTACAAAGGAGATGAGAATATCTTTTTGACGCGTTTTTTCTTCTTTTTGTACCGAAATATTTACTTATTATAAAGATTACATCGTTTTGCTTTGTAGATCATCATTTCATCCACAATCATACAATACAAGCAACGCTAAAGCGTATATAGTGAGATGGATGAAACATTACTTGCTAAAAAAGCAAGAGGATTGGAAGTTCGTGGGTTCGACTATATGACTCTCATAAAAACTTATATTTTGATGAGTTTTCACTTGTTAGAAGGTAGCAAGGGCCCGTTTGTTTTCCTTTTCGAAACCCATTCCCCTCCGAGCCTAGGACGCGCTTCGGAACTTCATATGCTCGTCTGCAGCACATAATCATCGCATCCAACACCAAACGAGGAAGAAGAACAAACAAACAAACAAACAAACCCAAAACTCTCTCCCCATCTCTTCTTCCTCTCCTCCCCCTCTCTTAATCCACACATTCGTCCCCAAATCGCAACCGAAAGTCCCTCAAAAACCCTAACGAGACGACGACGACGACGACTTGGATGATCTCGCTGGCCTGACCAATTCGCCCCCCAACGAGGCGGAGGAGCCATGGCCGGAGCCACGCGAGAACAAGCGCTCTCTCTCATTGCCGCCGCGATGAACCACGGTGATTTGGCGGTGAAGCTCTCTTCGCTCAAACAAGCCAGAGAGATTTTGCTGTCCGTCGAACCATCATTCGCGGCAGAGCTGTTTCCCTACCTTGCTGAGCTCCAATCGTCTCCCGAAGTGTTGGTCCGACAATTCTTGGCCGAGTGAGTGTTTAAGTTCTCATCTTTGTGTTTGGCTTGGATTTTGGAGTGTTGAATTTGTTGTTTCGGTGATTGTGGGGTTCGATGGTTGATGTTTTACGGAATATTGTTGGTGTTTACTAGGATTAGGGCTAGAGGAATCTCTATGCATACTTTGTTGAAGACAGAACGGGAAAAGATGTGAATTTATTGTGGAGAATCTGAACCTGTCATGATCAGCTACTCAATTGATGGATTTGTTGCATGGGCAACAGCCATTTCGAAAGCAATTTACTTCCTTCTTTTGTAGTTTAGTTTATTGCCCATATGATATTGTCGCTACCAAATTAGGGAAGGACGGTTGTGGTGCGGTAGTTCGGACACATCCAAAGACGACTTAAAAATGCCCTAATTAGAATACTTGACACTGATTTTTTTTTTTTTTGATAAGAAAGAATACTCGACACTGTAGAAAGTGAAGAAATTTGACGGTATAGTGGTAGACTTTAAATAACTCAGAATGTACTTATGAAGAAGTATTTAAATAATTCTGTAAGCACACCATCAACTGCATGAAGTCGAGTTGAATGTAAGAGTTTGATCCTTGTAGCCAACCCAACTTATTTAGGATTAAGACTTTGTTATTGCTGTTGTTGTTGTCGTTTGTGATGGATGATAGCTTCTAGCCTTCTACTTCTCAAGACTAATTCTTTCCTCGATTTTTTTGGTATTGTTTTATTGTAATATCTTCTAATGGTCCATTCGCTTGTCGACCATGCACCCCTAGTAAGATTTCAAGCCCTCTAGTTGACTCTCCGTCCTTAGCGTCGCATGAACTTGTTTGCTATGCAGAACAACTGGAAGCTTTAACGATTATAGTTAACAACACTCGCAATAATTATTTTCACTTTGATATGCCCAATTATTTTTTTCTTATGCATTAAGAAAAGAAACTTTCAATAAGAGTTGTAAGACACAACAGCTTCAACTCTTGAACGATCATGAATGACGATATATAGGACTAATCTTTACCAAATTAGATGTAGAAAACCCTCAGAAGCGCTTATCAAGGAACATCAAAAGAGAATCTTTTGTTTTAAAAGGCTCTCATTTCGACTTTACTTGTATCTAAGTGTTTTCGAGGTGTCGTCTAGGCACCACCTAGACCATTGATTAGGCGGGCAGCGGGCCTCTAAGTAAAGAAAAAAAAGAATGGTCTTTGCAAATATTAGAAAATACTTTGTATACCTTTTATTCAACCTTAACTCAGCTACCTTCGCCCTCGGCCCTCTCCCCCATAACTCAAACCCCACCTTAGGCGACAATCTCTCAATCTCTCGATTGGCAATAGCTCCCTTTCGTTGATATATTTGACTTTTGTGTCTTTATATATGATAAATGCGAATCATATTGTGCTTCTTAAATTTGAGTGACCAATTTTTACTTAAAAATGTAACTAAAAATGTGGGTGAATGTGTGCCTAAGCAGGGCAAACCGCTTTGGCCCCGCCTCGGCTCCTTAAAAACACTGCTCGTATCTGAGCTGTTTTCAAACATTGTGGCATACAGTTTAATATTAGGTTAGTCTGCACACAATCATTATTTCTCATGTTTTCCCTGGCCCGATTTAATGAATTGACCTTATCCAAACGTACTAATGTACTAATGAGGGATACCTTAGAAAGATAGTTCTATAGTAACATGTGCAATACATTCTTAGAAAAAAAGTTGTAGTGCATTCATGTGGCTAATGACTTCAACTAATATTGGTTGTAAGGAGAGAGTAGACAGATGTTTAGTATTGTTTCTCTCTTGCAGATTAGTTCTATAATGGAACTAGAGCGAGTCATTCAACAACAGTGCATGTGCAGTTTTAGGATGTCAACTTAATATTCTATGCAAACATGAAATGCAAGTTCTCTCACTTTCATACTTTCCTAAGGTGTGCTCTAAGTGAGCCGCATGGTTCTCTTACATGTCAAGATATGTCGAGACGCAAGCAAATATATAATATATGTTGAGACAGGAAAGAAGGTCGAAGAGAAAAAGACTTGCTACGGAAAAATAAAAGTGGAAAATAGACCTCACTCCATTAATCAAGGATTTGTAATCATAGGAACAATTATACATGTTTATTAGATCACCTGGTGGAAATCTTTCTGCATTCTTTGACCCATTGATGATGTAAGTGAATCTTGTAAGTTTTTACATTCAAGTCAACCTTGAGCTTCAGACTTGGCAATGGAACAATTTGAGAGTAGAAACGCTTGTTGAGAACTTTGGAGCTAAGGCAAGGTTTTATTTCTTATTTGGAGATTTCTTAATTTTCATGATATTTCCTCATTTTTTTTTGGCATGTTGCATTTTATACTTTCCTGGGCCTTCCGTTGGACTGTATGTATGACTATAAGCTTTTGTGGTAGCCCATCTGTGTTTTTTGTTGTTGTCGTTGTGAGAGTTACTTCTTGCAGAGTGGAAGAGTTTGATCCATGTAGCAGGCCCCAACTAATTTGGGGTTGAGGCTTTGTTATTGTTGTATGGCGGTTTCTTGTTGCTATGTAGTTATCATTATTTAGGCCCTTGGTTATGTGCCTTAGCGTAGTATCTCGTCACGGGACGCGACGAAGTGGAATTCGAAGCTCTCTTCGAATCTGCCACAACTTCCTTGGTTGAATCCGCCCTTGACAGGATTCAATTCAAGACTATTTTAACTTGGGTGATAATTCCTTGGTTTCTTATTCATGTGTTAGCTTTAAATAGACCTAGGACACAACCCATCCTAGTAGGTAAATAAGGAAGTACAACTACAATCTTGCAGCCTTGATTGAAGCTAAATTATTTTGCTTACCATTTCCAAACCTCTATGAAATACCCATAGAGGTTTGGAAATGCTTAGGAGAAATTGGATTGACTTGGTTAACAAAACTTTTCAATAAAATTTTAAAATCAAAACGGATGCCAATGGATTGGAGAAGAAGCACGCTTGTGCCAATCTTCAAAAACAAAGGAGACATTCAAAGTTGCTCAAACTACCGGGGAATTAAACTTATTAGTCACACTATGAAACTTTGGGAGAGGATAATTGACAATAGGCTAAGGAGAGAAACAACAATATCAGAGAACCAATTTGGTTTCATGCTTGGGAGGTCAACTATTGTTAGAAAAATATAGAGAAAAGAAAAAAGATCTTCATATGGTATTCGTAGATTTAGAAAAAGCATATGATAGGGTCCCTAGAGATGTTCTTTGGTGGGTTCTAGAAAGAAAAAAGTGCATGCTAGATACATAGACACTATTAAGGATATATATGATGGAGTAGTAACGAGTATAAAGACATTTGGAGGAGCTACAAAAGAATTTCCCATTACGATAGGACTACATCAAGGATCGGCTTTAAGCCCATATCTATTTACTTTAGTTATAGATGAACTAACTAGACATATTCAAGAGGATATACCATGGTGTATGCTATTTGCGAGATGATATTGTTTTAGTGGATGAAACTAAAGATGGAGTGAATAGGAAATTAGAACTCGGAGGAATACATTAGAATCTAAAGGCTTTAAGTTGAGTAGGACGAAAACCGAATACATGCCTTTGTGAGTTTAGAAACACTAGACATCGAGATGACGGAGTGGTAAAATTAGGGGAAGTAGAAGTTCCTAAGGTAAACCACTTTAGATACCTAGGATCAATCATACAAAATGATGGTAACATTGAGAATGATGTCACACATAGAATTCAAGTTGGATAGAAGAAATGGCTGAGTGCAACAGGGTGATTTGTGATCGAAATGTTCCTACTAAGTTAAAATGAAAATTTTATAGGACCGCAATTAGGTCGGCTATGCTCTATGGAAGTGAATGTTGGGTGGTAAAGCAACAACAATTACATAAAATGAACGTAGCAGAAATGAGGATGCTTAGGTGGATGTGTGGTAAAACTCGTAAAGATAGAATAAGAAATATAGAAATTCAAAGAAAAGTAGGAGTAGCACCAATTGATACAAAGATTAGGGAAGGGCGGTTGCGATGGTTTGGTCACCTGCAAAGACGGCCTACAAATGCCCCAACTAGAAAACTTGACTCAATAGAAATTGTAGAAATTCGACGAGGTAGGGGCATACCAAAGTTAACATGGGATGCATTAATTAGGAGGGATTTGAATGGTTTGCAAAGCTCACCATCAATTGCACTTAATCGAGCACAATGGAAAAGTTTGATCCATGGAGCCGACCCCAGTTAATTTGGGACTGAGGCTATGTTGTTGTTGTTGTTGTATATATCAAATACCTAGTTGGAAATCAAGCTAGAATGGAAATAAATTCTATCAAATCTGTCATTTATTCTCCTTAATTGTCGATCTGATTTTTGTCAATCTTTCCTTATGGAACGATTCTTGTATGTGCGCCCAACAAATGCATCATTACTCTCTTCCTCGAGATGGAGCTTGTCCTCAAGCTCGAATTCTGGATAAACTTCGCAAAAAGTGGTGAGATCCTCCCAAGTAGAGTCATCTGCAGTGGTATTAGCCCAATGAATGAGGAGTTCTTATCTTCCCCGGTTAAGGCGTGACACGTGAGCGAAGAACCGAGAGAGGTGTGGGTACTAGGTGCCCATCATGGAGTGGTGGTAGTGGGGTAATGGTGGAGGGAGAAGGGCCAATGTATTTTTTTAGTAGGGAAACATGGAAAATGTCATGTATCTTACTAGTGCAAGGTAGGGCTAATTTGTAGGCAACAAGTCCGATTTTTGCTTGCATTTGGAATGGTCCAAAGTACTTGGGAGATAGCTTATTGTGGGTCCTTTTAGAGATGGTGAGTTGACTGTTAGGGTGAAGACGCAACCAAACCCAATCGCCTACCGTGAATGTGATGTCACGATGCCCTAAGTCATATATAAGCTTCGAGCGATTTTGGGCACGGTGTAGGTGGTTCCGAGCAGAATGAAGCTGCTGTGTTCGTCTATGAAGAGTTTGATCCACCGAGTCAAATCTAGTAGAACCTGGCGCGGTGGTTCGCATCCATACACCAATTGGAAAGGGGTGGTGACGAGAAATGAGTGAAAAGAAGTGTTGTAGCAATACTCAGCCCATGGAAACCACTTTACCCAATGCCTTGGTTGTTCTCCAGTGAAACAACGAAGATACATTGCAATGGTGCGGTTAACAACCTCAGTTTGTCTGTCTGTCTGAGGTCGTGAAAATTTTATGACGATCTGAAACGATAGTCTCCGGTAGTCCATGCAAGCGAAACACTTCGGTAAAGAAGATGTGAGCCACAGATTGCGCAGTAAAAGGGTGACCAATGGGAATGAAGTGCACATATTTAGACAATCGGTCCACAACAACAAATAAAACTGACTTGCCTTGCACTGGGGGTAGAGCTTCGATGAAGTCCATTGAGATGTCAGCCCATATTTGTTGTGGTATGGCAAGTGGTCGAAGAAGACCAACCTTGTGTAAGTTTTCCCATTTGCTGCGCTGACAAGTGGAACAACTCTGCACATAATCTGCAATGGTGGATTTCATCCCTTTCCAAAAAAACTCACGCTTGATGCGTTGGAGAGTTTTTTGGAAACCTTCATGAGCCATATCATTCAATCCTGAAATGATGGTGGAAATTGAAGGAGAAGAAGGCAACAAGTATACTCGATTCTTGTAGAGAAGTAGGCCATTAGATGTAGACTAATTGGAAGTGGAATGGCCTTGTTGCAAGTCTTGGAGAAGGGCTGACAATTGTTAGGAGCCCTCAATTTCCTTTCGGATCTCATCAAGGATAGTAGCACGAGCATGAGAGATGGCAAACATCTGACCCATATCATCATCGCGGCGAGAAAGAGCATCAACAACTCTATTTAGTCGCCCAACCTTGTATTCGACGCGGAAGTCATAACCCATTAGTTTACTTAGCCAATGCTGTTGTGGTGATGTAGTGAGTCATTGTTCAAGGAGGAATTTAAGGCTATAGTGATCAGTTCGAATAAAAAATGACGACCCCAAAGGTAAGGTCTCCAATGGGTGACAGCCTTTGTTAATCCAATCAATTCTCTCTCATATGCAGCGAGTTTGTGATGGCGATCAGCAAGTTTCCTGCTGAAAAAAGCAATGGGGTGGTCTTGTTGATGTAGGACAACACCTATCCCGCTCCCAGATGCATCACATTCCACCACAAACTCATCATCAAAGTTTGGCAGTCGTAGGACTGGAGTCTCAGAGAGCGCCTTTTTTAACACTTCGAAGGCTTGAGATGCTTGGTCAGACCATTGATAGCTGTTCTTTTTGAGTAAGTTGGTCAATGGCGTAGCTATAAGGCCACCGTAACCTTTGATAAATTTTCTGTAGTAGCCGGTGAGACCAAGGAAGCCGCGCAATGCCTTTGGGTAAGAAAGGTGTCGGCCAATCAAGAATGGCTGAAATCTTGGAGCGGTCAACCTCAACACCTGCTTCATGAATAATATGGCCAAGATATGCAACTTATCTCTCCAAAAGAGCGTTTGGGCGCTTAAGAAAAAGTTGGTGAGTGAGAAGTAGAGAAAGAAACAGTGCAAAGGTGATGAATATACTCAACCCCTGTGGTGCTATACACCAAAATATCATCAGAGAACACAAGAACAAATTTGCGCAAATGTTCATGAAATACCTCATTCATGAGACTTTGAAATGTAGATGGTGCATTAGAGAGGCCGAAATGCATTACCAGAAACTCAAAATGACCATGGTAAGTGCGGAAGGCTGTTTTCTCGATGTCTCGAGAGTCCATGCGCACTTGAAAATAACAAGAGACAAGATCCGGTTCTGTGAAAGTACTTTGTGCCATAAAGTTCATCGAGGAGTTCGTCGACGATGGGGATTGGAAACTTATCCTTGATGGTCTGCGAATTGAGTTCTCGGTAGTCCACACAGAACCGCCATGTGCCATCAAGTTTTTTACCAAGAGAACCGGAGAAGAGAATGGTGATCTGCTGGGTTGTATAATGCCTTGTTGTAGCATCTCTGCACATTGTTTTTCTATTTCATCCTTCAATAATTGTGGGTAACGGTAAGGGCGAACTGTGACAGGCCCTGCTTCGAGTAAAAGATTGATGCGATGATCGCAAGTCCGTTGCGGGGGAAGGCCTGTTTGTTGCTCGAACAACGTTGAAACTCATCAAGCAACCGATCCAAATCATGGGTACGTGATAGGCGTGCTTGAAGAGATGAGAGATGTGGCTGACTGCGAAAAGATTCTCCTTTCCATTGCACCTTGCATCCATTGAGCTCGAAGTGCATTGTGAGAGAACTAAAGTCCCAAATAATGGGTCCAAGTGTTCGGAGCCATTTAATACCAAGAACTACATCATAACCGTCCAATGGAATAGAATAGAGGTCAACAAGGAAAGAATCCTTCCTGACTTTTAGTTGTACAGCTTGACACATACCTCCACTTGACATTTTTTCTCCATTGACAACAACAACCTTTAAACCAGGACAGAAGTGGACTGAAATCTTGATTTGGGATGTGGTCTCATGACTAATGAAGTGTGTGCTGCCGGAATGGATGAGAATCCACACTGGTTGTCCCTTGATGAAAGCCTTCAACTGCATTGTTTGTGAACCATAGGAGCCGCTAATGAAGGGAGATTTGAGGATCCCTTCCCATACAATCAACATCATCATCGCTGTCATAAGTGGGTACTTCAATCTAGAAGAGGCGCTTACATTTATGGCCAGCCGAGTAAGCATCATCGCAGTTGAAACATAGCCCTTTACTTCTTCTCTCAGCCATCTCCGCACGAGTTAAGCGCTTGAAGAATGGAGCGGAAGGTCTGTCCAAACTGATTGGAGTGTTCTTTGTGGCTGAAGTGGTGTTGTTGCCTGCTGAAGTTGTTGATTTTGGAGATGACCAGACCCCTATAGTTCGGTTAGGAACTACAGACACTATTTGTTGCTTGCGATCCAATGCTCTTGCGAGATTCATGGCAATGCCCAAGTTCCCTGGTTGTTGCAACTCAACCTCTATGCGCAAGTGTTCCAAGAGTCCTGCAGTGAAGAGGTTAACTTGCTGTTGCTGCTTGAGATCGGTAGTCTGTGCCAACGAGGACTGAAATTGGCGCTGGTGTTCTTCCACCGTCGAGGTTTGTTTGAGGTTAGCTAGTTCGCCCAATGGATTGTTACTTAGTGGTGGTCCAAAGCGAACGTTGCAATGCTCCTTGAATGTCTTCGAACTCATGCATGCGGCTTCTTGTTCTAGTTGGTAGAACCAAAGTTGTGCTTCTCCCATTAAACGGAAGGCAACAAGCCCAATCTTGTCCTCTTCCCGTGTTTGTTGGTTTGAGAAGAATTGCTCACACCTACGCAGCCATACTAGTGGGTTGTCCTTCCCATTATATGTGGGAAACTCTAGTTTTGAAAAGCGAGGTACCATCAAGCCTTTACTCGACCTTTTTGGTGTTCTTAGGGGTCGTGATGACTTGATTGGTTACCATTGTGAGGGCTGTGTGCATCCCCAACATCCGCATTTTTTCCTGGATTGCGAATGTGAGAAGCGAGCTCTCCAACCTGTGCCTCCAAAGCTTGTTGCCGCAGGTTCATTTGCTGCATGAAAGCTTCCAACTTGTTCATCATAGTATCAACGTCAGCTATGACGACTGTCTCTGATACCAAGATGTTATGTGCCTTAGCGTAGGATCTCGTCACGGGACGCGACGAAGTGGAATTCGAAGCTCTCTTCGAATCTGCCACAACTTCCTTGGTTGAATCCGTCCTTGACATGATTCAATTCAAGACTATTTTAACTTAGGTGATAATTCCTTGGTTTCTTATTCATGTGATAACTTTAAATAGACCTAGGACACAACCCATCCTAGTAGGTAAATAAGGAAATACAACTACAATCTTGCACCCTTGATTGAAGCTAAATTATTTTGCTTATCATATATATAAAATACCTAGTTGGAAATCAAGCTAGAATGGAAATAAATTCTGTCAAATCTTTCATTTTAGTCTCCTTAATTGTTGCTCTGATTTTTGTCAATCTTTCCTTATGGAACGACGCTTGTATGTGCGCCTAACAAATACATCCATGACACCCTTTTCGCCCAAAAGTTTGAATCAGGGAGGCATTAAATAAATGGATCTTTCAGTCCTTTGATTCCGTTCAAATGGAGATAAATTTAGTTAGGTAGTTCACGATCCTCTATTTGATCATGGGGAGTCTTATAAATATTAATTATTTTCTGCTCTCAACTGTGAAGTTGTATTTGCTCTCCGATCTCAATGATTGTGCTTTACATGTTTCGTTGTGTTTCTATTTTTTATCATAATTGTACCGTGTTTTGCTGTTACTTTTTGTCCATCTCATGTCATTTTCTACTTCTTATAGGTTCATTGAAGAGCTTTGCCTGAATGCAGTGGAGCAATCATCTGTATTAATGCCTACCATATTGACACTTCTAAAAGACAATGCTTTGATTGTTGTAAGACAAGCGATTATCAGTGGGTCAACCTTCTTTTGTGGCTCTCTTCGGGAGATTGGACTACAGGTTCTTATTGAAGATAACATCTGCCCTCATTTTGGAAACGAAGGACTTGCGTTTTTTCTTTCTTGATCTTTGCTTCGAACTAGAATTTAATTTCTGTGGACATACTGGTTAATTATATTTGAGTTTTGGACAAGTGTGCAAATTGAGGTGAATTTTGTTAGAGGGAAGCATTGGTTCTTCAGAATTGCTGATGCTGTAGTTACCATTCCCTTGATACATTAGTTTATATTGTGATAAATTTCTTTCCCATTTTCATAATATATGATATTGATATTTTATAGAGATGAATGTCATATAGAAGATTGTCGATTTCTATCTTTTATTCTCATCGGTATTAGTATAAAGTTCTTTTTATGGTCAATGCCAATTGAAGATGGAAGTTTTCATCCTCTAGTTTCACATGACATTGAACTTCACTATTTTGTTGGCAGTGGGAAAAATTGATTGGAATTCTAAATTGCCCTTTTTTGATATGTCATGGAAACAAACAATAGCTTTTGGAATTTAAGAAAATGCGCTTTTGGACTATCTTTCAAGTTTCATCTTATTAACGATACTGAAAACATTAGAAGAGGGATATTTATGTGATGCTTGGTTTTTAGAATCATAACAAAACAATAAAATTGGAGTGTTGACATGTTCCGCCGCGTGAATTTGATGAAATTGGAAAATCCAGTTCCTTTGAGATCACAAGTTCTTTTTTCTTATTATTTAGTGGCAAGTCTTTTCTGGAAAAAACATTGAAGTCAGAACCCGAAAATAAATTGTGCGTGAATCCAAAGATTTTCTCAAAACAAAACCAAACAAAAAGGGGGTTGAGCCTTTTTCTGATGCCAGTTCTTTTCTTCTTTATCTTCAGTTATTTTAAAATAACTACCCTATTTTAGGAATTCAAGTAAATTGGATTTAGTAAATAAAATTATAGTGTCTTTTTGAGACTCTAGCAAGTGTTAACGCATTTTTTTTTTGAAGAAAGGAAGAAAAAATGCTTTTGAATTTGAGATTCTTTCGAACTTCTATTATCTATTAGAAGATTATATGCTAATACGGATCAAATTATATGCTATTTGTTGTTAAATTAATATAATAAATTTGATTAATTTAAATTAATCAATAGGATATGGTGTTTTTTTTCGAGTTTCAAATCAGGTAGAAAAAAATAAATAATAACAAATGTTTAATATAGAACCCTTTATTTTGTTCCTATTGTTGTTGCTTCGCAAAAAAAACAAACAACCATATTCGGTTCTTAAAACTTGTAGATGATGATGTTTTAGTGGATAAAAAGGTGATGAAGTAAATAGGAAATTAAAACTTTGGAAGAATACTTTAGAATCTAAAGGTTGTAAGTTGAATAAGATGAATACCTAATACATGCATTGCGAGTATAAACATATTAGACATCAAAATAATAAAGTCGTTAAATTATTGAAAATAGAAATTTCTAAGGTGAACTACTTATGATATCTAGGATCAGCGTACAAAAATTTGGTGATATTAAGGATGACGTTACGTATAGAATTCAAACTGGAAGAAGCGAAGGAGTGCAACATGTGTGATATCATTATGTGATCGAAATATCCAACCAAGGTAAAAGGAGAATTTTATAGGACTTGAATTAAGCCAGATATGCTTTATAGAAGTGAATGTTGGGCGGTGATGAAACAACAATTAGATATAATGAATGTAGCGGAAATGAGGATGATTAGGTAGATGTGTGACAAAACTCGTAAAGATAGAATAAGAAATACGAAAATTCAAAGAAAAGTAGGAAAGCACCAATGTACGTAAAAATTAGGGAAGGGCGGCTGCAGTGGTTTAGGCACTTCCATAGACTCCTTGCAAATGCGCTAGTTAGAAAACCCGACTCAGCAGAAACTGAAAAAATTTGACGATGTAGGGGTAGATCTAAGATAACTTGTGATGCATTAATTAGGAAGGATTTGAAATATTTGTAAAGCACACCATTAAATGCACTAAATCGAGCGCAATGGAATCGATCCCAACTGATTTGAGATTTGAGGCTTTGTTGTTTTTTGCTTGGTTCTTAAAAGTTTGCAACATATGCTATTTTTCTCCTGTGTTGAAGTTATTTAGTTCTTCTATGCAAGTTTGTTGCATATTTATGTAATGCTTGCAACATTTGTTTTTGGGATTTTCTTGCGTGTAAAAATTATTTTGTACTCCTTTACTAGATTGTCTATTTATTTGTATTTATACCTGAAATTAATGCATTGTCTTTTGATAAATATTATAGTTTCTTCGAACTGGTAGAGTTGAGAGATGGCACGAGGAGCTTTGGAGGTGGATGGTAAAATTTAAGGATGCTATGTATGGAATCGCTGTGCAGGTCAGTCTTGACTATACCTGTTAGTCAGAAACTCTGTTTGGTACTATGATAAATATAATATGGGTTACGCATTTTCACGCTTGTTGGATGGATTGTAGTAAATGCTCAAGGCTAACTTTCTTTATTGGCAAGTTTCATTTATTAGGTAAAGTCTTCTTTAGAATTGGACCCATGAACTAGGGCCTCCATAAGGCAAGATTCTTTAGGAGGGATAGATTTAATTTTTTTTTAAACAGTTTATATGATGGAATTATGAAAGGGTAGGTGCTTGAACTCCAACTTATGCTGCTATGTATTGTTTAATCACTATGATGTGAATGAGACAAGCTACCATTGATAAAAAAAAAGTGATGTGAGTGTGTGTATATATTTATTTATATATGTATGTATGTATGTATGTATGTATTTATATTTCACTATTTAAACCCATTAGCTCTAGCCATTTTGCTGCCATTGCTTCCAAAATTAGGGCTCCTTAAAAACAGATCCTCAACCTGTTGCTTGACCTATGTAGTGTTTTCTCCCGAAAGTATTAAACAAGTGAACCTTTCGTGTGTTAGTGCAACACATTCAGGAAACTATTTCTTCAGAATTGATTTTCATTGTTGAAGTTTTCAAACCGCCTTATTCTTACAATTCAAATCCATTGGACTCAATTGTTTTAGGTTCCATGACATCTCTTAAAACTAGATTTTTGTTTCCTAGAAAATAAAGACAAACCATTCTACTTAAACAGTTGAATACATTATTCTTCATATTACTAGTGCAAATTTCTGTCCTTTTGTTTTCCCGTTTACGAACATGAACCCTAAAGTCCTAATTGCTTTCCCAACAATCACTGTGTAACTGCATTTACCAAGAAGTCTCGTTTATCTGCTCACATTCTATTCATCAATCTTCATCTTCTATCGTTCGAATTTGTATTCGCATGATGGTGGTGATGTAGAGATCCTTTTTATTGCTTTGGGAACGTTAATGGTTCGTGGGTCACCAAACGTTCCATGTCATCAATCTTCCATTTTAATTGAAATCTCTTTACAAAATTTTTGTTTCTATATTCTAGTCCATTTGAGATGGACCAAAAGAAAATGGCATTTGTACTAACTAACTTACATTCTGTTGATATTTTAGCCATTACGCTTACTTGTCTCTGTCTGTTATTTCAATTGTTATGTGTCAACGTACTGCTGGGGGCAGCATGAATCTATTCAAAACTAGTTTAGTGCCACATTCTTTGTGGATTTTTTCTTGATTATTGAAGATGAAGATCCAAAACTGTGCTGACACACTTCTACTTGTTCTCTTGCTGTAGCCTGGTCCTACTCAAACGAAGTTACTGGCAGTAAAGTTTTTGGAAATCTGCATTTTGCTTTTTAGTTCCGATGCCAATGATTCTGAAATTTATGTCAAAGAAGGTATTAATTTCAGACCCTTGACCTTTTGCTATCAAAATCAAATCTGACCTTTGGTGTCACAATGTGCACTTAACCACTAGTTAGTGGTTACTACAGCTACTATAATCTTTCATTACTATTATAATTATTGTTTTTATATTGCTCTTGTCCCTGTTTTTTTACTTCAACAGGAAAAGTTAGAAACTTTAACATTTCATGGGTGGTTGGTGGCCACCCAATTTTGGATCCTACCTCACTCACACTAGAAGCAAATAAGAGTCTCCACATTTTGTTGGATCTGCTGCAATTGACTAATACCCTCTCTGGGTCTTTAATAATTTCTGTCATCAACAGGTATGTCTTTTTTGGGTTGTTATAATTATAAATTTGATTATATTTGGAGTTTACTATGATGGTTCAGTTTCTTTTATATTTGCTTAATTATTTAGATATTTGATTAGATTACAGGCCACTAAATTGAGCGCGATGGAAGAGTTTGATCCATGCAACCCAACTAATTTGGGATTGAGGCTTTGTTATTGACATGTTGTTGTTGATTCGACTATAGGCCAAAGAAGTAGATCTGAATGTAAACCTTATTGTTTTTAAGGATTTGGTTTCATAGTTTTCTATGAATTAAAAATAAACACAATCATTTTTTATATGTTCTCTTACGTGGCGGCATAGAGGAATGCCTATATGAATAGCTATTAACAAATGACAAAAAATGCCCTTGTAAATGAAAAATGTTGTTTTAGAGAGAGTTGGATAACTCTGTGTTGTATTCTACGTTACCCGGGTCCGACACTATAACCGAAAGTACCTTTGTCGGACACTCAAAACATGTTCGACTCTTTAAAAAATCTAGACTCTCCATTTTAAAAAAAATTTTGTATGAAAAAGTCATTTTTTATGGCAATGTTACAGGAAGGGGAAGACCTAGAATAGCATTAACAGAATAATAGAGAGATTACACATGCCACTGATGTGACTACAGGCGTAGGTGTAGGCGTGTAGCCCTTGAGCCTTGATAGAGCAGAAAAATGAAAGCAGATTAATGTACCCTGTGTAGTTGGGGAGAGGCTATTGAGTTGGGTTGAATTGAGTCTGGCCATTTTTCATGGTGTTCAATTTCCTTGTTTTTAGTTATATCTTTTCCTCATCTTTTGCACTGTTGGTTATGGAATCTGGTTGTCAGAGTTCCCCATGCACTTAGTCTGGTAATCTTACCTTGATTTCCATGCAAGCAATTGAGTGGTAACTAGATGCTCTGAAGTAATGGTTACAGTTTGGTTTTGGTGGAACAGAAACCATGATATTGTGTTTAGCAATATCATTCTTGTATATGTTTTTTCTAAAACTAGATGGAGTACCGTTTGCATAATGGTTATACTACTGCTCGATGGTTATCGTGAATCCTTGTCTGACATGATGTTGTTATTTGCTCAGAATGATGAGTGCCTCATGCTTGTGTGAAACTGCGCTTGATAGCTATTTGTGAATTTTTTAAGAGGTTTCTGGAGTTTGGAAACAGGTCTAGATCAACTGCCTTTGCTGGCATTGTTGCGGCTTGTGCTGTCCAGCTTTCTTTTATGGAGTTAAAAACATCGCTGTTATGACACCACTTGGGTTTGTGCTTGAGATTGCTGCAGCATTGATAGTAATGGGAGAAAAATTTGTTTCACAGTATAATGGCAGCTGATCACATTGCCAGCGCTATGGGCCAACCATAGGATTTGATTATTGATGGATGCGTCTGCATTCTTAGTGCTTTAGAAACTCATAGCATCTATCCACATTTGTGTTTGTAAACGGTTTTAGTGACCCTTTAATCTACATCTATAAGTGTATTCTGGTTGATTCGACATTTGCCAAAACAGCAGTCGATTTGTGGCTGCTTTAAGATTGTATTAATTATTTGTAATCAACTACGCTGTTATTTGTTTATAATAAGCAGAACATATTTTTTAAGATGGTATCGCCCTCTGTTATTGTTCTGCCTATCTGATGTAGTTGGTTTTTACTTTTTTTAAAAAAATTCCTTCCTTGGAGACTGTGACCAGTTTGAAGCTTTTTTTTTTTTTTTTTTTTTTTTTTTGTGGTGAACAATTACTGGGATTTTATATATAAAAAAATAATAATAACCGACAAATGGAGGTTGAGGAAATTGTTTAGAAGTGAATGTTCTATCAGTGAGGTTGTGACAACAGCAACAAAGCCTCAATCCCAAATTAGTTGGGGTTGGCTACATGGATCAAACTCTTTTACTGCACTCGATTTTGTGCAAATCAGTGAGGATGTGACATAGACCAGTTATTGTTCCCTTCCTTATTTCCTCATGAGTAACCTGAGGTTCCTTCATTGCATATTTACACTTGTAATGCCTGTAAACAAGGGTTGAATCTCTTGCATTCATCTATAATTCCCGGATTTTGTTCTTCCTACCTTTTTCATACTGCACTTTTTTCATTTCAGTGTTGTCAAAATGCAGGCTTTGAATTAAACTTTTCTTTGTACTTTACTGGGGAGGTGCTAAAGGCTTCTACAAACTTCTCAATATGCAGATTGATTCAAACTTGTAACAATGTTTTTTAACTGATAATAGAATGAAAGCGGTGACCTTTTTCTTTTGTTTACTAGCGTCATGCATGCCAATCTCTACAAAATATTTATCTTCAAAGTACTTTTTATTTTTTAAATGGAGAATCTTAATTTGAAGTTGATGAATATGATGTTCGACAAGTTACAACTGAATGTCTGGTTTTGATGTGTAAAGTAACTACTTTTTTTTTTTTTTTTTTTTAAGATATAAAATTACATTCAGAGATATAATTTTATCGGTATCTAATGATTTCCAGGTGAATTTGGCCACCACTCAATTTTTTCTTTGGAAAATATTTGGAATTGCCTTGTACAAATTAGGATATATTTTGCATGACGTGTGGACTCCATTTTAAATTTCTCCTAGGTTTCGATCTCTCTTGAAATGCCTTTAAAGTGCTCTTCAGTGCTGCAAAATCTTTTCATTTCGAATGTGACGTTGAAACATCTATTTTTCTATTTCTTTTACGTAGGATTTTGCATAGGAATTCTGAGGTTCTTGAAATTTTTGTTGTGCAAAGACTCTGCAATCTATGACATAATATTAATGCGTCTGAAAAAGTAATCTAAAACATATGATCTGACAGTTGTAGCTGAAAAAAATCATCTAAATTGAAATTGTAGCAGTGAAGCTCTTGGCTACACTTTATAAACGTACATGGAGACCAAGTGTTGAATTTTTTCACATTATCTGAAATAAAGTAGTAATAATAAAACCCTGAACCCTTATAAATCACAACAAAATTAAACAAAGTTCATCTGATTGCACTTGTTGCAATCGATTCAACTCACTTCACCTGTCTTTTCATAATTTTAATACTTGATTGAAATGAAATAAAATGAACCGAAACTAGGAACAATAAAGATGATGAAAGAGTAAGCACGTGTTGATTTGCTTTCCTTAGGGTCGATATTCACTGACTTGGCTTCTCAAAGCTTTAAGAGTCGTGATCTTCTTTGCCTTGACTCCATCGTTGTTGTTTAGTTTATGTTTGGGCTTTGGCTTGATTAACTTCAGGCTTCTGATTGGATAATTCACAAATTTCTAGTTGGTGTGTGACGTGAGTCCAGTTCTGAAAACAATTTGGAAGGATGGTATGAACTCTAATTTTATCCTACAAGATACAAGTTGTGATTGAGATTCAGATTGGATAGCAGTTGTGAGATTCTAGGATCCATATTAAGATTCTAATAGTTGTGGTTAGTTTTATGGGTGGGAGCCTACATCACAGGTGCGATTTCTTCTTGAGGGGTCATATTAAGAATTCAGTATCTTAGATCCAACACCTTAAAAATTTCTATAGTTAACAGGAATATCTATCAAAGAGCACCTAAAAATAGCAGTCTTAAAAGTAGTGAAATGTAAGGACATCTTTTTGGCGGACTTGTGAATTCACTTAAGAACCAATGGCTTATACCATATGACTTAAAGAAGTAAGGTTGTCTAGACTCTAGATTACTTTCTGGTTTTAAGTAAAGAAAACTGAAGGCGAATTATACATCTCAAATGGACATCGATTAGCTTGATGACTTTTAACTTTTTGACGGGAACTGAAAGTATGGGTTTGAATCTCCTTCATAGCGGTGCTAGGGGATTAGTTAGGGTAAGGTATAAAAATTATCCGAACTTCAAACTTCTCTGCTTACTTATATTTTCTTTGAACATCGAATTAAGAATAAGATATGGAAAAAGATTTTACAAGATTCCCTTTGAACATGGGAAAAAAATGACATAGTTTGCAAATTTAATACTTGTAAGAAAAGAGAAATTATTATTAGTTTCAGTTTTAATGAGAAGATATTCATAAAGAATAAAAACATATTTGACAATGCAAGACTAGAAATCAAACGCAAATTTGAGCAATGAATTTTAACTATTTGTCTAGTGAAGAAAGACATACTATCCTAAAGGATCAAAACATTAAATTGAACTTAAAACGATCGGGTACAATAAAAGAAAAAAAAAAGACATGCAATATTATAAAAAAACATATAGTGTGTGTTGAAAAAACTTGAACATTAGTAATACTTCGATGAAGTATTTGTTTTCTTTTACCCTACTTTGAATTAGACTTTCTTGAACCAATTACCAATTTTAAGGAGCGAATTCTTCGTCTCTTAGGTGAGGTTGAGTTGACAATCTTTGGTTAGGGTAGTTTGATATCGGAGTCCTATTTGGGCCATACCTCCAACTTGAAGAAAAAGTTGGAAAAGACACCCAACCGTATGGCCATAACTCATGTATGATTTGATTTGACCAAACAAAATTTCTAAATGTAGGAAGATGCCTGCCATTGCTGTGTGCAAAGTAATTGCAAAAGCTGAAAAACATGTTCAATTAGTTAGTCTTTTTGTTGAAAAAGAGTTTTTTTCTCTTGTACCAATGACTTGCCCGCTCCTCTCTCGCTTTCTCTTTGTTCCAACATACATTTTTCTTTCAACTCCATAATTAATATCAAGACCTGGCTCGCGATCTTTTCCTTTTCCTTTTCCTTTTCGTTTGCAGTTGTAGGCTGCATCAAATTGACTGGAATGAAAACATCGAATTCATGTGGTTGACCGCAATTAATTTAGTGCCAAGGCTTTATTGATTGTTGCTGTTGCAGACTTGCAGTTTAATAGACCTGTCAGAGCATCTGTCTTGTTTCTTGAGCTATTATCCAACCTCATTATTTTTTCACCTATTGGGAACATTGTAGTGAAAAGGAGTCCCCCCTTAAAATGGGTTCATTCTTGAATTTCACATTTGATTTTGGTACTAATCATCATACCAGCCTCATGCTGGTTAAGTGGTTAGCTTGTGATTGCTACCATCAATGATTTATCCTAAATGCATGGTGTGTTTCCTTCTCATAACCATGTCCTTTATTAATTCAAGATTCGTGGACAAATTTTCTCTTCACCTGAAACCATGTCCTTCATTTTCCCCCTATTTCCCTAGCATTGAATTTCTATGTTCATCTTGACCTTGGTTTGACTGTCATGAATCGCATGATTTAAAAATCTAGCTCACTTTTTAGTAGTTTTTCCTTATAGTAGCTTGCCAATGTTTCACAAAATGTTATGTTTCTAGCTCTTTCTGTTTCTTTCTCTGTGATTTTTACTTCCTCATACTTATAAGTATCTGATCATATTTATTTGTTTCCCAACATTGTGCTGCAATTTTATGCTTTGGTTTACTGTTTATGTTTCACTTGAGTGAGCCAAGTGTGATTTTCCCGTGGTCATCAAGATGAGCCACTCAATATTTTGTAATTTTTTTTTTCTTTTCTCCATGTTTTTTATTTTAAGATCATTTTTTAACATGAGTATTTTGAACATTTTCACTTGATGTCCAACATTCTGTGACATCGACTTTCTGCCTTGTTATCTTACATATTCCTATAAATTTTAGTTGCTTGGCACCATGAAATTGCACTCCAGTATGTTTGCATCCTTTTCATGGGGCTTCTTTTTCAATCCATTCATTCTCATTTGTAATGAAAGTGAATGTTTCTGGCATTTACTGGCTATTATGAATCATTCCTGAACTTCCTCATCAGCTTTCAACTAATAGCAGAAAGACTCTATTTGATGTTAGTATATACAACAACAAAGCCTCAATCCCAAATTAGTTGGGTTTGGCTGCATGGATCAACTCTTCCACTTCGCTCAATTTAGTGCAAGGTGAATAGTTATACTTTTATGGGAATGAATGTTGGGTGGTAAAGAAACAATACATGCATATGCATAGCGGAGAGGAGGATTCTTAGGTTAATGTGTGGTAAAACTTGTAAGGATATAATAAGAAATATGGAGGTTTGAAGAAAAGGAGGAATATCATCACTAGAAGCAAAAATTAGAGAAGGGCAGTCGCGGCGGTTTGTATACATCCAAAGATGACTTGCAAATGGCTTGGTTAAAAAAGTCAACATGATTGAAACTAAACTAATTCAACGTATAAGGGTAAACCTAAGATAACTTGGAATGCGTTAATTGTGAAGGATATAAAAGACTATCAAAGCCCCTGACCCCCAACTAATTTGGGCTTAAAGCTTTGTTGTTGTTTTTACAACTAAAACGGTAATTCTTAGGATTATTTTTGATGGGCATGGGTGTCCGGACCTTTTTCAGCCCCTCCTTATTTTGGTTCGACTAATCTCATGGGAGTTAGTCAGGTGCCCTAACCCCATAACCTGGAGAAACCAAGGGAATATAATGTAACTAGCAAGAATTGAACCCAAGACCTTTGCCTCAGTCAAAGTTATGGGGCTCCTTTCTTTTCTACTGCATCACACCTCTTGAGGACGTAATTCTTAGGATTATTTAGCATTTGGTTGCCTTGGAGAGGGCACTTTCTATCCCTTAAATTTGTGTGTGGTCCTATCAGAGTAGAGATTGGCGTTTGGTGTTGTCCATTGAAGTGTTCAAAGCTGTCCTTCTGGTATCAGTTTTGTTGCATCACTGATTACCTAAAAGCTACTATTGAGGTTTTACTATTAATATCTTGTGATTTTGACCTCCTCCCTCTCATGTAACTCAAACTTGCACATGGAGAGGAAGAAGAGAAAAGGAAGTAAATGCTGTGCAAATGTGAAATGCGCCAGTATAGACAAACAAATGGTGACAATGAGAACTGAATCTAGAATCTCCTACAAACCAAGGTTTTGATACCACGCCAAATGACTCAAATCAGTAATTGCTTAAGTATGGCCCAACAAGGGGTGTCACGTTATTCCTTCAGATTACACGAAGCTTTCTATTGAGCTGTTACTTTGTTTAGTCTGATTGTTTGTATGGTTGTCTTGTTGCTCCCAAATTTTCTTAGCATTCTTTTACAAACAGACTTTGGTCTATTTTAAAATTCTTCCTAACTTTCTCGGGCCTTGGAAATTCTGTAGCTAGCAGTCAAGCATATGCATGAAAATAACTCTTGTGGTTTCTCTGTTTATAGTTTTCTTGGTGTGGAGTATTCCCTGTCTTTTCCATTGAAACAAATTGCTCGAGCATCTTATATTCGGCTGATTGATTTCTCTCTCATTTTAGTGATAAATAATATATAAAGTTCTCAAGATTTTGTTATGATTCTGGACCAATTTGTGCAGGGAGCTGTCTTTTTATTTGGTTTGCATTTGTTCGGTCTTATGTTGTTCCTCTTTTTGGTCAAAATCATTGCTTCTATTTTTATTTTCATTAAATTATCTTTTTTTTAGAATATTTTGTACTCAATTTCTGATTTTCTAGTGGTTAATTTAGAACTTGTTTGTCAGTCTTGCAGCTCTTGCAAGGAGACGGCCACAGCACTACAGTACTATTCTTTCTTCCCTTCTTAGTTTTGATCCAAATTTTGAAACATTAAGGGGTCATGCAGCAAGTATCCAGTATTCACTAAGGACTGCCTTTTTGGGATTCCTAAGGTGCACTCATCCAGCAATGATGGAGGTAAAAATGTTAAATCTGCTGTGTATAGATTAGACCATCAGGCGTAAGTCATCACTGTATGCTAATTGACATTGTATGTTGATTGAATTGTTCGCTGTTGCTAATAAATCATATTGGATCTATGAATTATTTTGTTATGATTTACCATTGTTATGAGATTTGAATTCAAGCTGGATGGAAGAAATGGCGGAGTGCAACATGGGTGATTTGTGATCGAAATGTTCCTACTAAGTTAAAAGGAAAATTTTATAGGACCGCAATTAGGCCAGCTATGCTCTATGGAAGTGAATGTTGGGCGGTAAAGCAACAACAATTACATAAAATGAACGTAGCAGAAATGAGGATGCTTAGGTGGATGTGTGGTAAAACTCGTAAAGATAGAATAAGAAATATAGAAATTCAAAGACAAGTAGAAGTAGCACCAATTGATACAAAGATTAGGGAAGGGCGGTTGCGATGGTTTGGTCACCTGCAAAGACGGCCTACTAATGCCCCAACTAGAAAACTTGACTCAATAGAAACTGTAGAAATTCGACGAGGTAGGGGCAGACCAAAGTTAACATGAGATGCATTAATTAGGAGGGATTTGAATAGTTTGCAAAGCTCACCATCAATTGCACTTAATCGAGCACAATGGAAAAGTTTGAGCCATGTAGCCGACCCCAGTTAATTTGGGACTGAGGCTATGTTGTTGTTGTTGTTGTTGTACCATTGTTATGAGATTAGAAATTTAGAATTGTAGTTGTAGTGACTAGTGAGAATTGATTATCAAAAGGTCATGTAAGTTCACAACTTCCGCATCCATCTAAATACAATGCCATACTATGTCGACCCCGACAGACTTCAAGGATCCTTTTGAAGAGTTATTTCCAAACTACATATGTGTGCTTTGATGCTGCTTTTGCTTGAACTTTACCACAGAGTTGAGTGAGGCTACCAGGCTTACACCATTCTTGTGCCAGAGGCACGATAACATCTGTTCTGTTAAATAGCCTATGTTATTTGATCAACAATTAATGAGATAGACTTGAAAGTTGGTGCATAAAAAGCGTTAGTGCCCTTTACCATTTTGCTAGTCTTGCAAAGTTGTATTATAGAATTGTCTAGTGGAAAATAACAGAGTATTGGTGATGGTCCTTGCATTTACTTAACCCGTTCCATTACTCTCTGTCGTGAACAATCATTATTTTTCATTTTTTTTTGGTCATTTTCTTTTTCAATCTTGAAGTGTTTCTGTAATTCAATTATGTTATGGAATATTGAATAGAAGCACAGTCATGTGTATGCATGTGTGATTTTTATTTCGTCTATATGTTTATCAATCATTTTATTATCATTATTCCTTTTTGAATAAAGCATGCGATAGGGTTCCTAGAGATGTTCTTTGGTGGATTATAGAAAGAAAAGGAGTAGATGTTAGGTACATAGAAACTGAAAAGATATGTGCAAATGAGTATTAACAAGTATAAAGACATTTGGAGGAACCACAAAAGGACTTTCCATTACAATATAATTACATCAAGGGTCGGCCTTAAGTCCATATCTCTTTACTTTAGTTATGGATGAACTAACTAAGCATATTCAAGAGGATATACCATGGTGTATGTTACTTGCATATAATATTGTTCTAGTGGATGAAACAAGAGATGAAATGAATAGGAAATTAGAATTTTGGAGGAATACGTTGGAATCTAAAGGCTTTTAGTTGATTAGGACAAAGACCAAATACATGCATTGTGAATTTAGAAATACGAGGCACCTAGATGGTGGACTGGTAAAATTAGGGGAAGTAGAAGTTTCTTAGGTGGACCATTTTAGATATCTAGGATTAATCATGCAAATTGATGGCTAGATGGAAGAAGTTGAGAACTGCAATAAGTGTGATATGTGATTGGAATATCCCTACCAAGTTAAAAGGAAAATTCTATAGGACCACAATTTGGACAACTATGCTTTATGGAAGTGCCACTATTAATTTGTGAGATTGAGGCTATGTTGTCGTCGTCGTTGTCTTTGTATATGCTTTATGGAAGTGAATGTTGGGGAGTAAGGAAACGACAAGTACATAAAATGAACGTAGTGGAAATAGTAATGCTTAGGTGGATGTGTGGTAAAACTGGTAAAGATAAAATAAGAAATAGATAAATTCAAAGAAAAGTAGGAGTAGCACCAATTGACGCAAAAACTTGGGAAGGGTGGTTGTGGTGGTTTGGATGCCTCCCAAGATGGCCTACAAATTCCCTCGTTGGAAAACTCGACTCAATAGAAACCGAAGAAACTCGACGATGTAGGGTTATATTGAAGCTAACTTGGAACGCATTGATTAGGAGGGATTTGAAGGATTTGGAATGTACATCACCAATTGCACTAAATCGAGCGCAATGTAAGAGTTTGATCCATGTAGATGTAGCTGCCCCCAACTAATTTGGGATCGAGGATTTGTTGTTGTTGTCTTCCTTTTCGAATACTTTTTTTCTTTGTTTTTATTTTGGTTGAGCTTCACGCTTGATTGATTGCTTTCTAAGTATCATTTACATGATTGGTACATGGTTTCTACTTCATTCGATGAGAGGTTCAATTTCTCATGCATTCTACTGTATGGAAATGTACAATAATATACTAAATAGCAGAATTTCTAATTTGGATGAAACCCAAATGAACACATAATTGAAGTTGGCATTAGAATTGCTTTCACATCAAACTTTCCTCAACTTTCAGAAATTCAGATATAGAGAACTGCTATATTGCCATTTTACTTATCTTTTATTTATTTTTTGTTGTCAGTCTCGAGAAACCTTGCTGAGGGCTTTGAGAGCGATGAATGCTGGGGATGCTGCTGATCAAGTTATCCGGAAAGTTGATAAAATTATTAAGAATGCCGAACGTTCTGTACGTGACGCTAGATATGGCAAGGTACTTAATTCCAAATTGGTTATATCTGACTTTTTGTTTGAACTTCACATTGATGTGGGAAATCACTTTTCCTCTCGTTGCTCTTTACAGCAATTCCTTTTGTCTTTCTTAATCATCAGGAGGATCAACTATCTAATCTGCCATCAATTTCCGGGGACTTGAATAAGAAAAGGTCCATGCTTTGGGAGGCTGAAGGCCCAACTAGTACTGGTGAGATGCCTCTAAAACGGCCTTATTATGGTCATGTTGGCAACACAGTTATGCCCACTAAGATGCCAGGTGACTCTGTTCAAGATGACATCTCTACAAATGGAGTAACTTCTAATGTCTCTTTGTTGGAAATTGATTTGACTCCTGTTGAACAAATGATTGCCATGATTGGTGCCTTATTAGCAGAAGGGGAAAGAGGTGCTGAATCTCTTGAAATTCTAATCTCAAAAATTCAACCGGACTTGTTGGCTGATATAGTAATAGCTAACATGAAACACCTACCCAAGAGTCCCCCTCCTTTAGCTAGCAGGATTGGCAACATAACAATAAACACACAGATGCCTTCTTCAAATGCATTACCGCAGCCTACGGTGCCTACTGCTCCAACTGTTTCTGTGCAGCCCTCAGCTTTGACTTCAGAAGTTGTGCCATCCTTTTCTCCAGTAGCTATAAGCACAGCATCTGATTTTATCTCTGTCACCAATGCTCCATTAGAGTTCAAGCGTGATCCACGAAGGGTAAACCAAAGCATATTTGACTGTTGACAGTTTTTCTTATGAATATTTTTTGAATTTTGCTGTCTTTAGTCTTTGATTTCTTACTTTGAAATGGATTTTGTTTTTTTAATTATCAGGACCCTCGTCGTCTCGATCCACGTCGCGCTTCAGTATCTGCAGGATCCCAAACATTACCTGCAAATGAGGAAATCGTTGATGTACAGTCTGGCTTGGACAGTGCTAATTCTTTGAGTGGACCTTTTTCACTTTCTGAGAAGAAAAATAGTGAAAAACTGGTTATTGCTAAGACCAAAACTGAGTTAGAGGTTTCGGAGGTTTCAGTGGTTCAATCACCCGATCATTTGATGCCTAAAGAAAATGAGGGGATTACAGATGAAGCTACAGAACCTGGCAAAGATTTAGAGGTTCACATGGCTTCAGATGTTGCATTTTCTCTTGTTGACTCTGTTGAGCAGGAAATGATGTCCCAATCTACATCCGATTTAATGTTGATGGAAAGGTCTGATGCTGAAGTGCTGGAACCTGATCAGCATTCTCCTGTCATTTCAAGCACATGTGCCTCTGATGACTCATCTCAGGATTTACCAGTGATTCCTTCCTTTGTTGAGTTGACTGAAGAGCAGAAAGTTAAAGTGAGTAAAATGGCTGTTGAAAGAATATTTGAATCTTGTAAACACTTACAATCAGGTTGCAGTCAGACTCGCATGGCATTACTTGGTCGCTTGATTGCACAGGTTAGTGATCACATGACTTGCATCGGTTTTTTTCTTTTTTTTTTGTGATTAGCATTTGGGGACATTAGGCTTAGTTATGAGATAATGTCATCATCTTGGAGTACTTTGGTGGCACTTACAAGATTGAAGTGTGGGATCATTTCTTCTGAAGACTGGAATTTGGTTTTGTTTGGGTGTAGTAAAATACGATTCCATATTATCCACATCCAATCAATAGTTTTTCTTATTTTCTCTTGAATTTAATGTTGGCCTTCCCTGCATTTCCCCTGAAATGTTTTGTTCATCAACATAGCATTTACTTGCTCTCAAGTGTTAAGTGGTTCTTTATTTATAGACCAAATTGTTTAAAATATCTTAACCTTTCACAACTTTTGTTATTATATCCCAACCTTTCTAGATTGTTTAATTTGTATCCTAAACCACTTTTGAACTCTAAATTTGATGATATGACACTTAAATAATGAGTTTTAATCATGAAATTAATAATTTCTTTGATTATTATGAGTGACGAAGTTGACTTTTTAAACTCATTTAAGGTGCCACCTCATCAAATTTTAAGTTAAAAATTGACTTGAGATACAAATTAAACAATCTAAAAAGTTTAGGACATAATAACAAATCTATTTTATTTTAAAGGATATAATAACAAATCTCAAAAGGTTAGGATATAATAACAAAAGTTGTGAAATGTTAGGATATTTTAACCAATTAAGCCTTCTTTATGTTGACTTTCATATTTTTCTAAAAAAATTATTAACTTAGCTTTAATTACCTATTGAATATAATTTTTAAAGTATTAAGACTTGTGCTTTTGTATGACGAGTTCTAAAACCTTGATCTTGGCTAAATTGAATTTTCTTTCAGGGCAATAGGAGCTCTATAAATACACTGTAAATCTTTGAGCCATGTTTAATTTGAATTAGAAATTTTTATGAAGTTACTTGTCTTTTCACTTGTAAATTCATGATTATAATATCTTAGAATGCAAGTCACATTCTGATGTTAAATCTATATACTCAACTTTTCTCTTTCCATTGGCAGAATGATGCTGATGATACTGTTGCGATTCTCCAAAAGCATTTAATTTCAGATTGCCGACTTCAAAAGGTATGAGAACTTGGACTTTCCCTCTTATTATTTCTGTTGTCACTAATCTTGTTCCAAAGTTCCTTTGCGGGTGGTGTCGGTCTAATAAAAAGTTAGTATCATTAGTATGGATTTGAGATTTTTCATTTTGGTTCAATACTTCTGTCTAATTAAACAAAAATAGTTACCAGTTTTGGTGGTCAAGTCTCCAAAATAGCTTTTTTTGCTCCATTACTTGTAATTGAAATTATTTTGATGGTCTTGTGGTCACACGTGAGGATAGATTTATGAACTAGTGATAGTTATTTATTATTGATAAACACTAAGGCTTTCTTGAAAATTTTGTTATTTCTACATCCATGGAAATTTCCCACAGGTGTCAGATCAAGGGTCTAAACTCTAGATTTGACCACCTCCTATTACCTCCCAATCTCGTTAACTGTGTAGGAAGATGATCTTGAACATCTATGGTCAATCTTTTGGCACAGAATCAATTAGCTTTAGCTTGTTGGCCAATTCATGTTGATTAAAACAAAACTGACTGCTATGGCAGTGGCTAGCTTTTTGCTCTACATAGTTATTCCTTAGTTTGGTTGATCCTTCTCTCTTTGACAATAAGCTTGTACTATTTTGAAAATACTTACTTTCTCATTTATTATTAAGCCTTTAATTATGAAATAGTGAAAATGAAACATTACAAAGAAGGCATATCTTTGCAGTTTTTCTTTTCTTGAACTTCTTCCATCTAAGCATTCAGTTTAACATTTTGCCAGGGCCATGAGCTAGCAATGCATGTCTTGTATTACCTTTATTCCATGATGGTCTCTGCATCAGAGGAAAGCTGTTCATCTGCTGCCAATATATATGAAAGGTTTCTCTTATCAATGGTACATCCCATTCAACTCTAATTATTCAACTATTACGTCGTTGTGTATGTCAGTTTCTTCTTTTCTGATCTATAAACTATTGCACCTTTCTTGTGTAGGCGAGGTCTTTCCAAGACAAATTGCCAGCTTCTGATAAATCCTTAAGCAGGTTTCTTGGTGAAGTTCCTCTTTTAACAGACTCGTCCTTGAAGCTGTTGGAGGATCTTTGCTGTGCTAATGGGATTAAGCACAGTGACATAGATGCACATGAAGGTGACCGTGTCACTCAGGGGCTTGGTGCAGTGTGGAACTTGATTTTGGGCCGTCCGCATGATAGGAAAGCCTGCTTGGAGATAGCATTGAGGGTAATGTGTGTCATTTGATTGTTCATTCTCCACTTCCAGATGGCTCTTTGAACAATGATTGCACATGACAAGTAAACTCATGCCACTCATTGGTGTTTCATAATTATTTAAAAAGCGGCATGCTCTGGTTTTGATTGCATATTGATCTATAAGAAATTTATGGTGCTCCCTCTCACATGCTTTTTGAACTGTTTGTCTGAAAGCTTTGTTTTTGTTTTTGTGAAATTAATATGTTCATACTAACTTGTCTTTTGCGTAAATTTTGATGTTATGCGGCGAAACTTAAATCTTAACAATTAACTTTTTAGTTCTCACATATGATTTTATGTTTCAATGCCAGTGTGCTGTTCACGTGCAAGATGATGTTCGTGCAAAGGCTATCAGACTGGTACGAGCAGCAAATAGCACTTTTTCCACTTTTATGTATATGTAGTTCCTGCGTTGTTGTGATTATGGCTAGAGTCCTTTCTGATAGCATTCTACCTGATGAAAAAATTGTCATTCGATGTGGGTTAAAGTAATTATAGCTTTGACTTGTTAATAACTTTGACTGCTGATCTTCTGTGTAACAGGTGGCTAATAAACTCTATCCACTTAGCTATGTAACTGAAAATATTGAGCGGTTCGCAACAAATATGCTGCTGTCAGTTGTTGATCAAATTCCAGATAAGGAGATCTCACAAGCTGGAGCAGCCGAGCGCGTGGCAGAGGACAACATATTGGTATTTTCTTTTAATTCTGTTTTATAATCACTTGTTTTCTCTTGAACTTTGTCATTTAGATTCTTCAACGGAGGCTTCCAGGTACTAGTTTAGTGGCTTATATGTTTCTTGATGTGAAGTCTTAATTGTGAATGGAGTCATCTATTGTTTATACAAATGGATCTCTGATGCAGATTATCCAGAAAGTAATGCTGGCTTGGACTTTCTGATTGTATCCAATAGCATCGTTATGTGATTAGGGATTAATGTCATCTTTATTGATGAGTATAGATGAAATTTAATATGTCATGTCACCCATTTGTTCGAAGTATGGTCTTAGCATATCAACTAACTTCGAACTGACTATGCACATCTTGAAGCCGGAAAGTGTGAAGGCCTGGGTCACTGCCTAAGTCCGAAACCCCTACAGCCCACCCAGGACCTCCAAGGCAGTGTGGGTGCACTCACCCACACCATCTACGTCCCCCCCCCCCCATGCCACCACTGTGCACATGGGCGTAGTTTTTCGCCTCACAAGTCTCGAACCCGCTTCCTGGAGGCTTAAGACCACGGATTTAGCGAGACTTGTACCACTGAGCTACCTAGCACAATGGTACAAGTCTCGCTAAATTCGTGGTCTTAAGCCTCCAGGACGCGGGTTCGAGACTTGGGAGGCGAAAAACTACGCCCATGTGTGGTGGTGGTGGGGGGGGGGGGGACGTAGATGGTGTGGGTGAGTGCACCCACACTGCCTTGGAGGTCCTGGGTGGGCTGTAGGGGTTTCGGACTTAGGCAGTGACCTAGGCCTTCACAGAAAGTCAAGCTATCTAAACGGAATTCTGTGAATTTCTGTCCAAGTTTTCGTTGACCCGTTATGTATTCCTCAATTTTGATTCAGAATCTTAAAGTTACTGAAATTCGCGTCAATGCTTGATCTTGATACTCAGGATGGAGGGCAGGAAACCTCTGTTAGTGGTTCTCAAAATTCAGAACCCGGAGCTTCTGAAAGCGATTCTGCGAAAGGCACCCAACAAGTTGTGCCGAATGTTTCAAACGTGTCATTGTCTCACGCTCAAAGATGCACTTCCTTGTTTTTTGCTTTATGCACAAAGGTTGGGGGTTATTTTGATTTTTAGTAACTCCTTTTGTTGCTTATAGATTTCTGATTCTCATTCAATCTTTGTGTAAAATGTTGACTGTCTATTCTTGCCAGAAACCTTCTCTGCTACAAGTTGTCTTTGACGTCTACGGACAGGCTCCAAAGATTATTAAACAGGTTTCCCTCTGTTTGTCTATCGTGTTTTGGTGTTTTCTGAACAGTAGTTCTCATTTTTCAAGTTTGATTGCAGGCTATCCATAGGCATGTCCCAATTCTGATGAAAAACCTTAGAGCTTCGTATTCACAGCTACTGCCTATAATTTCTAATCCGCCTCAAGGAAGTGAAAATCTTTTAATGCTGGTAATTTTTTTTATCAAAACTAGTTGCCACTGTTGAACCTCAGCATATGGTGTTATTCTGTAGTAGAGGAAGAGAGAAATGATCCCTGAGATTACTTTTTACTGTTTGTTTGAAGGTGCTGCAAATTTTGACTGAAGAGACGGTGCCATCCACTGATCTTATTGCCTCTGTAAAACATTTATATGAGACAAAGTTAAAGGTGCTTCACTCCCGACTATTTCTTTTCTGATGCAAAGTCTCAGCCTGCTTTCTTGATGTCTTTGGTTCTTATCTTGGCTTTCTGTTCCCTTGCAGGATGCTGCTATTCTTATTCCGATTCTGTCTTTGCTTTCCAAAGACGAGGTTTATTCCTTTGATATTTGATTTGCACGATTAAATGATTTATCTATTCATTTCTTAGCTTTATATTTTTAAGGAGAAATATGTGGTCCTTCAACCTTCTTTTTTATGTAGTATTTAATCTGTCATACGGTAATACCTGGACAGTGCATGCTTTGATATGGAACTGGGAGTACTAAATCAATTAATTTCTTGAACTAGAGACCTCTGTGACTAGAAATGATCCCACAAAACAACAATTGTTTAAATCTGTTTTAAGAATTATTAACCACACAAGTTTATGTGGGTCAATCATAGTGATGGTGTGAACAAGGTTGATTGATATTTGGTTGACATGGGAAGTGTGTAGCCACTTCCTCTTTTTTCAAATCTCAATTGCTTCTTATTTGATTGAGTTGAAAACATAGGTCATTGATTTGTTTCAGGTTTTGCCTATCTTTGCTCGACTTGTTGACCTTCCATTGGAGAAGTTCCAGATTGCCCTGGCTCGAATACTTCAGGTATTGATTTCTTTTATGGCTTTTTGAGTAGTTCTTGCTCTCATTTTGAATGGCTTGCACAAATCTTTCAAAAGATTTGATCCGATCTCTTGTTTTGATATGTTCAATTGGAATTATGAGTTTCAAGTTTTATTCACTTAGCAAACTTCATAAATACTTCGTATTTTTGTGCTTCCGTTCGTGAGCATTTAGATGCTTAGTGGTTTCTCCTATTGATTCTCTTTGGCATTTCAGCGGTGAGCATAGTAACTTTATAGCTATTGATTATTTTTAGCTGTAACTATGTGGCTAATGGCCTATGGCTCAGCTGGCATAGTGTTCCCATCGTAAGGTGGTGTTTTGTCTCATATAGTGGGACGTGGGCCCTTGTTGTGTGGCTGCATGTTACTTGTTTTGGTCGTTGCTCTAATTGTTTTGTGTGGTTGTCCATTATGCTTGATGAGTCACAGAGATTTCTTAGGGCCTTGGTTGAGCTTGTTCCTGTGATGAATGAATAAGCAAGCCTACTTAATGATATGTTTAATTCTTTTGGTGTTACATATTAGGCATAAAGTATCATTTGGTCCCCGAACTTTCATGTTTTTGTTGATTTGGTCATCAAATTTTCATCAGTTCACTTTTGGTCTTCGAACTTTCATTTCCCTCTACTTTCGGTCCTTCAATTATGTTTGAGACCAATAACAGGTAACATAGTGGTTCAAGGCAAAGTTTAAAAAATCGACAAACTTCGCCGAACTTCGGGTGAAGTTTATCGATGTGCAGGTCAGCGAAGCGAAATTGGAAGACAACATGAAAAATGCAAAACTTCGGTGAACTTCGACCGAAGTTCGACAGCTTCGGTCGAAGCTGATGAAACATGAAGAAAAGATGCAATGTTTCGGCGAAGTTGCCCCTAAAGGGAATAAAAAAAAGCTGGAAAGTGGAAATGTGCCTGTTGAGCTGTGAGTCTGTGACGTTTTCTGTCGAAGTTGCTTAGAACTTTAAATGAGGAACAAAGGAAGTGACAATCTGGTTGAGCTGTGAGTCTGTGGCTCTCACATCTTCATTCACTCCAGTCAGTCTCTAACTTCTTCTATTTTTCTTAAAAGTTAAAAACCCCCATGTGAAGACTGAAGAGGCAAGAAGTGGAACTAGGTTTTTTTGATTTTGAGAGTAGGCTCACTAGAGAGAGAAAAGGAGAGAACAGACGACAAAGAAGAAGAAGAAACAAGAGAGAGAGAGCTAACTAATAGAGAGATCGACGAAGAAGAGGAGAAACGAGCATGTCACGGGAGAGATTGCTCGGACAGAGAGATCGACTAAGAAGAGGAGAGACGAAGAAGAAGATTTGAAGAAGAGACGAGAGAGAGAGCTACGAGAGAGAGCAACAACGAAGAAGGAGAAGAGGCGAGAGAGAGGGCAGAGGGGTCTAGTACAGCAGGGCAGCAACGAAGAAGAACTGAAGAAGGAGAGGAGCAACGTAGAAGAAGAAGAACTGAAGAGGCGAGAGAGGGCAGGAGTCGTGATTTGTGAAGGCCGAACCGAAGTATGTGGATTTTTTTGGTTACACACTGCACGGTGGGCCTTTGCGACTCATTGTGGGCCTTTTTTTTTTGGTTGCACACTGCACTATGGGCCTTTATGAAGGCCTTTGTGACTCATTGTCTATACTCTATACTACACAGGTATGCACACTAGACTAGATTTTAAGTGTCTTGGATTGTGGATTTTGTTATTTTGATTTGTGTTTATAAATCTAAGTGGTTAATCAAGTTTGAGAATTTTAAAAATGCTTTAGTTGAAATTGCGTGCGTGTGTGTGCGTGTTTGTGTTTTTCTTTTTTTTTTGAATGATGTGTTTTTTTTATATCAATTGGTCAAAAGATTAGTCTTTGATTTATAATTTTGTGATTCTTGTCTATGTATTATCAAATTTTCGTACACCGTCGAATTTTTGTCAAACTTCCATTGTCGAAGTTGACTTCCTCGAATTAATTCCGAATTTTAAATTAGCGAAGTCGTAGGCGAAGTCGAAGTTTCGAACCTTGGTTCAAGGGTGGTTCATTGACCCAAAGAAAATCAATCAATCAATCAAACTAGGGCTGCCCACACTCGCACTCGCCCTATTTGCGTTCGTCAAAATCGATCAAATGTTCATTGTTCTTGGAAATTAGTATTTGCGTTCTTGTGTGGAGTCTTGTTGTTTATATTGGAGACAATTGACTGTTTTGGCGTGGAAGGGAAAGATTTCAGTGTTGTTTGTTGTTGTTTTGGGTGAAAATGATGATCTTTTTTGCTTTAGGAGATGTCCTTTCTGTGATCATGTTGCTTTGAAAGTTTGGGCTTAGAAGTGTTAGAATTCTTGAAATGGAATGAATCATAGGTAAATTAGTTTTTTTGGGTGCAATGAACCAGGGATTGGTGTTTTCTTGGATTTCTACTGGATGAGTTCTTTGGGTCTATGGCGGAACGGGGTCGACCCCATTTCAATTGCGTACCATCCAGCTTTTCATATTGTGGGATTGATGAATCCCTTTCGATTTTTTCTTTGTTGGTTGACTCTTGATGTTTAATAAACCTATTTGTGGAATTCCTATTCATTTCTAGCTTTTCATATTAAGAAGAAGGGTGAAGGGGAGGTCGAGTTTGACGAGGGTGAGCGTGAGTGTGGGCAGCCCTAGTTTGATTGATCGATATATATATATATATATATCTATCATATATATAAAAGCACGAATACCAAATTTTTGAGTGGTAATGAAATTTACTTCTTTGCCCATATATATCTATCATATTTACTTCTTTCCCCATATATATCTATGATATATATAAAAGCAACTATATATCTATCTATATACGCTACCTCTTCACCATCTTGAACACTGTCTCTTCAAATCGATCAACAACTCAACGACTCTCATACCTCTTCAAATTGATCAACAACTCAACTAATCAACGACTTTCCTTCCTCTTCAAATCATTCATTTCCTACTTTCCTTCATCGACTCATTCGTTGCTTTCCTTTGCTCTTCGATTCAAATGTGAGTTAATCCACATTTCTTCTCCAATTCTTCTTCTTCTTTTTTTTCGGAGAGGTTCTTTTCAATTTTGGTTAATTAACTAGAAATTAATTCCCGCGAGCGAAGCGAGCGGGTCAATCGTGCGTAGCACGTCTTCAAACTAGTATATATATATATACACACTAGTTTTCACAACGTGCTTCGCACATGCGGTGCACGTGCTACGCACAACCACAACAACAACAACATATATAGCTTCAGTCTCAAATTAATTGGGGTCGACTATATAAATTAAATTAAAATTAGATTTTATAAAATCAATCAAAATCTATAAATATAATAAAAATTAATATAAATACTTTATACATTTATAAGAATATTGTTGATTGAACTTATACGTAGCTGCCCAACTAACTTTCAATTTTTCTATTTTTTAGGAACGATATATATTTAATAATATATATATATATATATATATATATCGTTCCTAAAAAATAGAAAAATTGAAAGTTAGTTGGACAGCTACGTATAAGTTCAATCAACAATATATATATATATATATATATTTAATAAGAACTAACTAGACATATCCAAGAGGATATACCATGGTGTATGCTATTTGCAGATGATATTGTCTTAGTGGATGAAATAAAAGATGGAGTGAATAGGAAATTAGAACTCTGGAGGAATACATTAGAATTTAAAGGCTTTAAGTTGAGCAGGACGAAAACCGAATACATGCATTGTGAGTTTAGAAACACTAGACATCGAGATGACGGAGTGGTAAAATTAGGGGAAGTAGAAGTTCCTAAGGTAAACCACTTTAGATACCTAGGATCAATCATACAAAATGATGGTAACATTGAGAATGATGTCACACATAGAATTCAAATTTGGATGGAAGAAATGGCGGAGTGCAACATGGGTGATTTGTGATCGAAATGTTCCTACTAAGTTAAAAGGAAAATTTTATAGGACCGCAATTAGGCCAGCTATACTCTATGGAAGTGAATGTTGGGCGGTAAAGCAACAACAATTACATAAAATGAATGTAGCAGAAATGATGATGCTTAGGTGGATGTGTGGTAAAACTTGTAAAGATAGAATAAGAAATATAGAAATTCAAAGACAAGTAGAAGTATCACCAATTGATACAAAGATTAGGGAAGGGCGGTTGCGGTGGTTTGGTCACCTGCAAAAACGGCCTACAAATGCCCCAACTAGAAAACTTGACTCAATAGAAACTGTAGAAATTCGACGAGGTAGGGGCATACCAAAGTTAACATGGGACGCATTAATTAGGAGGGATTTGAATGGTTTGAAAAGCGCACCATCAATTGCACTTAATCGAGCACAATGGAAAAGTTCGATCCATGTAGCCGACCCCAGTTAATTTGGGACTGAGGCTATGTTGTTGTCGTTGTTGTTGTTGTTGATATATATTTAATAATCAAACTTTAGTATATTTTTTGGACTTTTACCATACATAGAGTTGCCAACTGAAGAGAATTCTCATGAAGAGTTGATGTTTTGGATTTTGATTGATTTTAGGGCATTTACTAAAGAATTGATTTAGAGCCATAAAATAATTCATTTTGAGTAAGAAAAATCACAAACAACATTATCAACAAACAAAACAGTGGACTTATATAAGAAAGGGATAACAAATGTAGTGGGTAGGAAAAGATACCGATAAAGCTAAAGAAAAAGTAGGAGGGGAGCACTTGCAATATGAAGCAGAACTATTGTGCCTATATTTCATAAATGAATAAAAAACTAACATCTAATCTCATTCAATCTAAATTTTAATACTCTAACAACTAAAAATATGTCAAATTGGAGGCTTCAACAAGTAGCACATCGAACACAATGATCAAAAGAAGATTGCAACCTTCAAATCTCCTCAGTTGCCTCCAAAGCATTATGAATCAAAAAACATTAAGGGTAAGCAAAGGATACTCGGTTGCCTATCAACTTTGTTATGCGAGCAGAAATATGGGTGTGATCATGTTGTCAGAGTAAAAACAAAAGAAAAATCCTAGAAAACATCCATAACAATGCCACCACTATTAGATGATCAACAGTTATCGATATTTGCAAAAGAACTCTCATAGAACATAATAATAAATTGAAAGGAAAAAGGCCATTGAAACATTCAGTAATTTTCCATGGTACCAGATAAAATAAAAAAGAAAGAAAAAGAATCTATTATTATAATATATTTGTCGTTCGCATGCATATAATCGATCAATATGATTAATAAAAACTTTGAAGTGGTTTGAGAAAAGTTATATTTACGCAAATCATATTTGTGTAGTCATTTTCTATTTAATCGAATGTTGTTAAGCCCTAGCATGTCATCTGTTGTAGTTGTTTGACTACCAACAAACTGGAAATCCTTTTTCATACAAAGGCTCTGCAATTTTGGTATCCAAAGTACATATGACAATAATTGCAAGCTTCTTCATGAAAGGAAAAGAAGTAAGGATAAAAGTGACTACTAAAAATTGACAACTTTTACTCATAAAGAAAAATTTAGATAATAACATCCCAAGGACTAAAAGAGATTAGATGATGAGAAATTACCAATACAAGAATATTAGAGAGGCAAAGATCAATTTTGTGATTAACCCAATCAAGAATGAAATGAAATTTTACCCATGGAAGATTGATTGGGGATGTTCATTCTCCGATCGGTTCTTGACGAGGCTTTTGACGAGGCTTTTTATTAGCAACTTCAAGTTTTCGACCAACCAAATTCGGAACCCTTTAGTTGCAGGAATTTAAAAAATTGGAAGTCCGAGTCGAAGAACCGAGAATCCGAAGAATTTCTAAATAAGAGGTTAACTTATTTGAGACGTTAGAGCATTTAACATAAATTATAAAAAAGTTGTATATGTTTCGCTTAGTATTTGAAAAGGTCTGCACTTTACTCTAAAAGAAAAAAAAAATGTACGCACTTAATATTTGAAAAGATGCACGTTAAACCTATAGTATAAAATTAGTTCTTCAATAAAAATGTATATTGGCAAGTAGGAGTCGAACTCACAACCTCCCTAAACCATGTCTTTTGGCAAGTGATGCCTCAATTCATCTCACCAAAGATACTACTCACATACCAATCTTATAAAGAAAACATATAAATAAAGGCATGCACATAGTTGAGCAAAGACATTTCAGCATCACACAGTCTATGGACTATACATGAATCTATAAGTATAACTTAGCCAAGTAAAAATAACAGTTATCTTTATGGAACTTAATTGTATATTAGTTAACATGTTTCTTGTATATCGTAACATATACATTTCTAGTCTCATAATTATGCATTAAAGAGTAATTATTTGTATTAGATTTTTGTTTCGTGTCAACTACACATTAGATGGAAAAAACAAATCACACCTAATTTCAGTTGTACTACAAAAAAAAGATTACTACATCAAAAAGAGCCCAAATACTTTTGTGTAGCGCAAGTACCTTTGACAATCTAAATAAATCTGACTTAATAAAACCAATACTTCATGTATCAAAGTGAGTCAATATGGTACCCTTTCACCACCCATGTAATACCTCCACCTTGTCACAAGCCCTCTCACAACTTGAATTAATAGCCCGTCACCACTTGCTTCAAACTGTTAGTTGCAGGGCCAAACACCAGCGAAATATGGGGAGTGTACCTAGAAATAAGCCCCCGTTCCTTTTAAACTACTAATCACATGACATGATCACAATGAATAATATCACTATATTTAAACAAATGTATTGAAGCTCCTCAATTATATCAATCAATTTCTTCAATAATACATCACTCAATTAATCAATGTATTTAAACAAATATTTTAAATGTATTTAAAATACACCAATGACAATTGCATATCTCCTGATCCGCTCCCTATCGCAATAAAGAACAACGAAAGTAGCAAGTTAGTACCCTATCTAGATGACATTATAATAAAACCTTAGATATCAAGACATTGTAATGACTTCATCCAAAAAAAAGACACTGTAATGAGACATAATAAACCCTCAACCCACAAATCAGAGCATTGAAACCCAATACTTGAAGTAAAAGGACCCTATTGTTGGGCGTGAGTTAAGGGTGAGAAAGAGAGCATCATTGATGATTGAGAGAGAGATTTGATTTCAAACCAAGACAACACAGATAGCAGAGAAATTTGGAACAAAAAAAGCACATAAGAGAGAGAGAGAGAGAGAGAGAGAGCTGCGTGAAAAGGAAGAGAGAACTTCGGAAACAAAAAGTTAGTGATGAAATACCTCTGATTTGTCGATGATGAAAAAGGAGTTGTCGAAGAGGAGCAATTGGAGATGAAGATGGAGAAACTCGGATTCGGATTGTCTGTGAGATGAACTCCAAAGATAGGTAGGGGCAGATTTGGTACTTCATCACGGTCCACATTGGTTCTTTTAATATAGTTATATATATATATATATAGGGAAATTATACAATGGAGTCCAAATATATACCCATGCCATGGGAACCCCTCTAAATGTGTTGGATTAGAATCCAATGGTTGTAAATGTGGTTTCCATGGCATGGTTATTTTTGTGGTTCCCATGGTAGTAGTACCCTAGGTTACATGGACTCGGATACAGTGTATCCGATACGGGTACATATCCAGAGGTCGGACTTGAAATTGTCTGTGTTAAAGGATACGAGGACTCGGCTAGTAAGTGTCCAAATATTTGGACATGGGTACTTGGATAAGGCAAAATATAGAAATATTTACACATGTATAACCATCTAACCAACTATATATTTAAAAATAAATTTATAATTTTGTTGCATTCCATTAATTGTTTAAATATGAGTAATGCGTAGATAAGTAGCTGGTTAAATATGAGTAATGTGTATATAAGTAGTTGTTTATATTTGGTTTTATTATATTAATTTAGTAAATATGTGCTATGTGTTGTGTATATGTATATTGAAAAGTAAAAGTAAGTGGGCCCATTCGAAGATAAAAACAACTCTCTTTCTCTTTCTCTCTCCTCTTCTCTTTTGTAAGTGTTGGAAATTCATAAGGTGGGCCCATCTTTAACACAATAACAACTCTCTCTCTCTCTCTCTCTCTCTCTCTCTCTCTCTCTCCCCCGAAGTGTTTAGATTTAGGGTTTTCTCCTTATATTCTTCCCCACTACCTCTCTGCAACTCTTGGCGGTGGTGGCGGTGACTCGAGTCTCTCCATCGTCACGCGTCTCTCTCTCTCTTTCTCCCATCGTTGTGTTTCCCTTTCTCTCAGGTCAGCACCTCTTTTTTCTCTCTCAAATCTGGATCTCTCCCTCAGATTTGTCGCGTCCGACCTCATATCCGCCGTGTCGACACATATCTCGTGCCCAGTTCGTGTCGGATCGTGTCGACATGGGTACTCCAGCTCAAAGTGCCGAGTCCAGGTATCAAAGGTAGTATATATATACTATACTTAATAAGCACGAATAATCAATCTTTCAACCGTCACTTAAATTTACTATTCTACCCTTAATTAAGGGTCTTTTCGCTATTAAATCAAAATAAAAATATAGTATACTTTTTGGAATGTAAATATAGATTAGTAGATTAATTAAATTCCCGCGAGCGTAGCGAGCGGATTCTAGCACGCTCCAGAAACTAGTGTGTGTGTATATATATGGAAATTCTACAATGGAGCCTAAATATATACCCATGTCATGAGAACTTCTCAAAATGTTTTGTCCGTTTATGACTCATAGATTAGTGTGCTGGATTAGAATCCAATAGTTGTAAATGTGGTTCCCATGACATGAGTATTTTTATGGTTCCCATGGTAGTTTATATATATATATATATATATATATATGGATCAGTTTTTTTGGGTTAGTGAACCATCCCTGAACTGCCCTTGAACCGCTCGCGAACCGCTCTGTTACCTGCCGTTAGTCTCAAACATAAAAGGACTAAAAGTAGAGGGAAATGAAAGTTCAGGGACCAAATGATACTTTATGCCTACATATTATTCTAGAGGATACATTTTGTGGTGGATGAAAAGGAATAACCAGTGATACGTAATGTTGAAATTTGGCCATAAAAGCTTGGTACCAATCTACTGTACTGAAATAGTCAGGCGAAGCAACAAATTTTACATAAACCTACAAAAAGAAAAATTGAGTGAAATGTTTCTTATAAGCATTGAATATTATCAATATGAAGCCTTTTCCAATGCTTCAGGAACACATCCATATTCTTCTTTGTCACTTTTTCCCCAAGATGAAAAGGCCTTCACTGCAAGGTTATCAATTTTGTGATCCTCCTGCCTTAAAAAGTCTTTAAATAACACCATCTTAGTTGCCCATATTTCTGCATCAGGGATCATTTTTTTTATTTCAGCCATCTTCTGAAAGATTTCTTAGAATTTCTTTTCTTTTCTTTCTTGACTATGTGAAGTAATTCAATATTTTTTTTTTAATTTTTTTCTTCTGCTTTATCATGTTAGCGGATGCAAACTAATTTGGGGCTGAGACTTTGTGTTCTGCAAGCACCTTACGAAATCTCCCTTTTTGCTGTTGCTAGACGCGAGATATTGTAAATGATTGTTTTGCATTCTATTTTGATATTGTTCTTCACTTCCTCTGCCATATTAAAAGAGTCAAGATAAGAACAAGTGGACTAATCAAGGATGGCTTCACCGCATTGTTACTAAAGTGTATCGTTTTGTTCTGCCCACATTTTTTTTCTTCTTATTCTCCATCATGTTTAAGATTCTTTTCTGTTTTTGACATAGTTTCACAGTTAGCGTTACCATCTATTTCTTCGGTATAGTATTCTCTATTTGTTCTCATGCTACTGATATTTGAAGTATACGTGACCTGTACATGTGTAGCTGAGAATAGCCCATTTTGGGTGGGCTCTCCTTTTATCATAAAGACACGTTCTTTCCTTTTTCTTGATGAACTCAAATGTCATGCTAATGATTCTGTTGCTCTTATGGAAGTATGTCGAGATTAAACTATTCCTGTTCATTATGGAAAATATTATATTGATCATAGAAAGTCTGATGTATCAATACTAGATTTCTACTGACTTAGGGTTTGCGCTAAGATCTTCAAAATAGGTTGGAACACATCTACATTCGCAGTTATTTGGTATGTGTGGGTTGAAAGAACTAGAAGGGTATATGATGAGAAAAACTATGCAATCGAGGACTTGTGGGAGAGAATTAAGCATACACGTTTCAATGTGGATGGTCGCCTACAAGAATTTTGGATTCTCAATTAATGAATGGGAGAGAAGTTGAAGATCCGTAGTGGAGTGGGGAGATAGTAATGCTGTAAGGGAGAGGCCAGTTGTAAATCACTTTTGCCTTTTCTTTGCATGCTTGATTCCATTTCCATATCTTTGCTTTTGTAAGTGTAAAACCTTTTACTTGTACAAAAGTCGTTTCCTGTCCGAAAAAAATAAAATAAATAATAGAGGAACTTAAAGGTTCATAGGTAGACTTTAGATAACTTGGGACGCATTCATCCTTAAAGATACAAAAGATTTTCGAATCACATCATCAACTCAAACCTTGCTGCTGCTGCTGCTGCCTCTTGTGTGAGGAGAAAAACTTGGTTGATATAGATATTTAGTAACTTTAGTTGCTCAATACTGATTCTCAAATGCAAGAAATCAATCATTTTGCTAGGAGGGAGAAATTGAAAGAGAGGGACGAGGCATTTAGCTTATTTGCCTATAGGGTCTTCTGCATCAAGTCTGATGTCCCCTTGTAGCTTTATTCATCCTCTATTTTAGCTTATATCAAAATTCGCTTATGTCTGACGTCTTGTGTGATCGGTCATTGATATACTAGGAGTATGCAGGAAAGATTAGGAACAACAAGAGTGTCTGTGCACAACAGGACAGGCTGAGATGGTGGATGAATGAAAACGATAACTGAAGTTTAGTAGGAACACACATTTTATAAGAGATACTATAAATAGCATTTGTAAAGAGAGAAAACACATGTATCATTTGAGTTGTGGTTTAGTTTGGAGAGTGATAGACCTCGAATTTGCTATTTGTTTTGTTTGTCTTCTGGTTCTGTAATATCTTTCTTTGTCCAATTTAGCCATTGATCTTCAATTTTGGATCAAACTGCAGTTCTGTTAATCAGTTTGTGAGTGATTTCAGTTGTGATCCTATCATAGTGTAAAGTTGCTTATTTTTCTAACAGGTGTGGCATCATTTTGTTTTAGTATGTTTCCATTGATAATAATAATGTAGCGGATTCATATGTTCTGTGTTTCAGAAATGCAGAGATTGTTTGTTAGCTGAGACTAGGTTTCAGTGCTTTGATAGTAATAATCTTTTCTTACCAGGGTTCAGCTCACACTGGTCCAGCATTGACACCGACGGAAGTTTTGATTGCAATCCATAACATACATCCAGAGAAAGATGGAATTGCACTTAAGAAGGCACGTTCTTTGATCTTTATAATGACAAATATTTGAGTCATAGTGCAGTTAGTTGTTCTTGTATGCCATACAGAATTTTCAAATCGCTGTTTATTATGATAGTTACTTTATACCACAATTTGAACTAAAACCTTTTGCTGTTATGTAGCGGTGCAATTATATCCTTTCTTGCATGGCACTCCACCCTGCACATTGAGCCAGAAGAATAATATCATGTTAACTACCTTTTGACTAAAATCTATTGTTCTTTTGTTTAGGGGCCCAATTATGATATTATCGAGAAATTTCTAGTTATTAATTGTAGTCCACTTGAGAGATTTTACACGAAAGGCAGAATAGTGGCTGTTCATAACTGAAACATGTCTAATCTTAGATGATAAATGGCCGTAACTGGTTGACTGATCAGAGAAGAATTACGAATTTGAGTATTATTATTTAAACTTTTTGATCTTTAAACTATTAGTATGTGTTTGGGCATCATCATGTTTTTACATATAGCTGTGGGGCTTAACAATCATATCATGGTATGCTGAGTTATATATTATTTTTACTTAGTGGTTGACTTGACATAATACTAAATTTCTGTTATTCTAGATAACGGATGCTTGCTCAGCTTGCTTTGAGCAACGAACTGTCTTCACACAGCAGGTCTTGGCAAAGGCTCTGAATCATCTGGTAAAAGGAACTCCTGAATGTAGACATCATACAAATAATTTTTTTGAGGGGAAGTAACATTCTTATTAAATATTCTTTTGTCATCATTTGGTTTATGTTCTTACATATCATTTTCAGGTTGATCAAACTCCTCTCCCGTTGCTCTTTATGAGAACAGTAATTCAAGCTATTGATGCGTTTCCTGCTCTGGTAACTCCAATGCTCAATTTGGTTGATTATATTTTGTTTTCATGAATCTATGACATTTATTAGACTTGTTAGTGGCATTTTCTTGGAACCCTAACAACTATGGATGAAAAAACAAGAGATCAATTACAGAGTCTACGATGTAAAACTCTTAATGATTTTCGGTGGTATAAAGATACCTTTTTATCTAAAGTCTATACTCTTACTACTACCGATTCTCCATTTTGGAGAGAAAGGTTTATAGCTGGTTTACCTCCTTACTTTGCCGAAAAGGTAAAAAAATTTATTCGCGAAAAAAATAATGGTGCTCTCAATTATCATAGGCATACCTTTGGTGATTTAATCCAAGCTATTCAACAAACTGGGTTAGCATTATGTAATGATATAAAATTAAAACGACAACTCTCTAAGAAAAGAAAGATAAAGCTTTAGGTAATTTTTGCTATGATTTTGGACATGAAGTAGATATAACCAAACCTTCATCCTCCTCTCGAAGACGGAAACTCAATAAATATTCTCGCAAAAGGTCTTTTTCTGAACCTTTCCAATCCAGATCTAAACCTTTCCCATCTACATCTAAGAAACGTACATCCAAATCTTATAGATCAAGAAAACTGAATATTTGTTATAATTGTGGTAAACCTGGTCATTACGCAAATAAATGTCATTTTAAATCAAAAAATAAAAAGGTTCATAATCTTAATGATGAATCTCCATCATCCTTAGAGCATTGTCATTGTACAGACAATCTTCCAAATACTACCACAACCTCTTCTGATACTGAAGTCAATGTGCTAACTGCACATGAAGAGCTTATTCTTGAAATTGGAGAGCACATCACTGATCCTACATTAAAATACAAATACTTTTCTGAAATACTAAACTCGCAAAACCATACCTATACTGATGACACTAGAACAAGACTATGTTAAAGACAAACATGTCAAACAACGAGCTAAATTTAAGAAACAAATTGAACTAGATCCGTCACGTTACTCCATGGCTACCTTACTTAGCGAAGTAAATAAACGTAATCCTAATTCTACTATGACTACCATTCATTCTCTTCAGCATGAAATACAGTCATTAAAAGAACGTTTATCAAAACTTGAAAATGAAAATTCTGAAACTTTTTCTGTTTATGATAACAATATATTCATCGAAACTCTTACTCATTATGTACATCAACGATGGTTTACACCTATCGCACTTATTATAAAAGACTTTAAATATAAATGCCTTGCTTTGATCGACTCAGCGCATATTTAAATTGTATTCGTGAAGGTTTAATTCCTCTCCGATATTGTGAACCTACCAATAGTCGGATCTCTACTGCTGAAGGAAATAAGTCATCTATCAAATATAAAATTCCACTTGCTCATATTTGTCATCAATCAATATGTATCCCTACATCATTTATTATTGTCAAAGACCTTCAACATGATATTTTATTAGGTACTCCATTTTTTCAACATATTCAACCTTTTACAGTGTCTACAAAAGGAATAGCAACAACTATCCAAGACAAACAAATTCTTTTTCCGTTTACTCAACTACCTAAATCAAAGTATTTAAACCAAATCATTAATCAAATTGAATATAAACAAACACATTGATTTTTTTACGATTTGAAATAAATTTTTTAAAAACAGATCAGCTCATTACCTCCCCATCTTTTCAGCATAAATTAGTTATTTTTCAAGAAAAATTACAGAAACAATGTTGTTATGATATTCCATCTGCCTTTTGGGATAGAAAAAAAACATGAGGTTACGTTACCCTATATTGATGACTTTAATGAAAGTCAAATTCCAACAAAAGCAAATCCTTCTCAAATGAGTTCTCGATTACTAACTTTGTGTGATAAAGAAATCAAAGATCTTCTCTCTAAACAATTAATATCCCCTTCTAAATTTTCTTGGAGTTGTACTGCTTTTTATGTAGAAAATGCTCCTGAATTAGAACGTGGAGTACCACGATTAGTAATCAATTATAAGCCACTAAATAAAGTTTTAAAAACAATTCGTTATCCTTTACCAAATAAATATGATTTAATTAAACGCATAACTACTTCTTTAGTTTTTTCTAAATTTGATCTTAAGTCAGGATTTTGGCAAATACAAATTGCACCTGTAGATCGTTATAAAACGCTTTTAATACACCGTTTGGCCAATATCAATGGCACGTAATGCCTTTTGGTTTGAAAAACGCTACATCTGAATTTCAAAAAATAATGAATGATATTTTCAATCCTTATCGTGACTACATTATTGTATACATTGACGATATTCTTATTTTTTCAAACTCCCTTGATCAACATTGGAAACATTTATCTATTTTTCAACATATAATAATCTCCAATGGTTTAGTATTATCACAAAAGAAAATCAAACTTTTTCAAACATCAATAACATTTTTAGGTTTCAAGATTTCTAATCAAATGATTACTCCTGTCAATCGAGTTATTGATTTTGCAGATAAATTTCCTGATCAACTTACGGATAAAAATCAATTACAACGATTTCTTGGATGTTTAAATTATCTTACTGATTTTTATAAACAAGCAGCATTTGATCGCAAACCTCTACAAGACCTTCTCAAAAAGGATATTAAATTTCAATGGAATTCAGATCATACCAAAGCAATTCAGACAATAAAAGAAAAGGTTAAATCCCTTCCTTGTTTACATTTAGCCAATACAGAATATCCAAAAATTATTCAAACAGATGCCTCTGACTTAGGATATGGTGGCATCTTATTACAACGTCATCCATCTGGAAAAGAACAATTAGTATGTTATACTTCAAAACTATGGAATAAAGCACAGCAAAATTATGCTACCGTCAAAAAGGAAGTTTTGGCAATTGTTTTAAGTGTTCAAAAATTTCAATCTGATGTTTTAAATCAAAAGTTTTTGATTCGTGTTGATTGTAAAGCTGCTAAAGAAATACTTTTAAAAGATGTCAAAAATCTAGTTTCAAAACAAATATTTACTCGTTGGCAAGCCATTTTAAGTGTTTTTGAATTTGATATCGAATATATAAAAGGAGAACATAATTCTCTTCCTGATTTCTTATCCAGAGAATTCCTTGTAACTCCTCAAATTCATTTGCTACAGATCATGGCAGATAAAGGTAAATCAGTACTGCCTCACTCATCTTATACCAATAAATTATCCCCTCTTTTCAATACCTACAATCGCGTTTCTGATGACACTAAATCTGTGTATAAATTTAGTAATAGACATTTAGTTACCCTTCTTGAACATGATGTATTAGATCATTCTTTTGATACTCAGGTTAAAATCTTAATGCCACCCTCATATCATTTCATACCCTCACGTCCTCATGTTTCTTTAAAGTTTTATGAAGCCTTATTAACTCAAACCCAGTCTGTTATTATTGAACACTTCAAAAAACCAAATTCAGATGAAGTCGCTTACTCTAAATTTAAGATTATAAAGGTACTTACTATCACTGAATGGACCAATCAAAATGTCACCAATGCCCTTATGCTTATCAGTCAATGACTTTACTTCCAACACACCAACCAATGATGGTCAGCTATAAAGATTACATTGAAGCATGGCGTGTCATCCTCTTCTACAAAGATCCAGCCTCAGGACACTCCTGGTATATCACTTTTAAAAAATCACTACGCATTAACCTACCAATTTGGTTTATGTCGAATGGTGGATAAAATTCGGCCCTCTTACCAGCATCTTTCCACCTACAGTTCAAACTAAATATAAAAAGGAAAAGTTATCCTTATTCCAATTCATTCATAAACATTCTATTCCATGGATTCTTAAATGGAATTATGGAACCTATAAAGTTACTACTATCAACAATTGTCCTCTTATCTATCTTTCTCAAGAAATTCATATCAAATGGTGGGATAAATTTGATATTGAATCAATTCAAGAAAATTCTATATAAGATTTGTGAGTAAACAGTTGACACCATTATGTTGTAGGCGTCCTTGATCATCAAGAATTGGCTGATCATTATCATCCTTTATAACTGAATTGGTAATATCTAATCGTTGTTGTGGTTGTAAAGCATATTGCCACCAACCATAAAGTTGTCCAGTAAAGCCACTGGCAATGGCACTGGCAAAATGTCCTTCAGCATGATCTGCTAAGGCACATGCCTTTGCATATATTTGCATGTGGTGTAAGACTTCTAATTGTCTATATTCAGATAAGCCATCAATATTCCATTCATAGATTGCATTGCCGTCAAATTTATGACGTCTACCAGGGTTTTCTTCAAGAATTAGATCAGCAGGAGAGGGTCGAGAATAAAATTGTTTCCTTTTTGGATATCTTGATGTCGTTGGATAGCGGGATTTAGTTATACGTTGAATATCAAGGGTTGTATCTGTATCGGAATCAGAATCATAATTAAGATGTTCAGATGACTCATCATCTGATGTGTTTGGACTAGAATGTTGAGATACAGGTGTTGGTATTTCAGTATCTAATGTAGCAATTATAGGAGTTTTATCCTTTTTTGGTTTAGCGGATGCTTCAATAGTCGCTAATTGGGTAGAGATACGGTCTAATAATTCAGACGAATATGGAGATTTTGGTTTAAATGGAGGAGGTGTATTGGCAGAGAGAGGAAGAAAAGATTTACTTAAAATCGGTTCATTTGGAGGATTATGTAGCATAGACTTAGAAGACTGTATAATATGTGATGGATTACTTGTCGATCCTATAGTTTTGGAAGAAAATTTATCTAAAGTAGATAAATAAATATTCGTAAAATTATTTTGTTCAATGAGATGGTTTAAATCCCTTTTTGTTAGAGGTAGATCATCATCAAACTTAGTTTTGAAAGGAGTAGCCTTAATATGCTCTTTGATCTTAATAGGAGCTAATGGTGGATGAGATTGGACATAATAACTTGGTTTTGCAATCTGATCGAACTTTGTTACATATTTCTACAAGTGCGCAAATAAGCCTCAGTCCCAAATTAATTGGGTTCGGCTACATGGATCAAACTCTTCCATGAGGTTAATAGTAGTAAGGCGCGATTATTTTTTTGATAAGAAAGAGACCAACTTTCTTGCTCCCTTTGGGACTCGAACTCTCACCCACATATACCATTAACCTCATACCAAACTATTGGGCCACCCAATTGCGTAATCAATACTTTAGCAGATAGTAATTGATAGTCATTGGGTTCTCAGGATTATGGTGTGGGGCATTGAGTTGAGCAGTACTCTATTGATTGTAATGTCCATAAACCTTTGCTTTTCATGTTTGGGTACTAATTTTTAAAACCATCGTTGATTCTAATGCTGCAGCTTTACTTTGTACAATCATGATGGAGTCTTAAAGTTGTACCCCTCTCCCCCAAAAAAAAGAAGAAAAAAAAAAAGATAAAATCTGTAGTGATGTTGCAGACATTGGTTTTGTTACAACCATCTGGGAGTTTTTCCTGAAATCATAGGCTGACAGATATTTATGGCATGAACTAAAGATTGTCGTGACTATCAAATGGATTTGGATCTTGGTCATTCAAGATTGTTTTGACTCATGGAAGGAATATAGGAAGCAGCTGTAAATCTTTATATAGACTCTTCTTATTTCTTCCCCTCAAATTCGTATCCTTTGATGGCTTGATCGTGTGGTTGTAAGATTGCAAATTGGGCCAATCTTATGTGGCTGTGTGTGTCTAAAACAATTGTGGTTAGTAAATTCTGGAAGATAGTATCTCAGCCTGGTCAAGCAATTGGTATTACTGACTATTTTCATGGGCCATGCATAAAATATTCCCATTTGTACATCCAAAGTTTAGGAAGCTGATAGAACCTATATTATGGTCTAAGGTCATATTAGTAATCCTTACTTGTTCTAGTAGGCTCTTGCTATTGTAATGGGAATGGGTGCTCGACTAACCTTGTGGGATAAGTCAAACCGAAGGTCCCATATGGTTCTCAATAATCGAAAAAAAAAAATTGTAATGTGTTTTTAAGCTCGTGTATACTTGTTAGATTTAGATGGATATTCACATTACAACGGAAAGTATCATATGCTTGCTTGATTTCCAGGTTTGGTTTTATGAGCATTTTGTGTCCCTTGTTTCTCTTTATCTTGGAGAGCCAAGGATATTTCTTAATATGCTTGCTTGATTTCCAGGTTGATTTTGTTATGGAGATACTATCAAAACTAGTAAGCAAGCAGGTATGCCATCTGAAAACAGATTTGATCCATTGCAGCATTTTTTACAAACAACACCTTGGTTGCTGTGTTAAATGTTATACAGCGGAACTTACTTTCTCGACTGTTCCTTTTTAGATATGGAAGATGCCAAAGTTATGGGTTGGGTTCCTGAAATGTGCTTCTCAGACACAACCACACTCTTTCCGAGTCTTGTTGCAGGTATTGCAGGGTCTTTACTAATCTAAAGCTTTCAAAGACCTACATTAGATCATTTCATTTATTTATTTTGTCATTCAATTCTTGCAGTTACCTCCCCAACAGCTCGAGAGTGCTTTGAATAAGTACTCTAACCTTAGAGGTCCCCTTGCTGTTCATGCCAGCCAACCTAGTATAAGATCTTCACTGCCAAGGTAGATTTCTTCTACCGCTTCTGTGTGGTCCTACTTTTCAGTAACTGAGGATACACCCTCAATTTAAATCCATAGTTGTCTCTTTTTTTTACAATGACGTTCCTCAAGACATGGGATGTTTTTAGCTTTAAGAATGCTTAAGATTATTGTGCATGAAATACAAGCGACACATTAATTGGTACTATACTGTTATCTTGGAATATTCCCTGAATTTGGTAGAATGACATCTTGTATTTCATAGAATGCTTAGGGAATTCAGGTAAAAGCTTATACGTTTGCAGATTTACATATATATGCTTTATGGGTGTGGATGTTTGACGGTAAAGAAATGACATAAAATGAGCGCAGGGAAGATGAGGATGATTAGGTTGGATGTATGGTAAAACTCACAAAGGATGGGATAAGAAATACAAAGATTCAAAGATAAATAGGAGTGGCATCAAGAGAGGGCAGTTTTGGTGGTTTTTTTTTCTTTGAAATATTTTGACGCATCCAAAAATGATCTGTAAATGTCAGAGTTAGATAACTTGACCCGCTAGAATTGATGGTATTCTAAGGGACATGGGTAGACCTAAAATAAGTTGGGATGCATTAATTAATTATTACAGATTACCGATCTTCAATTGCATTAAATCAAGCTGAATAGAAAGTTTTTTTTTTTTTTTTTTTTTTTTTTTTTTTTTTTTTTTTCAAAGAGCTGAATAGAAAGGTTGATTAAATAAATAGCTATGCAACTAATTAATTACCAATTAATTAAAAAAACTAAAAGTCAGTTAGCAAATACAAAAAAGTTATGATAAAAAAATACAACTCCATCTCTCATTCAAATCCTAACTCTCAAAACCCGCACCCATCCACTTTCAGTAAGCTAAACTTAGGTGACCTCCATGATGTTGATGATCAGATTCTTTTTGGACAATTTGTCTTCAATAATTATTATTGATTTATACTTTAGTTTGAGGCTTGAACTTGGTAGTTCTTTGTATAGTTAACTATTTGTGCTTGAAAATTCTTGTACCTCAAAATATTTTGTATATTTCTCTATTTGATTATTGCGGCATATAGTTTCTCATACATTTGTGTATTTGATTATTAATAGCTTTGACTATGCCTCGGCCTTGCCTAGGCGAGATAGACTGCCTCATCAGTTGAAGAACACTGGACGCAATGCCCTGCTTTTGATACGCGTTTTAAGTCTTGTCATCCAAAAGTTAATTTATTTGTTGTGTATAGTTTGGCACCTTGAATACAAGAGTAGTTTAGCACTTGTTTTAACCTTGAAACATTTCCTACGTAGTTTTGTGATGGATAAGTCTATATTGATGCTTTTCACTCAAGTACTATATAGCTCGTTGATGTGTTAAACTGTGCTTGGCTTTTGACTTTGAAACTTAGGTGCTAATGTAAATATCATAAGCAGGTCATTGCTGGTGGTTTTGGGTCTTGCAAACGAGTCCCAGACACAGCAGCGGTCATTTCTTCCATCAGCTTTACACACATCGGATGCAAGCTCTTCTGTTCATGGTGCTACGCTGACGTGATATTCTGTCATGAAGGATAACATTCAAAAAACCAATGCTCCGACTCCACAATGACGGCCTTGAAAAAGACCGAGCCAGTCATACCAAGAGAAAGCTCGACAAGAACACATTTATTGGGTCCATGACTGACAGAATACCCAAAGAAGGAACGACAAGGAACAGCTCGAGTTCAAGCATGATAAATTACGAGCAATTATTTTTGAAGTTGGAGGCCCTTCATTTGCTGGCCTAAAGAGTCGTTGCTCTGGGAAAAGCTTTTACAGGTTTCATTAGTTTAGAATGTATCATAGTTGTAACCCCCATTTATTTGCATTATTCTCCTTTTTTTTAGCCCCCCATCCTTGCTCAATCTGGGTGCATGATTAATAAGGACATGTTTCTCAGTTGAGTCTCCAATTTGTAATTTTTTAATAGTGTTTTGATTTTGAACGACGAGCTTGTTTTCTAACCCCTCCAAAAATCTTCCACACAGAAAAAACAAGAGCTATAAAAGTTCAAAAGTTGTGGAAGTTTTCTTGAATTTGATGCAACAACCCAGTGGATATGAAGTTGGACTTTCTCAGCTAGAAGAGTTTATCAACGTACACCAATAAGACCAACAATGACCCTTGAAAGGAATTAAAAAAAGAAGCCAGGATTGACAAAATCTCATAAACTGGAACAGTAGTGAAATAGCTAATGTTGCTTGAATTTATGCTCAAGTTATGAAAGTAAACATGTAAACGTTGAGGAGATGAGTTTGATACTTCTAAAAAGTCTGATAAAGAAGTTTGAATGACAAAAATAAAATTCTACCATTTCCTCCACAAGGTAAAAAAAACAAATCAAACCTTTGATATGCCCAAGGAGACTGGGAACTGCTAGAGTAATTGATACAAGGCCAATCTAAACATTACAAGATATTGATACAAATCACATGTGCCACCCACAATTGAGGACACAAACACCATACGTTTGGGTGTCTATGACCAAGGGGTCTCTCACTATACTTATAAGCACATAGACAACTCTGCAAAAATGAATAATCTCTCCCGCTGTAGAAACATATCGAACAGAGGACTCCGCCGTTTCTCTTGATGACTTGGGCAATTTAACATTATCGTTCGGCTGGTGAAGAATCGTTGGTTCATGCAGCTGCTTCTTCTGTGGGGGAAGGCAAATGTGGTGTTGTCGATCATCGCTTGCAATTTCACAGGTGATCACTATCATCGAAGAACTGGCATAAAATAAAAAGTACAATAATAAGACTTTGGACACAATATTTTCCAATTCCATGCAGGGCAAATCAAATGACGATCATGGACATAATTGCAAAATAATCTCTTCAAATGCTTTGGCCTAAAAAGTACATTCTCTTCCCCCTACCATAAGCAATTCGTATATTACCAAACTCGAGCTTTAAATCTCAACTTATTCAAGTTTTGTTACTTTTATGAATAAAAGAACTATATAAAGTTAAAAAAAAAAAAAAAAAAAGTGCACTAAAAAGATCAAACCTGTCAACAGTCGAGCATCTCCCACTCGTTCTTCGTCACTGAAAAGGGATAACAACATCAAGATTCTTCTGAAGCACCCAACCCTTAGGATGACCGAAATTGCGGGCCTCCAAATGGAGGTGCCAATTCATTATTACTGAACAACCATGAGGTAAACCTTCCATCTGACTTTCGTCTTCCACTATCTGCTCTATAAATGTAGTCTCCTGAAAATTACATTACGGTTTGTGCCATTACATTTAAGGAGCTCATATTAGGTATAATGGAACAAGAGCAAACGTAAGAAGCCAGAATGATTTGGAAATATACCTGAAAACCTTCCTTCACTGTGTCCAGCTGCCGTATGGGACCTGACATTGGCCGGTGCCATCTTTTAGCATCCCATAAAATTGTACTATTGAATGCAAATCCTGACATGTCAACATGAAACCTCCGCAGTCTCTTGCTCTTTTCATTGGTATGCCATCCAACAACTTGACTTCCATTGCAAACCGGACCTTCCAATATCGCTTTATTTTTGTTATGAGCAAGCATCGCGACAGGCCAAGTGCCAAATCGGCTGGAAATCACAGAAACATCAATATCAATGACCATATGCTTAAAAAAAAAAAAGAAGAAAACGCAACAGGACAGAGTTCCTATCGAATAAAAAAAACAAAGAGTTGGGCCTAAAAAGAAGCACAAAAAATGCTGATGTCAATCCATCATTTACACCTGAAGCTGTGGAATAGAGAAAAGGAAGAAATGATCCTTCCATCCAACCAACAACAAATAAGTTACAAAGCCTCAATCCCATATTAGTTGGGTCGACCACTAGGTCAGGGAGAAAACCATAGTGAGGATACAAGAAATAAGTTACATATGCATCCATATAGGAATCAACCACTTCTTTTTATATCACTTGGAGCAATGGGTTTGCGATATTTTTTTTAAAAAAAAACTCCAATTTCCTGATGTTTCGGCACAAAAGCTTTTCAGAAGTAAAGTCTCGGCAAGATAATAAAGCTTTCCACAATGCAGGATCTGAAAAATTCAAGTTTGCCACTAGATCCTATAATGGCATCAAATGACAGTACACCTCCAAATTTGTTGCGACCTAAAATCAGTGAGAACATCAATTTGTTATGTTAAAAAAATCTAGCAGGGTTATCAGTTCTCTCTGTCTCTGAGTGCATGCACACATGTTAAATGTCAGGCTAATCTCATTTATAATAAGAACCACACCAACAAACATTATTTGGCTTCAGCCAAAGACACCACCAAAAAGCTTTCGAAAAACAAGTGAAACTTTATCAAATGGGATTTTGTGTCAAGTATCAACAAAAGATAAATATTCCAAATCTCTTGAATATTAGCTCTCATAATCTAATGTAATTTAAGAAATTCAAGAATCAAATAAAACAAAAACTGCATAATCGATATGACATCTTTTGTATGTATTCAAAAAAAGTGTTCCTCCATCAGAGCTTGAAAGATGATTGATTTTCTTGTGCTTAGCTCGAATAAACTCATAGATTGACATGTAGGGAAGCTTCGATTATATCTCCTACCAAGCACACTTTTTTGCTATCTATGATTTTTCATCTATCTATGGATTAGCTTATCAAAATCCTCTTTTGCCACTACAGCCTAGACAACTTCACGGATAAATCATTTAACTACCAAGTTCACCCGTGCTAGAATCAGATAGTAAACAATTGTCACACTTTGCCAAAGTGCCAGACACACCATTATCTCCACAATTAAAAACAATAAACAAAAAACAACACAACAACAACAACAACATAGCCTCAGTCCCAAATTAACTGGGGTCAGCTACATGGATCAAACTTTTCCATTGTACTCGATTAAGTGCAATTGATGGTGAGCTTTTCAAACCATTCAAATCCCTCCTAATTAATGCATCCCATGTTAACTTTGGTCTGCCCCTACCTCGTCGAATTTCTACAGTTTCTATTGAGTCAAGTTTTCTAGTTGAGGCATTTGTAGGCCGTCTTTGCGGTGACCAAATCACCGCAACCGCCCTTCCCTAATCTTTGTATCAATTGGTGCTACTCCTACTTGTCTTTGAATTTCTATATTTCTTATCCTATCTTTACGAGTTTTACCACACATCCACCTAAGCATCCTCATTTTCGCTACGTTCATTTTATGTAATTGTTGTTGCTTTACCGCCCAACATTCACTTCCATAGAGCATAGTGGCCTAATTGCGGTCCTATAAAATTTTCCTTTTAACTCAGTAGGAACATTTCGATCACAAATCACCCCTGTTGCACTCCGCCATTTCTTCCATCCAGCTTGAATTCTATGTGTGACATCATTCTCAATGTTACCATCATTTTGCATGATTGATCCTAGGTATCTAAAGTGATTTACCTTAGGAACTTTTACTTCCCCTAATTTTACCACTCCGTCATCTCGATGTCTAGTGTTTCTAAACTCACAGTGCATGTATTCGATTTTCGTCCTACTCAACTTAAAGCCTTTAGATTCTAATGTATTCCTCCAGAGTTCTAATTTCCTATTCACTCCATCTTTTGTTTCATCCACTAAGACAATATCATCTACAAATAGCATACACCATGGTATATCCTCTTGGATATGTCTAGTTAGTTCATCCATAACTAAAGTAAATAGATATGGGCTTAAAGCCGATCTTTGATGTAGTCCTATCGTAATGGGAAATTCTTTTGTAGCTCCTCCAAATGTCTTTATACTCGTTACTACTCCATCATACATATCCTTAATAGTGTCTATGTATCTAGCATGCACTCTTTTTCTTTCTAGAACCCACCAAAGAACATTTTTAAACAAAAAACAACACAAATAAAACAAAAAACAAAACAAAACAAAACAAAACCTAGTCCCTAAACTTAAGCAAAGAGAAGACATATATATACAAGTCAAAGTGTCAAACAACATGGTTGTCTATTCCATAAGGGCACTACAGCACATGATGAATTACTGAAGATCACCAATCCTCACAACATAGGTGGGAGATGATCCATGCTCTCTCATTCACTTATGGCTACAAGATGAAAAAAATTATTCTAGAGAAAATGCGGTCCTTAACACCCACTAGAAATTAATGGTGCCTCCAACCCTTCTACCCAAATTAGAAGTAGAAGACATAAAAGAACACATGCCTCTGATACCAATTCAGAAGTTAATGTAAGCATTTGAAGATCTTAAGTAATGATCGAAACACTCCAACAACTTTAAGAATTTGGGTGAGAGAAACCAAAGATTTCGTTTTCCCCCAACTTACACTCCCACATTTATGTTTTTTTTTTTTATAAGCATGGGTCTCCGAACCATTTTTTAGCCTCTCCTTACTTTGGTTCAACTAATCCCATGAGAGTTAGTCGGACGCCCCAACCTCAAAACTCGGGAGAAACCAAGGAAATATAATGTCGTTGCCAAGAATTAAGCTAATTACTTCTGCCCCAGTCAGAGTTAAAGTGCTCTTTTCTTTACCACTGCACCACATCCCTTGTTGGCAAAAAAAAAAAACTCTATTGACCTCTCTCTCTTCACTTTTAAAATATTCATACTTAATTTCTGAAGTAATACCTACCAATTCAGAAAATGCTGGGGGAAAATACAAACAAAAACTTGGGACATTTGATGAATTACACAAATGGCCCACGGTTGATTTTATTCAGGCAGGCATAGCAAATCGAAAGAAGTTCTCATTTCAATGTTCCAGCCACAAAGTTCGCCTAATTCCAACTTGCAAAAGAGTATGTGCTCAAGACCTCAGGGAATTTAATTGAAGAAACAAAATCAATTCAATAACTAAATTATAAACAAGCATGTTTATGGAGTCGAAACAAAAAAAAATCGCTACACAAATAAGTATGTTCTTATGAAGGCTTGGCACTATATTATTCTTTGAAGTGGGAGAATGGCATGCTGGTATTTCAATTAAACTACAAGACATCACAAAACATATAATTGTCATGCATCTAGGAGTGCAACGCAAAGACATGTCGGCGAGATTAATTTAATTCTCTTCCTACAACCAACAATTGACAATAAAGATTGTTGAACTGAGAACCAAACATCAAAAAACAGAATGACATACCTGGTTTTTCTCAAGCTCTCGAACAGCTCAAGCGAGTAGATATTATCATCGTCCGCAAAGTACACAATGCCATCCAACTTATGGTGTTCAATATGCTCAAGAGCAGTATTCCTCTGATGAACTCCCCTGTCCTTCACATTTGTACCATTCTTCTTACACACAAGATGTCTATACATGACACCCGTCTTCCTCAAAATTTCCGACGTCTCCATCGTCGCCGAATTCATCTCCACCACAATCCATAAAAGCGGCGGCGGAACCAGCCTAAGCACATGGCCTAATCGGTTTAAGTAGTACGCCTGCAACGGCCGGTTATACGTCGGCGTAATAACAATCAATTGCTTGCTAGGCGCGAAATTAAACCCATTCTCCACCCCTAAATTAACCGTCTCCACCACGAATTTCTCCTGCGTTACCACATTGCTCAAATCCTGCTCTACATTCACCGGATTCGCCTTGATTTCGAAGGAGAAATCGCGGCGCTTGGCGTTGGAGTTCTCCACTTCGCCGAACGGCATTGGCGTTAGTCCTACCAAGAAACCAAGCAGAAAGCAAACCAAGAACCTGAATATCGTTCTCCTCCATGTCTGGCTTCCCTTCCTGGACTGCCTCTGATACAAAACCCTAGCGAAGAATCTTCGAAAACCGACATCGAAGCGATCCAACGGTCGCGATGAAGATGATGAGTAGTTTCCGCTGTAGAGGAACTTGTGCGACGGCGATGAGACCGTGAATGGACTCACCCCGTTCGGCAATGAACGGCCGTGATAAGCCGGTGAGAGAGTCCGTCGAATCGACGCCATTGATTCGATTGATTGAGAAACCAATCAAAACCTAAAAAAACTCCATTAACACAGATCGCAAACAACAGCTCCTCCCTCCGAGATTCAAGATCCAAGATTCGAGATTCAGTCGGACGATCACCAGACAATGATCCGAAAACAAACCCTAGAACTGAATCTGATGAAGGAATCGGTTGAAGAGACGATCGAGATTGCTCGAATCACGAGATTCGAACACGGAATTCGAGAAATGTAGACGAGCTGATTACGGAATGTTCGAGTTCGAGAGATCGAAGAACTTTTTCAAACAATTTCTCAGACGGAAACACAGCACAGCGACAGCAGTTTTACCGCCGAACTTGCGTGATCCGGTGCTCACGCTAGCTATCTATCACCACTATGGTGCCACGTGGCGTGATTAGGAGCTGTTTGGATGCGATGCTCTCGTGTTTGGTGTTACAGAGTTACAGAGGATTTGTTTAGTCTGCGTTGGTGTGTAAGTTTAAGCGGAAACGCAATCGCAGAGGTCTCGTCTTCCAAGTTTTGGGTTGGAAAGTTGAAAGCAAGAGAACAAAAAGGGCAATTCGTTGCGACACACAACCGTGCACTGATTTTTAATCATTGTGGGTTTTTTAGGTTAATTACAGATGTCACGTTTTTTCATATTTGCATTGATGATATTATTGTCAGGTGTGGTAAGAACAATGGCAATGTCATTAATTACGTGTTAATAGTACATTCAATTACATCATTAATTACGATTTAGCAATTGCACAATTTGTGGAGGATTAATGGATTATAAATGAGCGAAATTAATAGCACGTGATGTATTGCACAATTTGTGGCTTAAGCGAAGCTGAGATTAGGAGTCCGAGTAGCTTTTTTTTTTTTAGCAAATAGCATAGTATAGGACCTTTTATGTTTTTTGCAATATTATCCTCACGTTTTAATTTTTACAAATACATGTTAATGTTTTAAGTTTTTTTTATAAATTTATTATAACATTTCAATTTTTACGAATACTATCTTAATATTTTTTTTTTTTTTTATAAACTACTTAGCATCCTGCTCTTCGCGCGCGGGCAAGACTAAGTATCGAAATATTATATAAAAAAACGTTGAAGAAAATGTAAAAATAATTATTATATAATCTCTGATATGAACTCAAAGTCGTTTTTTTAGGCCCCTCAACAATTAATAAAAAAAATACTTGCAAACGCTATGCATATTTTTAAATCTACAGAAAACATTAAATATTTACAATATTATCATATAATTGGGCCACCCAACCAATTATGATATCATCATGTCATGTGTCACGTTGTCGAGCTTCTCACACGCCACGTGTCGCGTTGTGAGAGCTTCTCACATAAACTATTCCCAAAAAAGTTAAAAACCAAAAATCTTATTTGTATAACAATTAAAAACATAACCCAAAAAATATGTATAGCTTAATTTCTTTTTAAATAATCTAATATATCATTTACGTAGTATGTAGTATCTAATAAATAGAAAATTTCGAAAAAAAAACTTAAAAAACCAAAAATTTTATTTGTATAACAATTAAAAACATAACCTAAGAAATAGCCAAAAAAATTAAAAAATCAAAAACCAAAAATCCTATTTATATAGCAATTAAAAACATAACCTAAAAGATAGCAAAAAAATTAGAACATTAAAATTTAAAAACCAAAAATCTTATTTGTATAGCAATTAAAAACATAACCTAACAAATAGCAAGAAAAACAAAAATTAGAAAATTAAAATTTTAAAACCAAAACCCTATTTGTATAACAATTAAAAACATAACCTGAAAAATTGCAAAAAAATAAAATAAAACGAAAATTAGAAAAATAAAACTTAAAACCAAAAATTATATTTGTATAATAATTAAAAACATAACCTAAAAATAGCAACAACAAAAAAACGAAAATTAAAAATTACGAAAAAAAAAACTTAAAAACCAAAAAATTCTATTTGTATGAGAATTTAAACATAACTTAAAAAATAGTAAAAACAAAGGAAAATAGAAGTTATATTTTAATTAATGACGTCATCATGTCACAATCAAAATCTTATTTTATGTTTTACCATCCTATTCCTCACTTAAGTGCGAGAAAGATCAATGACTTGTGTTTTTTATTTTTTGTTATAAATATTAATTATGACGTCATCATGCTACATCTCATGTTAGGAGAGTTTTTCAAAAGCCACGTCTCACTTCGTGAGACCTTATCACAAAAACAATTCCTTATATATATATATATATATCCTAAAATCTTTCTATTTTCAAGTTTTCCAATCTTACAAATTGTAGCCCGTAACATGACAAATTGAAAGAAACTCTTCCCATTTGCAACAACAAGGTTAAAAGGAATCCCAAGTTAACCCAAATTTATTCATAGGATACAACTTACACAATTTCAAAAAGTTAGGATGTATTTGTAAAAATTGAAATGTTAGGATGAATTCTTAAAAAAATTTAAAAGTTAGGATATATTAGGATATATTATGCTATTTATCATTTTCTTTTTTACTTCGACTAGAGTCAAATCACAACCTCTCCAAATTTCGCCTTTTAATAAGTGATGTATTGTCCATCTTATAAGAGATGTTTTTGCAAGATTATGAACATAATTAAAAAAATAATGTATGTACCATTTTTTTTTTGAAAAGAAATTTCATTAATCATTCATGACTCAATATATGACCAGAACCAGACATATAATCAAATATATTGATTCGCTAACCCTATTTATTCAAACAAATAGCTATTAATTTGGCGGCAAATGCGAAATTGAAATAGTTTGATAATCAAGGACTGCTTTCTACAACGTTGAAACTCACGACAATACAAAAACCTACTAGAACCACAAAACGAATAACAAAACTTCATAACAAGGAGAAGACAAATCAAAGACTTCCAAATAGGGAAGAAACTAACTATAAAATAAAACTAAAAACACGATCAATCCAGCATTGCACAAATCCACGCAACACCGTTGATGAAGATGCACCGCAATAGGATGGACCAATCTCCACAAATTTGATTAGATTTGTTGGTTATTGTATGAACAAAATGCAAAAGGGATTTGATTGGAACCACCGTCGATCGAAGATGAGGATCGACGGCGGTTCAAGAACAAAAATCACAAAAGTGAATAAAGAAGAAGAATTTTAGGATTTTTGGAGAAAAAAGAGGCGGCTATGTTTTTTTTAAGTAAATTACCATTAATTTAGGTATATAGAAAATAAGATTTCAAATAATAAATTGATGCAATACCATAGTAGTAATCTAAGATTAGGAATATATTATACACATGATTTTCAACTTACATTGGTGATTTATAAACTAATTAAATTTGAATTAAATTATTAATGTATCTATACCATTAATTTATAAATTATTATTTTTGAGTCCTCGTACACTTAATTTATACATGAAGCTTAAAAAACTTTGATATAAATTGATCAATGTGGATAATCATGAAAATAAAGTTAGAAGATAATATTGATTTCAAAGTAAAAGTGCCCAAATTAATTAAGGATAAAATTGATAGTAAATTAAAAAGGTTAAAATATAATTGACGAATTTCAATGGTTATGATATAATTGATATAACTTGTAAAGGTTCAAATATTTTTGATCATTTAGCCTATATATAAAAGAATTTGTTTTTGTGGGAAGGTATAAAGTGATGACAAGTGACATTGTTTCTATTTTTTTGAGCTCTAAGGTGATGACATTGCAGCGTAGTTTCTTTTTTTATAGGTGTTTTTTTTTCTATTTAGGGGGTTTTTGGAATATTTTTCGATGTTCCTTTAAGGGTCCGGCTATGTGCACCCCCACAAAAAATTAAGGGTAAGCCACATGATGCGTGCACCCTATTGATTGTTAAGGGCACCCTGAATATTTTTTTTTCCTTAAAATGCTATTGTGTTTGGAAGGGCATCCCACAACTCTCAAATCGAAAAAACTGATTTTCAAAGTCATCCGTACGAACGCGAGCACGAGCCTTAAGTGTTGATTCCGGTCGATCTTCGCGTCACCGGTGGTCGGAGGGAATCATCGAAGACGAAGGGTCGGTTCTTGTGGAGTGCACAAAAGTGAGAGAGATATAGAGATATGTGAGTCATTGTGAGAGTTGAAAGGGGTAAAAAAATCATTTCATTTGGGGGCAAATATGAAAAAGGGGTGCAAAACTTTTTGTGGTTGGCCCTTAGTATTTTGCGGGGTACACATAGCCAGGGCCCTTCCTGTAATTGTGTGCATGTCTATTTTTTCAATTTTTATTTCCTTTTTTAGCTATTTTTTTAGTTGTATATTAACGAAGACCTAACACATATTGTACATTCTTTTTTTTTTTTTTTGGTCAAATAAAGATTTACTCGTTTGACGCTCAAACAGAGTACCACAGGCATCTGCTACCAAAGTAGTTCGTGCCTCATTTGGTGGGTTTGTTAGGACATACAAGAAATCATCCCTTATGGATACTAAGTTAGCTATTTTTGTTATGAATTTAGCTATCTACTTCCTTCATACCACAATAAGTGTCGTTTTCTCCTTTCTTACAATTTTTTAGAAAGTCATTTAATTATTTTGATTAAGGAGAAAGTGACAGTTAAATGACTAAATAACCTTTTATCTTTCTTAACCGTACCCCACCACTTCTATATATACACTAATTATTAATGTGTAATTATTGAAATTTTTTTATGAAGGGTATAAAAGTCAATTGAGAAATTAATGGGTATTGATACTATCAAACAACATATATTGTGAAATCCTCCAAAATGGCTAAAACGACACTTATCGTGATTTGGATGAAGTATTTGGTGATCTTACCTATATTTTAGAATCTTGTACATGCAATTTTGGTACACCATGCCTCCCAGTTTTTTACGAGTTTTATTTATATAAGTTTTTTTTTATTTTTTTATTTTTTATTTTTACAAATTTTAGCTCTTCTTTTTTTAGTTATTTCGATATATAATTAACCGATTGACTTATTTACTTTTTTTTAGATAAAGGCTTAAAGTTAAGGTTACATATTTTTTTTAAAGGCATAAGGTTACATACTTAAGTTCCACTAGCCAATGACTAGGAGTGGGCAGCGGTCTCCGTAAAACCGCATAAACCGCCCAAACCGACCAAACCGCCTGGGTCTGGTTTGACTTTCAAGCCTCACGGTTGCACTCTCGGTTCCGCATCTCTCTCGTATCCTTCTCTCTTTATATCGCCTCCACCCGTACATCCCTTTGGCCTCTCTCCTCATCCAACGAACCTGTGGCGGCCCCCAATCCCGAGGTCGCCACGTGGAGTGTCGCGGCCCCGCAGTCCTGTCAGATCTTTGACCCACTGGGTCCCACGCACCACTAACGTCCTTTGCTACATCATGACTACTCGATATGCGTGTTAACTCATTTCGTTAATCGGTTTAGTTAGACAGTTGAACCACTTTTAGCATTAAAACAGTGGAAGTCTTAAATTTAAAGCAAGTAAAACAATTAAATTTATCATCATATAAAACATCATTTATAAGAGCAACACCTATTGTGGAAAACCCGAGAAAGTACTATGTACATAGGCAACAATACTAATATATACAAGTACAGTGTCTATCCAGTCTCCCAATACCCAAAAGTAAAGCAAAATATCAAATAGCACGTACTAGTGGGTCCTCGACCGCGGGCAATCATATGAAGTCACCAAGAATCCCCTTGCCCCTACTAGTACTGGGATCTGTACTCTGTTGGGGCATGTGCCCTGGGTCAATCCATTAACTGTTTTTATGAATACTTTTAGTTAATAAAATAAAGGATTTCATTTGCTGTTTATTATAATTAATTTGCATGTTTATATTATAATAAGATCAATGGGTATTTACTGAGAAATATCTAAATGTCCATAGTCGATCATTATCTCGGGAACAATAATGAATTAAAACTAGTGTGAGTCTTGATTGATGATCATATGATGATTATACGTATAGGGATACGAATCAAGATCACAAGTACTTGTTAGGGAACAAAAATCTTGGACCGATCCGCTATGAGAACATCGCATGGATTAAGTCATAGTTGTTTATCATGATAGGTATATTTTTCAGTCCTCTGACTTGAGATTACCAGAGACTTCAACATTAGGAACACACTGATTTGACACAATCAAACGTTGTCTTTAACCGGACGATTATAAAGGTTGTGATTGGTTACTGTGTGAGCAATATGATGAAGTTGTGTAATCGAGATAGAATTTGTCTCTCTCATATAAAGAGAGATATCCAGTGGATCCCTTGATGTGTTAGACTGTTAAAAAGCCTAGTTTAAGTGAATTGATATTTATCAATGTCACTTGGATGTTTTCAGTCTACCTAGAGATCGAGACTAGTACGATTGAACATGTTGGATGACAATTCCATGCCTTATGTTTGATCAAAAGGATATCGTGTGACAAAAGGATGTTATATACACTATTGATTAGGTTGTATCGATTTGATATTCGTACAACTTGGGTAGTCATAATGTCTTGCTAGAGGCCGCTTATGACTTGTATACCAAAATGTGTTTTGGTACACTGCCAACGTTGTATGAGCCTATTGGGTCGCACACTAAGAATGGTTTTGCGAGATTTTAAGATGGTTCGGAAAAATGAATTTTATATGATAAAAATCATGACTGAAACACCCTTGTGGTGTATTACACTTATACTTCTTTAAGTAGGGGTATATGTGTAATTTACTTAACCGTCTATATACAAGGGTTGTATAAATAGACGCTTTAAGTTAGAACACACGTATGAAAGATTAAGGGCCGAAACTCAATTTTCGTTTCAGAAACGAATTAGGGTTTTCTGGTACGCTCAGGATCGTTTTGGAAAGAAACAAAAAGATTTGGTATTCTCTCGAAGCTAGCACTTCGAATCTCGGCCGCTGTTCGTGTGTGTGATTTCTTGGTAAAGGGCGTTCGTCGTTGGCAGCGCCTTAGAGATCGATCAACCTTCAGAAAGGTATATTGCGACTGAGGTATGATTAAGTTTTCATGGTGTAAATGTTTTTAATGGAATTAGATTTGGATCCTGTTGGGGTTTTCGTCAAAATTGTTTTGTAATTTTCGCTGTGTATGGACCCCAAATTACAACAGTGGTATCAGAGCCTTCGAGTTCGATTCCATAAATTCATTGCATGTTTTCTTCTGATATATACATAATATATGATTGAAAGCATGTTACTAGTTGATGTATATGTGATATACATAAGTTTTCTGTGAGATTTATTATCATGTTTTGTGTATATGATACAAATATTCGTGATTTAATTGAAATCAATTTCGTACATGCTAGTAACCATGTTAGGTTAATTCGAATAATTTTAATAAATTGAATTTCGTGTTATGTGATCCATGACACCATTAGGTATAATCTTTATTTTTTGTGTATTGATGCATGGATGAAATCTCTGTAATTCAGTATGCAAATTTTGTTGGGTTTTGTGGTTCATACGCAACGGAGATTACAAAACAATTTTGACAAAAACCCCAACAGGATCCGAATCTAATTCCATTAAAAACGTTTAAACCAAGAAAACTTAATCATACCTCGGTCACAAAATACCTTTCTGAAGGTTGATCGATCTCTAAGGCGCTGCCAACGACGAATGCCCTCTATCAGCAATCCACACACGAACGGCGGCCGAGATTCGAAGTGCTAGCTTCGAGAGAATATCAAACCTTTTTGTTTCTCTCCAAAACGATCCAGAGCGTTTCGGAAAACCCTAGTTCGTTTTAAAACGAAAATAGAGTTTCGGCCCTTAATCTTTCATATGCGTGTTCTAACTTAAAGCGTCTATTTATACAACCCTTGTATATAGACGGTTAAGTAAATTACACATATACCCCTACTTAAAGAAGTATAAGTGTAAAACAACACAAGGATGTTTCTGTCATGAATTTTATCATATAAAATTCGTTTTTCTGAACCATCTTAAAATCTCGTAAAACCATTATTAGTGTGCGACCCAATAGGCTCATACAACGTTGGCAGTGTACCAAAACACATTTTGGTATACAAGTCATAAGCGGCCTCTAGCAAGACATTATGACTACCCAAGTCGTACGAATATCAAATCGATACAACCTAATCAATAGCGTATATAACATCCTTTTGTCACACGATATCCTTTTGATCAAACATAAGGCGTGGAATTGTCATCCAACATGTTCAATCGTACTAGTCTCGATCTCTAGGTAGACTGAAAACATCCAAGTGACATTGATCAATATCAATTCACTTAGACTAGGCCTTTTAACAGTCTAACACATCGAGGGATCCACTGGATATCTCTCTTTATATGAGAGGGACAAATTCTATCTTAATTAGACAACTTCATCATATTGCTCACATAGTAACCAATCACAACCTTTATAATCGTCCGGTTAAAGACAACGTTTGATAGTGTCAAATCATTGTGTTCCTAATGTTGAAGTCTCTGGTAATCTCAAGTCAGAGGACTGAAAAATATACCTATCATGAGAAACAACTATGACTTAATCCATGTGATGTTCTCATAGCAGGTCGGTCCAGTACTTTGTTCCCTAACAAGTACTCGTGATCTTGATTCGTATCCCTATACGTATAATCATCATATGATCATCAATCAAGACCCACACTAGTCTTTATTCATTATAGTTCCCGATATAATGATCGACTAGGGACATTTAGGATATTTCGTAAATACCCATGGATCTTATTATAATGTAAACATGCAAATTAATTATAATAAACAGCAAATGAAATCCTCTATTTTATTAACTAAAAGTATTCATAAAGACAGTTAATGGATTGACCTAGGGCACATGCCCCAACATCTCCCACTTGCACTAGGGCCAATCATACATGCATCTAATGCCTAATGATCTAACATGACCATCATGTTTTGCTTGTGGAAGAGCTTTTGTCAATGGATCCGCAACATTGTTTTCTGTAGGTACTCTGCCAATCTTTACGTCTCCCCTCTCAATAATTTCTCTGATGAGATGAAAACGCCTGAGTATATGTTTGGATCTGTGATGTGATCTAGGTTCCTTGGCCTGTGCTATTGCCCCGTTATTTTCACAATACAAACAAACAGGGTTAGCAATACTTGGAACCACACCTAGTTCGAAATGAACTTTTTGATCCAAAGCGCCTCCTTTCTTTGCATCGGACGACGCAATATACTCGAACTTCTATTGTAGAAATCGACACGTCTCTTGCTTCGAACTTTTCCACTCACTTTGCACCCCCATTCAAAGTAAACACATATCGACTACGATCTAAAATCATCTATATCGGTTTAAAAACTTGCATCTCGTGTAACCATTTACAACTAGATCATTTTCAAAACCTCCATAGACCAAAAGCACTTCCTTAGTCCTTCTTAAGTATTTAAGAATGTTCTTTTTGCTATCCGGTGGCTCTCACCGGGATCGATCGATATCTCGCTTGTAGTGCTCAAAGCATATAGATTCCTTTTTTTCTTACGATGTAATAACCCAATTTGTATTCTCGAATTTTTCGAACAAGACATCAACCCGAAGTGGGGCGGGGTTGGTTGATTGGAATTTGGATTCCGTTGAGGAATAGGCCTATTTATTTCTTTCGGTTCGAAGACCTGTAGTTCTAGGGGTCGACTCGGTTCTCTCAATTTGTTTCTCATTGTTAAGAAAAGGTAACGAAGATAAAATACGAGCTTGTTTTATAGCAATAGTAATTAATCGTTGTTGTTTCAAAGTCAATCTATTCACCCGTCTAGATAAAATTTTTCCTTGTTCACTAATAAATCGACTAATTGATACATCAGGTCGAGTGCATAGCATGGCATACATGATAGATCCAATAGCTGATGCATATGGAATCTTATTCATACGGTCTCGCTCATCATTTGTCTTAGGACATTGAATCTTGCTGAGACTTATGCCATGAGACGTTGGCAACAATCCTATTTTAGAGTCTTGCAAACTGAACCTATTCAGCACCTTGTCTATGTAAGCACTCTGACTTAGACCGATTAGCCTCTTAGATCTATCCCTATAGATCCTTATCCCTAGGATATAGGTGCATCTCTTAAGTCTTTCATTGAGAAACACTTCCCTAACCAAGACTTGACATTCGCAATGTTGGGATGTCATTTCCAATGAGTAATATATCATCAACATACAAGTACGGAAAAACTACACTCACACCGACCTTCTTGTATACACAAGGCTCATATTCGTTCTTAATAAAACCAAAATCCTTGATTGCTTCATCAAAACGAAGATTCCAACTCGAGAAGCTTGCTTTAATCCATAAATGGATCTTTGAAGCTTGCTAACCTTCCTAGAATTCTCGGGATGTACAAAACCTTCGAGGTTGTGTCATATACACGTCCTCAAGCAAACTTTCCATTAAGAAATGTTGTTTTTACATCCATTTGCCATATCTCATAGTCATAATATGCAAAGCAATGGCAATTAAAATTCTTATGGATTTAAGCATGGCTACTCGGCGAAAAAGTTTCATCATAATCAACACCTTGAATCGCTGAAACCTTTTGCTACAAGTCTTGCTTTAAAAGTATGCACTTTGCCATCCATGTCGAGTTTTCTTCTTGAAAACCCATTTACATCCAATGGTCTTACCACCTTGGGTAAATCAACCAAGTTCCAAACTTGGTTATCATACATGGATTGCATCTCAGAGTTCATGGCACTTAGCCATTTATCTGAGTCTGGTCCAGACATAGCCTCCTGATAAGTGGTGGGCTCATTTTGGTCCATAAGCAACACATCACGACTATCAGTAATGAGAAATCCGAATCTCTCTAGGCTCATGTCTTACCCTACCAGATTTACGTGGGCCTTGTGTCATTGGTGGAGGTTCAACTGGTTTAGAACGTTGTTGAACTTCGAGTAGCGGTTCAGTGTTTATTTGTGATTCTTGAACTTCTTCGAGATTTATTTCTCTCCCACTAGTGACTTTTGAAATAAACAGTTTTTCCATAAAGGCACCATACCGAGCAACAAACACTTTGTTCTCAGCAGGATTATAAAAGTAATATCCTTTTGTTTCCTTAGGATACCCCACAAATAAACACTTATCTGATTTAGGTGCTAGTTTTTCTGAGACTTGTCGCTTTACGTAAGCCTCACAACCCCAAATCTTAAGAAATGACAAACTAGGTCTCTTCCCGTACCATATCTCATATGGTGTTTTATCAACCGCTTTAGCAGGAACTCGATTTAGAGTGAAAGCTGCAATTTGTAATGCATAACCCCAAAAAGATAATGGAAGATCTGCATGACTCATCATAAATCGTACCATATCTAATAAGGTTCGATTTCTCCTTTCAGAAACTCCATTCCATTGTGGAGTTGCTGGTGGAGTCAATTGGGAGACAATCCCACAATTTCTAAGATGATCATCAAATTCTTGGCTTAAATATTCACCACCTAGATCTGATCAAAGTGTTTTGATAGTTTTACCAAGTTGATTATGCACTTCATTTTGAAACATTCGAAACATCTCAAATGATTCAGCTTTATGTTTCATTAGATATACATAACCATATCTGCTGAAATCATCTACTGATAACCTCCTCTAGCCATGGTGTTTATAGGACCGCATACATCAGTATGTATTAGACCCAATAAATCACTTGCCCTTTCACTGTGTCCAGTAAAGGGACTTTTAGTCATCTTGCCTAGTAAACAAGATACGCACGTTTCATATGTTTCTAAATCAAATGAATCTAGAAGCCCATCTTTATGGAGCTTCGTTATGCGTTCTCGTTTATGTGCCGAGAGACGACAATGCCAAAGATAGGTTTGATTACGAAATGACAATTTCCTTCCTTTTCTTTTGGGTGTTTTGAAGCGAGAACGGTTGGGGCTTGACTTGCTCCATAGGCTTTGCGACAGTGCAAAAGCAATGCCTTGGCAACTCTAGCCTTGCCTTTGCCTTTCTTCTTCATTCCCTTTCCCTTTTGGACCATCAACACATTACTAGAGGGTTTCTTGATATTTTGTTAAGTAGTTTTGAGCATCAAATGCAACTTTGAAATTGATTTCTCCATATTATTCATATTGTTGTTCATCACAAATTGTGAGTAACTCTCTGGTAATGAATTCAGGATCAAATCCGTTGCCAACTCTTGGCTTATGGGAAATCCGAGTCTATCAAGCTGGTCAACATAGCCCTTCATCTTCGAACATGAGGACTAAGCGACGCATCCTCGGTCATCTTGCATGAATGTAGGTTCTTGACTGTCTCGAACCTTTTTCTTGCCTAGCTTGCTGTTGGAACATTTCCTTCAGCGTTATAGCCATGTCGTAGGCTTCCATTAGTTCCATGTCCTTCTGAAGTTCAGGAACCATAGTTGCCAGCATAATACATGCAACATCAGTAGAATCGTTGACATGCTTATTATGCGCATCCTTCACAGCTTTCGTAGCATTAGCTGGTGGGTCCTCAGGGATTGGAGCATCCAGGACATACAACTTGCGTTCATGCTTAAGAACAATTCTCAAGTTTATGAACCAGTCAAGAAAGTTAGTCCCATATAACTTATCCTTCTCAAGGATGGATCGCAGTGACAGGGGATTATTGTTACTTGAAGAGGCCATTGATCTTCAATAAAGATTATGCAAAGTTTATTTTAGTATAGAGGAATAGACTCCCACTAAATTAACAACCCTCCTAAAACATACTATTTATTTAGGGGACTAAAATCCATATTTCACCTAATTCTATGACAGTTATGGCATGAAACACATAACTATATTATTTAGGTAGGTAACAGTTACCAATTACATCTTATGTAATTTTAGATACTTTTATGAGATACGGGACATCTTATGTCTTATCATGTTTTTTTATCTCATCATGTGCCTAAAGCTCAAAACTATTTTGATAGCTTTATTAAGTCGGACCATTTTAAACATTTAGGTAACTCTTACCCAACTTGTCTCACCAAGATAACACAATACACCCAGCTATGGCTGAAACTATATTAGTGTGATCGAGGCCTTTGACAAGTGTTTAAAATGGATGGCACGAGACTTAAAATTTAATAGAGGTATTTTATTGATTTTAGTGATTTTTATGTAAACAATGAAATATCATATATTCTATTGATTTGTTCAATCACTAAACAATTTGGAAATTTTTATACTGTTCACTAATAAAAGAATTTCCGTGCGCTAGGATTAGTTAGACGGCGGTCCCATTGTGCAGTCAATGAGCGGAGTCAACGGACGGGGAACAGGGGCGGTGCCCCATTTTTTTTTAGGAGACGAATCTCAATTCCGAAAATTAAAATTCGCTATAGAAAATCATATTTTTCGCTGATTTTATTATCATAAATTAACCCCTTAATTTATCCAAAATTAAGTCAATTAAAATATTTTAATTAACCCGGGCCCACATCTAACTAATCATCTTATCCTAATCCAATTAGGATTTAAGATATTTGAATCCTAGTATATTACCAATAACAAGATTCTTGATATTTATCTCCTATCCAATAGGGATAACGAAACCGATTTTGCTTATATCTCCTAATCTAATTTGTTATCTATCTTTATCAAATAGAAACTTCATAACAGAATAGATATAACAAGATAAATAAATAATTTCGAAAATTAATTATTTGCAATTTCGGTCCTCATCCAAATAATCACAAACATGTAATTGAATCATGAACTACTATCCCAATCAAACCTAATGGTGTCATGAATCACATAACACGAAACTCAATTCATTAAAATTATTCGAATTAACCTAACATGGTTACTAGCATGTACGAAACTAATTTCAATTAAATCACGAATATATGTATCATATACACAAAACATGATAATAAATCTCACATAAAACTTATGTATATCACATATACATCAACTATTAACATGCTTTCAATCATATATCATGTATATATCAGAAGAAAACATGCAATGAATTTAATGGAATCGAACTCGAAGGCTCTGATACCACTGTTGGGTTTTGGGGTTCATACGCAGCGGAGATTACAAAACAATTTTGACAAAAACCCCAACAGGATCCGAATCTAATTCCATTAAAAACGTTTAAACCAAGAAAACTTAATCATACCTCGGTCACAAAATACCTTTCTGAAGGTTGATCGATCTCTAAGGCGCTGCCAACGACGAACGCCCTCTATCAGCAATCCACACACGAACGACGGCCGAGATTCGAAGTGCTAGCTTCGAGAGAATACCAAACCTTTTTGTTTCTCTCCAAAACGATCCAGAGCGTATCGGAAAACCCTAGTTCGTTTTAAAACGAAAATAGAGTTTCGGCCCTTAATCTTTCATATGTGTGTTCTAACTTAAAGTGTCTATTTATACAACCCTTGTATATAGACGGTTAAGTAAATTACACATATACCCCTACTTAAAGAAGTATAAGTGTAAAACAACACAAGGATGTTTCTGTCATGAATTTTATCATATAAAATTCATTTTTCTGAACCATCTTAAAATCTCGCAAAACCATTCTTAGTGTGCGACCCAATAGGCACGTACAACGTTGATAGTGTACCAAAACACATTTTGGTATACAAAGTCATAAGCGCCTCTAGCAAGACATTATGACTACCCAAGTCGTACGAATATCAAATCGATACAACCTAATCAATAGTGTATATAACATCCTTTTGTCACACGATATCCTTTTGATCAAACATAAGGCGTGGAATTGTCATCCAACATGTTCAATCGTACTAGTCTCGATCTCTAGGTAGACTGAAAACATCCAAGTGACATTGATCAATATCAATTCACTTAGACTAGGCCTTTTAACGATCTAACACATCGAGGATCCTTTGGATATCTCTCTTTATATGAGAGGGACAAATTCTATCTTGATTACACAACTTCATCACATTGCTCACATAGTAACCAATCACAACCTTTATAATCGTCCGGTTAAAGACAACGTTTGATAGTGTCAAATCACTGTGTTCCTAATGTTGAAGTCTCTGGTAATCTCAAGTCAGAGGACTGAAAAATATACCTATCATGAGAAACAACTATGACTTAATCCATGTGATGTTCTCATAGCAGGTCGGTCCAGTACTTTGTTCCCTAACAAATACTCGTGATCTTTATTCGTATCCTTATACGTATAATCATTATATGATCATCAATCAAGACTCACACTAGTCTTTATTCATTATAGTTCCCAGTATAATGATCGACTAGGGACATTTAGGATATTTCTGTAAATACCCATGGATCTTATTATAATGTAAACATGCAAATTAATTATAATAAACAACAAATAAAATCCTCTATTTTATTAACTAAAAGTATTTCATAAAGACAGTTAATGGATTGACCTAGGGCACATGCCCCAACATATTTAGGTTACATTGTTTTAAGTTTCTTAAATTGTATAAGTCTTAATATTAATTCGAAACTAATATGATTAGGTTCGATTGGGATAGTAGTTCATTATTCAATTACGTGTTTGTGATTATTTGGATGAGGACCAAAATTTCAAATAATTATTTTTCGAAATTATTTATTTATCTCGTTATAACTATTCTGTTATGAAATTTCTATTTGATAAGAGACAGATAACAAATTAGATTAGAAGATATTAGCAGAATCGGTTTCGTTATCACTATTGGATAGGAGATAAATATCGAGAATTTTGTTATTGGTGATATGCTATGATTCAAATATCTTAAGTCCTAATTGGATTAGGATAAGATGATTAGTTAGATGTGGGCCCGGGTTAATTAAAATGTTTTAATTGACAAAAATTTCGGATAAATTAAGGGGTTAATTTAGGATAATAAAATCAGCGAAAAATATGATTTTCTATAGCGAATTTTAATTTTCGGAATTGAAATTCGTCTCTAAAAAAAAAAAAAAAAACGGGGCGCGCCCTTTGTTCCCTGTTCACGGCCATTGATCGGCCAACAGGACCACCGTCTAACTAATCCTAGCGCACGGAAATTCTTTTATTAGCGAACAGTATAAAAATTTCCAAATTGTTTAGTGATTGAACAAATCAATAAAATATATGATATTTCATTGTTTACATAAAATCACTAAAACTGAATAAAATCCCTCTATTAAATTTTAAGTCTCGTGCCATCCATTTTATACACATGTCAAGGCCTCGATCACACTAATATAGTTTCAGCCATATCCGGGTGTATTGTGTTATCTTGGTGAGACAAGTTGGGTAAGAGTTACCTAAATGGTCCGACTTAATAAAGTTATCAAAATAGTTTTGAGTTTTAGGCACATGATGAGATAAAAAACATGCTAAGACATAAGATGTCCCGTATCTCATAAAAGTATCTAAAATCACATAAGATGTAATTGGTAACTGTTACCTACCTAAATAATCTAGTTATGTGTTTCATGCCATAGCTGTCATAGAATTAGGTGAAATATGGATTTTAGTCCCCTAAATAAACAGTATGTTTTATGAGGGTTGTTAATTTAGCGGGAGTCTATTCCTCTATACTAAAATAAACTTTGCATAATCTTTATTGTAGATCAATGGCCTCTTCAAGTAATAATAATCCCCTGTCACTGCGATCCATCATTGAGAAAGATAAGCTATCTAGGACTAACTTTCTTGACTGGTTCAGAAACTTGAGAATTGTTCTCAAACATGAACGCAAGTTGTATGTCCTGGATGCTCCAATCCCTGAGGACCCACCAGCCAATGCTACGAAAGCTGTGAAGGATGCGCATAATAAGCATGTCAACGATTCTACTGATGTTGCATGTATTATGTTGGCAACTATGGTTCCTGAACTTCAGAAGGACATGGAACTAATGGAAGCCTACGACATGGGTAATGCTTATTTGAAGGAAATGTTCCAACAAGACAACAAAGCTAGGCAAGAAAGGTTCGAGACAGTCAAGAACCTACATTCTTGCAAGATTACTGAGGGCGCGTCAGTTAGTCCTCATGTTCTGAAGAAGAAAGGTTATGTTGTCCAGCTTGATAGACTCGGATTTCCCATAAGTCAAGAGTTGGCTACGGATTTGATCCTGAATTCATTACCAGAGAGTTACTCACAATTTGTGATGAACTACAATATGAATAATACGGAGAAATCAATTTCAAAGTTGCATTTGATGCTCAAAACTGCTGAATAAAATATCAAGAAACCCTCTAGTAATGTGTTGATGGTCCAAAAAGGAAAGGGAATGAAGAAGAAAGGCAAATGCAAGGCTAAATTTGCCAAAGCTGCTGTTGCACCTATCGCAAAGCCTGTGGAACAAGTCAAGCCCCAGCCTGTTCCTGCTTCAAAACACCCAAAAGAAAAAGAAGGAAATTGTCATTTCTTCCATGCACCTGGACATTGGTTCAGAAATCGCAAACTCTATCTGGAAGATCTAAAGAAGAAAAAAGGGTAGTGCGACTACCACTAGAGATATTTATGTGATTGAAATTAATTTATCTACTAGTGATTCCTGGGTATTAGATACCGGATGTGGATCTCACATTTGTATAAATGTCCAGGGACTCACCAGAAGTAGAAAATTGAAGAAAGGAGAAGTCATCCTCCGCGTAGGGAATGAAGTAAGAGTTGTTGCCCTGGCTGTTGGATCATATGACTTAGTCTTACATAGTGGACTTATTTTAACTTTAAATAATTGTTATTTTGTGCCTGCTTTGAGCAGAAACATCATTTATGTTTCATGTTTGGATATTGATGGTTTTGATTTTATTATTGCGAATAATAGATGTTTCATTTCTCGTAAAGGCATATTTTATGCAAATGCTGATTTGTGTGATGGTCTTTATATTCTAAGCATGAAAAGGTCCACTGATACTCCAGTCTTTAACATAAATACAAAGAGATTCAAGTCAAATGATTTGAATCAAACCTATCTTTGACATTGTCGTCTCGGGTACATAAACGAGAAACGCATAAAGAAGCTCCATAAAGATGGGCTTCTAGATTCATTTGATTTAGAAACATATGAAACGTGCGTATCTTGTTTACTAGGCAAGATGACTAAAAGTCCCTTTACTGGACACAGTGAAAGGGCAAGTGATTTATTGGGTCTAATACATACTGATGTATGCGGTCCTATAAACACCATGGCTAGAGGAGGTTATTAGTACTTCATTACATTTACTGATGATTTCAGCAGATATGGTTATGTATATCTAATGAAACATAAAGCTGAATCATTTGAGATGTTTCGAACGTTTCAAAATGAAGTGCAGAATCAACTTGGTAAAACTGTCAAAACACTTCGATCAAATCGAGGTGGTGAATATTTAAGCCAAGAATTTGATGATCATCTTAGAAATTGTGGGATTGTCTCCCAATTGACTCCACCAGCAACTCCACAATGGAATGGAGTTTCTGAAAGGAGAAATCGAACCTTATTAGATATGGTTCGATCTATGATGAGTCATGCAGATCTTTCATTATCCTTTTGGGGTTATGCATTACAAACTGCAGCTTTTACTCTAAATCGAGTTCCTTCTAAAGCGGTTGATAAAACACCATATGAGATATGGTACGGGAAGATACCTAGTTTGTCTTTCCTTAAGATTTGGCGTAAAGCGACAAGTCTCAGAAAAAGTAGCACCTAAATCTGACAAGTGTTTATTTGTGGGGTATCCTAAGGAAACAAAATGATATTACTTTTATAATCCCCGTGAGAACAAAGTGTTTGTTGCTCAGTATGGTGCTTTTATGGAAAAATAGTTTATTTCAAATGACAATAGTGGGAAAGAAATAAATCTTGAAGAAGTTCAAGAATTACAGATAAACACGAATTCTTGGAAGTTCAACAACGTTCGAACCGATTGAACCTCCACAAGTGACACAAGGCCCACGTAAATCTGGTAGGGTAAGACATGAGCCGAGAAATTAGGATTTCTCATTACGAGATAGTCGTGATGTGTTGCTTATGGATCAAAATGAGCCCACCACTTATCGGAGGCTATGTCTGGACCGGACTCGGATAAATGGCTAAGTGCCATGAACTCTGAGATGCAATCCATGTATGATAACCAAGTTTGCAACTTGGTTGATTTACCTGAAGGTGGTAAGACCATTGGATGTAAATGAGTTTTCAAGAAGAAAACTGACATGGATGACAAAGTGCATACTTTTAAAGCAAGACTTGTAGCAAAATGTTTCAGGCAGACTCAAGGTGTTGATTATGATGAAACTTTTTCGCCAGTAGTCATGCTTAAATCTATAAGAATTTTAATTGCCATTGCTGCATATTATGAATATGAGATATGACAAATGGATGTAAAAACAACATTTCTTAATGGAAAGCTGCTTGAGGACGTGTATATGACACAACCTGAAGGCTTTGTACATCCTGAGAATTCTAGGAAGGTATGCAAGCTTCAAAGATCCATTTATGGATTAAAGCAAGCTTCTCGGAGTTGAAATCTTCGTTTCGATGAAGCAATCAAGGATTTTGGTTTTATTAAGAACGAAGATGAGCCTTGTGTATACAAGAAGTCGGTGGGAGTGTAGTTATTTTTAAGTACTTGTATGTTGATGATATATTACTCATTGGAAATGACATCCCAACATTGCGAGAATGTCAAGTCTTGGTTAGGGAAATGTTTCTCAATGAAAGACTTAGGAGATGCGACCTATATCCTAGGGATAAGGATCTATAGGGATAGATCTAAGAGGCCAATCGGTCTAAGTTAGAAGTCTTTGGATCTATAGGGATAGATCTAAGAGGCCAATCGGTCTAAGTTAGAGTGCTTACATAGACAAGGTGCTGAATAGGTTCAGTTTGCAAGACTCTAAAAGAGGATTGTTGCCAACGTCTCATGGCATAAGTCTCAGCAAGATTCAATGTCCTAAGACAAATGATGAGCGAGACCGTATGAATAAGATTCCATATGCATCGGCTATTGGATCTATCATGTATGCCATGCTATGCACTCGACCTGATGTATCATATGCTTTGAGCACTACAAGCAAATATCAGTCAGATCCTGGTGAGAGTCACTGGATAGCAGTAAAGAACATTCTTAAATACTTAAGAAGGACTAAGGAAGTGTTTTTGGTCTATGGAGGTTTTGAAAATGATCTAGTTGTAAATGGTTACACAGATGCAAGTTTTCAAACTGATATAAATGATTTTAGATCGCAATCTGGATATGTGTTTACTTTGAATGAGGCAAAAAAGCTGGAAAAGTGCGAAGCAAGAAGAGATCGTGGCAGATTCTACATGAAAGTTTCGAGTATATTGCAGCGTCCGATGCAGAAAAGGAGGCAGTTTGGATCAAAAAGTTCATTTTTCAACTAGGTGTGGTTCCAAGTATTGCTAACCCTGTTTGTTTGTATTATGACAATAACGAGGCAATATCACAGGCCAAGGAACCTAGATCGCACCACAGATCCAAACATATACTCGGGCGTTTTCATCTCATCAGAGAAATTATTGAGAGGGGAGACGTGAGGATTTGCAGAGTACCTACTAAAGACAACGTTGCAGATCCATTGACAATAGCTCTTCCACAAGCAAAACATGATGGTCATGTTAGATCATTAGGCATTAGATGAATGTATGATTGGCCCTAGAGCAAGTGGGAGATGTTGGGGCATGTGCCCTAGGTCAATCCATTAACTGTCTTTATGAATACTTTTAGTTAATAAAATTGAAGATTTCATTTGCTTTTTATTATAATTAATTTGCATATTTACATTATAATAAGATCCATAGGTATTTACAGAAATATCCTAAATGTCCACAGTCAATCATTATACTGGGAACTATAATGAATAAAGACTAGTGTGAGTCTTGATTGATGATCATATGATGATTATACGTATAAGGATATGAATCAAGATCACGAGTACTTGTTAGGGAACAAAGTCTTGGGACCGACCGCTATATGAGAACATCATATGGATTAAGTCATAGTTGTTTCTCATGATATATATATTTTTCGGTCCTCGACTTGAGATTACCAGAGACTTCAACATTAGGAACACAGTGATTTGACACAATCAAACGTTGTCTTTAATCAGACGATTATAAAGGTTGTGATTGGTTACTGTGTGAGCAATATGATGAAGTTGTGTAATGGAGATAGAATTTGTTTCTCTCATATAAAGAGAGATATCCAATGGATCCTTCGATGTGTTAGACTATTAAAAGGCCTATTCTAAGTGAATTGATATTTATCAATGTCACTTGGATGTTTTCAGTCTACCTAGAGATCGAGACTAGTACGATTGAACATGTTGGATGACAATTCCATGCCTTATGTTTGATCAAAAGGATATCGTGTGACAAAAGGATGTTATACACACTATTGATTAGGTTGTATCGATTTGATATTCGTACAACTTGGGTAGTCATAATGTCTTGCTAGAGGCCGCTTATGACTTGTATACCAAGTATTCGAGGCAACACCCCCGCGAAAGTCGCGTCCGAAACATCCAAGTATTTTATTTTCCATAGAAATTCATAAATTTCTATTTATTTTATTGAAATATAATCTTTTTCTAAATTTTCCCAATTTTTTTCCAAATTTTTCTTTCCTTTTCTTATCTTTTTCCTTTTTTTAACGTTTGGTTTGGGTCGGACCCGACCCGGCCCTGGACTAGAACATGTCCAGGCTCGGCCCATGGCCCGAGCCTGGCCCGTTCTGTGCCCGTCCATGAGGGGAGGTGCACACGCGCTTCAGTCGATCGAACCAGTGAAAACCGGTTCGATCGGGAAAAATATTTTTTTTTCTTCTTGTTGTTGGGTTGGGGTTGCTCTCCACCCCTACCCCAGTGGAATCGATGACAGGGGAGACACCCCTGCCATCACCACCTCGACTCGGTTCGGCCTCCATGGCCGAACCCCCTCTCTTGGACACCATGGCCGACGCACCAAACCCACAACAAAAACAATGACTCACCTCCTTCCCGGCTTCTCCACCCTCTCTTCTCTTCTTCCTAACTCCTCCTTCTCCTTCTCCTCCTCTTCCTCTCTGTTTCTTCCTCTTCATTTGGCCCGTGTGAGTGTCGGGTGTGTGTGTGTGGGTGTGAGAAAGAGATGTAAGTGAGAGAAAAACGTGATGATAGAGTGTGGTGAAGTATAGATAAGGATAAGCTTGTTGACTTTGTATCCTTGACTCTAAAGTGTGACACAGCTGGGACACTCGCCTGTGTTTTCTGCCGTTTTGATGCCCGGTTTCGCATTCGAACCTCGATATACGCGTACCGGCTCGTCACTAGTCGCCCAATATCTATTCCATATTAGTTACATGGCCAATTTTTATTTAATTTGCGTGTTTTAATTTCCCTGACCTACTATTCGGTCATGTCTACTACCCGGTATCTGCGTCGACATGCATATCGAGGTGAATACAGTTCACACAATCTCGCACGTATTGTTATGCAACATACACACATTGATGTATTTCAATAAATCACGCCGCAAATAAGCAACCAACAAACCATAAGCTATCATACCTAAGTCACGTGTGTCCTAGCCTACCATGGCGTCTACATAGATCTAAGCTGGCGTCTACGTCTGTAATTTCGAGATAATTAACGACATTAATAAAATGGGCCGTTACAGTTCTTCCAAACTAAATAAAATTTCGTCCTAAAATTTAACTGTAACTAAAGTCTCATACCAGTGAATAGCTAAGGGTATCGTGTCCTCATCGTCGACTCAAGCTCCCAGGTGAGTCCCTCCGTCCTATAATGCAGCCAACGAACTAGAACCTTCGCGAGTTCCCTGTTTCGGAGGATCTGTACTCGACGGTCAACGATCTCTATCGATCTCTCCTCATAGGTCACGTAAGGCTGTATCTCCACCTGTCCCAACTCAATCGTCGATCTCGGCCCTGACCTAGCGAGTCTCAACATTGAAATGTGAAATGTCGGATGAACCCCAACTAACTCGGCAGGTAACTCCAACCGATATGCAACAGTGCCTACTCTTTGTGCAATCCGGTATGACCCAATGTATCTCGGCGCCAGTTTCCCCTTAATACCAAATCTCTGCTGCCCCTTCCAAGGGGAAACCTTCAGATAAACCATGTCGTCCTCTTCATAGCTCAGACCCTCGTGATACTTATCCGCATATTTCTTCTGTCTGTCATGTGCCGCCCAAAGTCTCTGTCGAATCTGCCTAATCTTCTCTGTGTGATCAACAACTATCTCTAGCCCAATCGCCGCTGTATCCTCAGGCGCTGCCCAACACACGGGTGATCTGCATGGCCTGCCATACAGCGGCTCAAACGGAGGCATCCCGATACTCGCCTGATAGCTGTTATTGTAAGTAAACTCACACAGCAGTAAATAATCCTCCCACGAACCTCCAAACTGCAAATACAAGCCCTAAGCATATCCTCTAGAATCTGTATCTGTCTCTCAGACTGTCCGTCTATTTGAGGATGGTAAGTTGTACTAAATTGCAACCTGGTGCCAAACTGTTCCTGCACCGTCTCCCAGAATTTCGAAGTCAACCTAGGTTCTCGGTCAGATACAATAGAGACTGGCACCCCATGCAATTTAATGATCTCACTCTCGAAGATAATGCTCAGTTGCGGGATTGAATATCTCATAGAAATAGGAATAAAATGAGCCGATTTCATTAGTCTGGCAATAACAACCCAAACCGCATCGTGTCTCATCGTAGTCTGCGGTAACCCACTGACAAAATCCATAGTGACGTGCTCCCATTTCCACTGTGGGATTGGTAGTGGCTGAAGTAAACCGCCTGGTCTCCTGTGCTCAGCCTTAACTTGCTGATAGATATGACAACTCCTGACGTACTCGCCAACGTCAGCCTTCATCCCTGGCCACCAGAACAATCGCCTCAAATCATGATACATCTTGGTCCAACTAGGATGTACTGTGTAGCGAGACCTGTGTGCGTCCTCCAAAATTTCGTCCCGTATCTCCGGAACTGCATGTATCCACAACCTCCCTCGGTATCTCAAACACTGATCTGTCGACTCTGCCCAATCCGTACACTCCGGATCCCGAGCCATACCACTGAACCGCTCATAGAGCCCATTAGTCCTCTGACACTCGGCAACTCGCTCAATAGATACAGTCGGAACTCTCATCTGACAATAAATATGTGGCTCGATCGTAGTAAAAACCTCGATCATGCACATAATTGACGCCACCCTGTAATAAGCCATGCTCATTTGTCATATGTCGCACTACCGTCTGACTGTCAATACCGCTTCTGCTCAATGCATTAGCTACAACGTTCGCTTTCCCTGGGTGATACTCAATAGTGAAGTCGTAGTCCTTAAGTAACTCAAGCCATCTCCTCCGACGCATGTTCAGATCTCTTTGAGTGAAAATGTATCTCAGACTCTGATGATCAGTGTAGAGTACGAACCGCTCTCCGTAGAGATAATGCCTCCAGGCTTTCAGTGCAAAACGACTGTCGCAAGCTTCAAGTCATGCACTGGATAGTTAACCTCGTGGGGTCTCAATCGTCGGGACAAGTAAGCTACTGGTCTACCCTCCTGCATCAAAGCTCATCCAAGTCCAATGTCCGATGCATCCGTATACACTGACAAGCTCTTGCCCGGCTCTGACAATGTCAACACTGGTGCAGAAGTCAATCTCATATTCAACTCCCAGAAAGCTTGCTCGCACTCCTCTGACCAATCAAATCTAACATCCTTCTTGGTCAGTCTAGTCATCGGTGCTGCAATTGAGGAAAAGTCCTGTACGAATCGGCGGTAGTACCCTACTAGTCCCAAGAAACTCCGAATGTCAGAAGCAGACTCAAGCATCCTCCAATCAATGATCGCCCGAATCTTTTCTGAATCCACTGAGATACCCTGTTCGCTAATGACATGTCCCAGAAATCTCACTGCACTCAGCCAGAAATCACACTTGCTAAATTTCGCGTACATTCTATCCTCTCTCAGTGTCGTCAAAACAGCTCTGAGATGACTCGCATGCTCCACACGAGTCCTGCTGTAAATCAAGATGTCATCAATAAAGACGATGACATATCTGTCCAAGTATGGTCTCAAGACCCTGTGCATCAAGTCCATGAAGATCGCCGGGGCATTAGTCAGCCCAAAAGGCATGACCGTAAACTCAAACAACCCATATCTTGTACTGAAAGCGGTCTTCTTGATGTCCTCTTCTCAAATCCTCAACTGATGATAGCCTGAACGCATATCAATCTTCGAGAAGAACTTGACGCTAGTCAAACGATCGAAAAGATCGTCGATCCTGGGGAGTGGGTAACAATTTTTAATTGTCACATGATTCAACTTCCTGTAGTCTATGCACGTCCTCATTGAACCATCCTTCTTCTTCACAAATAACACTGGAGCTCCCCAAGGTGACATGCTAGGGTGAATGAAACCCTTCTCCAGTAAGTCATCCAACTGCCTCTTGACCTCCTCGTGCTCTGACGGTGACATCATGTAAGGTCTGCTAGCGATCGGCCGAGTCCCGAGTATCAGCTCAATGATGAACTCAGTCACTTGTGGCGGTGGCAATCCCGGTAAATCATCTGTAAATACGTTGACAAAGTCTCGGACTACTGGAACATCTTCAATCCTAACTTCAGTCCTAACCTCTGGCTCGACTATCACTGCAAATGCCTCCATCTCTTGAGTCGTAGCTAGTTGGCCTCTAGTAATGGGTAGTGCGGTAGCGACTCCGGTAAACTTGAACTCTGGAATCCCCGAAACTCGAAACGTAACGGTCTTCTGGAAGCAATCCAGCTGTGCATGATATGCCGCCAACCAGTCCATCCCTAAAAGTGCATCAAACTCGAGGTACTCTATGACTTGTAAGTCTATCGGCAACTGATGCCCCTCTACCTCTATCGTGCAGTCTTGACATATTCGATGAGGGTATATCTATCCCCAGCGGCCGTACTGAGGACAAGGTGTGTGTCTAGCGTCTGTGATGCTAACCTTAACTCTCCTACCATGCGTCCAACAATAAATGATAATGTACTACCAGAATTTATCATAACATGCATCGATCTACCCATAATAGATAACGTACCCTCGACAAGCTGTCTGGTCGCATCTCGATCTGGCTGCGCGACTGCATGTGCTCTCTCCCTAGCTTGACCCTGCTGTGCTCCTGGTAATGTCGATGTTGTCATGCAGTCAGCTTTTAGGTGCCCTTTCTGACCACAACGATGACATCGACGTTTCTCCTGCTCGTCTCGAATCTCGACCCTGACCCTGGTCTCTCTGACCCCTGTCACGGCCTCCCTGATCCCTATCCTGACGGTACTACTGTGGTTGATGTCGCTGCTGCTCTGTGGGTGCAGGTGCTAAGGCGTGCGTCTGCTTGCGCCTATCCGTCTTGGGCCCGGGTGTATCGTGCTCAACCCTACGATCCCTATCTCGTTGATCATCTCGGTGACTCTTGTCAGGCTGATCTCATTGTCTTTTCAATCTCCGATCCGACCGAGAACCCTGACCCGCCTATACCGCAGTACCTGTCGTACGCCTACCCTCTCTCTCCAAGAGCAGTGTCTCATAAGATAATGCTCGATCGTACACCTCCTGAAGAGTAGTAGCACCTGTCGAGACTATCGCGTCAGCAATCCGTTCATCAACACCACGTACGAAATAGTAAATCTGAAGCATCTCTGTGACCTTAACATCAATCGAGAATAGTAATAGGTATCGGTACCGCTTCATGTACTGCATTAATGAGCAGTTACCCTGTCGTAAGACCAGAAAATCCTCCATCAACCTCAGCCTAACCTGCGTGGGAATGAACTCGTCGTAGAACAACTTTCGAAACTCCGCTCATGTCGCTGGCTCCGGGTGGATATCCAGATAAGTCATCCACCAAACCGCTGCATGACCTCTCAGACACGCTCCGGATAAACGTGCCTGAATGATGTCGTCGTTCCGCATCAGCTTATGGAAACGCTGATGCGAAACTATCCACTTCCCTGCTGCCTCAGGGTCTCCACCTCCGTAGAAGTATCTCGGCTGAAATTTCATAAACTCTCTTACAAGCTTCGCCTCGGGGTCAAGACGAATGCAAAAGTACCAGGAACTGTAGTAGCTGTCGGCTGCTCGGTAGTCATAGGTAGGGATGTAAGAGTCGAAGTCTCTAATGGTATCACAATAGCTGGCGAGACTCCCTCAGCTCGTGTCTCTGCAAGTAGTGTATCAATAGGCATATGTGGTTTAGTCGGGGGGACGGCTATCTGTACCGTAGGTGCGACCAGAACTGTGGGAGCTAGTGCTGCTGCTGTTGCGTGTCGCGGCCTGAGCCCTAAGTAACTAGAGGATCTCTGTCAACTGGGCATTGTGGGCGGCAAGTCGATCCTCTATGCTCTGAATCGATACGGTAGTAGTAATGGTCTCCCTAGTATGATCACTAGTTTGTCCTATCTCAGGGTGTGTCGAGGGGTGCCCGTCCATCGTGATCTGTATCGAAAAGCGTGCGTCAGGTCAGCCTCGGTATATATACGTGTTAGTATATCATTTACAATAAAACATAACACTTGTATAAACCCTAAGTCTACCCGCCTCACCATCACTTTCCAACTAGAGTTCTAAGGCAAGTATATCGGGTTTCCACATCTAATAAATTTTTTTTAAGTCTTATGCTCTTTCAGTTAATTTCCCGAGGTTCCTATAACTCTCGCTCTGATACCACCTGTGGCGGCCCCAATCTCGAGGTCGCCACGTGGAGTGTCGCGGCCCCGCAGTCTTGTCAGATCCTTGACCCACTGGGTCCCATGCGTTACTAACGTCCTTTGCTACATTATGACTACTCGATATGCGTGTTAACTCATTTCGTTAATCGGTTTAGTTAGACAGTTGAACCACTTTTAGCATTAAAACAGCGAAAGTCTTAAATTTAAAACAAGTAAAACAATTAAATTTATCATCATATAAAACATCATTTATAAGAGCAACATCTATTGTGGAAAACCCGAGAAAGTACTCTGTACATATGCGACAATACTAAGCAGTAATATATACAAGTACAGTATTTATCCAGTCTCCCAATACCCAAAAGTAAAGCAAAATATCAAATAGCACGTACTAGTGGGTCATCGACCGCGGGCAATCAGATGAAGTCGCCAAGAATCCCCTTGCCCCTACTAGTACCGAGATATGTACTCAACCATCACAAAAAGCCAGATGGAGAGTACAGTTAGTAAGATTACAAACGAAGTACACCGAGCATTTATAAGAAAATAAATAAATACCAATAATCATGTCAAAAAATCATGCGGAAACTAAACATGCAACTGTGCTAAGATCATCACATTAATAAATAACATGAGAAAAACAAAGTGTGTACTCGTCCCGGTCAGACTAAACTGTACTTCGGACCCCCAGGATCCCTCCGGTGGGTGCCCCCACTTCCTTTCACCTGGTTCCTCGCGGTGCGTGTCCGACACGTGCACCCTTAATGCAACTCGGGTTGCAATTCACCGAGTGCCTGATCACACGTGCACAGCCTAGTGTGCCATAAGTACACTACGAATATCAAGTGGGAGTAACTCGACCACCAACCCAAATGTATCATGGAATAGAGTACAATAACAAGGAATATGAAATCAACGATAGAAAAGTAAACCCTTGGTAACTTTCAGATGGATTCTTACGTACCTCAGAACGCACTCTCATACCCCGTAATCAATCACCGAGTCCAAGCCCACTAGGTCCTTGGTCGCCGATTGATCACCCGGGTCCACCTTTGTCCATTTATCAATAATTTCAATTTAGTATGACAATTTATGACCAATTTCTAAAATTTTAGGCCAAATTGTCCATTTCGCGCTATTTGAGGCAAAAACCCCGCGAAAGTCGCGTCCGGAATATCCAAATATTTTATTTTCCATAGAAATTCATAATTTTCTATTTATTTTATTGAAATATATATATATATATATATATATATATTTTTTGGAATTTTTCCAATTTTTTTCCAAATTTTTCTTTCATTTTCTTCTCTTTTTCCTTTTTTTTTAACGTTTGGTTTGGGTCGGGTCGACTCAAATGGGTTGGACCCGACCAGTCCCTGGACCAGAACAGGTCCAGGCTCGGCCCATGGCCCGAGCCTAGCCCGTTCTGGGCCCGACCCATGCGTGCGCGTGTGCACCTTCTTCGGCCGATCGAACCAGTGAAAAGTGGTTCGATCGGGAAAAATATTTTTTTGTCTTCCTGTTGTTGGGTTGGGGTTGCTCTCCACCCCAACCCCAGTGGAATCGATGGCAGGGGAGACACCCCTGCTATCACCACCTCGACCCGGTTCGGCCTCTATGGCCGAACCCCCTCTTTCGGCCACTATGGCCGACGCACCAAACCCACAACAAAAGCAACGACTCACCTCCTTCTTGGCTTCTCCACCCTCTCTTCTCTCCTTCCCGGCTCCTTCTTCTTCTCCTCCTCCTCTTTGTTTCTTCCTCTTCCTCTCGCCAGTGTGAGTGTCGGGTGTGTGTGTGTGGGTATGAGAGAGAGATGTAAGTGAGAGAAAAACGTGATGATGGAGTGTGGTGAAGTATATATAAGGATAAGCTTGTTGACTTTGTGCCCTTGACTCCAAAGTGTGACACAGCTGGGACACTCGCCTATGTTTTCGGGCGTTTCGACGCCCAGTTTCGCTTCCGAACCGTGATATACGCGTACCGCCGCGTCACTAGTCGCCCAATATCTATTCTATATTAGTTACATGGCCAATTTTTATTTAATTTGTGTGTTTTAATTTCCCTGACCTACTATTCGGTCATGTCAACTACCCGGTATCCACGTCGACGCGCATATCGTGGCGAATACAGTTCACACAATCTCGCACGTATTGTTATGCAACATACACACATGCGATGTATTTCAATAAATGTCACCGTAAATAAGCAACCAACACACCATAAGCTATCATACCTAAGTCCCTGTGTGTCCTAGCCTACCGTGGCGTCCACATAGATCTGAGCTGGCGTCCACGTCTGTAATTTCGAGATAATTAACGACATTAATAAAATGGGCCGTTACAAAACCTTTGTATCTCTGTGACTTGTCGTTAGTCACCACCGAGCTTACAAGTTGTCATGCCAAACTGGTCACCATGAAGATGCAAACTAGCGTTTCCCTTTGACTCTTCAATCTCTTTCTGCTTTCTTTCTTTATTAATTTGCATGATTACTTTGTTATTTTTTTTGGGTTTGTATGAATACTTTTCTTTTTGTAAAGTTTTGGGGAAGAATGTTAAATTTCAAAGTTTTGTTTCAATCTTCTTTCAAAAAATTAAAACTCAGTAGCTCTTTCAAGTTTATTTCTTCATTTCATTATTGTTGAGGAAGATAATGGTATTTTGAAGAAAAACCGCGAAACCAAACCAACCAAATCGGGCAAACCGCAATCGATTTGGTCGCGGTTTTAAAGTTTTGCGGTCTGGTGGTGGTTTGGTGGCAGTTTGAGGATTTCCACCACCCGCGGTTTGCCCACCCCTACCAATGACGATTTAAAATTTTCTAGATTAGGATGAGTAAGTGATCATCATATGGATTATGCAATCTTTTAAGAGATATACTTCGAGTATTATCTTCTTTAAGTATTATGGACTTCAGATACAACTGTGTTTTACCTATGTGTTTTTTTGATTTTTTTAATGATTTTCTTTAGTTATTCCAAAATCTCGATTTTCTTTATTTGGATATGTAAAATATATCTTTTGGTCCCTAAACTTTCACACTTTTATGCTTTTGGTATATGAACTTTTATCATTGTACATTTAGTCCTGAACTTTCAAAAGAGTCATGATCCTTCTATTATTTACACTGTTAACTCTACCGACGTGGCTAACAGAACTGGCCAACTGACCAATTTTTTGTTGAACCGCCTATTCAAAGTTAAACTGGATCGAATTTTTAAAAAACTAAAATTTCCCATAACCCTAATCGATCGGCCAATCCTGCCCTAGATTCTCTTCCTATTTCGTGTACTTCATCCCCTTTATTCAACTTTCCCTCTGTTATGCAAACCTTCACCCCCTCACTTTGTCGATTAACTCCTCTTTCCATCCGTTTCGCTCTCTTACGATGATGTGTTTTCAGTAACTTTGTCTGTCGCGGTTCACTGATTCTCTCTTTGTATTTTAGCTTATGAATTTGATCAACAATTGATGAGAGTTCTTTTCATGGATTTATGAGCCAAACTCATATTTCTTTGTCTTTGAAATTTAAAATGTGTTCTCATATTTTGCATTGTGTAAATTAAGAATCTCATTTCCTTTAAGTTACTGATTCAAAGAAGTATTAATAGTATTATGCTTCGATTTGACGCGATTCATTGTTTGGTCATATCGTAGTCTCCACACCTTGAAAATCGGATCAAAATCAAAATTCATCCGTTCTAAGAACACACCAATCCACCAATAATTAATTAACCTTCAAAAACACAAACACTAATCACTAGCTTAATATAACAAGTCGTTACAGTCTCCTCAATTTAAAGCAATTTTGTCCTCAAAATTAAAGTACATGTAAAATTACCTATAGTTTTGAAGAGAAATGGAAACCGCTACTTCATATAGGATTCCTGCTCCCATGTTAGTTCCTTATCTCCGTGAAATTGCCATTTCACCTTAACCAAAAGAATCTCTTTGGTTCTCAGCCTTTGAATCTTACAATCAAATATCTGAGTCAGTTACTCGATGTAAGATAAATCTTCTCGAAAATCAAATTTAGTCCAATTAATCTTTAGAGTGAATTGAGTCTCCATTTTGCGAAGCATAGACACATGGAAGACATTATGAACTCCGGCTAGCTGAGAAGGTAACTCTAACTTGTAAGCAATAGGACCAATCCTTTCCGTACTCTGAACAACCCAATGTACGTTGGAGCTAGCTTACCTTGCAATCCAAACCTATACAATCCTTTCATAGGCGAGACATTCAACATAATAAGATTGTCCTTTGAAAACTCCAACAACTTATGATGTTTATTGTTGTATTCCTTCTCTTAGTTGTGCTGTAGTCAAACGCTTGCGAATCTGCTAAATTCTCTTTCTGTGTAGTTCTGAATTACTCACATAAAGAAATATATTTATCCTAGTTACCACCAAACTCCAAGACACAAGCTCAAAGCATATCCTCTAGCACCAAAATCAACCGCTCAGGCTGCTCATCAGTCTGTAGATGGTATACCGTACTGAGGTTAAAAATAGTTCCCAGCTGTCTCTACAATTCACTCCATAGTCTGGATGTGAATCTTGGATCTCTATCCGAAATAATTGACACTAGAACTCCATGAAATCTCAACACCCTACGTACGTACACCTCACATAATTGGTCAAGATGATCTTGCATAGAAACTGACACAAAATGTGTAGACTTCATCAACCTGTTAACTACAACCCATATAACATCGTGCTTACGCTGACTCCAAGGTAGACCGAAAATAAAATCCATCGATATATGTTCCCATTTCCACTCAGGAATAGGCAGTGAATGCAATAACCCTCCAGGTTTCCTATGTTCAACCTTAACTTGCTAACATATCTCACATCTCTTTACGAACTTAACGATATCAGTCTTCATACCAAGCTACTAATAAACACGCCTCATATCGCGATACATCTTAGTGTTACCTAGATAGATAGAGTAAACGGACTAATCAGGATGATCTATACTAGCCACTAACCTATGCTGCTGTATAATCCTGATCAGCTTTTTGACAACAACCCACTGAATCATCTCCGATTCAGTCCGAGTATAAGCTTAGAAGAATAGATTATTAGCTCTGAAATTAGCTTTCTCAGTTGATGATGTGTTAGCTAAACTTACACAAATCATCATTATAGATACTTCATCAAGAAGTCTAAACTGAGAAGCTCTGACAGTAGCTATATTTTCTATGCCTGTTCTTCTCCTACTCAAAGCATTTATAACCCTATTTACCTTGCCTGGGTGATATTCCAGAGTGAAGTCATAGTTCTTGAGAAACTCAAACCATCTACACTTCTTCATATATCTTTTCATTTATCTGAATTGTAATTGTATACTGACAGTCTATTAATACTCTTCTGTGTAGTTTTAAATTACTCAGGCTTCAACTTGTTTGTATCTTTACATCTCATCCCACACCAATTGACGACGAAGTTAAGTATACAAACTTTTAAAGGAAACACCTCGACATTTACATAGCTTGATAATATCAATACCAGAGAACTCATACAGTAACCTATTTATTCCAGTAACTATCACCATCCAAGTTACAAGCTCGGAAATTATATTATCTGGAAATAAGATTAAGCTGCAAATATATTGTGTTAAGATTGAGAAAGGTCCCTCCTAATTATCACACATTTCTTCCTCACTGGGAAGCAAACTTTCAGTTCATCACCGAAATAGTAATCCAGGTTCTCCATAACTCTCAACTCTTTTTACACACTTATATCTCGCTTACTTTTCCACAATAATTAAACCACAATACTGGCAAGAAATTTACAGACTCTATTAATCCTACAATTACAACATCAACAACCTTCAATTATCATAACAACTTAGGTTAATCTATCATAAATCTCTGAGCATGAAATTTCATCCATATAGGGAAATAATAATACAACCCTCCAAGTCAATAAGACTTAGCTTCCACTTGCTGATATATCTCATATTTCTTTATAAAATTGACATTGTCAATTTTCATTCCAGGTCACCAATAACTCATTCTTATCACAATGATTTTAGATTTTGCCTGAATGAATATTTTTAAAAAAATCTATGAGATTCTCACAACATTCTTGCCACACTTTTTCATTCAAGTTTAAGAACTTTTTTTACATGCTCAATATTCGGATTTGAGGTTATCCATATAAAATACCAATATCTAGTAGTCAAGCTTTGACCTACGAGATAATTTTAATCAATTTCTTCATAATTCATCACTCAATTAATCATCATTAGCTCAGCTCCCATCGAGCTCCAAAGAACAGACTTGTAGTTACAATCCATACAACTTAGCTAATGATGTGCCTGCGTAGGACTTCAATTGTTCATCACTGCATATCTCATTCAAGAGATATTATTGTGCAGCTTTTATTCAAATTAAATCCTCTGTCTTTTTCCTATTCAAGGCATTGTCAACACAATCACCTTTACCGAGTGATGTTTCATAGTGAATTCCTAAACATTTAAGAAATCCAATGTGTCAATCTCACCTTCCATTTCTATCACTCGATAATTCCACTTTTCAAACTTCTACAGTTTGAAAATCACTGCTTATACCAATTCACTGGTCTTTATACCTCCATGTTGTCTTTTAATGATTCTTCTAAGATTCTCATTAATCTCTAAGAATGATTAAAAGATTCTTAACAAATCTTTCCTCTTATTTACAAGTGATGCCTTCCATATTTGGTACAATTACTAAATAATTATCTTGAGATTATCAATCTCCTATAGTTATCTTCACAAGTCTTGAACTATGTATAGAAATATAAGCTACAATTTTGCTTTATTGTGTCACCACACATTCTTACCTAAATAAGAAGTCTTAGAATGAACCTTTAACTTCTTCCATAATTTAGGTATTATCAAGCAAACATTATAATCAAACTATACTTCAACTTTCTTCCAAGGCATCCTTGTATCTAATTTCACTTTACATCAATCTCATACTTGAGTTAAATGAATAAATTACATAACTATATCAAAGATCCCTAGATCAATCATTTGTAATATTCAATTATTCAAGTTTACTTTTCTTTTACCTTTACATTGAATATATGACACCATATTGTCTCAGTCCCAGTCAAATCCCTTGATTTGCTGTTAATATTCAATACTCATATAATTAATTTACCTTTGAAACTTAGTATTGACACTTGCAAAATTTGGTATGAACCAATTTACCGTCACAATTTATAATTCTCTATGGTAATGCTCATGCATCTTCTAAGTCTTCAAAGATTCCAAATTATTATTGATAACATAATAACAAATATATTAAAATATGGTTTCAAAATTCAACACCTTTCATTCATGATATAGCATGAGTTCTAGTAAGTTCTAATGGTTTCCACCATTTACTTATAGTGATCCAGCAATCGCCTGAAATCATCTTTAAATATATCTTTAATTCTGCTTATACTACTGTGATAAGTAGATCTCAACTAACCTTTGAGAACAACTGATTTCACCTTATTGTTAGAATGAGTTGTCAATCTTGAGCAATGAATATCCATTCCCACTACTGTACATTATTCTTTGGATTCCTCACATCCTCAGATTTACTGACCACTCATTCTTCCCAATTTAGACTATACCAGTCTAAAACATCAGACTATGATATCTTACCAACTCACTGCTATGTTTTAGTTTAAACTGTCTTCAAACTTTACCAGTTTAATACTCTCAATTTCACCTTTCATTACCCGACAATTTGTTTGTCATTCCAATATGGATTCATACCATATCTAGAATTACTACTTCATAACAACTTATGAAGTATAAATACATAAGTGGTTTCCTAACCTTAAATAGACTTTTATCAATAACCACTTATTTATTTACTGAATAACCTTCATTATTTCTCAACTAGTCTCAATCCTAGTATTAAATCATATCTCAAAGTGACTTACCATTTTTGAGTTTCATCCAAAGTCATTCAATATTTCATTTTTTCATAAATTCCATTATTCTAATATACGTCTTAAGGTTTAGATCCAATAGGTACTTCTTCACTGACTATTATTTGTCTAATAATATCAAGCAAGAACAATGACCTTTAAGAACAATTAATAGGAGAAGAGTTTAATTTCATCTTTATAAGTTTTACTTATGTCTTTTTTTTTCAAACTCCTCGAGGTTAAGATTCTCTTGAACTCTTACCTCAATGCTTTCTCATATCTTGAGAAATTGTTGGACTTCAACTATCTTATCATCATTCAGGAAAGACATAACTCTTATATCTATCGCGTAGATATAATAAAACATAACAAATAACATATCTCAGTCTTTTATCTTTTGTTTACCCCCAAAATCAGGATAAAAACTATTTATCACGCCCTAAGCTTATTCATAACTCGAGACAACTCTCAAAGTTAATAAACTTAGGTTCCGGTACGAAGGAATCTGCTATCACTTACTTCGAAAACAATTCGAAAGTGAAAACAAGGTTAGAGCCTTGTCCATGATACCATATTGTATCAGATATACCACTTAATGCGAAAGTAATAATCCTTAGGCTCTGATACCAAACTGTAGTATCCCCTATATCGATTAGGGCGATACTTAGCCTGAAACCATAATTAAGCCATGATAACCCAGCCAGACTTAACTAGAGCCAGCAACCTCTCCGTCAATATTTGATAAACTTAACTTGTATATCAATATCGAATAAACAACACAAAGTATCATGCAAACATATGCACACGTTAATCAATGTACGCTGGACTTAACCACATGCCTAACTCGGGTTAATTAAGAATTGGAGTAACACTAATCACCAGCTTAAGGTAACAGGTCGTTACAATATGCGTGTGAGAGAGATGCCCGAGAGAGTGACAGAGTGGGAAAGAGACATTCGTGCAAGACCGAGAGTGAGTGAGGGGCCAAATGGTTAATGGAGAGCGAATCAACCAAAATGAGGAAGGAGGTGAGGGTTCGTAGAACAAAGGGAGAGTCGAAATGAAGGGGTGAGGGCGCACAGGGTTGGGATTTTAGGAAGTATTGGTTTTTCTTTTATATTTTGATCGATTCACTGCTGAACTGTGGGTTCGACAAAAATCGGCCAACTGGCCTGTTCAGTTAGCCATGTCAGTAAACTTAGCGGTCTACATAACAAAAGAATTAAATGTGCACTCTTTTGAAAGTTTAAGGATCAAATGTGCAACAATAAATATTTAGGGACTAAAAGCATAAAAGTATGGAAGTTCAGGGACCAGAAAATAGGTTTTGCCTTTGAATGTCGATATGCTCTCTCTTATAATATCGATAATCAGTTAATTCTAACTATTATTTTAAGTTAATTAGGACTATTATTATGTAATAATGATTTTATTAAATTAGCTATTATTTAGGCTATATACATTGTGATTGAGTTTACAAATATTGGGTATCATGATGATGAAGTAATAAAATTAAGGGAAGTCGAAGCTCCTAACACGAATCAATTTAAATTAATATTGTTGAGTTGAGTTTATATTAAGTTCCTAAGATAAACCATTTTTTTTACGAAAACAACGATTTTCATTAACTTGCTCTGTAAGTTCCCTAACGAAAGCCAAGTCGATTGAGTTCAGAGAGGTATTGAGCAGGGTTCAGCAGATGGTCCTAAAGTCATGTTTGAACTCGACGCACGGGCAGTGACACATGGATGTAGGAATCGAGGTGTGGATGACTCCGAGTTAGGCTAGATACTAAAAGAGTGTTATACCGTCTTGGAGTTGTTTAAGGATTGGAGTTATGGACATAATTGGCGATAATCGAGTGAAATTTCTCATAGATTAACAAGACTCTCGCGTAGTCAAATGGAACCTATTGTCTGGGATATTGCTCATATGGAGATTAGATCATAGTTAATTCATGTAATAGTGAGCAGTATAAATGAAAATCATCATTTTGTCAAAAAAGTACATCACTTTAACAATGCTTGAATATCTATAGGAGCAACATCCCATTCTATTGAGCAACATCCCGTTCGCTTGTCGACGGACATGATGAATTGTCCAATTATTCTGATACTCTAAGATAATCTCACAATCTCTTAAAATCTGGCCAAGCTCCTAAGATGAACCACTTTGAATATTGTTGAATTGAGTTTATGCTAAACTCCTAAGATGGACCACTTTAAATATTGTTGAGGTGAGTTTATATTAAGTTTTTTTAAGTGTGTTAAAGTAATTTTTTATGAACGTATGTTTTAATTATGTGAATTGTGAGTCATTAATTGTTTTTTATTTATTTATAGGGTTTTAGAGGTGATTGAAGCAACTAAATATAGTTTTCAGAAAAAATTGAATCTATTTTTTATCGAAAAAACTAAATCTCTTAAAACACTGACTAAGTACGAATATAGGAAAAAAATATCATTTAAGTTATATATTCATTTTTTATAGAGAAATTAGATGATGATGTCCTTGCCTCGAGTTTATGGAGATTACACAAGTTTTGTTTTTTTTTTATTTTTTTCTTCATCTGATTTACTCTTATATAGTATATTAATATACGATTTTATGCCGTGCGCGAAGTGTTGTATGTCGATTAGTTTTTATAAATCAAGATAAAATAAAATTTATGTGCTTATATATACAGTATGGGCCATAGCCCACCCCAATTAATTTGAGACTGAGGCTATGTTGTTGTTGTTGTTATATATAGTATGGGCCGGGCTACGTTATATGTAGTAGTCAATGGCTTAATTTATACAATCAGTATGTACGCTTTTTTAAAACAAAAAAGTACCTTTTTAATAAGAAAATAGATATTCACATAATTGATGCATGAATCGACAGAGTACAATGTTGGTTAAGTCCAAAAAAAAAAAAAATACAAGGTTGGATATACGAAAGGAAAATGATTTCTAATATGGGCAAACTGCATAATATATCCTAACGTTTTAAATTTTGTACAAATTTATCCTAAAGTTTCAGTTTTTATAAATACATCCTAACGTTTTAAGTTTCTTACAAATTTATCTTAATGTTTCAATTTTTACAAATACATCCTAATGTTTTAATTTTTTACAAATTTATCCTAAAATCTTTCCATTTCCAAGTTTCCAACTTTACAAATTGTAGCCCATAACATGATAAATTGGGAGAAACTTTTTTATTTGCAACAAGATTAAAAGTAGTATCAAATCAACACAAATTTATTTATAAGATACAAATTACATAATTTTAAAACGTTAAGATATATTTGTAAAAACGGAAACGTTAGGATGAATTTATAGAAAACCTTAAAATTTTATATATATTATGTTATTTACCTTTCTAACAATATTTTAGGGATACATACATTTGGTACATAGCTGTTGTGGACAATATATGAGTGGGTGCCATAATAAAAAACCTTTACCAAATTTGCCCTCATCTCCCTCGCTCACACCCACTGTTCCCATCGCCACCGTTCAGCCGCCAACGCTCTCAATGCCCCATTGCCGCTACTCTCACCACCACCCTTCTCTTCCGTTGCTGACATCCCTTCCTCCACTGCCGTTGTCATCATGCCTCTCTTCTTCCCTCCCTCCCCATCCAAACCCTACAAATTGTATCAATCATATCCTAACTTTTGAAATTTATCAATTATATTGTAACAACCCAAAATTTACTAATAGTAAATTAGTCCCAAATTACACGGTCCAACACTCGGCACGATAACTGAGAAATATATTATTATTGATGTGATGGATCCCAGTGTAAATGTGTGTACGCTATACCCGAACGTTGATTTAGTTTATTTATTCACCAATTTGGCGCACGAGTAAGAACGCGCCTCGAAATGCATGCGAGCATGGGAACCGGGTAGAGAGTGACATGATGAGTATTAATTTATTGGAATGGGATCAATGAATATATATACTAGTTTTCATAGTGTGCTCCGCACTGCAGTGCACGTGCTTCGCACGTGTTCAAAGAAGTATTGAAAATAATTTGAATGAATAAAACTAACAAAACAAATAAAATCAATCAATCAGTTTGAAATAGATTAAACAAACTCTATATTATAAAATCTAAGATGAATATAATTCATAAATGTAAATATATAATGCTAAATAAATTTGAAAGATGACAACGAAAATATCAAATGCCTGTTTTTTAAAATTAGAAGTATTTACTTAAAATAAAAAAAATAAAAAATCAATTTTTCTTCTCGTTAGAATATTGTATTTTATAGACTATTCAAAACGATGTTGACTTTACTTCCTCTTTTTCATCGCTGCAAAAGAAATACTTAATATCAATTTTTTATTAATATTATTACAAACTAACTAATGATATGCAAGTTCAAATAACATACTCAATATAGCAGTATCTTCTTGGACGCTTATTCATTTCCGAATCTTTATCGTTAGTTTTATTTCTCTTTATGATGACTTCCTTGTTGTTGTTGTCAACTTTGTATTTTTGAGTTGAAATGTCATTTGATGACTTCTCCTATTATTCTCAAGAATAAAAGATATGTAAAAGTATTAGTACATTGCAAGCATAATTATAAGTTATCCTAAAACAATAGAAATACCTCGTTATGACGATTATCATTTGCAAACTCTTCATCACATATTTCTGCAACTGTGAGATTTTTTGTCATTTAGTTAAATTGTAATCAGTAAGTTTTATTTTAAAGGTAAAACTTCTTCCTATAATCTTTGAAAGTTCCATTGGTATCGCATTTTTGTATGTCTAGTAATTCATGCATAAATAAACTAGAAAAATAGCATAAAATGAATAAAATATACTAGTGATATGTTATATACAGTGCGTGCATGTGCATTATAGTTTTGTATTTTGAATTAAAAAGACATATCGAAGATGCTTTTTTCAATATTTCTTCTCCGCGGAATTACCCACAATGTTCTTCACTATGTTTTTGAATAAAATGAAAGTTGTGGATCTCGAATCGTCTTGGGTATGCACTTGCAATTTAAACCTATAAAATAAATTCATTTGTCATAAATTAGAGTTTTAGCAAAATATGTTATTTTACGATAGTAGAGAGTTTTCTTAACAAGAAGTCGATACACAATATTTACCAAAAAAAAATGATATACAATCAATACACGGATAAGCATTAAAATGGATGATAAAGAGGTGTATATATAGATAATTACAAAGTTTTGACGTACACATGTATATATAGTCTATGTTGTTTATACCTTGATTTTAGTGTTGTAACACATCCTTGACCATTACGACAATAGTATTTTGAATTTCGTGGTGCTAACTTCATATAATGTGATTGGCAAGTATCATAATGCCAAGAAACACTCGAACTATTCGATGTAATCTTCACCTTGCAAAGAATGTATAAAATCCACATGAAAAATGAATTTATAATTAGTTTAATACAACTAGAAGATCATAATATGAATTTAACATAAATTTTAATGTCTTACTTTATCTTTCGATCTTTGGCGTTTGATTTCCTCTATTGTCATGAATTCCACCTTGATATCATATGTTTAAATTTTTCATTTTCCTCTTGTATCAATTGAACTTTCATTCTCCTATAAAGTGGCTTCATGCGTGCAATATGAATAAATTAGGAAATGAGTTTATTATGTAATATAATTTATTAATTATTAGACAATACTTATGATAAAAAAATGGTGTATACTCTTCTATGAATGATGCAACTTCTAGGATATCTTGACTTGTGTAAATCTTTGTAGCATTCATTGAGAAAAGTGTCAATTCACCTAATTAATGAAAAAGAATTTAATATTTGCGTGGATAAAAAAACTTAAATAAAATATACCCAAAAAGTTTAATATGTATAAAATAAGTGACATTGCACATGTATAAAGATCACTGTAGGGTTTACTTACACCAAACCAACTCAAAGTTGGTTGCTAAGCCTTACACAACGTTTTCTCGGCTTTCGCATACTTCAAACCTATTCTCCGTGCTTTGTTTCGAGTGGTTTTGAGATCCTCGATGTTACCTAAAATCATTGAAAAATCTAAGTAAGTCCCCTATTCAAATTTCTTAAGTTTTCGACCAATTTCTGAGTTATTTTGGTATTTTCAAGTCCTAAAAACCCGGAATCACTCCAAAATCAACTCCCCGGATGTCTGAATCTCAATTTTGACTGTAAATTGTGGTTCGAAATGGAAAATTAACCTTGACTATTCTTTTAAATAATTTTCCAAATTTCGTACATTATCGTTGTCGTAACACACATTACGAAGAAAAACCCTGGTATAAATCCTCAAAAAATTCCAAAATTCTCATTTTTCATAGAAATCTCTCATTTCTATTTATTTGTTCAAAAATATTATTCTTTTGATTTTTTCTATTTTTTCCAGGAAGTTTTTTCTATTTTCTGTACTTTCTTTATTTTCTTTTTCCTTTAATTGGAGTTTGACCCTTGAACCGGACCCGGTTCTGTCCAATCTGGGGATCAAACCCCATCTTCTTCCTCATCTGTTCTTTTGCTTCAACAGTTCATCGATCATCATCATTTTTTTAAGAAAAAATTTCAATTGAGGTTAGGTTAAGCCCAACCCCAAATCACATTTGGGCAGGGGAGACGATTCCCCTACCATCATCTTCCCTGGATGAACCAAACCTCCATCCCAACTCATCTCAACAACCAACACAAAACAACAATCAACAACACCAACAACGACCTCAACACAACAACGACAACACCCATCAACAACAAACACAAAAACACAACCATACAACTCACCCTCTATCTCTCTCAATCTTGACCTCATTGTGAGAGTCGATATTTGATGGGGTGCTTATGTGTTGATTTGAAGATAAATATGAGATTTTCTCGAGATTCGCACTGTACGAATCTTGAGGCAGATCTAATGATTTCATAAAATATTTTGATCTTTCTCAAGATACGTGTTACGTATTTCGATATCGATTTTGTGACTATTAACACGATCATCACCAATAATCGACTTAAACAAGATCAATTATATTGATTCTCTCGATATACATATCACGTATCTCGAGGTAGATCTTATAGTTTTTATAACAAACCATACAATCACTTGATTTTTCTTGAGATTTCATGACATGCATCATGAGATGTTGATAACCTTTCCTTCCTCGATGAGCACGCTATGCGTATCTCGAGGCGAATTTAAAGTATACTTCTTAATTTGAATTAAACTATATGATTCATTTATATATATATATTTATATATAAGCTATATATAAATATATACAACTATGTATTTTCGCAGCTATAAATTTGTCACGCGCGCCAATGACCATCCTCGAGGCATTCACATTATGTACATCCCACGTGTGTTATTGAGCGTCCACCAATTTATTAATTATTCCATTTAATTTTATGATTATCTCTTATTTTTAAGTCCAAATTAAATTCTGAAAAATACCTCAATTTCGTCAAAAATTGAGAAATATTCCCAACGCGCTCCGAAACTCACGGACATCGCGTATACACTTCAACTTGACCATATTTTGCATCGAATAGAGTATAATATACCAATTAGTCACGCGGCACATAAAAATAATATTTAGTCTTATGATCTCCGATCCATAATGCGTAGGACCCACCTCAGATACCTAAATCACAAATTAAATCCAAAAAGACTTAATTAGACGCTTAATCAAGTTTATAAAATTCTCGGATGTCACAATCTTCCCTACTAATTTAAAATTTTATCATCATAATTTAAACTTAAAAGTTACTGAACCAAAAGCGATATGAGAAAATGATCCTTCATATCTAACTCTTTTAATCCAAAACTGTAAAAATTATTTCCAATGTGAACCGTTAAGAAGACCCAATCACTTTTATCTTATACAACAACTCGGTGATACAGATCATAAACACTTCAGCTTTTCATTTCCAATTCCTTGGTTTAATGAAAAGTTATTACTGCCAACGTGTCATTTTATGAATTTCATACGAGTTAAACAAACTTTGTGGAATATCTAATAACCTTTACTGTACTACACATTTCACATCTTGAATCCCATTCAAGCATTAACACATAGCAAGATCTAACATATGTTGCTTTTAACAACACCATTTTCATTTTATCTAAATGTTATTCCACAAACCGTTGATAATTCTTTCCAAATCCACCCAAACTCTGGTACACATCCCAGTTTACTTTCTCATCACTAATCATCTCTTATTAGAATTGTCAATCGATCAATTCTTAGACTATCATTAGTCTAAAATTACATAGTGATGCAAATAATACTTGAGCATGACATCAGATAAAAAATAGAGTTGTGTGTCTATTTGATTCATCATCATTCTAGCGTTTCTCAACGAAACTTGAAATCATACAAGTCTCTCATGACTATAGATCTCTAATTACATATGTCATCCCATGACAAGAGATCATGAAATTCAATCTTATCAGAAAATGAAATTGGACACATCGTGCAGCTCTCACTCATTTTCTAAATGTCTACTTACAATATTATTTATTTTATGGACTAGAAATCAATTACCAATTTCAAGTCGTCAGCCAATTCACTTAAGTTTTTCTTTGACTGGTTAGAAAATTCATGTCACGGCCCAAATAGCTAATCTTAGTTTAATTTGTTCATCAGGATCAAATGACCCATGACGTAGGACCCGCGGCGAGATACGTGTCATTACTGAGGCTAGGTGGCCGAGGTAATGTTATCTTTATGGTGATGTGTGCTTAGTGTATTGTATATGTCTAGACTACTAAGTCACGCTTACATGTTGACAGGTGTCGAGACGTGAGTAGGGACTCATCTCGATATGCGTGCCAGCATAAGATCGAGGTAGAGAGTGATAAGGTAAGTTGGTGTAAGCTTTATGTGGTTTTATAAGTGAATTAAATGGGCTATAGTTAATTTGGTATTAAAATACCAAAGTTAGTAAGTTAAAACATAAGTCACTTGATATGTCTCGAGACACGAGTTGACATGCTTCAACATTAATTGAGTTATTATTTGGTGTCACTTAAGCATGAACTAGTGGGACATGTGTGAGTAGGAGGTCCACTAGTTAAGTCTCAAGATACGTGTGCACTATACGATTAAGGGCTATCATTCAACCATATCCAATTCATGTATATAAAGCATTTGATCAACTCAAGCACCTCACACTCTTTCATTTCAATTTCTTCATCGAGAAGAAAGGTTGCTGGAAAAGGAGGAGCTGATGGAGAAGGTGAAGATCAGCAAAAACAGTGGAGTTGGTGAAGGAGAGACCAAGATTAGCTAGTGTTCATCAAGTCATGTAACTTCTCTACTCCATTAACATAACTCAATTCCATGAATTCATGTATTTGATGCTATGGGTTTCTGTTTGATGTTGTGAATGGTGTCTTGAAACTCTAGAGGTGTGCATTAGGGTTCTCAAGGCATCAACATAGCCTATGTGTTGAGAAAACTCGGAATTCTAATTTCAGAATTCTAGGTTCTGCAACACATAGCGCGCTATGCACAATAGGTAGCTCTATGTTGGTAATTAGCGCACTACACAGGTTCATTAGCGCGCTACATGCTATGGTAGCATTAAAATCTGCAAGTCTCAAGAAGCCCTAAAACACTACAAAAGAGTTTAATATGCTAAGTAAAAGTCCAAACACACTCAAAAACATATAATATGATGTCAGGAACTTAGGGAAGTATTTCAGAGATTCTAATACGAGTTTCGAGGCATTGGGAGGCCGGAATAGCATAGGAAATTGCGTGGTATGTAAGTAAACAAATTGAGATATTTTTTTACATTTCATTCTTATTCATATGTTCATTTCCAGTCATTCAGACTGAATTGCCTTTGTACTCCATGTGCCATGACTTGTCGTTCATTCTCATTACATGGGGTTGTTTTATGGCATAGTTTGTTAATTAAATGATTTCATTGACTCCAAATCATGCGCTATATCATTTTGATTGCTATTAATGGTGGTCAGTGAAATATCATGCTATTAGGTAGTTTGTACATAGTGTTGTGAATCTATAGCCTTTACGCATTAGTTATGCAATTGTATTTGTTAGATTCCAATACCATGTTGTTCTTGAATATAAAAGTGGTTCTTGTATCTAGGGTCATTTTATAATAGAAATGGTGACATACGGGGTTCACTAGACTTTTCAGGGTGATCGTGATTTCTCCACTATCTTACGCAACACTCGGGGTATGGTACTCGGGGTTGTTGGCAAGTATACATCCTAATGACTGACATTTGGGATAATTATAAAGGCATATTGTACCGTGTAAGTACAACCTTCATAGAGATGTAGAGCATAGCTCCATCCCTATATAGTGGAAAGGGTGAAGTGATGAAGATCACGGTCGACTGGCCCTAGGTCATTACTACTTAGCCTAGTGTCAGTTTCATTTGTTTAACTAAAGTATCTCTTTGCATGATATTCTTTCAGCATAGTTGCTATTATTATTATTATTATTATTATTATGTTTTTTTATACTTGTTGCATAATTGGGAATGTGAACAAATGTCTCTCAGTATTACTTTCTATTTTCAAGTACTCACCGTCTAGTTTGTGACGGTGGGTGCAGATTCATCAAGTAGCTGGTCAGGCAAAGAGAAGATCGACGACTACCTCTGAGCTAATGGAGTGTTGCTGCGGATATTGTAGGTTTTGCTTTTGATGTATTACTTTATATGTATATGATACACTGTTGGAGGTGGTATATTATGGGCTGAGTGATAGGTACCTTGACCAGACACATGATGCTATATATCGCCATTTCATTATATATATGCATGTGATCTTTATTTCCTGATTTTTTCACAAAGGTTAGGCTATATGTTTATAAGCTTCCGCTGCATAATTTTTAAGTTAGTAAATTTTAATTAACTCTAATTTATTAATTTACATAGGATAGGTATATGTTTATATCTATTTGAAAACTAATAAAAAAGTTGGTAAGTGATAAGATTGTTGAAAAGGCTGACTAATTCCTTGTTAGGTCCTATATGGTGATATTAGGGCTTAATAACGGGATTAGGCCGGGCGGTGCCCTAATTTGAGAAGGGGTCGTCACAATTCATGACTTTCTAACTTTGTCCAATCATTTTTTATTTATGAGTTCACCAAGAACCTCATTCCATTTAAATACCGAGATCTCCCATAATCTCACGTCTTAATCATTATTGTATAACAAACTTCTTTCATTACTTGAATATAGACAGTTATCCTTAATTTGAGTAGATACAAATTTCTAAACAGAGATATCGACATTTTCCAGGATGATACTCTCACAGTATATCTTTTAACTTGTATCTCGTACAAGTTATAAATATGATGTCTCTCTTTGCCTCTATTCAATGCATTTCTGACTTTCCTTAATTACAATGGAAGAATACTCAATTCTTCCAACATCTTTAAGTCAGATATATTGTCATATATTCAATATTTTGAACTAATACGATATGAATAATACTTACTAACTAAGCTATAAGTCATACATATCTTTTCATTTTATTTATATCTTCGTCAGCATATATGTATCTTATATCAACTCCAACTTAAGATAACATAGGGCTTTAAACTCCACCACTGACTAGTCTTGTGATGTAGCACTATATTTGAACCAATATACAACATATTCACTTATATTAGTTGTATATTACTTTGGTTCAAAACTTTCAACATTTGGAGTTTGATTTCTCGTATGATCCTTGTGAAGATATATTGATTTCCATCAAACCTATAGTTTAACATCCTAAGTCGTATCGAAACTTGTTCACCTGAAATCTCCATTTTCATGTATATGTGAGAATTTATTGACCATTTATTTATCTATACTTAAACTTCTAATTGACTCCAACAAAACTTCATAGACTCTTTTATACTGAACTCCACCACCTGTTCGTTTATTCAAAGACTAATATCGCGATCGACCGATCACTAGTCTTCTATGTTGTGAATGAGTCGTGTTATGAAATGGAGTTACTTAGACTTTTAGTCATGCACAACTACTCCAGTGCCTTACCATGACTAAAGGAGCCCGTTCGTGTCACTTTCAGCAATCACAAGTCATCTTTACGTCTCATTTTATTTTATACATAGAGTTTATTCCGTTCGGTCTTTGTTAATCTTAGCTATTCTCACATTGATCTCAATCTTGGTCCCTTTATAAAGTTACCATGACTTTCACTCAACAACTAGGCCACTTACAGCTCCTTAATCTTGACTTAGAAAAGCGATTTATATATCTTCTCTTTTCGAAAACTTAACTAAAGATAATACGACTTCTTATGATCATTCAATCAATTGAAGTCTTCTTTGTCTAACTTTTATTCGAGACAGAGAAAATCTGCGACGCAAACAGTTCTACTGTTTGTTATTGCTTTAATTTGTTTCAATTAGTCTCAGATTTTTTGACTTTTCTTCTTCTGAAAAAGAAATTCGGTACTTTTCAAGAGACTATGTAAGATAACTTTGTATCTTACTGGTCATCAAATTGCTTTTGATTAATTCACCTTTCCATTTTTATTCAACTAAAGAGATAGAAGAATTTGAATTTCAAAACTCTGATTAACTTAATGATTTATCGAATTCTTAAAGGATGCTATTTCAATCCTTTAATTCATATCAATGAAAATTCTCGCAATATAGGAGCTTCTACTGGCGTCCTATACCAATCATTTATTGATATTCAATCAGTACATCTATCTCTTCATTGGTTTTATTTTAGGTTGTAGTGATAGGCATCATTACTTAATGTCGTTAGAAGTGATTATTGGGTACTTTGAATCTCAAAACACAATCACTTGTGTTGATTTTTAATAGCTAATCCAAGCTATTATTAGACCACTTCCCCAATACATTTATTTCTTACATGTTGACTTTATCACTACAATTTTCATTTTCAAGCTATGAATTTTATCAATCTTTGTTTCACAACAACACCTAATCTGGTGTTAACAAAGATTACTTCTAACTCGTGTATTTTCATTTGTTTTATCATTTCTTTATTTGACTCATAGAACCAATATACTCAATGTTGCTTGTGAATAAGTAACTTGAGTAATAAATAATCAAAAATTTTAATACTTATTTTTAGAAGTCGTTTGATTGTTTTAAATCATGGTTCCATTCCCAATTTCATTTTGTGTTTTGTTTCAGAAAGGAGACAATACTTTGCTTCACATTATTTTATTTTTATAGAAACCGACTTAAACAACTTGACTAGTTCTATCACAATCCCATTGTGATTTTCAGTCATAATTCATGTTTAGTACTTACGTACCTGAATCATTTGGACTTCCTTTTCAACTAATTTCCTATTAGATTTATAACTGATACTTTCATCAATTATATTAGTACCGAACTACTTACAACTTTGTGAATTCAGACTTCACAAGTCCATTTCACATCCACTCATGCTTAGTTTCATTTCATGTCTCTTCTCTCTTTTAATTATCCATTTCTAATCTTACTCGTCATATCTTACGAGTTAAGTATCGAACGAACAAGGAGAATAAACTTCTCATCACATATCTAGTGATAAGACATACATACGAAACAAATATAACATAATAACAAAAACATCCCAGCTCACAGTCACTTCCTAACTAATCGCGCTCAATCATCTTTTGGTTCTCAACCAAAGTTTATCTTTAATTGAGCTAAACCTAGGCTGTGATACCTAGTTTGTCAGCCCCCTCGTCATTAGGACGAGTGACCGACCAATATCAACCTTAACCTCTAATAATCTAGTTAGCCTAATCCATTCTTTCAACTTTGACTTCAAAATAATAATTTTTATGTCCTTAATAAGGTTCCAAAACTAAGTTATATCTTTAATAAAACTCAATTCATGATTTTTTCAATTGGAGCAAAATAGGAAATCATATGGGTTATTCTCCGTATTTTGTAAGAATTTCGGCAACACCTTCCCTAAAAGTGGTCTGCCAGAAAAATTTTACCAAATAGACAGCAGAATTAGGGTGAGACCTAGAAAGACTCACAACTCCCCACAGTTCATAATATATAACAAATTCGGATTTATAACTTAACTTAGAGTCTCGATAGCTTAACTATAACTTAACAATCCTAAAATAAATCAAAATTGAAACAAAAATCTTCTCAACTTATTTTAAACTAATTTAGGAGATTCTTATAACCATTCAACAAAACTTCACGTCCTACCTCGCCCCAAGAATTTCAAAACAATATATATATATATATATAAACAATTTAAAATAATAATTTACTTTAAATTCAGAAAACAATCACTAAAATTTTCGAATCTTGTCCATCTTTTCCTTGTCTTCATTTAGAATCTGACACCATCAAAAACAACTCGAAGATGTCAGGTAAGTAAATTCATATATTGATATGTACTCCTGCAATTGTTAGTCTGATACATCGAGACATGTAATTGCATTAAATAATAAAACATGCGTCAACATGACATGCAATCCACTGTTGTTGTCTCCTAACTATATTAGATATAGACTTCCAAAAATAGTACAAAGATAGTATTATGAGATCATAATTGCATAGATAACTTGTCGGCGTTAGACTCTGCTAGTCTCACTAGACGGCATAGAGGTAGGATTGAAAACTAGTTTCAAGCAAACCAAACTCCGAAACAAGCCTATCCCCTCACTCTCTCTATGTAAGCATGACTAAGAATGATAAAATGTAATGCAGACTATGATACAATTACAGGTACAAAAATATTCAATCAATAGTAAAAATCACTGTAGGGTTTACTTACACTAAACCAACTCAAAGTTGGATGCGAAGCCTTACACAACGTCTCCCTGGCTTTCACGTACTTTGAACCTATTCCCAAAGCTTCGTTATAAGTGGTTTCAAGATCCTCTACATCACCTGAAATCATTGAGAAATTCAGATAAGTTCACTATTCGAATTTCTTAAGTTTTTGACCAATTTTTGAGTTATTTTTGTATTCTCAAGTCTTAAAAATTCAGAATCACTCCAAAATCGAGTGCTCGGGTGTCCAGATTTCAATTTTGACTGCAAATTGTGGTTCGAAATCAGAAACTAACCTTAAATTTTAAATAATTTTCCAAATTTCGGGCATTATCATTGTCATAACACACATTACGAGGAAAACCACGATATAAATCCTCGAGAAAATTTCAAAATCCTTATTTTTCATAGAAATCTCTCATTTCTATTTATTTGACCAAAAATATAATTTTTTTTTATTTTTTTATTTTTTGAGTTTTTTCCATTTTCTGCATTTTCTTTTTCCTTTTTTTTTCTTTAATTGGGGTTTGGCCCCTGAACCAGACCCGGTTCGGTCCGGCACACAAAAATAATATTTACTCTTATGATCTTCGATCCATAATGCGTGGGTCCCACCTCGGATACTTAAATCGTAAATTAAATCGAAAAAACTTAATTATTCGTCTAATCAAGTTTATAAAATTCTCGGATGTCACATATAATATTAAAATGATTAAAAAGTTTAAAGAGGGGTTGTTACATAATGTCTTGCTAGAGACCGCTTATAACTTGTATACCAAAAGGGGTTTTGGTTCACTGCCAACGTTGCATGAACCTATTGGATTGCACATAAAGTACGACTTTGCAAGATCTTAAGTGGTCTAAATTAATGAATTTAATGAGATAAAATTCATATCATAGAAGGTTTAACGTTTTACTATATTACTGCTTATTTAAGCATGGGCATATATTTCATTCACTCGAAAAACCCTAAATATAATAGTTGTATAAATAGGTGTTTAAGTGAAAGCATAATTAACATATAAAAGAGTCTGAAACCTTAAAACGAATTAGTTTTTCATTTTTAACATTCTGTGAGTTTTCTGGACTTTGGGGAGAAAAGAAAAACGTTTTCTAGATTTCTGGAGCTAGCACTCTAACTCATGGTCACCGTTCGTTTGTGGATTGTTGATAGAGGGCGTTCATGTGAACGTCTTGAAGATCGATCAACACAAACATGAAGCCAACATTCAAGGTATGGTCTCAATTATTATAAACAGATCAATGGTTTTTGTTTGATCCTGTTATTGAAAATAAAATTTAAAATTCATTGCGTTTCTAAACCCCAACACCCAACACACACATCATTCTCTTCAACTTTTTGTTAGACCTTCAAGGATTTATTTATACATATGCATTAGAGCTTAAGTAATATTCATGATAAATATTCATATATATAATACACATAGTTGTGTGTACATATGCTAGCTACTCAATTACATACATAATCTAAGTACATATAATACTTTTGTCAAACTAACAGCTATGAGCAACCTTTTAATAAGTTTTAGATGTCATTTTCATATGTTCCTAAATTACTAAATAAAACATTAGTCATTTGATGTTCCTCGAGATACGCTTAGACACCTCAAGAGACTAATTGAGTTACAAGTGGTGTTATTAAGGATGAGTTAGTGGAGAGTTAGTGAAATGTGAATCAAAACGAGAGCCATTAGATTAGTCTCGAGATGCGTGTATACATTAAGATCAATGGCTATAAATCAATCTTATCTAATATATATGTTAATTGATGAGGTGAACATGCAAATACTTTGAACTTAAGCAAGAGAATGAGAGAAAGCTCTGGAATTTTGATCAAAGTTTGGTTGAGGAGAATTTTAGTGAATCAAAAGGTCATGATCAAGTTAAGGAGCTCACACCATTAGGTAAGCTAATCTACATAAAGTTTTGGTAAAATTAGAGATGTTAGTTCAATTCTGATTTTTATGTAATTTTATAGGGTAAATGATACCGTTTTCGAAATTGGTTAACATATTTGGATTCCTCGAGAAAACCATTAAATTTGCTATAAAGAAGTTTCAAATTTGGAGTTAAATTGACTAAGTTATGATCAATCAAAGTGTTAAGTGTGTTCTTAAGTTTAATAAAAAATATATATGCTTTAATTTTATGAGCAAGGAGGTTGTGATCAAAATAAGTTTGGAAGCCTTTTTTTACTGATTTTATGAGCTAAATAAAGCATCAAGTGAGTCCTTGAAAATTGATATTTGAAATTAATGGTTGTTGGTAAAAAAATTGATGTTTTTTTAGTCATGAAACTGAATTTTTCAAATTCTGATTTGAAGATGTGTTTAATTTCAAAAAACCAGTTGTATTTTTGAATTCCTCGTTTTGAGCTGATAATCCAACTATTAAGAAGTTCCCAATTTGGATTTAAAACTAAAAAAGTTATGAATATTTGAAGTTGTACGTGTTTTCACTAAATTTTTTAAAACACACTTAACCTATCTAGCCTAGCCTAAAACCCAAACTAAGGGCCTAAACACACTCTAATATATACTAAATTATACCGAAGCCTAGGGAGGAGTTTCAGGAGTCCGGTATGTAGCATTCCCTATCCCAATTAGGGTGATATTTAGCCTGAAACCTTAATTAATCCCCGATACACCAGTCGGACTCAATTAGAGTAACGGTACAGTCATCCTTCATACGTGATAATCACACAAATAGTATATCGTATATCAAATAAATAATTGAAAACGCAGCGGAATTAAATCTTTTTCGATAAAACATACGATATACAAAAACCGACATAAAATCTCGGTTGTAAAATCATATCTCAACCCTGTTTACAAAATATTAATTCAGTACAATATATAAACAGTAGGGGAGTTACTTCATCGTAGAGAAGACTATAGACTCCTAATTTTTTGTTCCTTAGTCGAAGCGCACGTCGACAACTTGAAATATTAATTGGAGAATGAGTGCTCCAACTTGCTCAGTAAGTGACGCTCTTACACGTATCAATTATCAACTAATATCAATGAATAAATGAATAACAATATGAATCCAAAACATATCTATTCAGACATTAAAATGATATAACAATAAATAACAGAATGCAAGTTCACAAGTCAGTTGCAACTGTACTCGTGACTTGTATTTTCATTTTAGAACTAAGTTGTAAACTCCCGTTACCCTGAATTACGACCCACATAACCTCACACGTTGGCCGACGTGTGATTTATGTGGTGTATCCAGGCGTAGCGTAGCTACCAACTCAAATAGAAAAGCAACAATCGGGTACCTCAAGGTTGCTGAAGGGAAGGTGTCGGTAGCTAACAAATCACTTTCATCGTCACTCAAGTCCGATTCATCCATCGTACCTCTTTCCAGATAATATCTCATAAAACCCAATTCAAGTCACAGTACATTACCTCATTCCCAATCCATAATGCTATATGAACTAATTATACTAATTATGTTGCATAATTGATAAAAATACGAGTCTCGCTTACCTGTGCCGAGCTTTTCTAACTTTTTATCGATTTACATGATTCCCGAGATCCATAAACCTTTCCCCGTTGACCAAGAACCAAAAGTAGACCAATTATCATTAATTTGGGTCCAATACTCATCAATTAGAACCCTTAAATTGGTCCTAATCGAATCCAGGAACCAATTTATTATTTTTAGGTCAAAGTGACCATTTCATATTTTTCGAGGTAAAAACCCTGGTATAAAGTCTCGCCCAAAATCTCGAATTCTTTATTTTCATAGAAATTCATCAATTTATATTTATTTAATCGAAATATTACTTTTCAAGATTTTTTCTTATTTTTCTGGAATTTTCTCCATTTTCCAATTTTTTTTTATTTGTTGGTTTAGGGTTTGGGCAACTGAATTGGGCCAAATTGACCCAGTCCAGGGCCCAGCCCCATCATCTACCATTGGTGATCTACAAATAATTAAATTTAAATTAGAGTATATTAATTATGTACCATTGATTTATAAATTATTATTTTTGTGAGTCCTCATAAACTTAAGTTATACATAAAGCTTAAAAGATTTCAATATAAATCGATCAACGTGGGTGATCATGAAAATAAAATTAGAAGATTAAGTTTATTTTAAAGGAAAAGTGTCCCAAATTAATTGAGGATATAAAATTGATAGTAAATTGAAAAAGTTAAGATATAATTAATAAATTTTAAAGATTAAGAAATAATTGATACAACTTGCAAATGTTAGGATTTTTTTTTTATCATTCGGCCTTTTTTTGTAATTATTTGCTTATTGTTTACTATATATATATATATCAGTATAACTGGGTGGATTTTGCGTATGCAATTATTGATTCAATTCGATCACGACTTATTCACCTATTGCCAACCATTGAAAATTCAATTTGGTCCACATGGATATTTTGGATTTAAATGGACGAGGATTTGGCAGCTACCTATTTTAAAAGTGTGTCGTGTGCGACTAAATGGCATGTTCGGTTCATATGATTAAGCCAAACTAACCAGTTGGATTAATTAATTTGATTGTTCGCTTCGTTAGAGTAGGCAGTCAAGCGCACTAATTAGTGCACGATCTAACGGACTAATCTAAACTATGGTTTCTACCTTCTTAGCTAGTCTAGATGAGTGCACCTAAAAAATGACGACTTTACCAACAACAAAGCCGTATTATCCAAATTTTTTTTAATGAATGGAGGCGTTACTCCTATATGTATAATATATGTGTAAGTATGTACAAAGATAGTATTGAGCTATACAATAATTACAAAAAAAACCCACACAGTGGATTGCCCAAATAAACCAAAAGACAACCTGAGATAAATTCCCATGATATTAACCAAAAAGAGCACACTGTAGGGATTGCGCGAAAAATTGTGCCTCCCTCTTTTCCATTTGTGCTGTTCGTTTCCTCCCCCACACAGAACTTACCTCAAAGGCCATCAAAGACATTCATATAATCCATCAGCCCACCTCCATCCACTGAGCCACTGCAATAAAATGACGTAGCCAAAAACAAGCACCAGATCGCATTCCATACAATCCACTCATTAAGCACCAGCCACTCTTCCTTGCTACATAGCTATCCCACTCCTTCCAAAATGTTGATCATCAGCCATCCCAAAACTTGCACCTAGACGCTTTAACCGAGCCTGGCCATCTGACGACATGAAAATATAGACCACCCACGCAGTAGAGAGTAGTCATCCTTTCCAAAGTACGCACCATGCCCCAATAAGAGTTTTCACTGAAAATGTTGTAGCCAATTGTCCACCATTCCACTAAACAAAATTAAGGAGCTGTGTACAGACTCCCACTAAATTGGAGAGGGTTCCAACCAGAAAGAACCTCCAACAAACCATACAATAGTTTCTGTCCACCATGATAAGAAACAAACCTTCCCATGATGTCCCGCCCCTTCTAAGCCGGAAGTCACATTTGTTCATTACACCGAACGAATGTGAGAAATCTCTACGGTGGGATGAAGGCTGGCCGTACTACTCTCTTTTACGAGATCAACATCCAGTTGGCCCCCAACCTATATATCATAGTAACCAAGAGATAATACCCATCACAAAATAAGAGACCAATGTTCGTTTAATTGGGACAATGACCAAACCTTACTATATTTGTGTCATGAATAATTGTATTGCCACCCATCTTTTAATAGATTCCCACACATATTCCCAAGTGTTATCCTTTTCGATGAAATTTCGTGAATTCATTTCCGTCCATAAAGGCCACAGTATGGCAAGGGAACCCGCTTTGATTATCATGGTCCTCCTAAGTCCGTGCGCCATTACGCTAACTTGTTCAAGCCAGAGCGCCAGAGATTGAGGTTTATGTCATGACATACCCAATTCGCCTAGCATCTACTCCCAAATCCTGCAAGCAAAAGGGCAAACTAGAAGCACATAATAGTTTCACAATTAGAAAGGCATAAACAACACCTTGAGGGGAGTAAAGTATGGGTGGGGCATCTTCTATATAGTACATCGATGGTATTTATTTTTCCTAGCCACGCCATCCATGCGAAGACCCCGACCTTCATAGAAGCACAAGATTTCCAAATCAGATCATATACAGGACAAATGCGTAAACAAGATTCAAAACAGAAACCATAAAAATCGAATTTAATAATGAAAATTTTAGATACTTCCCATTCCCATGCATGTTCATCCTCGATCTCCATGGCGAAGGTTATTTCCTTGAGTCTGTGGGTGAGAATTGCGTACTCCGTAATCTCTGCATCCCCTGGTCTCCGATAGAAGTCGTGCCTCCAGGAATGCTCCCACTCTTCACGCTTATTGAGAACCACAACATCTGCTACACATGCATTGGGGTTGCGCGTCAGTGACCACAGGCTCGGAAAGTCTTCCGCGAAACAGCGTACGCCATTCCAAACGTCGTGCCAAAAACTAATTTTCTTTCCGTTGCCTAACTTAAACGAGGCCCCCTTCCTAAACTCTCCTTTACAACTATCGATGAAATGCCATTGAGCTATGTATGTTGGCCTAGACGTAAACCCCTTCCCACCCGTTCACTTTTATCCTGTAGATGCTTCTGATAGTGTGCACCCATAACACCTCTGGTTCTTTCTGAAACTGCCACAACCATTTGCATGCTAGGGCTTTATTCTTGGAGATAAGATTACCAATACCAATTCCACCAAGTTTCTTTAGAAAAGTGACATGTTTTCACGCGATTACTGCCCATGAGAACTCCCCACTCATCCTTTTCCATAGGAAACTTCGCATAATCATTTCAGCACTCTTAGCAATCTTGATAGGTAACTGGAAAAACAACTTGAAATATGTCAGGATAGAATCGAAGACTGATGCAATCAGCGTAACCCTCACGCTTTTCAACAAAAAACCTCCTTTCTACACGTCCAATCTGCGTGCAATTTTCTTCAAAACGTTCCCAGAAATCGCGTGACAGCGGAGATCCACCAAGTGGCATTCCAGATATTTTAGTGGCCAAGAGTCCACTTGGCAATCGATGTCCCTTGCCATTTGGCCTAGCTCCTCATCATTCACATTAATTGCCAACATACAACATTTGGACATATTCAGTTTCAGCCCTGATATCGTACAAAATGATTGGACCAAGTGCATCATATTTGTTGTTGCCCTATCAGAGTTCCTACTAAAAATGAGAGAGTCGTCCACGTATTGGAAATGAGTGACGTGGATGTCCTCTCGACCAACCTTAAAACCTTTGACCATCCCATTTCAGATTAATTAGTTAATCCAAGTCACAATCCTGTGTATAAGCTAATCTCATGGAATTATGATTCTAAGGTATGTGAACTGAACAAGCCATTGTTTACCGGACAACGGTCGGACATTGGACAAGTTAGACAAGTGTCTGGATACTCATGATTAATCTATATATATATATACTAGTAACCGAGGGCACGTGCTCTGCACGTGAGGTAAATATATTATTTTTCTCGTAATATGTTAAAATCTAGAAATAGATTTCTATCCATCTAGATATGCACACACAAAGAGAGAGAAAGTGCATTCAACATTTAAAGGAGATAATTAAGGAGACAATTAAGGAGATGTTTAAGTTTAAATTTTCCAAAAATTGGGTATGTTCTCAAAAGTAACCATAACTGTATTTTGCTTCCATAAATGCCCTCAAGTTTTAATTGTCTATTGTTTTCTAGACCTATAGGAAAAATATATTTAAGTGCAATGTTGGAATAATGTTAAATTTTAGATTAATAAAAAAGGTAGGGAGGATTGATATATATACACACACATGAGCGAGCTAGTTCGGTAGTGTCGGTGGCATTCATACTGTTGTTATAATATTATGACGAAATCGAATTCTGGCATATTGTGGCGATTAACGTAGCGATGCGTTGCATATTTGACATGCACGCATCTCGTTCATACAAAGACTCCAACAACTAATTAAAGTTGTTGTTAGACATTTGTCTTTGTTTGGAAAATATTTCGTTCACAATGACAACGAAACCTTAACTACATTTATAATATAATTTAGCTGCAACATGTGTGTTGAAAATGTAGATAAAAAGTTAGTCGCAAAGCGGATAAATGTGACTTTATAAATTAATGTAGTATATAAGTGTGGTTCTCTCCCCCTAATGAGTAATGAGACTTTTTGATGTAAAACCTTTTTTGAAGCAAAACCCATAACTATTAGTCGAAGGTGGTTAATTATTGTTTTTATTTATTTATTTTTTGATGACCGTGGTATCCCGCAGCTGGTTTATATATATTTGTGATATGGATGACCACTACTTAATCAAGCATGGCTCTCACAATGAATTGTAATATCAAGCATAACTTCCACATTAAATGTAACTTGTATTCATCTCTAATATGTACATACACTTGTCTCTATATTGTCATGTAACTTGCAATCTTGCGAGACTTTGGTGTAATTAACTTGCACATTTGTGCAAGTACCCATTCTCATCATGACTAAGAGCCTATACAAAGGGGTTCCTTCACTTGTAAAGAACATATCAATGTTGGAATGAAAATCTATACATTTCTCAACTCTAGCTCTCTTCTCTCTTGTCTCCTCTTCTCTACTTGTTCTTGTAGTCTTTAATTAGTTCATGCTTCTCATACTTAAGTTCTACAAGTTCTAGTTGGCTTACAACTTAGTTTACAAATATATATATTAGATAGACTATTCTCATGATAGATCTGAAATTTAAGGACTCTAGTGACCCAGATGATGTGGAGGTTCACAGGCTCGTACATGAAGCTTGCGGATACATGCTGTGAGCAAGTCTAACAACATGCATGCATGGTATCGAAGCCATGCATGTATGGTTCCGTTGGGAGAAGGCATCTTACTCTTAGATGGATTTTACTCCAAAGTGAAGTACTGTTGGAGATGTGCGGGCACACTGAGATGTATCTAACTAGCTTATATTTATATGATCTAATATAATTATATTGCTTTACTTTTCTTTTATAAGAAACTATTGCAAACTTTAATTTCATCCATCACAAGGTGACTTGATCGAGGTAAAGACTCAAATTAATGCACTTGTTAGGAATATTGTCAATACTCCAACAACTGCATGACCATGAGCATTGCCAGTGTATTATCACCTCTATGAAATATAATATAATCTTTAATTAATTAGGTATAACCACATATATATCTTCACAAAAAATTGTTAGCGGGATGCCCCTGTATCTTAACAAGCAGAAGAAACACAGAAGCTGCTAGCTGCCTGCGTCGCGAATCTTCAACGCCCCTTGTGCATTTATTTCACAATTTTAATATTCGACCAAACTTAACATATTTTTTAAAAATAAAAATAAAAGAAAAGTTCTGACAAAAATAAAAAAAAGCAAATATTGTACGTGCGAACACGTATAATAAAATTGTGTGGGCCCGGCATCACTGACTGTCCCGTTGATCCATCCGTCTCCTCGACCGTTACGTATCCACATCCCCATGTGGCGGCAATTTATTACTGTCCTTGTGTCGCCCCAACGAGATTTTAAATTTATTTCAGAGCTCAAACTGTCCAAACTGCCCTTCACTTCAAAGTCTCCATAGATTTTTTTTTTGGTTTATCTAAACACTAACCGTGCTTATTACTCCATGCTTACACGCCATGAGGCCTCATGTCAGGGGTGATCCTATCAACCCAATTTGCTCATTAAAAATCAAAACTTCGATTAATGAAAATTAAGTCTCTTGCCACAATATATATTATGATATCCTCATAAATAATAAAAATTCTAATGTATAAAATTGTAAAAATTGACAACTCTGGAAAAAATGTTTTTGTGATAACGCATTATCTTTTGGGTTAGGTATGCACACCAAAGCTAATTTTCAACAAAATTGGGCACTAATTCTGAAAGTCTATTGAATTAGTCGCGAAAATACTTCTTTTAATTTTATGTCGTGGATCTTGTGGTGTTTAGAATTACACCTATCAAGTATTCTACAAGAGTCACATATTACCTACAAGTGATATGTCTCCAAAAATTAAAAAAATTTAAACTCGAGTCCCGAGACTTTATAGAGATCTAAGTGAACAATTAATAGTTGTCAACCACTACACCAAAAACAAAGTAATGGTTGGACGAAAATACCTCCTAATTTGGAGGAATCCAACATCAAGCTATAACAAGTCATTTTGATGTCTATAAATACTTCCGGATTTGTGTCCAGGTCCACTATATTTGAATCACTTCAAACTGGAACTTATTTGCTATTTTGTCAATAGAAACATGACTCGAACTTGCAAATTGACGAAGGGGCAGTATGGTCAATCGTAAGTCCACTGTATCACGAACCGATGCGCATTTTCTCCGCCCGTTCCGCGCTCATAAAAGAGTTGTGGTTGAAAATGTTAAATGCCAAACAAAACACCAGTCGTTTGAAGCAGCAAGCAGCACCTCCCACTAACTCATCACTCCTCCCAACCACCGCACAAAACAAAACCGACCCAAACGCACTCTCCCCCAATCGCACCATCCAACCCTCCCTCGCATCTCTGCCCCTCTCATCTCGGCGAAATCCAACGCCCTCCCGTATCGATAATCTCAAATCTCCTTCATCCGTCCGTCCTTGTTAATTAACTTCTCTCAAAATTGCAGCCACGGAGACGCCATAGCTTCCATGGCTGTTGATTCTCAACTCCTTCGTTGATTAACGTGTTTCAATTTTGTTGTTTGAGCTGAAGAGCGAGCGAGCGAGCGAGCGAGAGAGAGAGAGAGTCAGAGATCTTCTCTGCCTCTGTTGTTGTCGTTGTTCGTCTTGGATCACTGCGCAGCAGTCGCGGCAGATGCGTAGGGAGTTCGTTGACATACGGCGAGGATTTCGCTTCGTATACGCTTCGTTGATTGATTCGTTATGCGTCGTTATTCGTTGAGTAAATTTTGAATTGTTGAGGTTCATCGGAATGCTTGGTTTTGTACTTTTGTTGCGTTTTTGTTTCCGTTTGTTCGTTTCGTTGACGAATGGTTGAGGTTGGGGTTTTGATTTTGGAATTCGTGGTTGTGAGAAGGCTTAAGTGGTGAAGGAGCGAACGAATTGGATTTAGTTTGTCGATCTGAGATGTAAAGTTAGGTCGAATTAGGGTTTAAGATCAGGTTTTAATTGTAGATTTAGCGAGTTTTGATTGAAAGGTCGATTCGGTGAAAGGATTGGTTGATTGTTGGGCATTGTAGAGAGAAGGAAGAGATAGGTAGTTTTGATAGGTAGAAAAGGTTGAGTAGGAGAGGCTGATGTTAATGATCATACAATGCCAAGCATCAGAGCTCCAGCTTCGAAACAAACTACGACCCTCGCGGTTAGTTCTGTTTCGTGATAATTTTGCTTTTAAATTATGCAGATTTTATCGTGATTGTTCTTTCGAGTTGGAATGTTCTTCGCTTTCAGGTGGTTGTAAAATGTAGGCCATTGTGCGAGAAAGAGCGACAAAGAAATCGAGATATTGTGAGAGTGAATGACAATAAGGTCAGGTTTCTTCTTATGTTGGCGAATGAATTAATCCATTTGTTTTGCTGGTAAGAGATGATAAAATTGTATATTGGAATACAATTTCTCTACAGGAGATCGTAATTTTAGATCCCGATCTGTCAAAAGACTACCTTGAACGCGTTCAAAATCGAACCAAAGAGAAGAAATACTGCTTTGACTATGCATTTGGTCCAGAATCAGCTAACTTGGTATGTACAACAGAATTATTTCTCATAAAAATCTATCGTTAAATTAAATCAAGGTATTTTTGAGCTTTTTGTTGTTTTAAAATATTTGTCTTCCTCCATTGTTGTGTATCTCTCAAGCTTTTATGACGTGACTTTTTTCTGTCAAAAGACTTTTCGTCTGGAATTTTTCATGACTCATGTTCCACTCTTGAGGTTGTTTTCTTTTGTTATTTAGTATGGTGGATTTGGTAATTCATATCAAGAACACATTTTCAAGTGTTGCTCAAAACCAATAATATTTGGGGCTAAACATGGCACTATGAAAAGAGATCATAGAGGCTGAATTCATTTTTGTTTCTAATAGATCGAGAAACGTAGTTTGGGGTTCTGAATGTTCTGCCTTTTTTTTTTATCAAAATGAACGTAACTCTGCTCCAACGGAATGGGAAATGATGTATGTTGTGCTTTTCCTCTATCACTATATACTAGGAAAAACTCTTGATCATCATCAAACTGGGATTTTCCTACATTCGATTGCAAAACTTTAAGATGGTGCATGTAGTTTGATAGAAGCAATTTCCTTCAACAAAAATAGGAAAAGTAATATATTTGAAGTAGAATTAATTTTTTTTATTAAGAAAATAACAGGATATGACATTTGCATACACAACTTTATAGTTTATACAATTACATAGGGTAACATACTTGTCATTGATTTCTTAGAGATTTAGAAGGATTAGAGGGATGAAGATACAGAATTATCATAGGGTAATACTTGAGTTTGAGGATGTGTTCTTCTCAACCAAAAAAAATGAGAGAAGGAAAGAAAAAAAAAAAAAAAGGATTGGGGAGTTTCCGAGGAGTAGCTCTTATATATAGTGGATAAATGCATTTTGGTCTTGGGATTGTGTTTAGCGCATCGTTTTCTTTTGTGTTTTATATGGAAGACTGCAACAAGAGAGTTTTTTTGGCAGATTATTGTAACTACTGATCTTCCTTTTGTGATTTCCATTGCCTTATGAAGCTTCATTGCTAACTTATTCAGGATGTCTACAAGACAAGTGTCTTATCTAAAGTTGCTGGAGTTATACAAGGTCTCAATACCACAGTATTTGCATATGGTTCAACTGGAAGGTACAAATGAATTTTCTATTTTCAATTGAACTTTTGTTTTTCTTTGTTGTGGCTGTCCATGGGGCTTTGGGAATTTCTTCTTTGAATCCAGACTTTTGTCACTTAAGGAGGTGTAGCTGATTCATAAGGCTACTGAAACCGAAGTTGAGCACTCTTATTAATAAGATAAGAAAAACCTCCTGTCCAACTACTACCCAGCCAAATTACAATTTTTATATGCTGCTTAGCATGAGTTCTTCTACTCAACCTTTGGTCATCTCCTTCCTCCCTCAAAGAGTGCCAATCAAACTCCACAGGATGCCTAGTGAGTTGGAAAGACAATAAGACCCATGATCCTATTTGCACGCTGATGTTCGATACCTATAATTCATCAGTTCATAATGTTTTGTGCTTTTTAGTAGCCTTTGAAAACCCTGGAACCTAATGGTTATTATTGTCATAACATTTTCATTTGCTGCTTATCAGTTCTAAGTTTGAATCTACAGTCTGAATTGTTGTGGAAATTGTCACATACACGTTGGTAGCAAATATCTGCTGTTTTAATTGCCATCGCAGTTTTATACATGTGGCACATGAAGATGAAAATGATGATAAGAGTAAGACGCAAGAGAAGAAATGCTAAAAACCTAGGAGCATCTTATATGGTTTGTTATTCTGTACTTTAAATAATTTCCCTCCTTTTAAAATAAAAAACCTCTGCCTTGTCAAATCTTCCTATGTTGGTTATATCTATTGGAATGTCGAGATCAATCAATGATTTCACAACTACTTCAAGAAAACCTCAATCCAAAATTAGTTGGGGTCAGCTGTAATCAATGATTTCGAAGTAGCATATTATTTTGTTTGATTTTTTCACATTATTAAGATCTACATGCTATGCATGTTCTTGTATTCTGAAAACTTTAACTTTTACTCTTGTACTATTTGATAGCATCAGTTGGTATTGGTCTTATATTTAATGGATGGTAAGGAATATTCAATACTAAATCATCTTAAGTCGACCTTGTGTTTGGATTTTCCAGTGGTAAAACTTACACAATGGCTGGGACTCGTGATGATCCTGGACTTATGGTTCTCAGCTTGCATACAATTTTTGATCTTATAAAAAGAGACTGCAGTTCTGACGCCTTTGAAGTTACTTGTTCCTACCTTGAAGTATACAATGAAGTAGGGTGCCCATTTTTAATCTAAGTAGGTTAACTTTTAATATTTTCTGCATCTTGGTTTTCTATGATATAATGATTTCTAATGATGTTTCTGTCATTGCCTAGGTTATCTATGATTTGCTTGAAAAATCATCTGGGCATTTAGAGCTGAGAGAGGACCCTGAACATGGAACCGTTGTTGCAGGGCTTAGGTGTATTAAGGTTCTTTCAATTCCTTATTTGGTTATGAGCAATTGGTAGTTTTTTTTTTTTATTTTTATTTTTCCTCCAAAGGCCTGAGCAATCGGTAGTTTGTTAACTTAGTTTTTGTGGATCTTGTTTGTTATTTAAATTCGTAAAAATTGTTTGTACTCATTTGTTGGCTGGTTCGTGCTCTTGATGGTATCAAATTATACTTTCAGCGAGGGAAGCCTGTAAAGCTCATAGGTTGAATGATTTACAGAGTTTCTCATTAGTATTCAGTGTTTGCTGTTAAAGAAACATTTTTTTATTATTTTGTTTTTCTTTTTGTTCTAAAAGTTTCATCATCTTGTTGAGGCAAATTGAGTTTTACCTTTTCGGATTGAAAATTTGGAATATTCTCTTTCCTGGACATTTTATTCTTACATACATTTTAATTCGTTTGCCTAATTATTTGCGTCATATTGTATATTTATGCATATATTTTTTTCTTAACTTTAGCTAAATACATGCGTTGTGTTTTCATGAATAGTAGAGGGCAAAATGATGAAGTAGTCATACAATTTAGATGTATAGGATCTATCATACAAAACGATGGTTGTGTTGAGGATGATACTACAAATAGAATTCAAGCTGGATGAAAGAAGTATGGGAATGTAACATGTTTGATATGTGATCGGAATACCCATATTAAGCTATATGAAAATTTTATAAGACTACAATTAGACTGACTATGCTTTATGGGTGTCAGTAGTAAAGAAACAACAACTCACATAAAAGTAAGTTTACTGGAAATGAGGATGCATGTCTGGTAAAACACAAAGATAAAATAAGAAATATTGAGGATCAAAGAAAAGTAGTAATACCAATTGGTGCAAAAATTAGAGAATGGAGGTTCTGTTGGATTGAACACATCCAAAGACAAGGCTAGAAGTAAGAAACCTTGACATAGTATAAATTGAAGAAATTCGACTGATCTCGAGTTAGACCTAACATAATTGAGGATGCATTAGTTAGGAAGGATTTAAAGAATCATTAAAGCACAACATTAAGCACATTAAATCAAGCTAAGCAAAAGAGTTTGATCTGTGCATCCATCCTGATTTGGAATAAGGCTTTGTTGTTTTTGTTGTAATACAAGTGCACCAACGTAGATTTAGATTAGGATCATTGACTATATTCTGTTGTTGTCTATCATCGGTTTTGATTCTTCTCATTCCTTTTTATGTCTTTGATGCAGTGCCTACTCGTAATCTTGTATTTTGCTCGATTATGAACGGCTCTAGTTATTATCATTTCCCTCTTTTATGGCCTGCATAGCGTATTGAGATTTAATTACTGACCCTGCCCAATTCTAGGTACATTCAGCTGATAGGATTCTAGAACTACTAAATCAAGGAAACAGTAGACGGAAAACAGAAAGTACAGAGGCAAATGCGACATCTTCACGGTAAATGAATAATCTCATTCCATTCACAAGTACCTCAATATAGTACGTTTTTTTTCTCAGCTGATTGGCTGTCTGACTAAAACTCTTCTCCTTGCGCCCCTGAAAATTGGTTGATGAAAAACAGTAGATTGTTTAATGTTCCGCTGTGGCTTTCTTCTGTTTTTATTACGTTTGACTTGCTTACTTGTAACTTCCTTTCTCTCTGTTTTATTTTGTTTTATCTGTTTCGTTTTCGTAATTTTCAGTCTTAAATCGTCTCATTTGCCTATGAGTTGCTTTAAGTAGCAGTTGGATCTTGTATTCTAATTGTCAATTTCAATTCTCATTTGCACTATGCACGTTAATTTGTCAGAAATTTTTAATGATCGCTCATTAATAAAAGCTTCTTTAGGATAATGGATATGGGAAATTTTCAGATTGAGAATTGGAGTGCTGTACTGCTTATTTAGAGCATGTCAATATGTCATACATTTATAATCTGTGGCAAAACTTAATTACTAGAATGGGATTTCAGATCTCATGCTGTTTTAGAGATTACTGTGAAAAGAAGGCAGAGGAACCAGTATCAAAATCAGGTTATTCGTGGGAAGCTTGCACTTGTAGATCTTGCTGGCAGGCAGGTTCATGAAACAACTTTTTAGTGGTCCAGTCTCAGTTTTGATGAGTAATTCATAGAACATCGTGGTAATGTGTACTTTATTCATTGCAGTGAAAGAGCTTCTGAAACAAACAATCATGGGCAAAAGCTGAGAGATGGAGCCAACATTAACCGCTCACTTCTTGCATTGGCAAATTGCATTAATGCTCTAGGGAAACAGCAGAAAAAGGGTCTTGCATATGTTCCTTACCGAAATAGGTATTTTGATCATTACCATGAGCTTGTGGCTTGATACCGTACTACAATGATGAAGTATACATTGCGATCTTTGCAGTAAGCTAACCCGAATCCTCAAAGATGGTTTGAGTGGGAATTCTCGAACAGTGATGATTGCTACTGTCTCTCCTTCAGACAATCAGTATCACCATACAGTTAATACCCTCAAGTATGCTGACCGTGCTAAAGAGATCAAGACACACATCCAGGTGGGAGTGGTTTACCTGATCTGCGTAACATGTCCATGTAATCTTGGAATAGCACATTTGGGTATCATGTTGAAACTTGAATTTTGAGATAAATGATTGTGAAAAAAGAAGTCATATTTTGATGTACCCCACCCCCGAAAAAGTTTACTCTGAATATAATCGTTTCCTTGTTTGATGTTCATATTCATGGGAATATAAGATTAAGTGATGTGATCCTTTCCCTTGCAACAAAATGTATCACTTTCTATATTTTACTTTACATATTAAACAGCCTATGTTTGCTAGTTCACATACCTTATCTCCGTACGAGAACACAACCATAATATCTGTTTTTTGTTGCCTTTATGCATTGAAACAAAGATCTTAATACTTTTGCCTTGCATCTCTTTCTCTTGACATTCACTGCACATAAATAAAACATTTAGCATCCTTTTTTAAAAAACGTATTTTTAATAAAAATTAGTGAAATGATTTTCTTTAAAATATTGGAGAACTGTTCTCTCTTTAAGATTTTACTCAGACAGGTGTAAGATTTACTTTCTTTGTCATGGGGACGGGTCAAAGAATATGATTTTTTTCTTTTATGGTTCTGCTGGCACGTCACTATTTCTGTGAATATGCTGACTATGTTTGCATCCTCTGTTATAAGGTCCAAATTGGTTGAATACTTCATTCTCACCTCCATATTTTCAGAATGTTTTCTTCTTTTATTTTTTTATCCTTCAGAAAAACATAGGCACGATTGATACACATGTTGAAGATTACCAACGTATGATAGACAGTCTTCAGGTACGCTGTCGATATGGAGTTATGGGTTTTAATATTATGGAAATCTATATGTACCAAAACTATTTATATTTGATCTACAGATAGAGGTCTACCGATTGAAGAAAGAACTTTCAGAAAAGGAGTCCGAATTAAGTCTAAAAGCAACAGAGAAGTCAGTGGAGGATGAGCTTTCTTGGTTAAATGGTCTGTGTCAGGAAACTAATGAAAATGTTCAGGAACGGATAAACCTGCAAAAGGCTTTATTTGAGCTTGAGGAAACAGATCTTCGTAATCGTACTGAACTCCAACACCTAGATGATGCCATTTCAAAACAGCAGGTAAATTTTATCCTACTATTTTCATTTTCTATGGTTTTCAGTTTGAGAAAATGGCAACTTTATTTGCAGTTATGGTGATTTAATAATTCAGAATTTCTCTCTTTTTTTTTCTTTGTTTTTTGATCCACCTGTATTCTCCTCGATGATTTTTTTAGTTTTTTTTTTTAAACTCCCCTTTCCCCATTTCGACAGCTTTGGTCATGCCCTATAATTGGCCAGTTTTGCAGTTTTCATCTAGTTTCTGAGTTCTTCACAACTTTAAGGAGAACTCAGATAATGATGGATATCTTGCCGATATTATTCATATTCGTTAAACTTTTTTTTTTTTTTTAAGAAGTGATGATGTTAAGTGCTATTTTCCAAAAACTATGAACTTGAACAGATGGGAGGGTGAAAAAATGTTAAAACCTTCTCTTCCTCTGCATTTTCGTTTACCTATTAGGAAGAATTAGTTTTGCAATCTCAAGGAAAACCATTTCATTTATGAAACACCTGTTCTCCATTTTAGGCCATTGAAAAAGATGGAGCAGTTATACAGGCTCTGAGATCGAGGAGACAAGTGATTCTCGATAACATCCGTGACAACGATGAGGCTGGTGTCAACTACAAGAAGGTAATGTGCTTGTAGTTTTTTCATTCCGAAAAGGTTTTGTTCGTTTTATTTTTTGTTATGAATGTGTAGAATGATTTCCTGTAGGAAATTGAGGCAAATGAGGAGCATCGACGGCACCTTCAAAATATGATTGATGAAGCAATTAGCAATAATGGCAGCAAAACATATTTGCATATCCTTACTCAATACAGGCTGCTGGTAAGTAAATTCAAATCATAGGCCGTCCCTTTATTGCCAACTCCATTTACTCTCTTGATAAGTTCAATTTTAGTTGTTGGAATGGACTGTATTGAGGTCTGCAGTAGTTATCTTTGTAATTGGAGGTTGTAGGTCTTGAAGTCTGTTTCTCCTACAATAAAATGATTAATTTTATGTCTAAAAGATAAAAGAAAAAAAAAATCTCATCAAAGCCAAATAACTTCCGTTAGATTGATTCTGAACGCCTTGTGGTATTTCTCTTACATTTGTGGAAATATCTCGACTGTATGCGGAAAGTTATTTTTCATCTGATTGTGAAAATATCAGGCCAGTCTGCTGAGAAAATGTGCTTCTTAAAATTGTAAGTATGGTCTAAACAACAACAAAGCCTTAATCCCAAATCAGTTAAGTTCAGTTACATGGATCAATTTCTTCCACTCCACGCAATGAAAGTCTAAAGACTCTAAACAAACATTCTTCGTGTCCTTTCTTGTCTGGGGATTTTGTAGCCCAGTAGAAAAAGAATTCATGAAGCATCTAAGATTTTCATACGTTTAGTATATGATTCAATGTTACTTTACAAGAAAGTACCTTGATACATGTTTGACTCTTGAATTTGAAGCGATTTAATGTCTTTTCCACTCATCCTAACCGTGCATTATGTGATGGAGCAGGGAATGACAAATACTGAACTCCAGTTTGAAATAGCACTGCGTGATCAAGTGATTCACAAGCAAAGGGAAACTCAGAGGAACCTGTGGAACCTGATTACGGCTTTGGGACTTGACCAGAAACAGATAATGGAATATGCTGCCAAGCAAGGGACAGCGATAGAAGACTGGACATCGACACCTATTGGAGGCTCCCACTGTATGCAGTCACCTTCCCATGGTTGTGCAATGACATCTCCTTCATGCCACTGGTCTTGCATTGAACAGTCCCGCCTTTCAGCACCTTGCGTCTTGCAACACCAACAAGACTCTGGTTGTAGTCCATGTTTCAAGGGTGAGAGGGAGTCATCCCATACCATTTCCAGAGAAGGTTGTCGAAGTTGTAAGCATTGGTCGAGTGCATTATTCCGTAGTCCTGAGAAAATTGCTCCTGATATTCGCCATTCATTGCCGGAAATGAGAGCTATTACTTCACTGTGGAATGACAATTACTCACCAAGATCCCCATTCAAGGAGTGTGGTCAGTGGAAGGTAATGCTTGCAAGTTTATCTTTTCCAGTGTTAATATTTATTTATTTTTTGAGGAAAGTGTTAATACTCTGTTTGAAATTCTGAATCAATTTCTGTAGATGAAAGAAATGAAAATCGGTTGCCATATCGAATGTCTATTTGATCCTAGGATTTGATTTTAATCTGGAAACGAACTCTCTCGCAGGATGCATCAAGTATGAATCTTCCACAGCCTTTTAGACGCTCATCGCTGGAGCCGACTACTGATCGTGAATCACCGAGCATGGTAGCAGCCCGAGCTTTATTTGGGAAGGCGCTGAAAGTTCCCCGCTCAAGTGTCCCTGGTCACTGTGGCTTGCATAATGGCGAATCTTCAAATCTCCCAGATAAGTCTCAATTCCCACATTCCACTTCTGCAGGACCAACTCATTTGTTTGCAGAGTCCTATTTGAGGAACCATCCGCTCCATTGTTTGTAATCAATTTTTCGTAATTTTTGTATATTCTTCACATGTATCTGTTTTTTTGTACATATACTGATGTAGCTGGATAGTTATTCTTTTACAAGGAGCGTGATCACCATTTTGCGAAAATTCTACTTTGCGCCCAAAAAAAATATAGTCACCTGTTAGTACTGTTCTTTTCCTCCAATCTCCAGGTACTCTCTCATATCTTTTTGTTTTGGAAAATGCTTTTGTAACTCAGGAAAGACTCAAAATGACACTCGCCGCAATGTGCACGCAAGTGCATGCCGTTCGTGTGTCTTTCATTGGTTACAGTAGCAGGGCCTTTTGTTTTATACAATCCCAATAGAACAAATGATCTGCAGAAACACCAAATGTTGAAAACAGCTTCTTAGGTTTAAATGATACAGACTACTGATTTCCATCTCATACATCTTTTAAATTGAATTGAAGTGCAAAACTAGAGGGATCTTTGATAAAGATATTCTTTCATTAAACATCACCATGGCACAAAAGATATCAATGATTGTCACTGGAACCAATTTATTGGTACATAATCACATGATACACATCAACTATTCCATAAAATCGAATTGAATTACATCGTTAACTTTTCTGGATACCACTAGGCCATGTCTGATTCTTCACCGGCTGTAGAATAGCTCCAACTTCTTGCAGAATCTCTTCTTCCCTCCTCCCAAGAGTTGCAAGTTCAACAACTGCAGCAACATTCTCCTCAACCTACTCAATCAATCAAAAGAGTGGCTGCAGATCAACAACTGCAAACCTCCTCATATCAAGATGCATCTTAATTTATTTTTGGATCCATCGCTAAGAAAATCGACAGGCATTTCTACTGGTAGTTGCATCAAAAGCAAATTAAAAAGAATGGAACGTAGTTTCGCTCTCGTTATTTTTGTGAGAGCTAAAGGAGTTTTTCTCATTTCAGCCATCAATGGAGTATTATTCTCTGTTATCATAGACGCCTAGTTTCAGGTAACAATTTTGTCCCTCGACTTCAGGCATAAAGGAGAATCGAATGAGTTTTGTTGTTGAAGACATTGTAGTTGACGAGAGGCCTTAACAAAGGAGAAGGAGAATGTCATAAAATTTGTTTGCAGACTAGTTTTATATATATAGGAATGGGACTTTATTTTATAATAGCCAAAGTAATAGTATGTACATGGTGAGAAACAATGTTTTTTCCTAAAATAAAAGTCGCAAAATGATAGTATATTACATAACGTTGAGTTGGAATGAACTGATTAAGATGCGAAATTGCAGTGGCATGGGCAATGAGTGGAAGGGCATATCATAATATCAAAATTGAAGTAGACATCAACTTGATCACATTGAACACTTGCACACATGAATCCAAACCGCAATTGAAACAAATAATTATAAGTTTGAAAGCACAAAATTGAAGTAGATCAAGCATAAGAACCTGTTTGACTGAGTTCATTCCAACCAGCACGGTAGAGATATCCTTATTCGATAAGCTGTACTGCATTGCCAACTTTGATATGTTCTTCCCTTTCTCTCTGCAGTGAGCCGCCGCCGCCTTGCACGCAGACTATGAACAACAACAACAAAATCAACTTGTTTAAAAAGATCATTGAATCAACAATCCAATTCAGATAAACTCAAATGCCGAAAAACCTTGAGTTCCACAGACGCCGGATGCCACTCCGGCGGCCCGTTATCAGTAAGCAGCCCCATTGCGAGCGGCGAAGCACTGATAACCCCAACGCCCTTGCTCTTCAAGTAGGGCAACATCCCCTCCAAAGTATCATCATTGATCCCATAATGACAATACGAGAGAATCACATCCACCGAACCAGGAGCCACTCGATCAATCACATAACTAAATACCTCCAATGGCAGCCCACTCACTCCAACAAACCTAATCTTCCCTTCCTCCTTAAGCTTCTGCAGCGCCGGTATCGTCTCCTCCACAATCTGAAAAAGAGGGAAAACAGAGTAATTTGATAATTGAACACTAAACAAACCAAAACCCTAATCTGGAACTCTAAAAAAAAAAAAAAAAAAGGGTACCTGATCGAGATCCCCAAATTCGATGTCGTGGCAGTGAAGAATGTCGACGTAATCGAGGCCCAACCTCGCCAAGCTTTCATCGATGCTCTTGGTGACTCTATGGGCGGTGAAATCGAAGCCATCGACGTAGCGTCCGCACTTGGTGGAGACGATGAATTGGTCTCTGGGGGCGTTTAGGGCTTCTAGGGCTTTTCCGAGCATGGTCTCGGACAAGGTAGCGCCGTAGTAGCTGATACAATTGGCATTGAAACAAGATTAGAAAAAATTGGAGAGGAAGGAATTGGGAAATCGAAATTGGGGATTTTTAGGGTTCGAGAGAGACGGAGAGGTGTCGAAGAAGTTGATGCCGAGGCGGAAAGCTTGGCGAACGGAGGCGATGGCTTCTTCTTCGGAGACGGGACCGAAGACTCTACCGAGAGGGGAGGCTCCGAATCCGACGCAGCTCACCTTGAGACCTGTGTTGCCCAGATCTCGGAGTTCCAGGTTTGAGCCCTCCTTTGTCACCGTCGCCATTTGTTTCTTCTCTCGCTCGCTCTAGGAAGAATGGACTATTAGAGTTGGACAGAGAGTGAGGGAGTGAGTGATATAGTAAAAATGAAATTGATGAAGTGTGATTAAGAATGAAGAGTGAAGAGTAACTGAAGCTGTTGTCCTAATTGGCAAGATTATCCACTATGGGCCTATGGCATTGCTATGGGAACTTTTCAACACTTGGACATCAACTTCAGTCTTTCATCAAGCACTGGTCCATGAATTGGTAAGATTTAATTTGGAGTTCTTTTTACGGAATGCTAGAATAACAACAAAACGCACGCCCCCACATCAGATGTTCGACTTCACCTCGGGATGCGAGTTTATGGTATTCAAGGTGCATAACACGATGGGATATGGGAGGTGTCTTTTATTGTGCTTTATGAGTGTTATTTCTCGAATTTAGAAATGCTGGAGTAACATAGATAGGACACCGAGTTGGGGCACCGACCTGACGTGGCGCTTACGCGCGATCCCCACCCGGTTGTCATCCCAAAGCAAAAAAAAGAAAAGAAAAAATCTTATGACTGTTTGGCTCTGACTACTGATCGACTAACCACTAACTGACGGATGACAGAACGTCGTTGTAGCTGATTAAATCCAAAATTTTCAAATTTCTTTTTTTTTTTTTTTTTGAGAAAACCACATCTCTCTCTCATTTGGTTCACTCCCCCAAATCGTCTCAACTCTGAAACCCTAGAACCCTGTTTACCCATTATTGGTCTACTTGGAGCTGGTTGTGGATCAATTTTTTAAGGTTTTCGCGAATAGCAGGAAGACATCAGGTACGTGTTCGAGGTTCTCCTTTGCGTCCTTCGATTTTGGGTCTTCTCTTCATGGTAAGGCAGGGGAATCTCGGTACTTTTGAGGTGATAAAGAGGATCCCATCCCGAACCTAGTTGAAGTTGCTCGTGCATAGCAGGACGACCTAGTTGGAACTCGATAAGTCAATCATCTCTTTTGTTCTTGTCTTTATTGAGATTCACTTATGTTTGACCAGTGGAAGGGGACAATTTAGGGCTCACAAGAAGCCAGAGCTCATTTAAATGGAGACCATTTATGGCTCAAGCACATTTTTTTCCAAGTGAAATAAGGGCTTGACTTATTGAATCAACTAAACCGACTATTTAGCTTGATTAAAACACTTTAAATGATTTGGTTATTCTAGTTGTGAAGTTATGAGCTTATTTGAGATAGTTAAGGGTGAATATTGGAAAATCTCGATGTAATATTTGTTGAACATTAAGAATGAAGAAATTACAAAATTAATTGTAAATATAATCTCATTGAATTTTTGAACATTTGGTTGTTAGGACTGAATTTTTTTGGTTATATATTGTTATGGCTTAATTGGAATGTAATCTAAATTGCACTTCCTTTTATTGGTAGCGTCATGGAGGTTGATTTTGATTTGAACGAGCCTATGAAAATAATAGTTGAATCAGATCGTGACGATGTGGTTAATGCTGACTATGGATCAGCTAATGCAATGGGATCAAGCGACAGAGGACAGTGGTCAGGCTGCCAGTGATGCTGATGACAATGATGGAGTTGAGGGCTCGGACACAGTATGTGCCTTTGCCCCTGAGATGGGGATGGTGTTTGATAGTCCTGAGGATGTGAAATTTTTCTTCAAACAATATAGCAAAAGGATTGGTTTTACAATTAAAGTTCGATTAACGTGTGTTAAGGAAGGCCATAAGACATAAGACATCTAAGGAAGGCCATAAGACATCCAAAGGATTATATAAAAAATGGGGCCTAACTTCAAGGTGCGACGTTCGAACTCAAGTGACACCTAGGTTGTTCTTCGATGGTAAATGGCTATCAGACCCCACCTAGTTAGGGCATCTGACCGGCCTAGATTACTTTAATATCCTGATTACCTAGCAACCTTAACCTCACCTTCAATAAACAATTAAAAATCTATCAGAGTAATTATTAAATATGATTCTAAATCAACCACAAATGGATTATAAAACGAATCTTGTACTTCAAAATCAGTAAAGGTTAATTATATAATCCATAAATATTCGTAAAAATCTTTCGCCAACATCTCCTCTATTTTTAAGCCTACATCGAAAATCTCGTCCTTCAAAATTTTCAACAAACCTGCTCTGCTTGGTGGAAATGCCAAAAGACTTACAATCCACCCCATAACAAAATATATCGCATCAATAATGATTATTTTTCATTCTAACCTATCTCAGACTTTCAACGTTATTAAATCATTAATACCTTAACTTCTTGGCATTCCAATCCATCCTAAAACCATTAAAACAATTACAATCATTTTCAAAACAATTTCAACACTTTCAAAAGATATCCTAACCTTACACGAATCCAAAAATCCATTTATACAATATTTTATATTCAAAAGTAATACAAACATAGAGAGAAAGAAACTGAGCAAGTCACCAATAATCGGAAAGCTTTTCCTTCCCTTTGTCTCTGCTAAAACCTGTCATTATCCAATTATAAAAACTCGATAATGTCGATAAGTAAATCCCACACTATCCAGTACACATGTAGTAATCAAATGCATAATAATCTAAGGAATTTAAATGAACAATATAATCCAAGGAATTTAAATACAACCGTGAATCCATCCCTTTTTGTTATCCGACCACAATCAGATGACCGGTCTCCGAAAGTGGTAAGTAAACAATAATAAGGACTCATGCGCAGGGGAGAATAACCAAATGAGTCTTGTTCCTCTAGACTATGGGAGTATGATCTGATTCAACGTGACCTCATGATAACCATACGATGCAAAGTATCAGTGCTCGCTACATCCCCTCAAACATAATATAATGTTCAATAAACCCGATATAGACACTATAAGGAGACTCGTAACACCTTACCCTCCCAAACCGTGTATGCATGTACAACAAAAATGCAATTCAAGGATCAATGCAATTTATATGAAATATACTTATAAAATGTAAATGTTACCATGTGATTTACTTAACCTTACAAACAACCAACTTCAAGCTTAATTTTTGAAGTTCCCAGAGCGTTGGATCACCTTGAAAATGGTTCCAATAGCTTCCCTGCATACCTAATTATATTATGGGTGAGACTTCAAGTGAAATGATATCATAAAGCCCAATGAAAACTCGATCAAAGTACGCTTGAGAACAGTTTCCAAAAATATTAATTTATATAACCATTTCAACTAGCTTTCAACTAGCCAATTTGGGGTAACTTTTTGACCTTGAAAACCTCAATATTTGTCATGATGACCTTAAAGGAACTTGTAGTACTCATGTCTTACTTTCCATATACCCCAAAAACATCTAAATCGGATCAGCGACGAAGAAGTTATGAATTTTCCCATATGGCCGACTTGGCAACTTTATATATTTTGAACTAAAAAAAACTCCTCCAAATTAATATTTTCGCAACTAAATCCTCAAAACTCGACAATAAACGCCACGAAACCGCCCGATACCAACACCAAAATATTTTCACAGCCCGTTGAGTCAAATTGGATTAAAACCAATAATCAATATCAGCTATTAAAACATCTCCAAAATAGTTATCAACTGAATTGCATTAGTTCGCTTCATCAAAACCCTAACCCACGCCGGTGGAATTTATCTCAAATTGATGCGAATCAATCCAATATACCAATTAAAAACAATTCCAACCAATTTCTATCAAAACATCGAGAAAGAAATTGAAAAAATTGTGAGAATTCAAATTGAATTGAGGAAAAATGTCTAGCATTAAGAATTTACCAAATTGCAGGCCGAATACCTCGTTTCTACTGCAAAAACTTAGCTCGAACCAATGCTCTATGATTTTGTAGAAAAAAGTTGAGCGAAAATTGGATGCCAGGAGCTCGAGGAGCGAAAGATCGAATTGAGAGGGTTATGAGAAAACGTTTTATTGAATATAAAAGGAATCGATTGATTTTTGATTTTTGATTTTTTTATTTATATATAAACCCTCAGCTGCTTGTCAGCAGCTTAATTTCTTTCTATTTATTAATTATAGAAATCCTTATTTTGACGTGTTTTGACTTTCGGCGCCCGTTTTCTATCCGACTTTTCACTAAATTGAACCAAAGTCTCGACAAAACAGTCCATCTTTATGAAATATCCATAACACTAGTTTTGATCACACTAAAACCCAAAAATCTTAACTTTGTCCATGATATATGAAACCCTTATGGACCAATCCTCTTGCCATACTTATCCAAACTTCCACCAGTTTGGACCAAATCTTAACCTCGACTACCGTCAACCGACACCAAACTTGAAACAAGATCTCACACAACTTCATCTCATTTCACACTACCTCCAATCGACTTACACGCAAACAGAGGCAAATCCCCACGTCAGCTCGTTAAGTCCATTTAAGGTCCAAATTTCAAATTTTTAATTTGAATTCAATTATTCATCGCGAAATTTGAAACTAATATTTATGTCAATATTTTGACTATCTCGACACCCGTCTCGACACGTATCTCGAGACAAAACCCCGCGAATTTCAAATTCACTCAATCACCCAAATTTCGCAAAATAAAATATTATATAATACACAACACTAGGCAAACATCACATATTAATAAAATTAATTATAAATATCAAATTCACTGGCATTTAATTCCCGACTCGCGGCCAAAACCATAATTAAGCTTTTTTAATACCGGATTTGATGGGGCATGTGCCCTAGGTCAATCCATTAACTGTCTTTATGAATACTTTTAGTTAATAAAATAGAGGATTTCATTTGTTGTTTATTATAATTAATTTGCATGTTTACATTATAATAAGATCCATGGGTATTTACATAAATATCCTAAATGTCCCTGATCGATCATTATTTGGGAACTATAATGAATTAAGACTAGTGTGAGTCTTGATTGATGATCATATGATGATTATACGTATAGGGATACGAATCGAGATCACGAGTACTTGTTAGGGAACAAAGTACTGGACCGACCCGCTATGAGAACATCACATGGATTAAGTCATAGTTGTTTCTCATGATAGGTATATTTTTCAGTCCTCTAACTTGAGATTGCCAGAGACTTCAACATTAGGAACACGGTAATTTGACACAATCAAACGTTGTCTTTAACCGGACGATTATAAAGGTTGTGATTGGTTACTGTGTGAGCAATGTGATGAAGTTGTGTAATCGAGATAGAATTTGTCCCCTCATATAAAGAGAGATATCTAGTGGATCCTCGATGTGTTAGATCTGTTAAAAGGCCTAGTCTAAGTGAATTGATATTGATCAATGTCACTTGGATGTTTTCATCTACCTAGAGATCGAGACTAGTACGATTGAACATGTTGGATGACAATTCCATGCCTTATGTTTGATCAAAAGGATATCGTGTGACAAAAGGATGTTATATACACTATTGATTAGGTTGTATCGATTTGATATTCGTACAACTTGGGTAGTCATAATGTCTTGCTAGAGATCGCTTATGACTTGTATACCAAAATGTGTTTTGGTACATCGCCAACGTTGTATGAGCCTATTGGTCGCACACTAAGAATGGTTTTGCGAGATTTTAAGATGGTTGAGAAAAATGAATTTTATATGATAAAATTCATGACGAAAACGTCCTTGTGGTGTATTACACTTATACTTCTTTAAGTAAGAGTATATGTGTAATTTACTTAACCGTCTATATACAAGGTTGTATAAATATACGCTTTAAGTTAGAACACAGGTACGAAAGAAAAAAAGGCCGTAACTCTATTTTCGTTTTAGAAACGACTTATGGTTTTTGGTATGCTCTGGATCGTTTTGGAGAGAAACAAAAAGGTTAGGTATTCTCTAGAAGCTAGCACTTCAAATCTCCGCCGTTCGTATGTGGACTTTCGATAGAGGCGTTCGTCGTTAGCGCCCTTAGAGATCGATCAACCTTCCGAAAGGTATATTGCGATTGAGGTATGATTAAGTTTTTCATGGTTTAAACGTTTTTAATGGAATTAGATTCGGATCCTGTTGGGGTTTTTGTCAAAACTGTTTTGTAATCTCCGCTGCGTATGAACCCCAAAACCCAACAGGATTAACCATAATTATCGATTTAAAAATTTCGGGATTTGACAATGACACCTTACCAAAGTGTGTTTGGAGCATAATTATGTGGCTAACCCTTTAAAGTCGAGGTTATATCAGTGCAATAAGGTCATGTAAACTTCTACTAAGAAGAGAATAGAATTGAACAACTCTATAGGCATCCTAGTGTGTAAGTCTTTTATGGCAGAGTCTGTTCGTGTTTCAGGGATTAACAATTTGACATTCAACGAGAGGGACATAAGGAACTACATAGAATATGCTCAAAGGCTTAGGCTAGGCGATGGTGATGCAGATGCTGATGCTATTCAATAACATTTCATGAGAAAGCAAAAGCAAAATCCCAACTTCTTTCATTTGATGGCCCTTGGTCTACTAAATGAGCTTAGACATGTATTTTGGTCTGATAAAAGGTGTAGATATGCTTATCCGTATTTTGGGGACGTAGTTTCCTTCGGCATAACCTACTTAACTAACAAGTAAGACATGTCTTTTGCTCCATTCGTAAGCGTGAACCATCACAGACAATATACTTTGTTGGGTTGTGCATTATTGGCTGACGAGAGTAAACAAAGATACGATTGGCTTTTCAAGACATGGCTAAAGTGTATGAGAAATGGAACCGAAAGCAATCATAACCGACCAATGTCCATTCATTGTGTGGCGACCCCAAATCCCGAGGCCACCACGTGAAGTGTCGCGGTCTCGCATCAGAATTCTTAAATTAGAGTAAGTAAAATAAATAAGTTCATCATCATATAAAACATCATTCATAAGAGCATGTCCTACTGTGGAAAACCCGGGAAAGTACTATGTATATAGGCGATAGTACTAATAAGCAGTAATATATACAAGTACTATGTCTCTCCAGTCTCCTAATACCAAAGCAAAGCAAAATGTAAAAATAACACATACTAGTGGGTCCTCAACTTCGGGCAATCAGATGAAGTCGCCAAAAATCCTCTTGCCCCTACTAGTACTAGGATATGCACTCAACCATTACAAAAAGCCAAAAGGAGAGTACAGTAAGTAAGACTCCAAAAAAAGTACACCGAGCATTTATAAGAAAGTAAATAGATATCAATAATCATGTTAAATAATCATGCGAAAACTAAATAGGCAACTGTGCTACGATCATCCCATGAATAGATAACACGAGAGAGAAACAAAGTGTGTGCTCATCCTGGTCAGACAAAATTGTACCTTGGATCCTAGGATCCTTTCGGTTGGTGCCCCCACTTCCTTTCACCTGGTTCCTCGCGGTGCTTGTCATATGTCTGCTCTAACCGATACGTGCACCTTAGTGCAACTCGGCTTGCAATTCACCGAGTGTTTGATCACACATGCTACAACCTAGTGTGCCATAAATACACTACAAATATCAGGTGGGAGTAACGCAACAACCAACCCAAATGTATCACAAAATAAAGTACAATAACAAGGAATAGGAAATCCAGCAATGGAAAAGTAAACCCTCAATGACTTTCGAATGGATTCTTACGTACCTTAAAACGTACTCCGAAGTCCTGCTCACGTCTCGAGATATGCACCCGACTCCCAACTATAGTCTCATAAGTCCATGGTGTCAAGTTAAACCATTTTAAGTGATTTAGAGTCAAATTAGTTGACTTTATTTTGTGAGAGCGAGAATAAGAATTTTACTCCAATTTTTATTGCGACACATTTTTCAGGTTAACCGGGGTACTAAATGCCCGAAATAATCACGAAAACCCAGTTTTCAATCCATTTTCTATTATCTTATATTCTTTCTGATTTTTTTTTTGGATTTCTTATAATTTTCTATTTATTTTTCCATATTTTATGTATTTTATTTTACTTAAATCTGTATTAAATTTATTTTTAATTTTTTATTATTTAATTAATGGGGTGGGTCCCTAGACCGGGTCTGACTCGGTCCAACTGGGTCGGTCCCGGTCCGGCCCAATCGGGTCGGGCCGGATCGGCTCCGCCCCCCTAAATTTCGTCTTTAATAGAGACCTTCGTCTCTGTTTCACTTTTTTCTCCTTTTTCTTTTCAACAAATAAAACAATAACATTACCACATCATCAACAACAACCCAACCACCATTAATACCTCATTTTCTCTAACATTTAACAACAATCAACTATCACCATTAAAACCCCCATTCGAGCTTCATTTTAATGGAAAATTGAAAGAAAATAGAGATGCTCACATTGATTACTTGTTTGCTTGATCAAATCACTTCAAAAACTCCAAAAGTCTCATAAAATCTCATACTCTCAATGGTTGCTATCAACTATTCAAAGAATTACTCTCAATAGATACACACTCTTTTTTATATATGAAGAGAGGGAGAAAGAGTGGAAACATAGGAATGTGAGAGAGGAATGAGTCGTGAAACTCATTTTAAGGGTATTAGGTGGTATAGGTGGCATGTTCTTATTTGCTCCTCATTAAACACAAATCTTAGCCTTGTTCAATTATCTCCAATTTCTCGGTATCCCGCACCTCGGCACGTATAACGAGGCGCGCCATAATTGCCAATTTCGATAAATTGGCCTAGACTATAGGTTTATCATCAATACTTGTCACATTTAATTAATTTGATTATCCAAATCATTTTTCTGACCTAGTGCACCAACATTTCGCTCATTTAATACCCGTATTGGCATATTTTTCAAGGCGAATACCCGTTACACTATCTCGCTCGTTTTAATGATATAAATACACACATGCGATGTAAGGTAAAATAATTTAACATATGACATCACAAATAGGCAAATATCACTCAAAAATTACTGTTTACATAGTCAGGCGTGCCCTAACCTATTTGCGACATCTTCGCGGATCTGAGATGGCGTTCAAGTATGAAAATAGTCAATAATAACGACATAATTAAAATTGGGCCGTTACAACTCTTCCCAACTAGAAAAGAAACTTTGTCCCCAAATTTTAATAACTTGAAGCATAGTACCTTGAAATAGCTGAGGGTATTTCAAGGTACCATGATAATGCCATCGAACCAACACCTTAGGGATCTCCTGTTCTTAAGAGTTTGAATCATGAGAACCACAATCGCTATCGTTCACTCCTCATATGTCGCGTCAGGCCGAACCTCGATCTGTCTCAAGTCAACTATCGGTCTTGGTCCTAACCTAGCCAGCCTCAACATCGAGATATGAAACATAGGATGAACCCCATCTATTTCTACTGGCAAGTCCAATTTGTAAGCCATACTGTCAACTCGTGCTGCGACTCTAAACGATCCTATGTATCTTAGCACCAGTTTCCCTTTAATCCCAAATCTCTGCTAGCCCTTTCAAGGGGAAACCTTAAGATAAACCATGTCACCCTCTCCATAGCTCAGACCCTCGTGATACTTATCCACATATTTTTCTGTATGTCATGTGCACTGAAGTCTCTGTCGAATCTGCCTAATCTTCTCTGGGTGATCAACAACTATCTCTGGCCCAATCGCCGCTATATCCTCAGGCGCTGCCCAACACGCATGTGATCTGTAGGGCCTGCCATACAATGCCTCAAATAGAGGCATCCTGACACTCGCCCGATATCTGTTATTGTAAGTAAACTCACACAGCGGTAGATACACATCGGTAGATAATCCTCCCGCAGACCTCCGAATTGCAAAATATAAGCCCCGAACATATCCTCTAGATTCTGCATTAGTCTCTTTGACTATCCGTCTGTCTGAGGATGGTAAGCCGTACTAAACTGCAACGTGGTACCAAATTGCTCATGCATAACCTCCCAGAATCTTAAAGTTAACCTAGAATCTCAATCAGATATAATATAAACTGGCACCCCATATAATCTAATGATCTCCCTCTTGAAGATAATGCTCAGTTGTGAGAACGAATATCTCATAGAAATAGGAATAAAATGCATCGATTTCGTTAGTCTGTCAATCATAACCCAAATAACATCGTGTCTCCTCGAAGTCTGTGGTAACCCATTAACAAAATCTATAGTGACGTGCTCCCATTTCCACTATGGAATTATTAGTGGTTGTAGTAAACCGCTTGGTTTCCTATGCTCAGCCTTAACCTGCTAGCAAATATGACAACTCCTGACGTACTCGCCAACGTCAGCCTTCATCCCGGCCACCAAAATAATTGCCTTAAATCATGATACATTTTCGTCTGGCCAGGATGAATTGTGTAGCGAGATCTGTGTGTGCCTTCTAGAATCCTATCTTATATCTCATGAACTGCAGGTATCCATAACATCCATTGGTGTCTCAAACACTGATTTGTCGACTCTGCCCAATCCGTACACCCTGGATTTCGAGCCAGACTACTAAACCGCTCATAGAGCCCATTAGTTCCCTGACCCTCGGTAACCCGCTCAATAGATACAGTCGGAACTCTCATCTGACAATAAATGTGCGGCTTGGCCATGGTAAACACCTATGTCATGCACATAACCGACGTCGCCTATAATAGCCATGCTCGTGTGTCATACGTCGCACCACAGATCTTGATTGTCAATACCGCTCATGTTCAATGCGTCAGCTACAACGTTCGCTTTCCCTGGATGATACTCAATAGTGAAGTCGTAGTTCTTCAGTAACTCAAGCCATCTCCTCTGACACATGTTCAGATCTCTCTGAGTGAAAATGTATCTCAAACTCGATGATCAGTGTATAGTATAAACTGCTCTCCGTAGAGATAATGCCTATGAGCCTTCAGTGCAAAAACGACTGCTGCAAGCTCCAAATCATGCACTAGATAGTTTCTTCGTGGGGTCTTAACCATCAGACAAGTAGGCTATTAGTCTGCCCTCTAGCATCAAAACATATCCAAGTCTAATGCATGATGCATCCGTATAAATTGACAAACTTTTGCCTGGCTCCGGCAATGTCAACACTGGTTCTGATGTCAATATCCTCTTCAGCTCCCAGAATGCCTACTCACACTCATTTAACTAGTCAAATCGCACATCTTTCTTGGTTAGTCTCGTCATCGATGCTGCAATCGAGGAAAAGTTCTGTACAAATCGGCGGTAATACCCTGCTAGCCCTAATCGCCTGAATCTTCTATGAATCCACAGATATACCCTGATCGTTCATGACGTGTCCGAGAACTTCACCTCACTCAGCCAAAAATCACACTTGTTGAACTTGGAATATAGCATGTGCTCCCTCAATGTCCTCAATATTGTCCTGAGCTGACTCTTGTGCTCTACACGAGTCTGCTGTAAATCAAGATGTCGTCGATAAAGACAATGACGTATTTCTCCAAGTATGGTCTCAAGACCGTGCATCAAGTCCATGAAGATCGTCGGAGCGTTAGTCAGCCCAAAAGGCATAACTGTAAACTCAAACAACCTATATCATTAATTAAAAGCGGTCTTCTTGATGTCCTCTAGGCTCCCCAAAGTGACATGCTAGGGTGAACCTTCTCTAGTAAGTCATCCAACTGCCTTCTGACCTCCTTGTGCTCTATTGAACCATTTTGAACCATCATTCTTATTCACAAATAACACTTAGTTGCTAACTGTTCTTCGGGAACGATTAGCACGCTAACCATTCCAAGTAGCGCACTATCTGTGCTCTGGGACAAAATTCTAAAGTCGAGAATTTTGTCCTAACCCTCTCAATTAGTTATCTTATTGGTTTGCACATGCTCTACATACAATATTAACATCAAAGCAACATCTAGCACACTCCATAACATAAATTTTAACCCAAATTCTTCAAATTCATGCATTCACCACAACTTTCCAATTTCATCAAAATCATCATTTCGAATTAAACCAGTGGTGACTTATCTATGAATATGATTTAATAACATGTAATACATCAAGGTTTCACCAAAAATCAGAGGTTTAACCATCAACTTTGAATTCACTCAATTCAATCAAAAATGGGTTCATTGGAGAGTGGAAGAAATGAAAATGATGATTACCTTAGTTTGAGCTCTTGATTTGGTATCTAATATGTGAATTCCCAACTTAAATTATCTCTCTCTCCCTGATTATCTCAGATTGCATGAGAAAAATTTGAGTGGATTGATCAAAAACTCACTAAGTCCCGTATATGTATTTGATTAAGATCAAGTGTGCATACATATCGCGAGGATTATCTTGTGGTGTATAAACATTCTGTAACACACTCCTTAATTAATAACTCCAATAGCACACTCATCTCCTAGTACTACTCATTATAATCATCTAAATATTCATCTCATGGTCTTGATTAATTAGTGTAAACTATAGGCTTAGCTTATTTAATTGATGTCTACATTAAGCCCTACAAAACCATATAGTTAGTGTTTTATTTATCCAATTTACCCATCTCATGGTCCCACAAACCTTCGGGTGACCTGTATCCGGTGTCTTGCGTCTCGACACATATTTCGAGGCACGCCATAGTCTATTATTTAAATTTCAATATAGTTAGCCTATGATTCCATTACCCATTTCAACTTAATAACTTTGTCATATTTATGTAAGTTTGTTGAGTTTTCCTAGTGCACCCGTACTTCGCCTCTTGTTACTCGCGTTAACACGCACTTCAAGGAGACTACCCGACATACACCCTCGCACGATATCACTATTCAACATACACACATGCGATGTATTAACAAATAAATTTATGAAATGCATCGCGAATAAGCAATCCAACACACAATTAACTAGTGCACCTAGGTCAACGTGTGTCCTAGCCTACCCGCGGCGTCCACGGGGATCTGAGCTGGCGTCCATGTCTACAATTACGATATAAATAATGGCGTTAATAAAACAATATCTATCGGCCTCTCCTCGTAAGTCACGTCAGGCTGAACCTCAATCTGCCCCAACTTAATAGTCGATCTCGGCCCTGGCCTAACTATCTCAACATCAAAATTTGGAATGTCGGATGAACCCCAGCTAACTTTGCAGGTAACCTTAGGAAATATGCAACACTGCCCACTCGCTATGCAATCCTGAATGGCCCAATGAATCTCGGCGCTAGTTTCCCCTTAATATCAAATCTCTGCTCTTCCAAGGGGAAACCTTCAAGTATACCATGTTACCCTCCTCATAGCTCAGTCCCTCGTGATATCGATCCGTGTATTTCTTCTGCATATCCTTGCGGCTCGTAACCTTTGACAAATTTGTCTGATCTTCTCTGTGTAATCAACAACTATCTCAGGCCCCACTGTCACTATATCTTCCGGCTCTGCCCAACATGCAGGTGATATGCAACAACTCCTATATAGTGCCTCAAATTGTGGCATGCCAATGCTAGCCTGATAGCTGTTATTGTATGCAAAATCACACAAAGGTAGATAATCCTCCCACGAACCCCCAAACTGCAATATGCAAGCTCTTAGCATATCCTCCAAGATCTGTATCAGTCGCTATGACTATCCTCGGTCTAAGGATGGTAAGCTATAATAAACTGCAACCTGGTGCAAAACTGCTCCTACATAGCCTCCCATAGTCTCAAAGTCAATCTGTGATCTCTGTTTGACACAATGGAAACTGACACCCCATGTAGTCTAATAACCTCACGTTTAAATAATGTGCTCAGCTGGGGAAATGCGTATCTCATAAAAATCAGAATGAAATGAACCGATTTTGTCAGTCTATCAATCACCACCCAAACTACATAGTGGCGCCTCGAGGTATGCGGTAGTCCGCTGAAGAAATTCATGGTGATGTGTTCTCATTTCCACTGTGGAATAGGCAACGATTGCAACAATCCATTAGGTCTCATGTGCTTAGCCTTCACCTGCTAGCAAATGTGACAACTCCTGATGTACGCACCTACGTCAGCCTTCATCCCTAGCCACCAGAATAGTAGCCTCAAATCATGGTACATCTTGGCCGACTAGGATGAACTGTGTAGCGAGACCGATGTGCATCCTCTAGAATCCCATCCCATATCTCTTGATTCGCAGGTATCCACAATTTCCCTTGGTGTCTCAAACACTGATCCGTGGTCTCTGCCCAATCAGTGCACTCCGGATCCCGAGCCAGACCACTGAACCGCTCATAAAGCCTATCGACCCTTTGACACTCGGCAACCTTCTCAATCGATACGGTCGGAACCCTCATCTGACTACAAATGTCGATGTTCAGCCATAATAGATACTTTTGTCATGCACATAACTGATGCCGCTTGTAACAAGCTATGCTCGTGTGTCATAAGACACAAAACAGTCTGACTGTCCATCCCGCTCCTGCTCAATGCGTCTGCTACGATGTTCGCTTTACTAGGGTGATACTTAATAGCGAAGTTGTAATTCTTCAGCAGCTCAAGCCATCTTCTCTGGCGCATGTTCAAATCCCTCTAAGTGAAGATGTAGCGTAAACTCTGGTGATCTATATACAATATGAACCTCACTCTATAGAGATAATGCCTCCAAGCCTTCAGTGCAAAGACGACCGCTGCTAGCTCCAGGTCGTGCACTGGATAATTTCCCTCATGGGGTCTCAACTACCTGGAAAGATAGGCAACAGGTCCACCCTCCGCATTAACACGCATCCTAGACCAATGTTTGATGCATCTGTATAAACTGTCAAAGTCTTGTCCTGCTCTGGCAATGTCAATACCGGCGCGGAAGTCAACCTCATATTCAGCTCACAGAAAGCCTTCTCACACTACTCTGACCAATCAAACCAACATCCTTCTTGTTCAGTCTCGTCATCGGCGTTGCAATCGAAGAAAAATCATGCACAAATCGCCTGGTAGTATCCTGCAAGTTTGAGAAAACTATGTATATCGACAACAGACTCAAGCGTCCTCCAGTCGATGATAGCCCGAATATTCTCTGAATCCACAAAAATACCCTGATCCCTGATGACAATCTCACCGCTTTAGCCAGAAGTCACACTTACTGAACTTGGCGTACAATTTGTGATCTCTCAATGTCATCGAAACTGCCCTGAGAAGTCCCTCGTAATCCTCACGAGTCTTGCTGTAGATCAAAATGTCGTCGATGAAGACTATGAAAATCCGTCTAGATATGGTCTTTAGATCCTGTGCATCAAATCCATGAAAATCGATGGGGCATTAGTCAGCCCAAACGGCATGACTGTGAACTCAAATAGCCCGTGTCTCATGTTGAAAGCGGTCTTTCGGATATCCTCCTCTCGAATCCTCAACTGATGATAACCTGAACAAAATTTAATCTTTGAGAAGAATCCAACACCCGCCAACTTATCGAACATATCATCTATCTTAGGAAGTGGGTAAGGGTTCCTAACTGTAACCTCATTAAGCTTCTTATAGTCTATGCACATCCTCATCGAACCATCGTTCTTCTTCACAAACAACACTGGAGCTCCCAAGGTGACATACTAGGGTGAATAAACCCTTCTCCAACAACTCATCCAACTGTCGTCTAACCTCCTCCTGCTCGGATGGTGACATCATATACGATCTATTGGCGATCGATTGTGTCCCTGTTATCAACTCAACGATAAACTCAACAGCTCGTGGCGGTGGCAATCCTGGTAGGTCATCCAAAAATGCATCAACAAAATATCTAACTATCGATACGTCCTCAATCCTGACCTCCATCCTAACCTCCGGCTCAACTATCGCAAAGCAACCGCCTCCATCTCCTGCGGTGTAGCTAGTCGACCTCTGGTGATAGGTAAATCAGTCGTGGATCCAAATAGTTAGAACTCTGGTATCCCACGAATACGAAACTATATCCTCTTACATTAACAATCTATCCGTGCATGATAGGGTGATAACCAATCCATCTCGAGAAACGCGCCAAACTCTAAGTACTCCAATACTCGAAGATCATTGGTAACTGATGTCCCTCAACCTCCATCATCACATCTCTACATATCCGGTTAGGTTATATCTTGTCCCCAGCGGCCGTACTAAGGACAAGGTGAGTGTCTAGTGTATGTGTATCTAACCTTAACACTCCTACAACACATCCAACAATAAACGATAACGTGCTACCAGAGTCAAACATAGCATGCATATGTTGACCAAAAATATACAACGTACCCTCGACAAGCTGTTTGGTCACTCTGCGATCCGGCTGTGCTACCGCATGAGCTCTATCTGGCCTGCTCTGGCTTTCGACGTGGTGACGATAGTGTCCTACAGTTGGCATCTGTGGTTATCCTGCTTACCACCATGTCCATCTCCAGATCTCGGACCCTGACCCTGGTCTCTCTAATCCTGTCATGTCCCCCTTGATCTCGACCGTGACGGTACATTTGCGGTTATGACCTATATTGATCTACCGGTGTTAATGTGATGGAATGAACCGACTGTCTCTCTCCTCATACTTGAATTAACTGCCCTGATGATCATCCCTGCAGCCCCTGTCCCGTCTGTCATCCCTCTGACCTCTATCCTGACGATCCCTCTATCTCTTCAGCCTCTGGTCCGGCCTAGAACTCTGCCCTGTTTGTACCTTAGTACCAGTCACACACGCCGCCATCTATCTGCATCAAATATGTCTCATGTGCCAACACTCGGTCAAATATATCCTGCAGAGTGGGTGCCCCAGAGGATACCACTCGCCGAAACAATCTTGTCATCAACTCCTCTAGTGAAATAGTAGATCTGCAGACGCTCGATCCCAACTACGTCCATTGAAAACTAGAGTAGGTACCGAAATCTCTCCATATACTGCATTAATGTCCAATTACCCTGTCTCGGATGTCAAAAAATCTTTCCTCAGTCTCAGTCTCACCTCCATAGGTATGTACTGATCATAAAACAACTCCCTGAACTCAGCCAATGTTGTCGACTCTGGATGGGTATCCTGATATGTGGTCCACCATACTGCGGCGTGACCTCTCAAGCATGCTCGCGACAGTCGTGCATGAACACTGCCATCATTCCTCATCAGCTAATGGAACCGCTATTAAGATACAATCCACTTCCCCGTAGCCTCGGGGTCACCACCCCCGTAAAAGAAGCCTCGCCGAAACTTCAAAAATTCCCTCAACATCTTCGCCTCTGGAGCTAAAACAAATCCCGATGTAGTAGCAGTAGTAGTGGTAGTAGTCGTCTGATCTATAGTCGTGGGTGGAGGCATATGAGTCGGCGTCCCCAAAGGAACAACAATTGCGGTGGCTATCTTTGTCTGTGTATCCGCTACTACTCTCTCAACTGGTGTCTTGGGAGCAATCGGGGCGACGACTCTCCCCGTAGGTATCGTAACTGCTACTGGCTCTTTAAGTGTAGCAACTACTGTAGCAAGTGCCGTCAGTGCGGCGGTTTGATCTTGTAGCAACCGTAAAATGTCGCCATCTGCGTTTCCAGAGCGGAGAGTCTATCTTTCATACAAGGTGCAACTAGGGAATCTCTAGTTGTATAACTAGGCTAACCAATCTCCTGAGACGTCGTCGACTGTCCATCTATGATTAGCATCGAGAAAAGTACTCAGATCAATCTCGGTGTATATACGTATATCATATATATAATGAAAATATAACATGTATATAAACTCTAACTCTACCCACCTCACCTCACTTCCCAACTAAAGTTCTAAGGCATAACATATGGTTTCCACAACTAAGGTTTATTTATTAAGTCTTATGCTCTTTAATTTTAAATTTCTAAGTTCCTAGAACTCTTTTGCTCAAATACCAACTGTGGCGGCCCTGTCGCCCCGGAGTAACGTGTCTCCGTGTACACCTTGCCAGATGGCCCAACTACACGTGTCCGACACCTGCCCGTCCTCTTCGTGTCTCGTAAATCGTGTCCACGTGTGTATTATCAAATTAATTAGTAGATTATCCTTATTTTTTAACTTATTCTTTGTGGGTATTTAACTATTTCAACTGTTACTTAATTTTAATTTATTATAATGTTTAACCATACTAGTGGGTTGTTTCTTACAAGTTAACAAAAATCAGCGCAAGCCTCAATTGATACGATTAGTATAAGTAATTTAGCATGGTAAACATTATTCAAAAGAGCAAATCCTACTATGGAAAACCCTGTAAAGTAATCTATATATAAGCGACAATAACATAAACAAGGTATATATACATGTACGGTGTCATCTCAAGTCTCCTAATACCCAAAATATACAAAATCTCAAAAATAAACACGTACGAGTAAGTCCTCGACAGCGACAATCAAATGTAGTCGCCTACGATCCCCTTGCCCCTACTGGTACTAGGATCTGCACTCAATCATCATAAAAAGCATATGACGAGTACAGTAAGTAAAATTCCATGGAACCTCTAAGCATTCGCATAATAAAGTAAATGAAATGCAAGAAATATTGTCAAGTAAACATGCGAGAATATAAATAGGCAACTGTAAATGGCTCATCGCATGAATAGATAACAGATAAGCTAACAAATGTGTGTGTTTGCTCCAGATGGACTAGACTGTACTTCGGGTCACGAAGTTCCCACCAGTGGTCGTGCCTAACTGGCCTAACACTGGGTCTTTCGCGATGTTGGCCAAATCCACTAAGTCACCAACACGTGCACCAAGGGCAAGTTCAGGTGGCCATTCACCGAGGGCTAGGTCACACGTGCTAAACTCCAGTGCATCATGAGCACATAACAAATAAAATGGGGGAGTAACCTCAACCCACGTCCAAGTAACGGAATAGAGTAGTAGAAACAGCAAGAAAATGATGGAAATGAAATTGAAAACATAATCAAATACTAGAGTTTCTCAGTTGGGTTTTACAAACCTTACACCGCTCTCCGACCTCCCTGGACTCCGTATCTGACCCGACAAGCTCCCGGTACCGAGATACGGTTTCCTCAAGTCCCTGATGAAGTCAAATTTGTATAGTTTCAAGTTATGCCCTAGTGTTTAGTCATGTATTAGGTGAGATATCACCAAAACATCCAATTAGAATTCCATTTTGATCTGCAATTAATGCGCTAAGGGACATGTGTAGCACGCTATCTGATGGTAGCGCGCTAAGGGAATTATGTAGCGCTACTGTTCTTCGGGACGAAGAACAGTTTGCAACCCAAAACAATTAGCGCTAACCAGTTCCAAGTAGGACGCTATCTTTGCTCGAGACATAATTCTAAAGTCGAGAATTTTGTCAAAACCCTATCAATTAGCCACCTTATTGGTTTACACATGCTTTACATACAATTCTAACTTCAAAGCAACATCTAGCACACTCCAGAACATAAAATTTAACTAAATTCTTCAAATTCATGTATTCACCACAACTTTCAAATTTCATCAAAATCATCAATTCGAATTAAACCAGTGGTAAATTCCTTATGAATATGATCTAATAACATGTAATACATCAAGGTTTCACAAAAAATCAGAGGTTTATCCATCAAATTCAAATTCACTCAATTCAATAAAAAACGGGTTCATTGGAGAGTGAAGGAGATGAAGATAATGATTACCTTGGTTTGAGCTCTTGATTTGGTCTCTAATGTGTGAATTCCATGTTGAATTATCTCTCTCCCTGGTTTTCTCATATTGCTTGAGAAAAAGTTTGAGTGGATTGATCAAAAACTCCACTAAGTCCCGTATATATATTTGATTAAGATTAAGTGTGAGTACGTATCTCGGGATTATTTTATGGTGTATAAACATGTTGTAACACATTCCTTAATGACTCCAATAGCACACTCATCTCCTAGAACTACTCATTATGATCATCTAGATATTCATCTCATGGTCTTCATTATTTAGAGTAAACTATAAGCTTAGCTTATTTGATTGATGTCACATTACATTAAGCCTTACAAAACCATATGGTTAGTGTTTTATATATCCAATTTACCCATCTCATGGTCCCAATAACCTTCGGCTACCCAGTATCTCGGTGCCTCGCGTCTTGACACTTATTTCGAGGCACGCTATAGTCTATTATTTAAATTTCAATATAGTTAGCCTATGATTACATTACCTATTTCAACTTTATAACTTTGTCATATTTATGTAAGTTTGTTGAGTTTTCCTAGTGTACCCGTACTTCACCTCTCGATACTCATGTTAACACGCACTTCGAGGCGACTACCCATCACACACCCTCGCACGATATCATTATTCAACATACCCACATGCGATGTATTAACAAAGAAATTTATGAAATGCATCCCAAACAAGCAATCCAACACACAATTAACTAGTGCACCTAGGTCGACGTGTATCCTAGCCTACCTACAGCGTCCACGTGGATCTGAGCTGGCGTCCATGTCTGCAATTACGATATAAATAATGGCGTTAATAAAACGGGCCGTTACTGTTCTTCCCAACTAAATAATATTTCGTCCCAAAATTTAATTGTAACATAAACGTCGTACCAGGAAATACCTGAGGGTATCGCTATCTCATTATCGACTCGAGCTCCCAAGTGAGTCCATTCGTCTTATGATGCCGCCAACAAACTAGAACCTTAGAGAGCTCCCTATTCCTGAGAATCTGAACTCTGCGGTCAACGATCTCTATCGGCCTATTATTGTAAGTCACATCAGGCTGAACATCAATCTGCAACAACTCAATAGTCGGTCTCGGCCCTGACCTAGCTAGTCTCAACATTGAAAGGTGGAATGTCAGATGAACCACAACTAACTCTGCAGGTAACTCTAGGCGATATGCAACACTGCCCACTAGATGAGCAATCCGGAATGGCACAATGAATCTCGGTGCTAGTTTCCCCTTAATACCAAATCTCTGCTGACCCTTCCAAGGGGAAACCTTTAGGTATACCATGTCACCCTCCTCATAGCTCAATCCCTCGTGATATCGATCCGCATATTTCTTTTATCTATCCATGTCTCTCCTTATACTGGAACTCACTGCCCTGATGATCATCCATTCAGCCCCAGTCCCGTTTGTCATCCCTCCGGCTTCTATCCCGACGATCCCTTTGTTTCTTCAGCCTCTGGTCCACCTGAGAACTATGCCTTGTCTTTACCTTAGTACCAGTCACACGCCTGCCATCTCTCTGCATCATATATGTCTCATGTGCCAACGCTCTGTAAAAGATATCCTGCAGAGTGGGTGCCCCAGAGGATACTAATACCGAAGCAATCATGTCATCAACTCTTCTGGTGAAATAGTAGATCTACAAACACTCCGTCCCAGCTATGTCCATCGAAAACTAGAGTAGGTACCGAAATCTATCCATATACTGCATCAATATCTGGTTACCCCGTCTCAGGGTCAAAACTCCTTCCTCAGTCTCAGTCATGGCTTTGCCACCCCGGGGGTGACGTGTCTCCATGTACTCCTTACCAGTCGGCCCAACTACACATGTCTGGCACATACCCGTCCTCTTCATGTCCAGCAAATCGTGTCCGCGTGTGTATTATCAAATTAATTAGTAGATTATCCTTATTTTCTTAACTTATTCTTTATGGGTTTTTAACTATTTCGACTATTACTTAATTTGTAGTTTATTCTATTGCTTAACCATACTTGTGAGTTGTTTCTTACAAGTTAACATAAATCGGCGTAAGCCTCAATTGATACGATTAGATAAGTAATTTTGCATGATAAACATTATTCGAAAGAGCAAATCTTACTGTGGAAAACCCTGAAAAATACTTTGTATATAAGCGACAATACCATAAACAAGGTATATATACATGTACGGTGTCATCTCAAGTCTCGAATACCCAAAATATACAAAATCTAAAAAATAAACACATACGAGTAAGTCTTCTACAACGGACAATCAGATGTAGTCGCCTAGGATCCCCTTGTTCCTACTTGTACTAGGATTTGCACTCAATCATCATAAAAAGATAGATGACAAATGCAATAAGTAAAATCCCAATGAACCCCTATGAGCATTCCCATAATAAAGTAAATGAAATGCAAGAAATATTGTCAAGTAAACATGCGGAATATAAACAGACAACTGTAAATGGCTCATCGCATTAATAGATAACAGATAAACTAACAAATGTGTGTGCTCGCTCCAGATGGACTAGACTGTCTTTTGGGTCACTAAGCTCCCACCTAGTAGTCGGGCCCAATTGGCCTGACACTTAGTCCCTCGCGGTGCTGGCCAAATTCGCTGAGTCACCGACACGTGCACCAAGGGCAAGCTCAGGTTGCCATTCACCGAGGGTCGAGTCACGCATGCTACACTCTAGTGCATCATGAGCACATAATCTGGAAAATCCGGGGGAGTAACCTCAACCCACGTCCAAGTAACGCAATTGAGTAGTAAAAACAATAAGAAAATGATGGAAATGAAATAAAAAACATAATCAAATACTCAGAGTTTTTGCTTGGGTTTTACAAACCTCATACCGCTCTCCGACCTCCCAGGACTCCTGTATCTGACCCGACAAGCTCCCGGACTCGAGTTACGATTTCCCCAAGTCCTTAAAGTCAAATTTGTATAGTTTCAAATTATGTCATAGTGTTTAGTCATGTATTAGGTGAGAAATAACCAAAATAGCCCCTAAAAATCCATTTTGATATGCCGTTAGCACGCTAAGGGACATGTGTGTAGCTTCTTGTTCTTCAGGACGAAGAACAGTTAGCAACCCATAACGATTTGCGCACTAACCGTTCCAGGTAACGCTATCTGTGCTTTGGGACAAAATTCTCAAGTCGAGAATTATATCCTAACCCTCTCGATTAGTTACCTTATTGGTTCTAACATGTTTCCCACATATAATTAACTTCAATCAACACTTAAAACACCCAGAACCTCAATCTTACCCTAATTCCTCAAGATTCATGCATTCATGTCAACTCTTCAATATCATTAAAATCATCAAATTTAGCTAAACCAGTAATCAGTTCTCTATATATATGGTCTAACAACATGTAATTCATCAATTTTTCACTACAAATTAGAGACCTAATCACCAAAACTCGAATTTCTTCAAACATGTCAATTGGAAATCCTTTCTTCTTCATCAGATTGTCATAAATTTGCATGAATTTCATGTGGTCTTGATCAAACACTTCACTATCTCCTATATATATGTTTGGTCTTGATCAAGTGTATGTACGTATCTCGAGGATTATCTTGTGGTTCACAAGCATGTTATCCTACACCTCCTGATGACTCTAATAGCACACTCTCTTCCAAGAGTAACTCAAAGTGATGATCTAGATGTCCATCTCAAGATACATTTTTATTCCGTGCAACTATAGGCTTATTTATTCCATTAATGTCACATTACCTTAAGCCTTTTTAAAACGATATGGTTAGTATTTTATTTATAAAATTTAACCAACGATTGATCCCACTAACTTTGGCTACCTGATATCTGGTGCCCCGCGTCTCGACATGCATTTCGAGGCGCGCCATAGCCTATGGTTACATTACCCATTTCAATTTGATTTCATAATCATATGTCATGAATTTGTCGAGTTTCTCTAGTGTACCCGTACTTAGCCTTTCGATACCCGCATTGACATGCACTTCGAGGCAACTACCCGTCACACAACCTCGCACGATATCGTTATTCAACATACACACATGCTGAAACGACCTTTCCCGACTTAGGGTTGGATCGCCTAGCCCAGATCGCCACTTAGGCCCAATACCTGAACCAGACCTAAATAACGGTCTGGCACGCCTAAACAACCTGCGAAATAACATATAGACAATATGGCAAGATAATGCGAAATTTGAACTTAAATAAATACCATATGTCATCATCAACCGAACTATCAGATATCTCAAATTCACTTAACCAACTCAAAACAATATGAAATTTCCAAAAACTTCAAAGGCTTATAAATGTGTCAAACTAACTAAAGAAAGGTTGAACTACCCAACAAACTTGCCTAGGTTACAACCGTTATTAATAGTTTTCAAAACAAATAGTAAATATATCTTGTATTGCTCACGCTGCAAGGAGACTTCAAGCAATGACATTCCCCTCACCGCGATCTATCGCACTCGTAGATAAACTTGTATTGTAAGTGAGGTGAGCTAAAGAACCAATGGAGCCCAATAAGAGAAGAACTACGCTCAAATATTAAACATGCAAGTAATACCTATAAAACGAAATAAAGCTAGCATGCATTTAAGATCAGAGTAACATTGAAATTTGTAGCATGGCATTAATTTCCATAAGAATAGGCATATCATATTCATAAAACATTTTAAGCATATATATGGAGTTTCAAGGGTTGTAAAACATAAGAAAATCAACTTTTGCATGCAAATGGGTTCCAAGAGAGATACATAGAATGTAATAGATATAAATGCAAGTCCGTTGTCTAATTTTTCATTACCTCCCCTTGTTAACCAATCATTATAATATAATAAATATGCGTGGGTGACTTGATTCCACCGTGTGTCCACGACTCCTCAAGAGGCTCGGGTGACTTAGTTCCATCGTGCATCAACGACTCCCCAATAGGCCCTTATAGAAATGGGTGACTTGGTTCCACCGTATTACTATGGCTCCCTGAGAGGCCCTTAAGCATGTAAGGTGACTTGGTTCCACCATATGAGTATGGCTCCCCAAGAGGCCTTACATGAAGTCAACCAAGGTAGGTAATGACCCCATCCTAAGCCATTTGTTAAAATCATGAATTCTAGATATACTAGTAGCAAGCCACATTTAATAGGTGAGCGGAGCTCCCCACTTACCTCGACTCGCCGAGTTAGACTTTCTCGGTCGACCTCGCACGCGCGGGGCTCGATGTGAACCTCTTTGCGGATCTATACAATTTAAACAACAATCGCATTATTCGACGATTCAAAATTCAAAATTAATTGTTATTCAATTACTTCGGGGTGGGCCCACTACGGCGATCCGCGGGTCCACCTGTCGCTCGTGAAAGGGTCGAGTGTTGGAGGCCCACCCCAACCCATTTGAAAACATAATATTATTTATGTTTATTTATAATATATATTTATATATTATATTTTATTATATTTCATCTTTATTTTTATTTATTTTTATTTATGATTATTATATTTTTTATTTTTATTTTTGTGTTGACCGGTCAAAAACAGTTGACCAGTTCCCACATGGTTGACCGAACCAGGAGCAATGCTCCTAGTTCGTCAACCACATGAGAGGGGGAAGCAACTGCTCGCCCCTACCCGCTGTCGGCGACGTCCCTGCGCCCCGGCCATCGCGGCTCTGGCAGCCGCCGGAGAGGGGTGGCTTTGGGTGCCACTCATTTTTTATAATTAATCAAATTAAGATTAAAAATCAAATTGGGAATACCTTGTTTGTGGAGTCTTTTGGCTTGATCTCCCTCTTCTCTTGTTCTTTCTCCCCCTCATTTTTTTTAATCTAGGGTTTGTAAACTAAATGTGGTGGCTATAGTATAAGATTTGGTTTATTTTATATTAGGGTTAATTTAGTTAGGGTTTGGGGTGTAAATTATTAGGTTGCCCCTATAGTGGGTTAACTTAATTTATTGGGTCGTCACACATGCGATGTATTTAACAAATAATTTAATAAATTGCATCGCAAACAAGCAATCTAACATACAATTAACTAGTGCACCTAGGTCAACGTGTGTCATAGCCTACCCGCGGCGTCCACGTGGATCTGAGCTAGTGTCCATGTATGCAATTACGATATAAATAACGATGTTAATAAAATGAGCCGTTACAGTTCTTCTAACTAAATAAGATTTCGTCCCGAAACTTAACTGTAACATAAACGTCGTACCAGGAAATAGTAGAGGGTATCCTCTCTCATCGTCGACTCGAGCTCCCAGGTGAGTCCATCTATCCTATTTTGGTGCCAACAAACTAGGACCTTAGAAAGCTCCCTGTTCTAGAGAATCTAAACTCAATGGTTAACGATCTCTATCGGCGTCTCCTCGTAAGTCACGTCGACGGAACCTCAATCTGCCCCAACTCAATAGTCGGTCTCGGCCCTTACCTAGCTAGTCTTAACATCGAAATGTGGAATGTCGGATGAACCCCAGCTAACTTTGCAGGTAACTCTAGGCGATAAGCAACATTGCTTACTCGCTGTGCAATCCTGAATGGCCTTATGAATCTCGGTGCTTGTTTCCCCTTAATACCAAATCTCTGCAGACCCTTCCAAGGGGAAACCTTCAGGTATATCATGTCGCCCTCCTCATAGCTCAGTCATTCGTGATATCGATACGTGTATTTCTTCTGTCAATCATTTGCGGCTCGTAACCTCTGACAAATCTATATATAAACGACTATTGAAACTGTGTCCCTGTTGCCCCGATACAAAAATGTATTCCATATAAATAATTTACTGGTACATTTATACATTAAGGGTCAAACATATAAATAGTTAAATTGTTTGTCCTGTAATCAACTCCTCTGGTGAAATAGTAGATATGCAAACGCTCAGTCCCAGCTACGTCCATTGAAAATTGGAGTAGGTACCGGAACCTCTCTATATAATGCGTCAATGTCCGGTTACCCTGTCTCAGGGTTAAAAACTCCTCCCTCATTCTCAGTCTCGCCTCCATAGGTATGTACTGATCATAGAACAACTCCCTGAACTCAACCCATGTCGTCGGCTCTGGATAGGTATCCTGATATGTGGTCAATCATACAGCGGTGTGACCTCTCAAGCATGCTCCCAACAGTCGGGCCTAAACGCTCTATTCATTCCTCATCAACTTATAGAACCACTGATGAGATACAATCCACTTTCCCGCAGCCTCGGGGTCACCACCTCCATAAAAGAAGCATGGCTGAAAATTCGAAACTCCCTTAACATTTTTGCCTCTAGAGCTAAAACGAATCCCGATGTAGTAGCATTAGTAGTGGTAGTAGTCGTCTGATCCGAAGTCGTATGTGGAGGCTTAGGAGTGGCTCTATCTATCTGTGTATCCACTACTACTCTCTCAACTGGTGTCTGGGGAGCAGCAGGGGCAACGACTGTCCCCGTAGGAACCGTAACTGCTACTAGCTCTCGGGTGAAGCAATTGCTGTAGCAAGTGCCGTTAGTGCGGCGGTCTGATCTTGTAGCAAACGTAACACCTCGCCCATCTGCGTCTCCTGTACCACTAGGTTAACTAGTCTCCTGAGGCGTCGTCGACTGTCTCGTCCATGATCTGCATAAAGAAGCGTGCTCTGGATCAGTCTCGGTGTATATACGTATATCATATATATAATGAAAATATAACACGTATATAAACTTTAACTATACCCGCCTCACCTCACTTCTTAACTAAAGTTCTAAGGCATAACATATGGTTTCCACTACAAATGTTTATTTATTAAGTCTTCTGCTCTTTCTTTTTAAATTTCCAACTCCCTATAACTTTTTTGCTCAAATACCAATTGTGGCGGCCCTGCCGCCCCGGGGTGACGTGTCTCCGTGTACTCCTTGCCAGCTGGCCCAACTGTCCGGTACCTGCCCGTCATTTTCATGTATCGCAAATCGTGTCCACGTGTGTATTAACAAATTAATTAGTAGATTATCCTTATTTTTTTTAACTTATTCTTTGTGGGTATTTAACTATTTCAACTGCTACTTAATTTGTAGTTTATTCTAATGCTTACCATACTAGTGGCTTGTTTCTTAAGAATTTACATAAATAAGTGGAAGCATCAATTGATACGATTAATATATGTAATTTAGCATGGTAAATATTATTCAAAAAAGCAAATCCTATTGTGGAAAACCCTGAAAATTACTGTGTATATAAACGAAAATACCACCAACAAGGTATATATACATGTACGGTGTCATCTCAAGTCTCCCAATACCAAAAATATAAAAATTTCAAAAAATAAACACATAAAAGTAGGTCCTCGATAGGGAGCAATCAGATGTAGTCACATAGGATCCCCTTGCCCCTACTGATACTAGGATCTGCACTCAATTATAACAAAAGTGGTTTAACGGATGGTATTGGTGGTGTTTGATATCTCTTATTCAATCATTTCTTCCATTTCTTTTCCCTCATATCTCATTTTCTTCACTTCGTTGGGGGAGTTGATACACTTCCATGCATGTAGTTAGTATGTTTTTATTATTATATTGTTTAGACAATGGAGATGGAGTCCAAGAAGTAAAATCTCAAGGAACTCTCGAGCATTCGTATAATAAAGTAAAGGAAATGCAAGGAATAATGTCAAGTAAACATGCGGAATATAAAAAAACAACTGTAAATGGCTCATCGCATGAATAGATAACAGACAAGCTAACAAATGTGTGTGCTCGCTCCAAATGGAACGTGCAAAGTCCTAAGTTTGGGGGTATTTGTTGAGTCGTTAATTATGTAATATTATATATAGGTTATCTATATATTTTTATTGTAAAGTCTCCAAAATACTAGTCTAATTGCATTTATTTATTATTTTCAGGGGTTATTGGAGTGCGCGGTTAAATTCGAGAGCGAAAAATTACGCAAAATCGAGTATTCGTATGCCTGGATATATTTTACACCGAAAGTCGCGTTAGCACGTATCTCGAGGCAAATTTGGCGGGCCCACACTCGAGGCACAAGAGTGATGATGTGGCGGACAGTTAGGCACATGCGTACGTGCTTGGTTGCATGATTCAAGGAGAGAAGTTAGCAAGTTTTTATTTTTAGTTTTGTTAGGAAATACTTTAATATATAATATATTATTATAGATACATATAGATAGATATAGATATTGAAGAGATATAGAAAGATAGCAAAGAGATACGGAAGAAAAGGGAGGAAAGAAATTGAAACGGAGACGAATTGTTTTGGAGAGAAAAGAACGCACGGGGGCTCTCTCTCGGTTTTATATTTTTCTTCTCGCTCTCTCGTCGAACTCTCTTCCCCATTCTTTTCTATTTTATTTTTCTTCTTTTCTTTTGTGTTCTTGATGCGAGGCTAAAACCTCTAGCCTAGGCAAGAGCGCTAGGGAGGTTCAACTGCGCATATCAATGGATTTGTGAGATTTATTTATTTTAATTTTAGTCTTTTCATTAATATTTTATTTTCTTGGGTATTGTTTTAACAATCAAGGTTAAACACTAGTTTAAATCTTGATTTATTTGTCGATGAGTCGTAAGCGCCGTGTTTGTGCAATAAGACCACACTAGTGGCAATCGACCATACCGATTGATTCGACCCTTTTGGGACCGGTTGAATACCTTAGAAATCTAGGCTAAATCGGACACACGAGTGATCCGGTTGTCTAGGTGTAGTGCCTTCACAAAGCCCATTGCGGTCAACGCATTAAACCCAATTCACTTGAATTGTGGTTATGTGTTTGATTAGGGAAGTAGTCATCGTCGTACCTTGGCTATCGAGACAGGGAAGAGCGAGGAACCGCGTACGTTACACGGTCTATAGCTACACTAGGATATTTTGATTTGCACATTTTACATAAATCGAAGACCAAATCCAATCTTTTACCGAACCGAACTTGTATGTCTTGACCTTGGTATTTTTATTAATTGTTTTCAATTTATTTCCATTGTTTTATTCACTTTGTTTATTTTTAGAGTAGTTAATTAATTCGGTCTCTCTCAAAACCCGATTTTCCTTTTCGTTATTTTCTAAACCTTAGAAAGAATACCAATCTCTCGTGGGATCGACCCTTTGCCACTATTTACGCAAATAGTTGGTTTAGGTATAAATTTAAATTTTATTGACGCGTTCGGCGCGCGTCGGTCGTATAATAAAGTAAAGGAAATGCAAGGAATAATGTCAAGTAAACATGCGAGAATATAAAAAAACAACTGTAAATGGCTCATCGCATGAATAGATAACAGACAAGCTAACAAATGTGTGTGCTCGCTCCAAATGGACTAGATTGTACTTCGGGTCACCAAGTTCCCACCAGTTGTCACGCCCAACTAGCTCGACACTTGGACCTTCTCGGCGTGGCCAAATTCGGTGAGTCACCGACATGTGCACCAAGGGCAAGCTCAGGTTACCATTCACTGAGGGCCGGGTCGTACGTGCTACACTATAATGCATCATGAGCACACAACCAAGTAAATTCGGGGGAGTAACCTTAACCCACGTCCAAGTAACAGAACATGGTACTGAACAACAAGGAATGATAGAAATGAAATGTAAAAAAATAGAATCAAATACTCAGTCTTTTATATGGGTTTTACAAACCTCACACCGCTCTCCGACCTCCCCAGACTCTCGTATCCGGCCCGATAAGCTCCCGGTCCCTTGCTACGATTTCCCCAAGTCCCTAAAGTAAAATTTATATAGTTTCAGGTTATGTCCTACTGTTTAGTCATGTATTAGGTGAGAAATCACCAAAACATCCCTTAAAAACCCATTTTGATCTGCAGTTACCGCGCTAAAGGACCTGTGTAGTGCGCTAAAGGAATGATGTAGCGCGCTATTGTTCTTGGGGACAAAGAACAGTTAGCAACCCATAACGATTAGCGCGCAACCCGTTCCAGGTAGCGCGCTATCTGTGCTTTGGGACAGAATTCTCAAGTCAAGAATTTCATCCTAATCTCAGTTAGCTACCTTATTGGTTTACACATGCTTTAGACACAATATTAATTTCAAAGCAACATCTAGCACACTCCAGAACGTAAATTTTAACCCAAATTCTTTAAATTCGTGCATTCACCACAACTTTCCAATTTCATCAAAATCATCAATTTGAATTAAACCAGTGGTAAATTCCCTGTAAATATGATCTAATAACATGTAATACATCAAGGTTTCACCAAAACTCATAGGTTTAACCATCAAATCCGAATTCACTCAATTCAATCAAAAATGGGTTCATTGGAGAGTGGAGGAGATGAAGATGATGATTACCTTGGTTTTCTCAGATTGCATAAGAAAAATTTGAGTGGATTGATCAAAAACTCAACTAAATCTCGTATATATATTTGATTAAGATCAAGTGTGCGTACGTATCTCGAGGATTATCTTTCTGGTGTATAAACATGTAACCCTCTCCTTAATGACTCCAATAGCACACTCATCTTCTAGAACTACTCATTATGATTATCTAGATATTCATCTCATGGTCTTCATTATTTAGTGTAAACTATAGGCTTAGCTTATTTAATTGATGTCACATTACATTAAGCCTTACAAAACCATATGGTTAGTGTTTTATATATCCAATTTACCCATCTCATGGTCCCATTAACCTTCGGCTACCCAATATTCGGTGCCCCGCGTCTCGAAAAGCATTTCGAGGCACATCATAGTCTATTATTAAAATCTCAATATAGTTAGCCTATGATTACATTACCCATTTCAACTTAATAACTTTGTCATATTTTTGTATGTTTGTTGAGTTTTCCTAGTGTATCATACGTCGCTTCTCGATACTCGCATTAACACGCACTTCGAGGAGACTACTCGTCACACACCCTCGCACGATATCGCTATTCAACAAACACACATGCGATGTATTAACAAATAAATTTATGAAATGCTTCGCAAACAAGCAATCCAACACACAGTTAACTAGTGCACCTAGGTCGACGTGTTTCCTAGCATGCCCGTAGCGTCCACGTGGATCTGAGCTGGCGTCCATGTATGCAATTACAATATAAATAATAGCGTTAATAAAATGAGTCGTTACAGTTAGCGCGCTAACTTCAAATCAAAATGGATCTTTAAGGGCTATTTTCGCAATTTCTCACCTAATACATGACTAAACACTAGGACATAATTTGAAACTATACAAATTTGACTTTAGGGACTTGGGGAAACCGTAGCTCGGTCCGAGAGCTTGTCGTGTCAGATACGAGAGTCCGAGGAGGTCGGTGAGCGATGTGGGGTTTGTAAAACCCAATTGAAAGACTCTAAGTATTTGATTCTATTTTTTTTAACATTTCATTTCTATCATTCCTCGTTGTTCATTACTCTATTCCGTTACTTAGACGTGTGTTCATGATGCACTAGTTGGGCGCGACCACAGATGGGAACTTGGTGACCTGAAATATAGTCTAGTCCATTTGGAGCAAGCACACACATTTGTTAGCTTGTCTTTTATCTATTCATGCGATGAGTCATTTACAGTTCTCTGTTTTTATATTCTGCATGTTTACTTGACAGTATTCCTTGCATTTCTTTTACTTTATTATACGAATGCTCAGAGGATTTCCTTGGGATTTTACTTACTGGACGCGTCATCTGTCTATTTGTGATGATTGTGTGCAGATCCTAGTACCAGTAGGGGCAAGGGGATCCTAGGCGACTACATCTGAGTTCCCATTATCGAGGACCTACTCGTACGTGTTTATTTTTGTGATTTTGTATATTTTGGGTGTTGGGAGACTTGAGATGACACCATACATGTATATATACCTTGTTGGTGGTATTATTGCTTATATACAGAGTACTTTACAGGGTTTTCCATAGTAGGATTTGCTTTTTTGAATAATGTTTACAATGCTAAATTACTAATACTAATCGTATCAATTGAGGCTTTTGCTAATTTATGTTAACTTGTAAGAAACAACCCTCTAATATGGTTAAGCATTAAAATAAACTACAAATTAAGTAACATTTGAAATAGTTAAATACCCACAAAGAATAAGTTAAGAAAATAAGTTTAATCTACTAATTAATTTGATATTTCAAACGTGGACACAATTTGAGAGAGTAGTAGCGGATACTTTGACATAGAGAGCCACCGCAGTTGTTGTTCCCTTGAAGATGCCGATTCCTACGCTCCACCCATGACTACGGATCAGACAACTACTACAACTACTACTGCTACTACATCGGGATTCTTCTTAGCTCCAGAGGCGAAGATGTTGAGGAAGTTTATGAAGTTTCAACCAGGTTTTTTTTATGGAGGTGGTGACCTCGAGGCTGTGGGGAAGGGGATTGTGTCTCATCAGCGTTTCCATAAATTGATGAGGAATGATGAGAGTGTTCAGGCACGACTATCGGGAGCATGCTTAAGAGGTCACACCGCAGTATGGTGGACCACGTATCAGGATACCCATCCAGAGCCGACGACATATCGACGGCCCCAGTTCCAAAACCCAAATCGGGCCCCGCCCGACGCCTAGACTTACGTGGACCCCGAGTCAATCCTCGCAACGTCAACGCAAGCCTAGTCAGCTTTCCTAACCATTTTTCATTACAAGGCATTGAAATTTAACATTTATTGTGAGTTATTCAAATTTGTAAGTTATTAAAGGTTATGTGGAAGCGATTTCAACTTAAACAAATCTAAACAACTCTAAATCAATCAGTGAGGACATCCTAGAGCGTGGAAACCCTGCATAACACAGTCAACATGTATAATAAATAGATGAGAGATAAATAATATCATATACATGTCCCAAAGTATCTCATAAACCCATATACCCCATGTGATAAAAGCAATTTACATAAATAATACAAAACCTATAAAAGTACGACAGGGAAGGCCGTTCCAAAGTCCTTACAGTAGATCTCTCAATTGGCCCCTTTCCCTTACTCGAATGCGGATCTACACTCAGTCAAACACAAGAATGACAAGCCCAGGTAAGTAATGCCGGTAGGATACTAAAAATCATTTCGAAATAAATAAATCTAGTCTATATTCATGCCTATAGAAAAAAAGTATAAGGACGAATGAATAAATTAAAGACAATAAATAAATCAAAAGAAATCGATATATGAGTGTACATGGATGCAAACAAAGAGAGGCAAGTAGTCCCGACCAACAGGTCGTTGAGTCTTGGCAAACCATCAAGACTCGTGTTCCGAGACTTGGTACACTCACAAGCCCTAAACCCACGAGATAGTGAGACTTTTTGGGACAACCAAACTAATAACTTATACCCCGTCAAGAATCAGTATCCAATGCAGTGCATCCCAAGGTCATGACTCGGTATGTTACCTCAGCTAGCCACTCCTTACAAGGATCACCGTTGACTTACTTGCCCTCAGACAACTCAATCAGAATGGAATTCCAATGATAGATAAAAAAAGTAATGAACAATAATATTCAATAGCTTAAACTAAAATACTGTGCATTTCCTAGCTAGTTTACTTACATCGGATCTACACTATCATGCCCTCGCGGCTCCGACATGCTCCCAAAATCGACACCCAGTTCACGACAGTGCTCTCCTAAGCTCCTAAATTAGTCAAGATCTCCAATGAAGCAAATGATGAGCTCTTCTTCCACCCCAACACAACCTTTGCAACAAGAGAGAAAATGAGAGTTTTTACTCTCTCTCTCTCTCTATCTCTCTCACTTTACTTAAATGGTTAAAGTGACCAATTAATCTCAACCATACACTTTCTTTAGTTAAATTCTTTTTTTATAGGTGAATGGATATGGTTGAACCATAGCCACACATCCATTTCTACATACGTATCCCGAGACATGTATAATGGTGTATGTTGAACATTTGTCTCACTAACCACTGCTAATTGACATCAATAGTTAACTCCTTTTGTCTCTAGATTATTTAATGCGTGTCTCGATGCACATCATGTGGCTATTTAATTTACTACACTAACTTAGGCCCATTAATTGTATACTAAATAATACTAGCATCAACTAAAAATAACATACCTCGGTGTCGACGCCCGAGAATTGGACATGCGTATCACGACAATTGGATCCCACAAACGACCCTGAAATGGCACGTGACACGATTTAGATTTTATGGTCGTTACAGTCTTCCCAACTAATTAGAATTTTGTCCTCGAAATTGAAAAAAATTACAAGGGAAGAACTTACTAAAACTCAAAAGAGGTAGGGAAAGTACTCGCGCATGTATGACTCGAGGTCCCACGTCAGCTCCTAATCTCCATGATGCTGTCATTTGACAAGGACTGATGGGATCTCTTTGTTCCTAAGAATCTTCACCTTATAGTTTAAAATCTGGATAGGCTGCTCATCATAAATAATGTCCTCCTCAAGTCTATCTAGCTCAAGTCCACTATCGGTCATTTTCCCTCTCTCGACCTATCTAGTCGAAGCATAGAAATATGAAATACAGGGTGGATCCAGACAACTGAGGTGGTAACTCCAGCTCGTATGCAACCTTGCCTATTCACTTCTTCACTCTAAACGAACCAATGAACCTCGGCGCAAGCTTTCCTTTAATCTCAAACCACTTATGACCATTCATTGGAAAAACCTTCAAATACAAATGGCTCCCGACATCATACTCTGACTAGCCGTGATACATGTCAAAATACTTTTTTTGCCTTTCATGCGCACCCTTCAGCCTCAATCTGATTAGTCGTATCTTCTCTTTGTGATCCACCATAATCTCTAGCCTAATAATTGCTACATCCTCGGGCTCCGCCCAGCAAGATGGAGATCTGCATGATCTACCGTAGGGTGCCTTAAACATTGCCATATCAATACTGGCCTGATGACCGTTATTGTAGGCAAACTCACACAATGAAGATACTCTTCCCATGATCCACCGTACTCTAACACACTCATCCTCAACATATCTTCGAGAATCCAAATTAGTCTCTCTGACTGTCCATCAATCTGTGGATGATAAGCTGTACTGAGATCCAACCGCGTGTCGAACTGTGACTGTATGCTCTGCCAAATCTGAGATGTAAACTGTAGCCCTCTCTTTGACACAATCGATAACTGAATGCCATGTAGTCGAAAAATCTCCCACTCGTACATACTCGCCAACCTATCCACCCGATGTGTGGTAGAGATCGGTAAGAAGTGCATAGACTTCATCGCCCAAATACTATCATGTCCGCGCTGAGATCGAGGTAGGCTACTGACGTAATCTATTGCAATATGCTCCCATTTTCACCGAGGAATGGGAAGTGGTTGTAATAACCCACCGGGCCTCTAATGCTTAGCCTTAACTCGCTAGCATAACTCACACGCTCGAACATAATTAGAAAGAGCGGTCTTCGTCCTTGGCCACCAGGAAAGACGATTCAAATAAGCATACATCTTGGTTTGACCCGGATGAACTGTAAAACGTAAGCGGTGAGCCTCATCAAGTATTTCATCACGTAACTCAACCACTGATGGAATCCAAAGTTGATTTCTAAATCTTAGGCATGTGTCTGTCGACTGACTACAATCTGGATGATCCGAACACTGAGCAAACTCTAAGAACCTCTGGTACTACTCATCTGCTTGTTGAACCTCAAGTACACTCGAATCGACACTTTTTGAGTCTTCATCTGCCCACAAATCAATACTCTGGTATTGTTCGGGATATCAACAGAATACATCGGCTCGATTGCCTCGACTAACCCATACTCGTGTGTCATGTGGCAAGTAACAATATCTGAGTCTGCTCCTTCTGCGGCTCAATGCGTCTGCAACAACATTGGCCTTCCCTGGGTGGTACTCCAATAAGAAGTCATATTCCTTGAGAAACTCAAGCAAAGGTCTTTATCGCATGTTCAACTCTTTATTAGTGAAGAGGTACTTCAAACTCTTTTGGTCAGTAAACAACACAAAATCTTCTCTATAGAGACAATGACGCCAAATCTTCAATGCAAAGACCACTACAACTAACTCCAAATCATGTGCAGGGTACTCTTTCTCGTGAATCTTCAGCTGTCGAGACGCATAGGCAATCACTCTACCGCCCTGCATCAAAACACAACCCAAACTAACCTTAGAAGCATCGGTGTTCACCTCAAAACCCTTCCCTGACTTAGGTAATACTAAAACTGGTGCGGTAGTAAGTCGTTCCTTGAAAGTCCTGAAGGCTTGCTCACAACTGTCATTCTGTTGAAAACTTGTATCCATCTTCATCAATTGCATCATTAGTGTCGCAATCTTCGAGAAGTCTTGAACAAAACACCTATATTAGCCTGACAACCTCAAGAAACTGCGGATATCTCTCACTGACCGTAGTGTAGGCCAATCTATCACAGCTCTAATCTTAGCGGGGTCCACTGACACTCCGCTGGCTCCTACGACGTGCCCAAGAAATCCGACCTCTGTAAGCCAAAACTCACACTTACTGAACTTTACATACAGTCTATGCGCCCTCAAAGTTTGCAAAATCATTTTGAGGTGCTCCTTGTGATCCTCACGGTCTTGGAGTCGATATGGATGTCGTCGATGAACACAATGATGAACCTATCAAAATACTCTCTCAACAATCGATGCATGAGATCCATGAACATCGTTGTGGCATTAGTCAACCCAAAAGGCATGACCGTAAACTGGTAATGCTCGTATTGTGTGTGAAAAGCAGTCTTCTCCCTCTCCTCTGCTCTAATCCTCAACTGATGGTACCCTAATCTCAAATCAATCTTCGAGAACCATTGTGCTCCTGTCAGCTGATCGAACAAGTCGTCAATGCGAGGAAATGGATACTTGTTCTTCACTATAACCCTGTTAAGCTATCTGTAATTAATGCATAATATAAGGCTGCCATCTTTCTTCTTAACAAACAATACTGGCGCGCCCCAATGTGACATGCTCGGATGTATAAACCTTAACTCCAAAAACTCATCAAGGAGTCCTCTCAGCTCCTCTAGCTCATTTGGAGCCATTCGGACACGGCAGAATAAATATAGGTGTGGTCTCGGGACCAAATCAATTATGAAGTCAATCTCCCTGGGCGGTGGAAATCTTGGTAGCTCTGCAGGAAAAACATCTGGGAACTTGCACACAACAAGTTCCTCTTCCAACTTAGTCTCGGTCCTCTCCATCGTACTCAAAATGCTAGAGAATGTCTCGACATCTATGCTAGAAGCTACGTTGCGCCTCGGTAATCGGTAAATTAGTCGTAGTCCCTTGAAAACTGATCTCGGGATGCCCGAGAATCTGAAACATAACTCTCTTGCTAAAATAATGGATATGTGCATGATGAGCACTCAACCAATGCATGCCCAACAATGTATCAAACTCTATGAACTCCAACACTCTCAGGTCTGCTAGCAAAACATGACCCTATATCTCTATCGAACAATCAATAGACAACAAGTTTGGGTATATCTTGTCTCTAGCAACTATGCTAAGGATCAAGGGTCTCTCTAGTCTAGTTGGTTTCAAGCCCAACTCATCAACCATGCGACCAGAAATAAAAGATACACTACAAGGAAAATGATATTTAGAAACGGAATTAGCAACGAAATTAAGTTCCGTTGCTAAAAAAAGTAGTTAGAGACGGAATTGAGACGGACTAATTCAGAGACGGAGTTGAGACGGATCAGAGACGGAATTAAATTCCGTCTCTAAAAAATGGCGCCAACATTCCCACCAAAACTTTCTTTTCTTATAACCGTTCATCAAATCTCGAGATTTGTGCGTGCTTCGATCAAGTCGATCGTCTCCAAATCCCCCCCAAATCCCTAACCCCCAACAAGTCGATCGTCTATCTCTCTGGTCTCTCCGTCTCTTGCTCACGCTCTTACTTACGCTCTCCATTCTCTCTCCGGTCACCGCCCCCAAATCTCCAACCCCCAACAAGTCGATCGTCTCCGTCTCTTGCTCTCAACTCTCTCTCTCTGGTCTCTCCGTCTCTTGCTCACGACTCTTGCTCACGAATCTCCGTTCTCTCTCCGGTCACCGCTCACCGCTCACCGCTCTCTGCTCTCACCGGTGACCGATCTCTCATCGGTCATCTCCGCTCACCGCTCTCTCTCTTTCACTGCTCTCTGGTCGCTCTGTGCTCACCGCTCTCTGCTCGTCGGACCGACGTTTCGTAGCTCTCTCTCACCGCTCTCGTCGAGGACGTTCTTTCCCAAACCCTAAATCTCTGTCGTCGCTGCGATTGCGGCTGCGACGAGGCCGTCGGCTCTGCCGTCTCCGGCTGCCGGAGATTGGAGCCTCCGAAGCCCTAAGCCATCGCCGACCTACGCCCCACCCTAAGTCGTCGCCGAACTCGTCAAGGTAACAAACTAAAAATTGTAACACCCTAAGGCGTCGCCCCACCCTGATTAGAGCTTCTAGTGCTGATATTTTTGTGGGGGGTTTATGGTTTTTAGTTTCTGGGTTTTGATTTGTTGTATCTGCTCACATTTTCATGCTGGTTTGGCTTTCATGTGCATTTGTTGGTGTTCTTCACTTGATCTATTAAGTTAATGTGGTGTATTTTGTTTGGTTTAGAAGTTTTTGTTCTCGCTTCTTCTCTTGCATGCTTAGTTGTTTTGTGGTTATGCTTGTTCTACCGAGTAACAATGAAATGTGAACCGCATTCTCTGTTGTGATCTGGGTTTTGTAGTTATGTTCAATTTGCCATGTTTTAGTTGTTGCAAAGCTACTTGTGAGTGACACAGTTTTCCCTAATTGGATTTGTACAAGTTTTTACCCTTTTATATATATGGTTTAGGGTTTAGGGTTTTAGGGTTTGTGTTCTTATGGTGGTTATTGTTGGTGTTGTTTGTGTGCTTGCAGCTTATTGTTCTGGTAGATGGATTCTCCCGGGGCTAATAGTGCGGAGGCGGCGTTGCCTCCGCCACCACCTATTCCTCCCAATGGGTGTTACAATTTGGATTGAATGATTGGTTGTTGTCTAGTCTCTTCACTGCAATTGTCTGATTGTTGTTGGGCAACGTACCGAAAGCTCCTCTTCCCACCTCCTAATTCAAACCATTTGTTGCTTGTTCTAGTTCTTCATACTGGAATGATCGCAGAGATATCTCTTGTGCTGATCCATAGCTCATTAAAATCTTTTTATATGCCGTGTGTTTTTTATTTTTGAATGGGTGTTACAATTTTTATTTTTGAATGGGTGTTACAATTTGGATTGAATGATTGGTTCTTGTCTAGTCTCTTCACTGCAATTGTCTGATTGTTGTTGGGCAACGTACTGAAAGCTCCTCTTCCCACCTCCTCCTTGAAACCATTTGTTGCTTGTTCTAGTTCTTCATCATCTTTGGAATGATCGCAGAGATATCTCTTGTGCTGATCCAGAGCTCATTAAAATATTTTTATATGCTGTGTGTTTTTTATTGAGAAGAATACCACAAATGACTAAGACAACCAAGATTGGTTTTTACTCCAATAATTCCGTTCTATTCTGAAAGTATCTAAATCCTCTGTATTGTTGTTGTTGTTGTTGTTGTTGTTATTGTTCTGGTCATCATTGTTGATCTTTATGAAAGTCATAGTTAGGTCACCATTTCTTTTCGCATACATCATTGTTGTTGTTGTTGTCTTGCCTTCACATTTCTTCTTTCAAGCACAATTTAATTTCAGTCAGTATGCTTACTGCTACTTCCACTGTTAAATTCACCTTCCTTACCAATTTCTATCTATTACAGGACCTTAAGAGTACTTAAGTTCTTGCTGTTGGGAGAGTCATAGCTGGCTTGTACATCATTGATTTAGTTTCCTTTACTTTAGAGCTTCCTCAGTCATTTACGGTAAGTAATCATAATTGTTCATGGCATCATAGACTTGGTCATCCTTCAGCTGTTGTAACTAACAGTTAATTCCATTGATTCCAGGTCATGTTCCTATTAGTTCAGATTTTGATACTATGTAGGAATAAAATTGATTGAAGAAAAAAAACCATTTTTTGTGCATTGGGTTTCTATGTGATTACCTTGTTTTTTTTTTTTTGAAGATTGGTCTTACATTATTAAATTGGTTTGATTTGATTTGAAATGTAGATCGTTTAGCGGAGTTTGTTTGCAACTGTGCGCAAATTTAGATGTCATGCTGGAGATAGGTTCTGCAAATTGTTTAGGGAGCTTTGGTTGCCATTAAGCAACAAGCATTCACTGGTTTTCGAGCTGCCAATACTGCAAATTGTGCTATATTTTATTTTTTAATTTGCATTCTTTGATATTGTTATGCCACATTTTTTCATGTTTTTCCTACTATATTTGATTCACTTGTGTGTATATGCATGTGTGTAGATAAAGCTACCAATAGCGTAGGTATAGATGAATAATACCTATAATTATATAATTTCTACTACTAGGTAGGGTTCAAAAAACTATGATTACTCTTTTAGTTAATGTTGCTATTTCACATAAAATTTCAAGAGAATTGAATAAACCTATAACCCTAAGGAGGTACGAGTGAACAAGTACTAGGAGCTTTGATACTATGTGGTATTTGTATGCCTCTTATAACTTATGATTTATTTATTTTTTTGAACTCCTTGTTGCTTTTATTTTTACGACCAAGTATCATACTCTGTTTGGTATCAGTCATGTACCGAGCTAGGTATTAAGAAAGTTGTTTCCAACCACATTTATTCAATGCATAGAAGCAAAGCTTTTTGTTCATGTAGTTAGGTAGGTTCTCAGATTCCCCCTTCTAATAAATTGTGTTAGTTGGACACACAAGTAGCCATGTACCGTCGAAAATTATGAAACTAGTTGACTAATTTAATTGCACAATTACAATAGGAATGTCGTCTACAAGTCGAGACTGGATGTACAACCGTCTCGACAACGGCTTCGTTCGAATTGAATTCGTGGCGAAGGTTAAAGAATTCATATCATTTGCTAAGCAACATTGTCCTACATACCAAAGTGAAAGGAAGATTAGATGTCCGTGCAATTATAAGAAATGTCGACTTGTACCGTACCTGGACGTCGAAACGGTTGAGTACCACATATGTAGGTATGGATTGAATGGTATGACCCTACACCGAATCATGGTGTGAGGACTCACCCAACACTTCAATTGGTAGAGGTTCATCGAAGTCGACGATATAACAACTATGAGCCATTTGTCCTTGCAATGCAAGCCACTCAAGTGTACTACCTTTCGTACCACTTCAATTCTATGAGGAACGCCACCGACAAGAATGGCTAGCAATGGCTAGCGGTTTGTTTGTTGTGTCAACCAAAATTCACTTACAAGGAAACGAGCAAAGACGATAATGACCAGGGCTCGGCAGAGATTGCATTCCAAGATGGGATGCCCACCACGTGCGTAGTCGACGATGCAATTCAGGATATCAACAATCTGGATGATCCAAATGGGACTCGAGTCATTGTTAAAGCGGGTCCAAGTGAAGAAGACAATGACTTTATTGTTGATAGTGGAGATGATTCAGAAGAAGAATCATCAACTTCTACTCATGAGAGTGAATTTGAAACGGATGATAGCGAGTAATGTATGTCTATGTTATGTCAACGTTAGATCGATGTTACGTGAATTTTTTATACCTTTCTTATATGAAGTGTAACTTCTCGACGGTGCTTGGATTAGATCAACCTATGTTTTCACATAAATTGGCCTCTCAAATTACCTTGTTTGTCTTCTTATATATTGAGCTATGTTTTACCCTTTCTTGCTCAATGGGTAGATAAGGGGAAATATTCACAGAAAAGGGAGAAAGGTTATCTTCTTTCGAAAGATATTTTGCTTCTCCAAAATTTGTTTTGTGAGATCCAACCATTTGTTATATTTTTAAGTTTGTCATCCTTTCCATATCACAATATTGAAGTTTCCAGGTTAATGTTTGATGTTGGAGGTTATTTTTTATATAGCTTCTGGCAAAACTACGTCCAAAAGCTATTACAATTTAGTCCCATTGGAGAAGGCCCAAATTGGCTATAAATATTTAATATGTTGCTTGATCTTTTATATGTCTAATCCTTTTTCCATCAATTAGAGATTAAACATTATGATATATAGACATGCATACTTTTGATGATATATTTCTTAATTTCCTTTTATCAGCATGGATCATGTGTTCTTAATTTCCATCAATTAGAGTTCATTACTTTTATTTGTATGCATTTGGTCTCTAAACTTTTATTGGTATTTTGTTAGGTTTCATGGCGGGCAGTGATCACCCCCCACGTCGAGGGATACCTTTAGGGGACATCGTCCGTCGTAAGAAGTGCAAAGCACGGACCTCACGGAACCGAAATACCGATCAAGGCGTCATGGTCAGGCCACACGAGGGGGTCAAAGAGGTCGTGACGGTCGAGGTCGTGGGTCGATTCCTGTATTATCGATTCTGACTTCTCGTTCTCTCGAGCACGAGTTACATTCAGCGTCACCTTCGCCTTCCATACCGTCCGCGTCGCCTGTACCATCAACATCGTCATCAAGGACTATACCAAATTGCCCGTTGCAGTCACCGTGGCCGACATCGAGACATGTTACTCCTGTACCGACGAGGCCTGCACCTCCAGCCACCGCATCACCGGCAGCATCCCCATCTTACGACGGTAGAGCAGGCTTGCAGGTGACAGGCCCTCCGCGGGCACCTCAGAGGACAGGGACCGAGCCCCCTCGCGTGCAGCGGATCCCGATCACACTGATTGCCAATGATACGTAAGTTTGTATTTGATTCATATATGTACTTCTAAATATCGATGTCAATTATTAAAAAAGTTGTTAAGATGTTATGCATTTTCATGAAACACAGGGAGTTGCATCCTTCTCATTCTTGTGCACGGAGGATGACAAAAGTTTTCAAAAGATTGATGATTCCAGAAGGGTATTGTTGGAAGTCGGTACCGAATCATCATAAAGACCACTACTGGCGCCAATGGAAGGTACGCAGGACTAATAAATGTCTTAGGATTTATACTAGTTTTTCAATGTCTCGTAACAATTGCAATCGCCATTTTGTAGGTATATTTTAGATGGGATGACGCGATTCTCGAGGATCTCATTCGTGCGGCGTACGACACGCATGCAGGCACAAGGTACACCGCATTCATGCACAAGTTAAAGAAGAATCGTGTTCAGCCAGTTTATGTTACAGATGAGGCATGGAGAAGATACTTGGAGTACTGGGAGAGCGATGACTTCCTTGTCAGGTCTAGGCAAGCGTCAACGAATAGGAACACTGAGGTCGAAAGACCTGGGACTGGACCCTCGAAGCACGGTGGTGGTTCGGTTTCTTTTGTGACTACCAATGAAATATTGGTAAGTTTTTTTTACACTCTAGTTTATTTTTTACATTTATACACTTGTTCACTACGCAATTGATTTGTGTTTGGCGAATATGAGTTCGCCGACCTACTACTAATTGACATATTTATGCTGAATTTATACCGGTCCTGTATGCAGACTAATTCATCCGAGACGCCACCTACCGTGAATGAATTGTATTTGCATCTCCACACCGTAAATTACGACGGGGTGACATTCATCGATACTAGATCAGAGCGGTTCTATGTAAGTATAGAAGTGAAATGTTAAATAGTATTAAGTTTACTTTAAAGCATATCATGTAAGTTGTTTATTGTTGATCTTTGCAGGATAAGCTCCAGAGGAGACGTCTGCACCTGACCCAGGCTACACCGGACCAACCGGTGGATGATGAGGCGGTGTACCTCAATATGGCGGGTGAGTTTCCCAAAGGACGTGTCTACGGTCTCGGGTCTTTAGGGAGAAAGAAGAGGAGATATGCAGATCCTGGTGCTAGCACGTCCCAGATGCCGGAGATGGTGCCACGTGCAGAGTTCGATATCGTTACCGATCAATTACGAAAGTTTATGGCGTTTATGCATCAGCAACTCGGGATGACCATGGACGGAGCAGGCCTATCTCAGCCACAGCCACCACCACCACCTCATGATCAGCAACAGCCGCCGCAAATAGATCCCGTCGATCCACCACAACAAGGGGACAATGTTGAGCAAGAGACGCAAGAGTGGCTTACGAGAAATGAGCAGCTTGGTGATACATAGGTATTTTTCTTGTTGTTTGTGTAACTTTTGAGATTATACTTTTGCTTTTGTAGATAACTTTAGCAGTTGTTCGCATGACTTTTAGATTGACACTTCTTTTTGTGCATATGTAGATTGATACTTCTTTTTGTATCATTGGATTGCAATTGGTACATGGATTCAGGAGCCTCTAGTCACATGACTTCTGATTCATCCTCTCTAATGAATAAAGTTGATTTCACAGGTACACAGCGTGTTACTGTTGGTAATGGTGATTCCTTGGCTATTGCTTTTGTTGGCAATGATGTTTTATGTTCTAATGATTCTTCTACTGTTCCATTGTCAAAAACATGTGTTTCATGTTCCTTGTCTTGCTAAAAATCTCATTAGCATCTCCAAATTGACAAAGGATAATAATGTGGTTACTGATAATGTTGCTTACTCCTTTGTGAAGGATAAAGTCTCGAAGAGAATTTTGTTACAAGGAAAGCTTACGGACGGATTGTACTGTCTTCCCAAAGTTTCTCTCAACCATCTTGGTGAGAATCTCTCTACTATCTCTGCTGCCTGATTTTCTTAAACTGGTGTTACAAACTTAATAGTTGCTATTACTCCTAATTGTAATCTTTGGCATGCTAGTGGTTCTCTATGCCAATTCAATGTCTGGATAGCCTCATAATTCCTAATTGGTAAGTTTAGTGTATGGCCTGCTTTTCACAAACTCTTATTTAATTTTCGGTGACCATCTGTTTGTTGTGCTATGGAGTTCCATGATACAATATATTTTGCTGTTTGTAAATGGCTGGAATATAGAATTTAGTAATGATTCTTGTACTAAATCATATTTCTTGATAGAACGAAGATTGAGATTAGTTTTAGTAGTATTCAATCCGACTCTTTGAATGCAATTTTGCGCATTATTTAGTTTTCAGAAAAAGAGGATCGAAAAAAACCAAGTAGTATTCTTTCAACACTATTGCTTGTGTTCTCAGTCAGTTATGTTGGTTTTCTCGACAATTTTTGTTATTTCTTTCCTTGTTTCTGTCTTTTAGTTATTTGAAATCATATTTCTTGATAAAACGAAGATTGAGATTAGTTTTAGGTAAATGTTGTAGAGATTGAGGACTCATGGTTCTCTCGCACGCTAAAATTGTTGATTGCAAAATGTAAATACCGCTATGGCTTGCGTTCTCGTTTAACTCTGCAGATCGAATAATTAGTAGCGCTTTCCTATTTGAATTTGCTCAAACCGGTGTTACAAACTTAACTGTTGCTATTACTCCTAATTGTAATCTTTGGCATGCTAGTGGTTCTCTTGAGTGGTGGCAAATTGGCAGCTGCGGATACCATTTCGGTTCGTGAACTTTCGATTTGTTCCTCATCAATTCCAGGTTTGTGGAAGGATCTTATCAATGAATTTGGAATCCCGCCACATATGTTTTCTTGCTCGCCACGTGAGATGTCTTCTTGCTCGCCCGTTTCATGGTAAGGCTTGTGGATGAGTTTCGACGTCGTACTTTTCGGCCTGTGGTATTTTCTTTTGTCTTGGTTTATTTGAATTTTCAGCAGCTACTTTTTTTCTAATGCCATTGGAATCATTGTGCTGCGGCACTACATATATATACCTCTGTTTGAGGTGTTCTGCATTTTATATTTCCAATTGTTAGCTCATCACCCTCTACTTTAAACACCCTGTTCATCACCGTGAATTCTCCTTTTTTTTAGGTGTATAACATGTTGATCCAGATCTTATTTTTTTGGCTGAATTAATGAGTGTCGCCACGAGTCAATAACTTCAATGACAGGGTTTTATGTATCTTTGACCCCCAAAAAAAAATGAAATTGCTATGTTCCTTCAAATTTAATGTACATAAGTTGATTTTCAATATGGGCTAGTTCATATTTTTCATTCCGTTTTTTGTGATTTCCTCAATTTAAATCAAATTTATATCAATTCTGTGGTATTTTCTTTTGGGCTAGTTCAGTTCTTAATCTATGCCGATTTGTTAATTTTTTATTTGTGAGCGTATGTATGCTAATTACCCCGTTAAGTGACAAGTAGGAGTTCTTACAATATGCACTCCTCTATCTTCCATATACCCTGATATAATAATTGTCTTCCTTAGCCCATAAGTGTAACCTGAATACTACAAACTGCTAAAATACACATGAAGGGGCAAAATAGTCAACTTAATTAGCATTTTTGAGTAAATTATTTAACTTGCACACTTTATCATCCGTTGTGGTAACATAATTTGAATATTTTGCTGCCTTCTCAACTTAATGCTACTATTATATTGTTAACAAAATATTGTTGATCCATGCAGGCTAAGCTCCAAAGGAGACGTCAGGAGCTCACCTAGACAACACCGGACCAGCCGGTGGATGATGAGGCGGTGTACTACAAGGTGGCGGGTGAGTGTCCCAAAGGATGTGTGTACAGTCTCAGGTCGTTATGGAGAAAGAAGAGAAGATACGTAGATCCTGATGCTAGCACATCCCAGGTGCTAGCACAACGAGGGATGGACAACTTTATGATACTTAGGTATTCTTATGGTTGTTGTAGAACAATGAGAATTGTAGTTTTTTTATGGATACTTAGGTATCTTAAACATTTATTATACTTGACTACGTTTCGTGAATATATAAATCTTTTTTAATATCGAATTTTATGTTTTTTCTCATTTGAATATTTGTTGTTGATATAAATTGTTGATTTGTGTATGTATGTCAAATTCTGCTTTTTTGGGGGATGTTAGCACCCCCAAGGAGTTGTTGGAGGGGGTGCAAGCGATGGAGCAGGTCCTATGGTTGTATTTTCAGGTTTAGATGTTATGGAGAACCAATTGGATTAAGCTTAGGTTGGAAAACTAAACAAAGCGGAATTGAGACGGATTAGTAACGGAATTCAGATATTCCGTTGCTATTCCGTCTCTAATTTTCGAGGCATAGCTACATAAATCAGCAACGGATCAGAGATGGAATACAATAATTTCGTCTTTGATCCGTTGCTAATCAAAGACGGATCAGAGACGGAATACAATAATTTCGTCTCTGATTCGTTGCTAATCAGAGACGGATCAGAGACATAATTATTGAATTTCGTCTCTGATCCGTTGCTAATCAGAGACAGATCAGAGATGGAATTCATTAATCCCGTCTCTGTTCCGTCTCTGATTAGCAACGGATCAGAGACGGAATGCAATTACAATTGTACCATTTAGAAGAATTTCCATTTCTGTTCCGTCTATGTTCCGTTTCTAAATTCCGTCTCTAATCCGTCTCTAATCAGAAACGAAAACACATTTCCGTTGCTAACTGAATCAGCGTCGACGATTTTAGAGACGAAATAGATTTCGTCTCTGTTCCGTTGCAGAATTGAATTAGAGACGGAATTTATGCAAATCAAAGACGGAAATTTCCGTTTCTGATCTGCTATTTTTTTGTAGTGATACCGTAGAACTAGAATCCAACATAGTGTACATAAAACGTCTGCAAATGTAAATCATACCCATAATCAGGTTACGGGTAGCAGCCGGATCTGGCGCGGCAACAACATGAACTCGCTCTCTGCTTGTTGTGTACCGCCCTTTGTTTAGTCGTGGGCACGTACTAATGAAGTGACCTAGCTGTCCACACTCCTAACAAGTACGTTGAAATCCTGATCCAGATGGATCACTCTGTCCTTGTCTCTATACCTAACTGGAACTATGACCCTGTCCATACTTTTGCCCTTGACCACTACCTCTGCCCCTGCCATTGCTTTCAACCCTCTGATACTATTGTCTCTGAGGACCTGGCTATGTCAGCTGTTGTGGTGTGCTGGCATAACTCCGTACTGGAGCAGATGGTATTGGCGCAGTACGCGTTGTATAAGGTGGATATGCAACAGATCCTACACTTTTAGCTCGATCCCTCGACTTCCACTATCTAAGTCTTTTCCTCCTCCACTCACATCCAAGTCAGACATCTGACTGCGATGGTGGTGGAGCCGCGACTACTGCATTGGTACGCATGCTCAAAAAGGTATCACAAGCCATACTCCTCTCGTAGGCCTTCAGTAAAGTTCTTGGAGCTGTGGTCACCACCATAGTCCCGATCTCACTCAGCAAGCTACGCATGAAATAGTAGGCTGGTAAGCATCTGTGTCATCTATGCCCCAGGTATAGTCCATCAAGTGCAAGTATCGGCCCATATACTACATCATTGTCTCTCACCGTGCCCTGTCGAATATTTTGAAACTCGGTCCTCTTCATGTTCCTGACCGAATGAGGGAAATACTTCTGGTTGAATCTTCCCTTGAACTCAACCCAGTCTTTGGCTTCCCCTTCGTAGCCACCATGTTACGCCACCAAACATCAGCCTCTCCGAACAACGAAGCTGATGAGATGCTCGACCTCATATGATCCGATAAAGCTAAAACATCGTGGATCTTCTCATGACTCCTCATAAACTTCTCTGCCGCTTTGAGATCCGTACCATTGTGAAACTTATCCTGGTGATGTCTCTGAAACTCGCAAGACTGCCTCGCCTCAACCTTCTCCTGAGTACTCGCATCAGTGGGCGTGCTCGACGTATCCTTCGCCTGTGTATCAGGCGTAGGTGGTACTCTCTAACCTGAATTGAACCCCCTCATCAATCACATGTCTTTTTGGCGCTGTAGGAGCCATAATAGTGTCATGCACTGCAAACACACTCCCCCTAAGTGAGTGGTGTTGTAGACGTAGAAGGTGATGGTGTAGCCTGTGGCCTCAACAATCGGAGAATCTCCTGAAGTTGCTAGCCATGTGAGGTGACCAGCTAGGACATCTCATCTAACCTCTCATGAACATCACCTAGACCCCTATCATTGATCTCGCGCTGATCGGCCATCGCGATATTCAAAGAATGCAATTCCTCGATCATGACATAGCTATAGATAGTAGTAATATACAATACATCAAATAGCTCATATAATCCAATTTTAATTTCCCTAACTCTCCTCACTTCCTAATTAAGACTTAAGTTAAGATCATAGGGTTCCATTCTAAGTTCCAACCTTGTCCTAACTCTATTATTGATTTGTGTCTTATGTTGGTTGTGGGTCCTTCTTGAGTTAGGCATAAAAACTTAGGCTCTGATACCAACTGTGACGGCCCCAGTTCCATAACCAAACTGGGCCCCACCCGGCCTAGATTACGTGGACCTTGAGTCGATCCTCGTGACGTCAACTCAAGCCTAGTAAGCCTTCCTAACCATTTTTCATTACAAGGCAGCGAAATTTAACATTTATCGTGAGTTATTCAAATTTGTAAGTTATCGAAGGTTATGCAAAAGCGATTTCAACTTAAACAAATCTAAACAACTCTAAATCAATCAGTCAGGACATCCTAGAGTATGAAAACCCCGCGTAACATAGTCATGTATAATAAACAGAGGAGAAAAAAATAATATCATATACATGTCCCAAAGTATCTCACTAACCCATATACCCTATGTGATAAAAATCAATTTACATAAATAATACGAAAACCTAAAAAAGCAAGAGAGGGAAGGCTGCTCCAAAGTCCTTACAGTAGATCTCCCAATATTGGCCCCTTTCCTTTACTCGACTGCGGATCTGCACTCAATCAAACACAAGAATGACGAGCCTAGGTAACTAATGCCAGTAGGATACTAAACATCATTTTGAAATAAATAAATCAGTATATATTCATGCAGATAGAAAGAAAGGCATAAGGACGCATGAATAAATAAAAGACAATAAATAAACTAAAAGAAATCGATAAATGAGTGTCCAAGGATGCAAATAGAGACGTGCAAGCAATCGCGACCAATAGGTCGTTGAGTCTTGGCAAACTATCAAGACTCAGGTTCTAGGACTTGGTACAATCACAAGCCCTAGACCTATGAGATAGTGAGACTTCCTGGGATAATTATGCTAAGAACTCACACCCCATCAAGAATCAGTATCTAATGCAGTGCATCCCGAGGTCATGACTCTAGTATGTTACATCAGCCAACCACTCCTTCCAAGGATCACCGTTGACTCACTTGCCCTCAAACAACTCAATCAGAATGGAATTCCAATGATAGATAATAAAGCAATGAATAACAATATTCAATAGCTTAAAATGAGATATTGTGCATTTCCTAGTTGGTTTACTTACATCGAATCTACACTATCACGCCCTCGCGGCTCTGACACGCTCCCAAAACTGACACCCAAGACATAACAGTGCTCTCATAAGCTCCTAAATTAGTTAATATCTCCAATGAAGCAAATGATGAGCTCTTCTTCCACCCCCAACACACCGTTTGCAACAAGAGAGAAAATGAGAGTTTTTACTCTCTCTCTCTCTCTCTCTCTATCTCTCTCTATCTCTCTCACTTTACTTAAATGGTTAAAATGACCAATTAATCTCAACCATACACTTTCTTTAGTTAAATTATTTTCATTGGTGAATGGATATGATTGAACCATAGCGACATATCCATGTCTAATGGTGAATGTTGAAACACTTGTCTCACTAACCACTCCTAATTGACATCAATAGTTAACTCCTTTTATCTCTAGATTATTCGATGCGTGTCTCGATGCACATCATGTGGCTATTTAATTTGCTACACTAACTTAGGCCCATTAATTGTATACTAGATAATACCAGCATCAACCAAAAATAACATACCTCAGTGTCAACGCCTGAGAATTGGACATGCGTATCACGACAATTGGTTCTCACGTATGACCTTGAAATGGCACGTAGCACGATTTAGATTTTAGGTTCGTTACAACATGGGTTGAGTTCTAGGAGCCTCTCTATGATCAGTACATACCATTGGAGGTGAGATTGAGATAAGGGAGGAGTTTTTAACCCTAAGACAGGGTATGCGGACATAGATGCAGTATATAGAGAGATTTCAGTACCTACTCTAGTTTTCGATTGACGTAGCGGGATGGAGCATCTGCAGATCTACTATTTCACTAGAGGAGTTAATGACAGGAATACTTCGGCAGTGGTATCCTTTAGGGCACCTACTCTGCAAGATATCTTTAACTGAGCATTGGCACATGAGACATATCTGATGTAGAGATATGGTAGGTGTGTGACTGGTACTGAGGTATAGATAGGGCAGAGTTCTTGGCTGGACCATAGGTCGAAGGGATAGAGGGATTATCGGGATAAAGGCCGGAGGGATGATCATCACGGCAGTCAGTTCCAGTATGAGGAGAGACAACTGGTTCATGCCATCACATCAGCTCCGGTAGATCAGCATAGGCCACAGCCGCATATATACCATCAAGGTCGAGATCAGGGGGGACATAACAAGGGTCAGAGAGACTGGGGTCAGGGTCTGAGATCTGGAGACGGACAGACTGGTAGGCAGGATAAGCGCAGATGCCACAGGTGTAGTCAGAGGGGATACTTGAGGTTCAACTGCAGGACACCACCGTCACCACGACGAGAGCTAGAGCAGGCCAGAGAGAGAGCTCATGTGGTAGAATAGCCGGATGGCGGAGTAGCTCGTCAAGGGTATGTTGCATATTTTTGGTCGACCTATACATGTTATGTTTGACTCTGGTAGTACATTATCATTTATTGATGGACGTGTTTTTGGAGTGTTAGGGTTAGATACACAGACATTGGACATGCATTGTGTCCTCGGTATGGCCCTTGGGACAAGATATACCCTAACCGGATATGTAGAGACGTGATGATAGAGGTTGAGGGACATCAGTTACCACTTATCTTCGAGTATTGGAGTACTTAGATTTTGGCATGCTTCTCAGGATGAATCGGTTATCACCCTATCATGCACGGATAGATTGTTATGGTAAGAGGATAGAGTTTCATATTCCTTGGATATCAGAGTTCTCACTAGTTGGATTCGCGACTGATTTACCTATCACTAGAGGTCGACTAGCTAAACTTACGAGATGGAGGCACTTTGCAGTGATAGTTGAGCCGAAGGTTAGGACGGAGGTCAGGATTGAGGACGTATAGGATGTCACAATTGAAGCAAGAGGAGGTAGACGACAATTGGATGAGTTGTTGGAGAAAGGTTTTTCACCCTAGTATGTCACCTGGGGGAGCTTTAGTTTTGTTTGTGAAGAAGAATGATGGTTTGGTGAGGATGTACATAGACTATAGGAAGCTGAATAGGTGATCAGTTAGGAATTGTTACCTACTTCCTATGATAGATGATTTGTTCGATCAGTTGGCGGGTGTCAGGTTCTTTTCGAAGATTGACCTTCATTCAGGTTATCATCAGTTGAGAATTCAAGAGGAGTATATCCAGAAGACCGCTTTCAGCATGAGATACGGGCTATTTTTATTTACAGTCATGCCATTTAGGCTGACTAACGCCCGACGATTTTCATGGATTTGATGTACGGGGTCTTGAGACCGTATTTGGACAGATTCATCATAATCTTTATCGATGACATTTTGATATATAGCAGGACTCGTGAGGATCATGAAGGACATCTCAGGGCACTTTCGACAACACTGAGAGAGCACAGATGTTGAGTTGTTAATTATGTAATATTATATATAGGTTATTTATATATTTTTAGTGTAAAGTCTCCAAAATACTAGCCTAATTGCATTTATTTATTATTTTCAGGGTTAACGGAGTGCGCGGTTGAATTCGTGGCGGAAAAATACTCAAAATGGAGTATTTACTTGCGGTGATCGGATCTTGGGACAATTTGCCTCGAAATACGCGTTGCGCGGTGGGTCGAATAGCGATGGGGTGTTCCGGCCAATCGAAGATGACACGTCGGCGGGATATCCATGTCACCGAGAGATCAAACTTCTCTTCGTTTCGAGACACCATCGATCGGCCTCGAGATCCGTGCCTGCACAAACTCCCGCTTTTCGGTGGCTCTACTATTGTGCGATTTCACGAGCCACGTGTACGCCACGTGGCGTGATTTCACTCGTCCAACGCTTTTCGGTGACGTGTTCCGGCCAATCACATGCGCGCCACGTGGAGCCGAGTCACCTCACACAATCGAACGCGCGCAGAATCTCCGCGAATCATGTGGCGACACCTCGGCGCGATGACGGCGCGCCCATGATGACAACGGTGCGACACGTGGCGAGGCGACAGATTTCCAGCCAATCGGCTATTGACACGTGGCGAGAGAATGGAAACCAATTCGCTTAGGGATTTTCTCGGTTTTTAATTTCGTTCCTCTCTGTTTTTGGGGTCTCTCTCTGTTTTTGATTTTCTTCTTCTCGGCTCTGCGGTCGAACGGTCTCTCCCCATTCTTTTTATTTTTTATTCTTTTCTTTTGTGTTCTTGATGCGAGGCTAAAACCTCTAGCCTAGGCAAGGCTGAGGAGGTTCAACTGCGCATATCAATGGATTTGTGAGATTTATTTATTTTAATTTTAGTCTTTTCATTAATATTTTATTTTCTTGGGTATTGTTTTAACAATCAAGGTTAAACACTAGTTTAAATCTTGATTTATTTGTCGATGAGTCGTAAGCGCCGTGTTTGTGCAATAAGACCACACTAGTGGCAATCGACCATACCGATTGATTCGACCCTTTTGGGACTAGGTTGAATACCTTAGAAATCTAGGCTAAATCGGACACACGAGTGATCCGGTTGTCTAGGTGTAGTGCCTTCACAAAGCCCATTGCGGTCAACGCATTAAACCCAATTCACTTGAATTGTGGTTATGTGTTTGATTAGGGAAGTAGTCATCGTCGTACCTTGGCTATCGAGACAGGGAAGAGCGAGGAACCGCGTACGTTACCGGGTCTATAGCTACACTAGGATATTTTGATTTGCACATTTTACATAAATCGAAGACCAAATCCAATCTTTTACCGAACCGAACTTGTATGTCTTGACCTTGGCATTTTTATTAATTGTTTTCAATTTATTTCCATTGTTTTATTCACTTTGTTTATTTTTAGAGTAGTTAATTAATTCAGTCTCTCTCAAAACCCGATTTTCCTTTTCGTTATTTTCTAAACCTTAGAAAGAATACCAATCTCTGTGGGATCGACCCTTTGCCACTATTCTGCAAATAGTTGGTTTAGGTAATTTAAATTTTATTGACGCGTTCGGCGCGCGTCAATTTTTGAAATACCCCCAAACTTAGGACTTTGCACGTCCCGAGCAAAGGTGTAAATGACAAACACACAAATAAACTAGACTCATAATATAAATATGTACGTACTCAACTAATCCTATACCCGATTCAGAATTCATGGAGTTCCTTTGGTTTACATAGTTGCCAAGTTAACAAGCTACTCATGAATTTCGGAGTTAAGATATGTCAAGAACCGCAACCCAAACACAATTAAGATCACACTTTAAAGACAAAGATATGGTCAAGACAAACGCCATCAACTCGCGGGTTTTCTTGGTCTACACATTCAAGCATGCAAGTTTACAATTTTACTTAATCTAGCTATAAGCACTCGAGCTAAATCTTTTTATTTGAGGAGTTTTCATACACTTCCGCCTTTATCCATTTTATATGTATACTCTCTATTTTTTTTCTTCTCCAGTTTTTTTTTTTTTTTTTTTTTTTTTTTTTTTTTTTTTTCAAATAATACGGTCCCTGCTCCATTTCCTATGGACCGATTTTCTCACTTTTTCCCACCACAAGTTTCCTGCTCCATTTCCTGTGGAAACTTGTGGGACACTCTATATTTTGAAAACTCCTGTTAGCCCTTCTCACTTTCACTATAATTAAGCAAATTCCTCAATGTGGGTTAAAGTCTCATCACTTGCACAATTTCAACCGTCTACCCATTTTGGTATCTAGCACAAGGCTTAACCATCATACTAAGTCCCTAATTATGAAATCATAAAAATGTTGAGCTACGGACTCGAGTGAGTATTTCTCATACTTTTTCCTAAGTTTCAAGTCAAAAAGGCAAGCATAATGTACTCATCCACAACCAAAGGCATGAAACAAAGTTTCGGGTGACTCTAAACAATATAATAATGAAAATTATACTAAATACATGCATGAAAGTGTATCAACTCCTAACGAAGTGAGATAGATGAGTATGGAGGGAAAAGAAATGGAAGAAATGAATGAATAAGAGATATCAAACACCACCAATACCGTCCAACAACCACATATAGTCGCATATAATTGAAAAAAATTTAAACGATCTCACCTGCGGTCTTTCGCAAAGCAATCCATCCTACTCAATCCACAAATCATAAAGTACCCCCAAACTTATTCTGAACCTTGTCCTCAAGGTTCAAAACAAGTCAAGGAATCCATGCAACAAAAAGACAAAGAATAGTGGTGAAAAAGAATATGGATAAAATAAGAAGATGATACAAGTGCACGCATAACAAAAGTCTCCAAAAACTAGTGAATGCTCAAATCTCGCATGTCTAGGTGACTAAGGAAACTATGAAATAAAATTATCATAATAAGAGCAAGAACTAATAATCATGGGAGTTAATTCAAATGATTCCTATCAAATCTTGCGAGCCCGAGTCTTTCAACTACGGGTGAAGTCAACAAGATGATGGAATGAAGTTTAGGGTTTTGGGTCTACTTAAAGACCCGCCACTAATGTGGCGACTTAAGTTGGATATGTCCCAACCAAGTCTCAAAACACCTAAAACTCTAATAATATGTTAATTCCTAAAAAAGAATATGCTCAAATTACTCCAAAAATAATGTATACCATAGTCAAACCTAGCAAAACTCAGGGGGTGGTCTAGTGCCATCAGTGCTCATCAAACATTCATTACACCTGCAAAACTCCAAGAGACCAAGTCGGGATTTATTAAACATAAAAAAAATTAAAACTAAATTAAACTGAAATAAATGCAATAAAAACAAAGATGGTCGCCTCCCAACGAGCGCCTTTCTTTTAAGTCTTTGGCTAGACTTATTACGATTCATCACGTGATGCCCTCTCCTTTGGAGATGTCAACAACGAATGGCGCATCAACATATTTGGGCAATGCAGCATGCACGCCCTCTTTCAGAATTGGGAGCTCATTCGAGACTTCTAACACAACAGAATCTGTCGAGTCATGGTCATCCAACACAAATGTGTCGGCAGTGTAGAAAATCCGCGAACGCTCCTTTACTTCCACCCCGTATAAGGTTTATCAAATATGCATGGGAGGGTGGGTGGTTTCACCAACACCGAGAGGTTGGTCTTCCTTGCTCTCTATCTGCGGCTCCTCGACCGTTTTGAAATGACTCCAATTTCTAACACGACGTCATCATCATCATCATTCGGTGCAATGGACATGTTTGGCTCAATAAGAACGACTTCAAGTCCTTGCGTTGTTTCGAGCCAATAGTTCTCCCATAGGTGTATCAACATTCTCCTCAACATTACTCAATGTATCAACATTCACATTCTCCTCTCGAGTAAGAAATTGGTTGTGTATTACACAACTCTTTCTCGTCACGCATATTCGGAGTGTGGCATTCAATTGAATAAATTGATTTTCCAAGTTTTGCAAGCTTGGAAACTCACGCGAAAATTGTTGAAGCTCTTCGTGAAACCATTTGTTGATCATCTAGTAATTTTTTCATCATATCTTCTAAAGAAGTGCTTTGTTGAGGAATCTGTGGACTTGACATGTGCCCGAAAAAATCGGGTTGCGAAGATGCATAACTAGGACAATTATAATTCCTATGATAATACGGACAATCGTATATAGAATGAGAATAATCTTCACAAATTTCGCAAACCTCGACCTGTTGCACAAAAGAATGCGTGTCAGAAAATTGGTGTCCATTATATAACATACCTACCTCATTCACATTATAGTAATGTGAGTCTTCGAATTGATCATAAATGTAGGGGTAGGAGGCCATCGCGGGGTCGCCTGCATACATGCTAAGAACAAGGGACTAGATACAAAAAAAAAAAAAAAAAAAAAAAAAAAAAAAATGAAATAAAATAAATAAATAAATAAATAGAAAAAATAACCAAAGAAAGAAAAAGACCAATCCCCAGCAACGGCGCCAAAAATTGACGCGCGCCGAACGCGTCAATAAAATTTAAATTACCTAAACCAACTATTTGCAGAATAGTGGCAAAGGGTCGATCCACGAGAGATTGGTATTCTTTCTAAGGTTTAGAAAATAACGAAAAGGAAAATCGGGTTTTGAGAGACCGAATTAATTAACTACTCTAAAAATAAACAAAGTGAATAAAACAATGGAAATAAATTGAAAACAATTAATAAAAATGCCAAGGTCAAGACATACAAGTTCGGTTCGGTAAAAGATTGGATTTGGTCTTCGATTTATGTAAAATGTGCAAATCAAAATATCCTAGTGTAGCTATAGACCGTAACGTACGCGGTTCCTCGCTCTTCCCTGTCTCGATAGCCAAGGTACGACGATGACTACTTCCCTAATCAAACACATAACCACAATTCAAGTGAATTGGGTTTAATGCGTTGACCGCAATGGGCTTTGTGAAGGCACTACACCTAGACAACGGATCACTCGTGTGTCCGATTTAGCCTAGATTTCTAAGGTATTCAACCTAGGTCCCAAAAGGGTCGAATCAATCGGTATGGTCGATTGCCACTAGTGTGGTCTTATTGCACAAACACGGGCGCTTACGACTCACTGACAAATAAATCAAGATTTAAACTAGTGTTTAACCTTGATTGTTAAAACAATACCCAAGAAAATAAAATATTAATGAAAAGACTAAAATTAAAATAAATAAATCTCACAAATCCATTGATATGCGCAGTTGAACCTCCCTCGCAGTCTTGCCTAGGCTAGAGGTTTTAGCCTCGCATCAAGAACACAAAAGAAAAGAATAAAAAATAAAAAGAATGGGGGAGAGACCGTTCGGCGAGAGAGCGAGAAGAAGAAAATCAAAAACAGAGAGAGACCCAAAAACGAGAGAGGAACGAAATTAAAAACCAGAAAATCCCTAAGCGAATTGGTTTCCATTCTCGCCACGTGTCAATAGCCGATTGGCTGGAAATCTGTCGCCTCGCCACGTGTCGCACCTTGTCATTGGGCGCCGCTTGTCATCGCATCATCATGACGAGGTGTCGCCACATGATTCGCGGAGATTCTGCGCGCGTTCGATTGTGTGAGGTGACTCGGCTCCACGTGGCGCAAAGTGTGATTGGCTGGAACACGTCACCGAAAAGCGTTGGACGAGTGAAATCACGCCACGTGGCGTACACGTGGCTCGTGAAATCGCACAATAGTAGACCGAAAAGCGGGAGTTTGTGCAGCACGGATCTCGAGGCCGATCGATGGTGTCTCGAAACGAAGAGAAGTTTGATCTCTGGTGACATGGATATCCCGCGACGTGTCATCTTCTCGATTGGTGGAACACCCTGTCTCGCTATTCGACCCACCGCGCAACGCGTATTTCGAGGCAAATTGTCCGCATCCGATCTTTGCAAGTAAATACTCCATTTTGAGTATTTTTCCGCCACGAATTCAACCGCGCACTCCGTTAACCCTGAAAATAATAAATAAATGCAATTAGGCTAGTATTTTGGAGACTTTACACTAAAAATATATAAATAACCTATATATAATATTACATAATTAACAACTCAACAACAGATTGTACACCAAGTTCAGTAAATGTGACTTCTGGCTGAATGCGATGAGGTTTTTAGGACATGTCATTAATGACCAGGGTATCTCTGTGGATTCAGAGAAAATTTGGGCTATCATTGCTTAAAGGATGCTTGCCGATATACGAAGTTTTCTCGGACTGGCAAGATACTACCGGCGATTTGTGTAGGGTTTTTCTTCGATTGCACCGTTGACTGATCAAGAAGGATGTTAGGTTTGATAGGTCAGAGGAGTGTGAGCAGGCTTTTTGTGAGCTGAAGAGAAGCTTGATTTCTGCGCCAGTATTGACATTGCCAGAGCAGGGTAATACTTTGACAGTTTATACAGATGCTTCTGGCATTATTCTAGGATGCGTGTTGATGCAGGAGGGTAGACTAGTTGCCTATCTTTCCAAGTGGATGAGACCCCATGAGGGAAATTATACATTGCACAACCTGGAGCTGGCAGCGCTGTCGTCTTTGCATTGAAGGCTTAGATGCATTATCTCTATGGAGAGAGGTTCATATAGTATACATATCACCAGAGTTTATGCTACCTCTTCACTCATAGGGACCCGAACATGTGCCAGAGGAGATGGCTTGGGCTGTTGAAGGACTACGACTTTGCTATTGAGTATCACCCTAGGAAAGAGAACGTCGTAGCGGAGGCATTGAGCATGAGTGGGATGGACAGTCAGACTGTTCTGCGACCTATGACACATGAGCATGGCTTGTTATAGGCGGCATCAGTTGTGTGCATGACAGAGGTATCTACTAGGACTGAACAACACATTTGTAATCAGATGAGGGTTCTGACCATATCGATTGAGACGGTTGTCGAGTGTCAGAGGGCTAATGGGCTTTCTGAGTAGTTCAATAGTTTGGTTTGGGATCGGAGTGCACTGATTGGGAAAAGACCACAGATCGATGTTTAAGACAATATGGGAGAATATGGATACATGCGTATCAGGAGATACAGGACGAGATTCTGGAGGATGCACACCGGTCTCACTACACAGTTCATCCTGGTCGGACCAAGATGTACCATGATTTGAGGCGACTATTCTGGTGGCCAGAAATGAAGGCTGACGTAGGCGCGTACGTCAGGAGTTGTCACATTTTGCCAGCAGGTGAAGGCTGAGCACAGGGGATCGGTAGATTGTTATAGCCGTTACCCATTCCACAGTGGAAATAGGAACACATCACCATGGATTTTGTCAATTGACTACCGTAGACCTCGAGGCGTCACGATGCAGTTTGGGTGGTGATTGATACACTGACAAAATCGGCTCATTTCATTTTGATTTATATGTGATATATGTTTCCCCAACTGAGCATATTGTTTGAGCGGGAGGTTATAAGACTACATGGAGTGCCAATTTCCATTGTGTCAGATAGAGATCCCAGATTGACTTCAAGACTATGGGAGGCTATGTAGAAGCAGTTTGGCACCAGGTTGTAGTTTAGTATAGCTTACCATCCTCAGACCAACGGATAGTTAAAGCGACTGATACAGATCTATGAGGATATGCTCAGAGCTTACATATTGCAGTTTGGGGGTTCGTGGGAGCATTATCGTCCTTTGTGTGAGTTTGCATATAATAACAGCTATCAGGCGAGCATTGGCATGCCACCATTTGAGGCACCGTATGGGAGGCCTTGTAGATCATCAGCGTGTTGGGCGGAGCTGGAAGATATAGTGACAGTGGGGCCTAAAATAATTGTTGATCACACGAGAGAAGATCAGACAGATTCGTCAGAGGTTATGAGCCGCATAGGATAGACACAAGAAATACACGGATCGTTATCACGAGGGACTGAGCTGTGAGGAGGGCGACATGGTATACCGGAAGGTTTCCCTTTGGAAGGGTCAACAAAGATTTGATATTAAGGGGAAACTAGCGTTAATATTCATTGGGCCATTCAGGATTGCGCAGCGAGTGGGCAGTGTTGCATATCACCTAGAGTTACCAATAGAGTCAGATGGGGTTCATCCGACATTCCACATTTCGATGTTGAGACTAGCTAGGTCAAGGTCGAGCCGACTATTGAGTTGGGGTAGATTGAGGTTCAGCCTGACGTGACTTACGAGAAGAAGTCGATAGAGATCGTTGACCTCAGAGTTCGAATTCTCAGGAACATGGAGCTCTCTAAGGTCCTAGTTCGTTGGAAGCATCAAAGAAGAGAGAGACTCACGTGGGAGCTTGAGTCAACGATGAGATAGCGATACCCTCAGCTATTTCCTGGTACGACGTTTATGTTATAGTTAGATTTTGGGATGAAATTTTATTTAGTTGGGAAGAACGGTAACAACCCATTTTATTAATATCGTTATGTATATCGTAATTGCAGACATAGATGTCAACTCATATCCACGTGGACGCCGCTGGTAGGCTAGGACACACGTCAACCTTAGTGCACTAGTTAATTGTTAGATTGCTTGTTTGCGATGCATTTCATAAATTTATTTGTTAATACATCGCATGTGTGTATGTTGAATAGCGATATCGTGCGAGGGTGTATGACGGGTAGTCGCCTTGAAGTGCGTGTTAATGCGAGTATCGAGAGGCGAAGTTCGGGTACACTAGAAAAACTCAACAAACTTACATAAATATGACAAAGTTATTAAGTTGAAATGGGTCATAGGCTAACTATATTGAAATTTAAATAATAGACTATGGCATGCCTCGAAATGCTTGTCGAGACGCGGGGCACCGAATATTGGGTAGCTGAAGGTTAATGGGACCATGAGATAGGTAAATTGGATATATAAAACACTAACCATATGGTTTTGTAAGGCTTAATGTAATGTGACATCAATTAAATAAGCTAAGCCTATAGTTTACATTAAATAATGAAGACCATGAGATGAATATCTAGATGATCATAATGAGTAGTACTAGGAGACCAGTGTGCTATTGGAGCCATTAAATGTGTTACAACATGTTTATACACCACAAGATAATCGTCGAGATACGGACGCACACTTGATCTTAATCAAATATATATACGGGACTTAGTGGAGTTTTTTAGCAATCCACTCAAATTTTTCTCATGCAATCTGAGAAAACTAGGGAAAAAGATATAATTCAAGCTGGGAATTCACACATTAGAGACCAAATCAAGAGCTCAAACTAAGGTAATCATCATCTTCCTCCACTCTCCAATGAACCTATTTTTGATTGAATTGAGTGAATTCAGATTTTATGGTTAAACCTCCGATTTTTTGTGAAACCTTTATGTATTACATGTTATTAGATCATATTCATTGGGAATTTACCATTGTTTTAATTCAAATTGATGGTTTTGATGAAATTGGAAAGTTGTGGTGTATTCGTGAGTTTGAAAAATTTGGGTTAAAATTTATATTCTGGAGTGTCCTGGATGTTGCTTTGAAGTTAATATTGTATTTAAAGCATGTGTAAACCAATTAGGTAGCTAATTGAGAGGGTTAGAACAAAATTCTCAGTTTGAGAATTATGTTCTAGAACACAGATAGCGCTCTACATAGAACGGTTAACGCGCTAATCATTCTAGGTCGCTAACTGTTCTTCGTCCCGAAGAACAGTAGCGTGCTACATAATTCTAACCATTCTAGGTTTCTAATTGTTCTTCGTCCCAAAGAACTGTAGCGTGCTATATTATTCTATTAGCGCGCTACCATCAGATAACGCGCTACACATGTCCCTTAGCACGCCAACTACAGATCAAAATGGATTTTTAAGGGTTGTTTTTGTGATTTATCACCTAATACATGACTAAACACTAGGAAATAACCTAAAACTATACAAATTTGACTTCAGGGACTTGGGGAAATCGTAGCTCGGTACCGAGAGCTTGTCGGGTTAGATACGGAGTCGGAGAGCGGTGTGAGGTTTGTAAAACCCAACTGAAAGACTTTGAGTATTTGATTCTATTTTTTTACATTTCATTTCTATCATTCCTTATTGTTCATTACTCTATTCCATTACTTGGACGTGGGTTAAGGTTACTCCCCCAGATTTCCTGGTTGTGTGTTCATGATGCACTGAACTGTAGCACGTGTGACCCGGCTCTCAGTGAATGGCGACCTGAGCTTGCCCTTGGTGCATGTGTCGGTGACTCAGCGGATATTGCCAGCGCCGCAAGGGACTAAGTGTATGGCTAGTTGAGCGCAACTACTGGTGGGAACTTGGTGACCCAAAGTACAGTCTAGTTCATCTGGAGTGAGCACACATATTTGTTAGCTTGTGTATTATCTATTTATGCGATGAGCCATATACAGTTGTCTGTTTTTATATTCCGCATATTTACTTGACAATATTCCTTGCATTTCCTTTACTTTATTATACAAATGCTCAAATGAGTTCCTTCGGATTTTACTTACTAGACTAGTCATTTGTCTTTTCGAAATGATTGAGTGCAATTCCTAGTACCAGTAGGGGCAAGGGGATCCTAGGCGACATCATTTGATTGCACGCTATCGAGGACCTACTCGTACGCGTTTATTTTTGAGATTTTATATATTTTTGGGTATTGGGAGACTTAAGATGACACCGTACATGTATATATACCTTGTTTGTGGTATTGTCGCATATATACAGAGTACTTTACAGGGTTTTCCATTGTAGTATTTGCTCTTTTGAATAATGTTTACCATGCTAAATTACTTATACTAATCGTATCAATTGAGGCTTCCGCTGATTTATGTTAACTTGTAAGAAACAACTCACTACTATGGTTAAGCATTAGAATAAACTACAAATTAAGTAACAGTTAAAATAGTTAAATACCCACAAGGAATAAGTTAAGATAATAAGGATAATCTACTAATGAATTTTATAATACACACGTGCACACGATTTGCGAGACATGAAAAGGATGGGAAGGTGTCGGACACGTGTAGTTGGGCCCAGCTGGCAAGGAGTACACGGAGACACGTCACCCCAGGGCAGCAGGGCCGCCACAATCCAGGTTGGGTGGCGAAACGAATTCTACTTAACAACTATGCCTCCTCAAACGGGATAACTCATCTCCCTGTCAATGTTTCGCTTTACCAGGGACAAGGCTTACCCACTATCAACTCAAACTTATAGTATTATTTGTATTATTAAATCAAGAATAGAACATAATTAATCGTTAATAATTTTATGAGAAAAACTATTATAAAAACTATATGATCATAGGAAATGCCTTTTAATTAATGGCAAAGCAGGTCGTGCGTAAATAATATATACTCGATATTTTATAAAATATTTAACTATACGAGGCGTTGTTACCGTTAGATGAATTTGTCCATAGACAATTTAGAGCAAGTAGCCCTGCATCTTTTGGTTTCTAGTTTATATATTGTTAATGTATTTTTTTTATTTAACATGAATACCAAATATAAAATATTTATATATTAAAATGTATAAGTTAATCAAGCATTATATCAAGATATATGGTAATATTGCTTGATGAACATAATCAAGCAGGTTTTTACTTCATTTCATAATTAACTAATCAATTAAGAGATTACCTCATAATTTTGAATCATAGAGAATTATGTTTAGTATAGCACCGCACGTATGCATTTAAGCAAAATAATTTATGAGGCATGTGGTCGAAATATCAAAATATAATTAAAAATTATTATTTTTCAAGTATGCCAAAATATATAGAGTATGCATATATACATTAATTAGGCATATCAAAGGGTTTATCAATTATTAAATAACTAAAATAATTGTTTTGTTGAGCAGTATTCTAAAGGTTAGCTAACAAAAGAGGACATGATGATATTTATATCTTTTAGATTTAGAAAATATATAAAGAATAGACCTCCGAGCCGTATTCTAAATCAATCAATTAATTGTATGTATAAGTTAAATTGTGTACATAAGTAATAAAAAAATCCATTGAAAGAAAAGTAAAACATTATATATTTGCTTTGCCAAAACTAAAAAAAAAAAAGTTCATCTTTACCCTCTTTAGAAAAAAATTGGGAAAGTTAGCACCAAAAGCTTTGGCACCCAATTTTATTATTAGTTTAACAAACTATGTACACAATTTTATGGGAAATAATCAAATAACCAAAGGAATTCAAAATATTTTCCTTCCAATTAGTTTGCAACTTATTTTAGGTTAATATTTATATTTGGATGACCAAAATATGTGTAACAAATAGTACAATCGATCTTACACATGTTGCAATTGATGTAAGTACGATGATTAATGCCTCAAAAAAATATGATGATTAATTAAGCATGTGGAACTGACTTAATTTCAAGAATATCCCATTCTATATATGATGATGTTGGAATGGAAAATTATTAAATATAAGAGAAAATGCAAACATGTACTTGCTTCACATGTGGTCGGGGTACAATGAATTCACCATGGCCAACATCCACTTCTCCAATAGATCTAGATATAGACAAGCCTCATTGTCAACATATCCTAGAAGGACCAATCTTCCTAGCTTTGTCTCCTTCATGTAGAGCTTTCGTGCTGATAATGTATTGTAAAATAACTTAAACAAAACTAGGAATAGTAAACAAAGAACGAGAAAATAGAATAAGAGAAGAAATGGAGGAGAAATAGAAGAACTTTCATCTCAACGTGGTGTACCTCATTACATGGGTGTAACCCTTTTATATAGGCCCTTGGTAAGACCAAAGGACACAAGTTACATTTCCATATAATTACTTGAATAAATAACATTAAGACCAAGTAATTACATGAATTAAAGTGGGTGTTACATCATGTGAATAGTTGGAATAATAAGAGGTGGAATATGTAGAGTTGTCAATCCATATTATTTACAACACTATTAACCATTGTTCTGATTTTTCACCATTAACCATGTGAGTATGTTTAGGATTTCATTTCTCTAAATTAATTATCGAGGTTTAGATAAATTTTTGTTACATCACGAGTTATGATGTTTATGATAGACTCGATAGTTTTTTTATTTGATTTATGTTGTTTTTTTCTTATCCCTCAGATTCGGTGTACTTGTGGCACTGCATGCATTGGGGAGCCAGTTGGGTCGGTTAATGAGGTTGGTTAGTGGGGAGTTAGGATGCAGTAATGTTGGTTCAAGTTGGTGACCTCGTTTCATTAACCCAATTAAAGCCCTTGAGCTACTCAAACAATGCATTCAAGGTAGTGAAACAAACCCTTTCCCATTATACCCACACACTCTGATCCATCTCTTCATCACATCTGAAACCCTATCAGACCCTTCCTCCTCCATTCATCGCCATCTACAATGCCAAAATCAAAGGCTGGTGAACTAGGGATGTTTTTGTCCCTGAGGAATGCACTGACGGAGCAGGGGGACGATACCCATAGTGATTTAAGAGGGCCATAAAAAATGAAGACCCCAATGAAGAAGCCACACCAAAGTAATGTCGAGAAGACTACAAAAGTTCCCGAGAAGCCTGCCATGGTCACCCCCAAAGTTGAAAGAAATCCCAAGTTCGAGTTTACTACTGCGCCAACATAACCGAAAAGAACCAACACAACCGAAAAAAACCTCCTTAAGGTCGAGTAAGATGAAGAAGCCAACTATCCCTTATAACACCGCATACACTTCTGTGATGATAAAAGATGATGATGACAAAGGCGAGGGTGGCCTTCATAGGATAAAAAGTAACAAGGAGATGCAAAAATGGGAGGCAAAGTTCTTTGCCAGGCTCCCTATCCCAACAAAGAGGTTATATTTTGATTATTTCGACTCTCAAAATATTTTTGCGAGGTCTGTTTTTGAGAAAAATGATGGCTTATATGTGGAAACAAAGCTTCCTATCATTGAATCTTTTGTGGCCTATTTTTACTCAAATTTGCACACACCCGACCCTCAGAACACATCAGTGTTATGTTCTCAAATTGATGGAGTCAGGATTGAAATCACATATGCCTTAATTAGGAGGTTGTTTAAGTTGCCATTTAGGCTTAAGAAAGCCTATGGACACCAACACCTAAGTGAGAAAATGGGTTTTGATATTGTGGAGGCTTCGAAGTATATGTGTGGAGGGACTACACCATCGGACCCAAAAAGCCTATGTTGGTCCATCGTCTAGTAGTACGCACACTAGTCCCTCGAGTTGGGTCATGCACTTCCTTGAGCCAGTTTGACGTATTCATGACTTGGGCAATTCTAACTAATATTAATTTCGACCTAGCTTACACTATTGTGCAACAATGTTGCGGGTAAACCATCAAAAAAAGAAGGCAAAAACCAGAGAGTTTTACCCTGTTTGAACCACCTATGCAAACTGTTTGTTGAGATGGGCTTTTCACCTCCATCAAGGCATGAATATGATGAGGTCCTTAGTGAAAGGACCGATGTTATTATGCAGAAGAACTTCGAGAAGATGGTTTACATCCATGTTGATGATGAGTGGATTCTAGGAAACCCACCCAATACCCTAATTAAGAAAGGTAATAAGAGGGAGTTTGATGTTAAAACAGTTGTTGAAGAGGACAAAAAATATCAGTCTGAACCAGAGGAGTTGGTAGACTGTAAGGAGGAGATGTTAAGCGATTATGATGATTGTGAGGACTCAGTTGAGGATGAATCAAAAGAAGGTTCGATGAGGAATGAGATGAATTTATGGGAGAGGATGAGGCAGTGAGGGATCCTTACGACAATAACGATGATATCAATACTCAATTACAAGAAGGTAATATTAATTCCCAATTTTAAGTTTTTTGGGTATTATATTTGATGTATCCTACCCGAATATCAATGTTACATGATTTTTTGAGGTTGCATTAGCGTTTCTTAATGTCGTTCATGTTTTAGGGGAATATGTATCAGAATCTGAACTTGTTGAATGAGAGAAGACAATCGAGGATCGTCGAGGATCACCCATTAAGATTGAGCCTATTCCACAAAGCCCTACCATCGAGACAGGTCTTGTCGTAAAGGTAACAAGACTTCACAATTCTATTTTGTGTGCTTACTTATGTAATTTATCAATTCTTGGTTGTGTATGCATGATTGGGTAAGCTCCAAAAGTTGATTTTGAGATTCTCATTGTGTAATGTTGCAACATATGTGCTTTAATTTGTATGCAGTTTGATGAAGAGATCGTCATCGCACTAACTATTCTTGCTGCAAATCATTTACACTTCTCATATGGACAATCTGAACAACAGCACCAGCCCAACAACGAAGGTCACACTCATGACAGGTTGAACCAGCAAGGGATAATATACATGTTTAATTCTTTGGTGGGCAATGTTGAGGATATCAAAGTGGTAGTCCATCAAACATGTGCGAACTTAAAGGTGAAGCACAAATCTGACTGCATCATAATCAAAGAGGAGGTGGCAAAACTCGTCGAGCAAAGCATGGAGAGGTGGCAGGAAAAGTTCATCAGCAATCTGGCCCTAAACTACCGCCAAATAGAAACTCGGCTCTCTAGAGTGCAGCGGCACATTTCAGACCATGGCTCGGACAACAAGCGCGAGGTTGCATGATTGAAAAGGCATTTTGGTCAATGGAATGCATACCTAGCTCAAGCACTAAAGACTTAGGGAGTATGGAGGATGAGGGGACCTATGAAGAAAACAAGTGATTTACTTTGCTTTTATGAGATACATTATGTAACGACCCTTATCCTAATTAAGGAATCATTCAGCCCGAAACCCTAATTAAGCCTCGGTACACTAGCCAAACTTAACTAGAGCCAGCAGCCTCACCATCTAATCCCGATAAACACAATTGTATATCGAATATCGACAATAAAACAAATAATAAACGCATCAAAAATTAAAACTTTTCGTGATAATAAACACGATGTACAAAATCGAATTAAACCGGAATAAACCTTGTTTATACAAAACTTCCCAACCCTTGTGATATTACAAAAATGTAATTCAATACAATATATAAACAAGGAAAGAATCATTACATCAAAAAGAAGATCAAGACTCCTAAACCTTTTCTGTCTAATAGTTGTAGCACTCGTCGAAATTCCTGAAATGTTAATTGGGGTGAGCGCTCCAACTTGCTTAGTAAGTACGGATTCGCAGAACTATCAATAATCCATATAATAATCAAGAACATTATGCAATAACAATATGCATCAATGTTAACTACATGATTATGAAAAGCATATAATTCAATAACTAACTGATGCAAGTCATACTGTCATTGACTATTACATTGTGATTCTCATTTTATTTGTAAAAACTAAGGCTGATTACCCACTGACCTTATTAATGCGATTGCTAGACCAACACATTGGTCGACGTGTTATCTAGTCAATCCATTAATGCACAATGGTTTTATCTGAAACCATCTAATGAATATGTAACCCACGCAACCTATCAAACTGAGTAGGAGTTACATATATACAGGGAGATCGACCCTGCTACCATATAACCTGGTCTTAGTTCCAGAAGTTACTCTCGTAGATCACATTAGACATCGTTTTTCATTTAGTTAAAAACATATCACTGTGTACATAGTCCCCCATTTCAAGTCCATAAACTATATCAACTAAATATACTACATAGCCAGGCAAAGTTGATAATCAAACGAAACCATACTTACCTCGGTTAAGCTCCGTTTTTAATTTCCAACTTTTTGAGTCACGCGACCTTCCCCAGTATTTGAGAACCTATCACAAACCATCTGAGGTCATTAGACGTCTGATACCTCACATTTAAATCCTTAAACTGGTCCCAATTGAATTTGAAACCAATTTACCAATTTTTAGGTCAATATGATTGTTTTACATTTTTCGAGGTAAAACCCCGGTATAAAGTCTCGACAAACTTTTGAATTTTCCACTTTTTACATAACTATCCAATTTCTATTTATTTGGTCAACAAATATATTTTCATAATTATTCTGGAATTTTTCTTTAAATTTCAATATTTTTCCTTTATTTTTTACTATATTTTATAATTTGTGAAGGTGTTTGACTCCCTAAACCAGACCGGTCCGGTTAAGTTGAAACGGACCCGGTTCGGTTCGGTTCGGGGAATCAATCCCCTTCTTCTTCCTCTTGACTCTCTGCCCCTATTTTCAAATCAGTCCCATTTTTTATTTGGTGGGGTTGGGTCAGAGCACCCTTGGGGAGGGGAGATGAAATCACGATCATCTCCTTCCTCGGACAACCGAGTCCCCAACTCCATCTCCAAACTTACAACAACACATAACAACCACAACATGAATGACAACAACAACAAACAAAAACAACCAACAACTTCGATAACGACTTACCCATCATCGCCTCTCCTCCGTCTTGAGACCTCACTGTCTCTCCCACAATTTCGTTCCCTCTTTTTGTAAAAAATAATCGAGATGATGGGATTATGTTGCATTGGGGGATAAGTGTTATATTTCTTTGAGATTCGTATAGCACGAATCTAGAGGCATATCTAAAGGTTCTATTCTCTTCATTTTTGTCTTGATTTTTCTTGAAATACGTAACGCGTAATTCAAAGTTGATCTTTGTGACTATTAATAAACCTACCACCTAATAACCGACTTATACACTTTTCTCGAGATTCGTACGCACAAATCTTGAGAACAATTCATAAGGTATGAGTTTAATGCTATAATATTTTCTAAAATGGGATGGCACGCATCTCGAGGCATGTGCACTCTCCAACCTACAATGATCAATGTCCCTCCATTCACGTCCTCGATGCTACGCTACGTGTATCTCGAGGCAAATCCAATGATTTAAATAAATTAAATCAAAATATTATATATATATATCAATTATATATATAAATATATACACTTATGTATTTTCTCATTTATAAATTCACTATGCACGCCAACGACCACCGTCGGGTGTGCACACTATTGTACACCTCACGTGTGTCACGCGTCACTAGACGCCCACCAATTTATTTATTGTTTCAAATATATATTTATATATACAATATATATACAATATATATACATACATATATTTATTCGTTTATAATTTTGTCGTGCACGCCAACGAGTACACTTGAGCGTGCTCTCTACCTCACGACCCATATGCGTCATCCTTGACCTACACACGGTATTAGGCATCCCATAATTCTTCAATTATTTCATTTCCAACCATAGGTTTCATTTATGCATATTTATATATCAACATATATAAATATATATACACTTATATATTTTACGGCTTTTCTGCTTTCCACGTACGCCAATGAATACTCCCAAGCGTACACATTGCTTCCACGTTTCTTTGTGTGACCCCCCACGATTTACATGTGTCACACTAAGCGTACCGTCAGTTTTATTTTCCAACTATAGGTTTTATATTAATTCACATTAATTACCTATACTTACATTAATTATTTGTTACACCAACCAAACATAATACATCACAACAATCACACTTACACGCTAATCGAGACAAGTTAGGCTTAACCATAAGTCTAACTCTGGTTAATTAAATTTTGGATTAACGTTAATCACCAGGTAAAGGACACGAGTCGTTACACATTAGGTTAACTTTTATGGTTTTGGACATGTTTAGTCTTACATTTTGGAGATGTGGTTTTATTGAGATGCTTTTGATGATTCATGGCTGGATGCTATATAAATTGACATTTTTTATGCTATATATGGTTTACAATTTGTTCATGTTATGATACTTTGTTACTAGGGTCATACCAACTGCATCTAAAACTTCTTCATGTTATGTTGTATATGGTTTACGACTTCCTCATGTTGTAGGCACTTCACTGCAAACACGTTAGTTCCATACCAACTACTTCACTACCTTGACACTACCAGCCTTGTAGTGCTCCATGTTCTCTCATAAATATTTGAAACCATACTTGTTACATTGAGGGTGATCATTATTGGAAGCCAAATCAATGCTACATTAATATTTATGATATTTACCCTACTCATTTTCTTCATTTCTTCATGTTAAGATAGATGAGAACAAACAAAAAAGGAATAAACAAGACATTGTTGGACCAAATGCACAAAATACATCAAACTTGTCTGCTTATTGATGCGTAGCATAATTTTAGCAGTTTTAAGTAGTATTCGCTCAACAATATTGGACGATAAATGATATTTTGGCACTTATTTAAAGTATTTTATGTGTACTAGGTTCAAATGGCGATGAAATTGAATGATAAGTAAAGTAGAAGACTGATGGAGTAGAAGCACAAGACATTCTGTTCATGGCGCCACGGCGTCCTTGTGAGGCGCCTCAGCACCATGACTCACCATAGTACCGACACCAATGAGCATCCCACCATGGCGCCCTACCCAGCGCCGCTGCGCCCACCACAACACTAGCCATCCTAACGCGCGTCGAATGCGTCAATAAAATATTTTACATAAACCAACTATTTTGTAGATAGTGGCAAAGGGTCGATATCACAAGGATTAGTCATCTTTATAAGGTTTTAAAAGAAAGGGAAAACGGGGGTTTGAGAGCGAATGTTGAGAGAATTCAAAAAGACATGAAATTAGAAATAATTTGTAGCGAAATCAATTAGAGAGGCAACCTATACTTTCGGTATCTCAAACTTCCTCAATTGGCACATTCAACCTTATGGTCATCGATCTATATAAAGCATGCAATTCAAAGGTATTCTAGAGTAGCTATAGACCTGGTAACGTACGCAATTCCTCGCACTTCCTATTCTCAATAGTCAATGTACGACAATGACTAGTTCCATAACCAAACACACAACCCTGGGCTCACGCGAATTGAGTTTAATTTATGGGGCTTTGTGAAGGCACTACACCTAGATAACCAGATCACTAGTGCATTCGATTTAGCCTAGATCCCTAAGGTATTCGACCCGTCCTAAAAGGGTCAAATCAATCGGTATTGTCAATTGCCACTTTTGTGGTCTTCTTGCATAAGGACGGATGCATACGACTCATTAACAATAAAATCAAGGTTTAAATCAAAGTTTAACACTAATTATTCAAACAATACCAAAGAGAATAAAATACCAAAGAAAAGTAATTAAATTAAATTAAATTAGATCTCACATAGGTTTGATGCCAAAAGAGTTGTTTGATCCACCTATAGTTTAGATTGATGAAATTAGCCGGACATGTTGATAGAAAACCTCAAATTATTGATGTTCTTTCGTAAACAAAGGTTCAAAATTGTGACGACCCCAGTCCCCACAAATTGGGCCCCGCCCAGCCTAGACATACGTGGACCCCCAGTTAAACCTCGTAGAGTCAACGTATCTAGTCAGCCTCTTTTACCATTTCATTTACCATTTGGTTGCTTATTAGAGTTTTTATTAAGTTTTACGAGTTTAACAAGTCTTAATGAATTATGCAGCGAAAAATAAAAGAAGTAAAACGACGGTAATTCAATGTAACACGACGTCGTGACAACCCTATGTGTAGAAACCCTGCAAAGTAGATCTCATACATATTAAGTGACAAAAATGAGGGAAATAACATATACATATATCCAATTGTTCCTTAACCCATTAACCAATTTTCAACAAAAATGATACATACATATCTACACAAAATATACCTACGAATAGTAAAAGTAGAAATCGTATATGAAGGAAGCTCAGAGGAAGTCACCAAGTATCGGTTCCTTACCTTTGCTACTAGAGGGACCTGCAATTGTCACCAAAATGGAGAAAATTCCGAGTGAGTAAAACCAAAGGAGTCTTAATATTATTTCAAATGTCAAATAAATGGTTCGTCAAATAATCATGCAAGAATTTCCACAAAATAATGAATAAAGCATGATTTCCAATTTAACAGAGATATCAACGAATAATTGAGTGTCGAATACACAAAACAAAGGTATATAAGTACTCCAAGTCCATCTAGTGTGACAAAGTACCACAACTTGACTTTCAAGACGATCAGTGGACTTAGCTAAGTCAGCTAACTGACAGTTTAGATTGGGTCCATCAACTATATCAGACCGCAGCTATTTCTACCAGCTTGACTTTCCTCAATCTTAAATTGTAAGCTTAGGTAAGTCCAATAACCCGTGTAGTCACGGCGGAGGAAAAGGTCACAAAGCATTTCTACCGCGCTTGTAATGTGACGACCCCTTCCTTAATTTAGGGCACTGGCTGGCCTAATCTATTAATTAAGCCCTAATTCAGCCACGTATGACTTAACTACACATTAGTCAACCTTTTGTCCTATTCTCTTCTCATAATCACCCCTCTCTCCAGTAACTCAGCACGTCTATCATCCTCTCTGCCCAACTCATATGTCTCATGGGATAGGGCTTACTCATACATCTCCTAAAGAGATCTAGCTCCAGTGCTCACAATTGATTATGCAATGTTCGGTCTCACATCACCAAAATAGAAGGCGCCATCAACATCACTCATAACCAAGTCCTCGACAAACTATCTGAGGTAGCCGTGTATGTCCCTATAGCTCACCGCTTACTTGCCCTCAGCCTGTCTTAGCGCCATAAACTTATTTTTCATTCTATTCATCATAGAAGCTAGAAAATATTGCTTGAAAAACTCTTTCTTGAAATCATCCCATGAGGTAAAACTGCCTATGCTCGCCACTGTGGTCCTCCACCAGACATCTGAACCCTTCTTTAGGTGTAGTAAGAGAGAATGAATTGTAATCTATCCTCGATGCCCAACAGTAGATGTAACTTCTCCTATGAGAGAATCCACCACTCAATCTTCTCATGGTCTCGCTTTCCGGCAAAGAACCTTGGCCTAAGCCTGATGAATTCCTTCACCAGTTTGGTGTCCCTTGATAATCTTGCAGTCTTAGAAGACGTAGGTGTAGGAGTGGGCGTGTCCTCAGTTATAGTTGTCTCATGTACAGTTATTATCGGTAACTCTGGTGAATATGGTGTGTGGGTCTACCTGTAGATTTGACACTGGTGGTACGGGTGCTCGAGGCCCCGAAATTGTAGTGTCTGGTACAATCTCAGTCCCGACAGTTTGGGGTGTCAGAGTAGTAGTATGAGTGGGGGGAGAGTTGGTGTGATAGCCGCCATATGCTCCCTCATGAAGGTGATGAAATCGGCTAGCTGCTACCCTAAGCCGCTACACCGTCAGACAACCTCTGATAATCGTCCACTGAGGTAGTACAAGATTGATTGCCGCTACCTCCAGTGTCTCCGCGATCGCGTGTGTCTGCCATTGATGTCTGCATGTAGATAGCGAACGCGAATCAGCTACTACGTAGGGTAACTCGTATTTATGTACATATAGAATCTAACATGTAAAAAAAAATACCCCCAGCTCACTTTCGCTCACTTCCCAACTAATAGTTTCGAAGCAAAGATCATCTGGTTTTCACATCTAAAATTTGTGTTTTATTCAAGTTTAGTTGTGTACTTATCAAGAACTAAGCTCTGATACCAACTTAGACGACTCATTCCCTAATCTAGGGCACCGCCCGGCCTAATCTCGTAATTAAGACCTAATTCAACCACGTATGACTTAACTATATATTAGTCAGCCTTTTGTCCTATTCTATTTATTAAACATGTTCAGGATAAGTAACACATATGTCACATTTCAATTGAATTTTAGAGTTAATTAAAATACTTTTTAAGAGTTATAAGATTTAGAGGAAGTCTTAACAGATTATACGGAAGTAATATTTTAAAAATCCTAAGTGTGGAAACTAGGAAATAATGATTACATGCATATAGATATAATAAAGTGGTAAATATAAACGGTGTGATGGTCATCATAAGTCGGTGAACTAAATGCTCGATCCAATATACAACCCCAAAGTATATTAAAGACATAACTGTATAATACACAAAATATCAAAACCTACAAAATGTCGATGCAGAAGTACGCCGCTGGCTCAGAGGGAATCGATGATCTTCTCTTTGTCAGGCCTGCTCGGCAACAGCTATGCACCCACCGTCATAAAAAGGACGGTGAGTATAAAAAGTAATAGTAATCCCTACTGACATATTCATTCACATTTCCAAAAGAGTAAATGATATTTAAAAGCAAAAGTTTGATAAAAAAAGACTAGTACTAGAAATATGCTAAGAAATACCTGCAGTTAATAAGTGAAATTGACACAAGGCTAAATAGTTATGATCTAAATCCGGTCGGCCGTGACATACGTTAGTGAAGCCTTTAAAACCATTAAAGGATGTATTTGTCATCGTACAGTCTAATATCGCTAGGGACTCTAACCCAGTGTCATCAAGGACTCTAACCTTAGTGTATCGACAACCTTATGGACTCTAACCCCGTGTGTTGCATCATTGTGGCGAGTGTCGACATCCCCAGGGACTCTAACCTCGTTTGCTGATTAACTCTAACATAATGCAATGGACTCTAGATTCTATAACTACTTTATAATTCCAAGAAATTGACTTGTTAAGGATTCCAAGGCTTGGCTATGTTACAAAACACAATTTCCAAAGAGTACAAGTCCATAAAGACATCCACAAACTCACCATTCCTAATAGCATGCTATTTACACTTTATTTACTGTGAAACAACAAGAAATGACATAAAGCACATGGATGGATTCAAAGAAATTAAATTTATCATAATATCACGAAAGTCAAGCTCAAAAAATAAGGAGTGTCAAATAAGTTCATGATATGAGAATACAACAATGGACATAGTCAATATAGACTACAACAACAAGCATAAAGTAGATATGAAATGCAAATAAAATAATCAACGGGTATACGTTTAATGTAAAGTCTCAACTTTCCCGGCCTCCCGACACCCCAAATCTCGTATTCGAACCCTTGAGACTCTTCCCTAGGTTAATGATATCATTTAACATGTTCTTAAGTGTGTTTAGACCTTTAACTAAGGTGTTGGACTTTTTAAAGTATTTAGGTTGAAATTAGGAAACTGTTGATTTTTGTACTGTCAAAACAATTAGCGCGTTGGATAGCCTACCTAGCACACTAATGACCTTATTAGCGTACTAGAGGACCAATTCCTCTAGCGCGCTATACGAAGTTAGCGTGCTAGCTGATCACACCTAGTGTGCTAGTTGCAGAAAAACTCAGAATTCTGCACTTAGGATTTTGAGTTCTTTCCACACATAGACCACCCCAACACCTTGGGATCTATTTTCCATATCTCCAGAGATTCAATACATCCATTAACAATGTAAAATAGCCACACATCATATAAATTCATGAATTAACCAAATTAAGCTAAGTTAATAGTCTAGAAAAATTACCTAGTTTGATGAACACCTAGCTTGATTATCACCTCCTACACCAAATTCATTGATTTCTCCTTGATCTTCTATAATCGCTCTTCTTCTCCAGCAAGCTTCACTTAGTTTCTAAGGTTTGTAAATGAAATGATTTGATTGCGTGTATTAATCTTAAGCTTTATATATGCAATAGATAAGTTTGATTAGTAGCCATTGATCTTTATGTGCATACGTATCTCGAGACTAATCTAATGACCTACATCTTGACATTTTCCCACTAACTCTCCACTTACTATATCCAACTAACACCAATGTCAAACTCAAGTGGTTTCTAGATGTATCAACACGTATCTTGAGAATCATCATATGGCTATTGTTTTAATTTGCTAACTTAGGTTAGATTTAATATATAATCAACTATAGCAACATTATTTCAACTATATAAGCTACACTAAGCATAAACCAACCTACCAGATCACTCTCTGCCCAGCCCCACGTCGGAACGCATCTCGATGAGCGTTCCCACTCACGTCTTGACACCTATACACAAGTAGGAGTGACTTAGTAGTTTACACATATACAATACACTAGGCATACACCACAACAAATCTAGCATATTCCTCGACTTTCTCGCCTTGGTAGTACACGTATCACAGTGTGGATCCCACGTCACAGGTTGGTAATCCTGATTACAAATAATAAACGAGATTAGGAATTTGGGTTGTGACACGTAACTACCATGTCGCTCACTTAGACCCTAGGCCACTCATTATGGAATCCAAAGAATGTGTAATCAATGATTTAACAAGGATGGCATAATTCGAATGAATAAGAGAACTCATGTATAAATATATCGTAACGACAATAATATAACATAAGGATATCAATTTACAAAAAGATATCATGAAAGGAAATTCAATTCAATTGAATCCAAGGGATACAACTCAACAAGAGATAATTAACCAATAAATGCACATATGAAATCATGTTAAGGCCCCCAAATATTTTACTTACCTGTAACGCTTTGAGAAGCCACCAAAACGGCTCTGAAATGGCTCACTCGTGACCCCGCAATATGCACCCAACATCGACACTAGTTCCATATGCCTCTGGTGTCAATTTACATTGAATTAAGTGTGTTAGAGTCCCTATTTTAAAAAATAATTTATTTAGTTTCATTTTCTTCTCATTTACCTCAAATTTCTAAAATTTGAGATATTTTTGGAATTGCAACCACATTGGCCACATCTCGGGTCGGACTACGTTGAGCAAGTCTCGGCTCGATTACTTTTCTCAAATTTAGCCTTTTATTCATATTTTTCCAAACAAAATTATGTTATATATATATTATGAATTTTTTTTAATGTTATATTCATCTATATATATAATACATGTACATTCACATGAATGCTTGCTGTGTGTTGTGACGCACAACAAGTTCAATTTCCCTTCTTTTTTTTTCAAAAACTATTGTTTATAATTTCAACAACAATATATCTTAATAAATCAAAGTCTTCATTATAGCCATTAAAGCAATGAGAATGCATTAATGGGAGACATATATCAAATTTGGGGTTATATAACCCATTTGATATTTGATAAATCTTGAATTCCCTATACAAACAACCATCTACACCTAGAAATATAAAAACAAGAGAGAGGCATGTCTAGATAATGGAAGCCACACTTGAGTCTTCCATGGATGTTCCCCTCTCCTTCTTTTTCTCTTCTTCCTTCTCAACCTTTTTCTCTCTTCTCAAAACAAAAATATTACAAAAGCCTCTCCACCACTCCTTTTATATCAATTCACTTTACCTCCAAATAAAACCACAAAAATGACTTGAATTAAAAGTGCCATCTCAATATCAATCTAAGGTGACCACATTAGCTCAATTTATTTTATTAACTCAACTTAGGCTATTGACATCAATTTATTAAAACCTAAGTCATTAAATAGTTCAAGTTGAACTAATCGCCATTTAACTGAAGTCTCACTAATATATCCATTTACTTACTTACCCGTAGCGCGCATGAATCTCGAGGTGAACCTTACTCGCACTATAGACAATAAGATTTCATTGTGCAATATGAATATACATATGTAGTACAAATCATCAAACAAATATAAAATATTTTTGTGGTCGTTACAATCTTCACAACTAATAAAAATTTCGTCCTCGAAATTATATTTAATTTGGGCAAATTCTCACTAGAAACACAAAGCAAAGGAGGGTAGCTAACCGTCCCTCCATCATAGGGCTGCAAGTGGGGCGAAGAATCCTCGTTCCCCGCGGTGCCCCACCCCGGTAGAGCAAGGATTCTCCACTTTTTGCTCCTTGTGGGGCATGGCACGGGGCAAAATATTGCCCCACCACATGGGGCAAGACGGGGCCGAAAATTGTTCTCGCCCTGTAGGAATTCCCACCCCGCATTTCTTGCATAAAATTCTCCATTTTTATATTTTTACAAAAAAATTATATAACTTTTTTACTTAAAACGTATGTAATATATGAAATGAAACTCAAGATCTCCAACAATAAAATTAATTTTTACCATTAAATTAATTATAATATTATATATGTTATATCGTAAAGATATATAAAATAATATTTAGAACATCATTGAAATATATTTGCCATACTAATTTTGGAAATCTTATATATTTAATTAAGTATGATAACTTGTAACTCAATCAATAAAACAAATCCACATTAATCCTTCAATTAGAGAAAAATGGTTTCTTGAAAAAATTGATGAAGTAGTACTTAAGTGCCAAAATGACCAAAGAATGAAGATCAAAATAGATATTTTTTACAAAACTATGGGGCACCGCGGGGATTCCCCGCCCCTCGAGGATCCACACTGGGGTGGGGCGTGGGCCGACAAAGTTAGCCCCACGACGAATTTATGGGAATAAGCCTCCGCTCTACGCCCTGCAGGGACGGGGATGGTAATTACATTCTCGCCTCGCCCCGCCCCACTTGCAACTCTACTCCACCACTACTCACGTGGACTCGTCCAAACGCGACTAAGTGGACTCGGATATCTCTCTAAACGGTGGGCCCACTGTCATTTCAAAATAGTTTAGAGTAACATCGTCAAGCTACTGACTTGTTGGGGCATGTGCCCTAGGTCAATCCATAAATGTCTTTATGAATACTTTTAGTTAATAAAATAGAGGATTTCATTTGTTGTTTATTATAATTAATTTGCATGTTTACATTATAATAAGATCCATGAGTATTTAGAGAAATATCCTTAATGTCCCTAGTCGATCATTATACTGGGAACTATAATGAATTAAGACTAGTGTGAGTCTTGATTGATGATCATATGATGATTATACGTATAGGGATACGAATCAAGATCACGAGTACTTGTTAGGGAACAAAGCTTTGGACCGACCCGCTATGAGAACATCACATGGATTAAGTCGTAGTTGTTTCTCATGATAGGTATATTTTTCGGTCCTCGACTTGAGATTGCCAGAGACTTCAACATTAGGAACACAAGTAATTTGACAAAATCAAACATTGTCTTTAACCTTAGGACGATTATAAAGGTTGTGATTGGTTTGTGTGAGCAATGTGATGAAGTTGTGTAATCGAGATAGAATTTGTCCCTCTCATATAAAGAGAGATATCTAGTGGATCCCTCGATGTGTTAGACTGTTAAAAGGCCTAGTCTAAGTGAATTGATATTGATCAATGTCACTTGGATGTTTTCGATCTACTTAGAGATCGAGACTAGTACGATTGAACATGTTGGATGACAATTCCATGCCTTATGTTTGATCAAAAGGATATCGTGTGACAAAAAGATGTTATATACACTATTGATTAGGTTGTATCGATTTGATATTCGTACAACTTGGGTAGTCATAATGTCTTGCTAGAGACTGCTTATGACTTGTATACCAAAATGTGTTTTGGTACACTGCCAACGTTGTATGAGCCTATTGGGTCGCACACTAAGAATGGTTTTGCGAGATTTTAAGATGGTTCAGGAAAATGAATTTTATATGATAAAACTCATGACGGAAACGTCCTTGTGGTGTATTACACTTATACTTCTTTAAGTAAGGGTATATGTGTAATTTACTTAACCGTCTATATACAAGGTTGTATAAATAGACGCTTTAAGTTAGAACACATGTACGAAAAAAAAAAAAGGCCGAAACTCTATTTTCGTTTTAGAAACGACTTAGGGTTTTTGGTATGCTCTGGATCGTTTTGGAGAGAAACAAAAAGGTTTGGTATTCTCTCGAAGCTAGCACTTCAAATCTCGGCCGCCGTTCGTGTGTGGATCGCCGATAGAGGCGTTCGTCGTTGGCAGCGCCTTAGAGATCGATCAACCTTCTGAAATGTATATTGCGATTGAGGTATGATTAAGTTTTTCATGGTTTAAACATTTTTAATGGAATTAGATTCGGATCCTGTTGGGGTTTTTGTCAAAACTGTTTTGTAATCTCCGCTGCGTATGAACCCCAAAACCCAACAGTGGTATCAGAGCCTTCGAGTTTGATTCCATTAAACTCATCGCATGTTTTCTTTTGATATATACATGATATATGATTGAAAGCATGTTAATAGTTGATGTATATGTGATATACATAAGTTTTCTGTGAGATTTATTATCATGTTTTGTGTATATGATACATATATTCGTGATTTAATTGAAATTAGTTTCGTACATGCTAGTAACCATGTTAGGTTAATTTGAATAATTTTAATGAATTGAGTTTCGTGTTATATGATCCATGACACCATTAGGTTCGATTGAGATAGTAGTTCATGATTCAATTACATGTTTGTGATTATTTGGATGAAGACCGAAATTGCAAATAATTAATTTTCGAAATTATTTATTTATAAATAATTAATTTCGAAATTATTTATTTATCTTGTTATATCTATTTTGTTATGAAGTTTCTATTTGATAAAGATAGATAACAAATTAGAATATGAGATAAATATCAAGAAACTTGTTATTGGTGATATACTAGGATTCAAATATCTTAAATCCAAAATAAATAATTAATTTTCGAAATTATTTATTTATCTTGTTATATCTATTTTGTTATGAAGTTTCTATTTGATAAAGATAGATAACAAATTAGAATAAGAGATAAATATCAAGAATCTTGTTATTTGTGATATACTAGGATTCAAATATCTTAAATCCAAAATAAATAATTAATTTTCGAAATTATTTATTTATCTTGTTATATCTATTTTGTTATGAAGTTTCTATTTGATAAAGATAGATAACAAATTAGAATAAGAGATAAATATCAAGAATCTTGTTATTGGTGATATACTAGGATTCAAATATCTTAAATTCAAAATAAATAATTAATTTTCGAAATTAATTATTTATCTTGTTATATCTATTTTGTTATGAAGTTTCTATTTGATAAAGATAGATAACAAATTAGATTAGGAGATATAAGCAAAATCGGTTTCGTTATCCCTATTGGATAGGAGATAAATATGGAGAAGTTTGTTATTGGTGATATGCTAGGATTCAAATATCTAAAGTCCTAATTGGATTAGGATAAGATGATTAGTTAGATGTGGGCCCGGGTTAATTAAAAATGTTTTAATTGACTTAATTTTGGATAAATTAAGGGGTAAATTTAGTATAATAAAATCAGCGAAAAATATGATTTTCTATAGCGAATTTCAATTTTCGGAATTGAGATTCGTCTCTAAAAAAAAAAAAAAAAAGTAGGGCGCCCTCGTATTCCCGTCCATTGACTGGGTCGTGGACCGCCGTCTAACTAATCCTAGCGCACAGAAATTCTTTTATTAGTGGACAGTATAAAAAATCTCCAAATTGTTTAGTGATTTAAAAAATCAATAAAATATATGATATTTCATTGTTTACATAAAATCACTAAAACTGAATAAAATCCCTCTATTAAATTTTAAGTCTCACGCCATCCATTTTAAACACTTGTCAAGGCCTCGATCACACTAATACAGTTTCAGCCATAGCTGGGTGTATTGTGTTATCTTGGTGAGACAAGTTGGGTAAGAGTTACATAAATGTTTAAAATGGTCCGACTTAATAAAGCCATCAAAATAGTTTTGAGCTTTAGGCAAATGATGAGATAAAAACATGCTAAGACATAAGATGTCCCATGTCTCATAAAAGGATCTAAAAATTACATAAGATGTAATTGGTAATTGTTACCTACCTAAATAATCTAGTTATGTGTTTCATGCCATAGCTGTCATAGAATTAGGTGAAATATGGATTTTAGTCCCCTAAATAAACAGTGTGTTTTAGGAGGGTTGTTAATTTAGTGGGAGTCTATTCCTCTATGCTAAAATAAACTTTGCATAATCTTTATTGTAGATCAATAGCCTCTTCAAGTAATAATAATCCCCTGTCACTGCGATCCATCCTTGAGAAGGATAAGCTATCTGGGACTAACTTTCTTGACTGGTTCATAAACTTGAGAATCGTTCTCAAGCATGAACGCAAGTTGTATGTCCTGGATGCTCCAATCCCTGAGGACCCACCAGCCAATGCTACGAAAGCTGTGAAGGATGCGCATAATAAGCATATCAACGATTCTACTGATGTTGCATGTATTATGCTGACAACTATGGTTCCTGAACTTCAGAAGGACATGGAACTAATGGAAGCCTACGACATGGCTATAACGCTGAAGGAAATGTTCCAACAGCAAGCTAGGCAAGAAAGGTTCGAGACAGTCAAAAACCTACATTCTTGCAAGATGACTGAGGGTGCGTCAGTTAGTCCTCATGTTCTGAAGATGAAGGGCTATGTTGACCAGCTTGATAGACTCGGATTTCCCATAAGCCAAGAGTTGTCCACTGATACTCCAGTCTTTAACATAAATGCAAAGAGATTCAAGTCAAATGATTTGAATCAAACCTATCTTTGGCATTGTCGTCTCGGGCACATAAATGAGAAACGCATAACGAAGCTCCATAAAGATGGACTTCTAGATTCATTTGATTTAGAAACATATGAAACGTGCGTATCTTGTTTACTGGGCAATATGACTAAAAGTCCCTTTACTGGGCACAATGAAAGGGCAAGTGATTTATTGGGTCTAATACATACTGATGTATGCGGTCCTATAAACACAATGGCTAGAGGAGGTTATCAGTACTTCATTACATTTATCGATGATTTCAAAGAGATATGGTTATGTATATCTTATGAAACATAAAGTTGAATCATTTGAGATGTTTCGAACGTTTCAAAATGAAGTGCGTAATCAACTTGGTAAAACTATCAAAACACTTCGATCGGATCGAGGTGGTGAGTATTTAAGCCAAGAATTTGATGATCATCTTAGAAATTGTGGGATTGTCTCCCAATTGACTCCACCAAAGAACTCCACAATGGAATGGAGTTTCGAAAGGAGAAATCGAACCTTATTAGATATGGTTCGATCTATGATGAGTCATGCAGATCTTCCATTATCCTTTTGGGGTTATGCATTACAACTCGCAACTTTCACTCTAAATCGAGTTCCTTCTAAAGCGGTTGATAAAATACCATATGAGATATGGTACGGGAAGAGACCTAGTTTGTCTTTTCTTAAGATTTGGGGTTGTGAGGCTTACGTAAAGCGACAAGTCTCAGAAAAACTAGCACCTAAATCTGATAAGCGTTTATTTGTGGGGTATCCTAAGGAAACAAAAGGATATTACTTTTATAATCTCACTGAGAATAAAGTGTTTGTTGCTCGGTATGGTGCCTTTATGGAAAAACAGTTTATTTCAAAAGACACTAGTGGGAGATAAATAAATCTTGAAGAAGTTCAAGAATCACAGATAAACATCGAATCAGCATCGGAAGTTCAACAACGTTCGAACCAGTTGAACCTCCGCAAGTGACACAAGGCCCACTTAAATACGGTAGGGTAAGACATGAGCCGAGAGATTCGGATTTCTCATTACTGATAGTCGTGATGTGTTGCTTATGGATCAAAATGAGCCCACCACTTATCAGGAGGCTATGTCTAGACCAGACTCAGATAAATGGCTAAGTGCCATGAATTCCGAGATGCAATCCATGTATGATAACCAAGTTTGGAACTTGGTTGATTTACCTGAAGGTGGTAAGACCATTGGATGTAAATGGGTTTTCAAGAAAAAAGCTGACATGGATGGCAATGTGCATACTTTTAAAGCAAGACTTGTAGCAAAAAGTTCAAAGAGCGGACTCAAGGTGTTGATTATGATGAAACTTTTTCGCCAAGTAGCCATGCTTAAATCCATAAGAATTTTAATTGCCATCGCGCATATTATGACTATGAAATATGGCAAATGGATGTAAAAACAGCATTTCTTAATGGAAAGCTGCTTGAGGACGTGTATATGACACAACCTGAAGGTTTTGTACATCCTGAGAATTCTAGGAAGGTATGCAAGCTGTAAAGATCCATTTATGGATTAAAGCAAGCTTCTCGGAGTTGGAATCTTCGTTTTGATGAAGCAATCAAGGATTTTAGTTTCATTAAGAACGAAGATGAGCCTTGTGTATACAAGAAGGTCAGTGGGAGTGTAGTTATTTTTCTAGTACTGTATGTCGATGATATATTACTCATTGGAAATGACATCCCAACATTGCGAGAATGTCAAGTCTTGGTTAGGGAAGTGTTTCTCAATGAAAGACTTAGGAGATGCAACCTATATCCTAAGGATAAGGATCTATAGGGATAGATCTAAGAGGCTAATCGGCCTAAGTCGAGTGCTTACATAGACAAGGTCTTGAATAGGTTCAGTTTGCAAGACTCTAAAAGAGGATTGTTGCCAATGTCTCATGGCATAAGTCTCAGCAAGAATCAATGTCCTAGGACAAATGATGAGCGAGACCGTATGAATAAGATTCCATATGCATCGGCTATTGGATCTATCATGTATGCCATGCTATGCACTCGACCTGATGTATCATATGCTTTGAGCACTACAAGCAGATATCAGTCAGATCCTGGTGAGAGTCACTGGATAGCAGTAAAGAACATCCTTAAGTACTTAAGAAGGACTAAGGAAGTGTTATTGGTCTATGGAGGTTTTGAAAATGATCTAGTTGTAAATGGTTACACAGATGCAAGTTTTCAAAGCGATATAGATGATTTTAGATCGCAACTGGATATGTGTTTACTTTGAATGGGGGTGCAAAGAAGTGGAAAAGTTCGAAGCAAGAGACCGTGGCGGATTCTACAACAAAAGTGAGTATATTGCGGCGTCCGATGCAAAGAAAGGAGGCGATTTGGATCAAAAAGTTCATTTCGAACTAGGTGTGGTTCCAAGTATTGCTAACCCTGTTTGTTTGTATTGTGACAATAACGGGGCAATAGCACGAGCCAAGGAACCTAGATCACACCACAGATCCAAACATATACTCAGGCGTTTTCATCTCATCAGAGAAATTATTGAGAGGGGAGACGTAAAGATTTGCAGAGTACCTACTAAAGACAACGTTCTGGATCCATTGACAAAAACTCTTCCACAAGCAAAACATGATGGTCATGTTAGATCATTAGGCATTAGATGCATGTATGATTGGCCCTAGTGCAAGTGGGAGACGTTGGGGCATGTGCCCTAGGTCAATCCATAAATGTCTTTATGAATACTTTTAGTTAATAAAATAGAGGATTTCATTTGTTGTTTATTATAATTAATTTGCATGTTTACATTATAATAAGATCCATGAGTATTTAGAGAAATATCCTTAATGTCCATAGTCGATCATTATACTGGGAACTATAATGAATTAAGACTAGTGTGAGTCTTGATTGATGATCATATGATGATTATACGTATAGGGATACGAATCAAGATCATGAGTACTTGTTAGGGAACAAAGTACTGGACCGACCCGCTATGAGAACATCACATGGATTAAGTCGTAGTTGTTTCTCATGATAGGTATATTTTTCGGTCCTCTCGACTTGAGATTGCCAGAGACTTCAACATTAGGAACACAAGTAATTTGACACAATCAAACGTTGTCTTTAACCAGGACGATTATAAAGGTTGTGATTGGTTCTTGTGTGAGCAATGTGATGAAGTTGTGTAATCGAGATAGAATTTGTCCCTCTCATATAAAGAGAGATATCTAGTGGATCCCTCGATGTGTTAGACTGTTAAAAGGCCTAGTCTAAGTGAATTGATATTGATCAATGTCACTTGGATGTTTTCAGTCTACTTAGAGATCGAGACTAGTACGATTGAACATGTTGGATGACAATTCCATGCCTTATGTTTGATCAAAAGGATATCGTGTGACAAAAGGATGTTATATACACTATTGATTAGGTTGTATCGATTTGATATTCGTACAACTTGGGTAGTCATAATGTCTTGCTAGAGACTGCTTATGACTTGTATACCAAAATGTGTTTTGGTACACTGCCAACGTTGTATGAGCCTATTGGGTCGCACACTAAGAATGGTTTTGCGAGATTTTAAGATGGTTCAGAAAAATGAATTTTATATGATAAAATTCATGACGGAAACGTCCTTGTGGTGTATTACACTTATACTTCTTTAAGTAAGGGTATATGTGTAATTTACTTAACCGTCTATATACAAGGGTTGTATAAATAGACGCTTTAAGTTAGAACACATGTACGAAAAAAAGCGAAACTCTATTTTCGTTTTAGAAACGACTTAGGGTTTTTGGTATGCTCGGATCGTTTTGGAGAGAAACAAAAAGGTTTGGTATTCTCTCGAAGCTAGCACTTCAAATCTCGGCCGCCGTTCGTGTGTGATAACGATAGAGGCGTTCGTCGTTAGCGGCGCCTTAGAGATTGATCAACCTTCTGAAAGGTATATTGCGATTGAGGTATGATTAAGTTTTTCATGGTTTAAACATTTTTAATGGAATTAGATTCGGATCCTGTTGGGGTTTTTGTCAAAACTGTTTTGTAATCTCCGCTGCGTATGAACCCCAAAACCCAACATGACTTACTAAAAAATTCCTAAATAGCTCGATTCGTAACCTTGAACCGTGGTTTCCTTAAGAACGCATTAACTGATTGTTCGAATTCAACTGTAAATCGTAGACTTAGTCAAGTCACTTGACTGACAGTGTCATACTGTGGAATTACAAAGCCACTTAACTGACAGTATGCATTGTGGACTTAACTAGGTCATTCGACTAATAGTTTTATCTTACAACTGAACTGTGAACTTCATCAAGTCATTCAAATGACAATCTCATACTGCAGACTCATAGGTCGCTTGAGTGACAGTACGAACTGTGGACTTGACTAGATCACTTAACTGACAGTTCAATGTAGTCGCGGAGGCGGGATCACTTGTAGTCGAATGCCTTCTCACGCAAGTGATTATAATATTCCCGATTTATAGATTACATAAATGTTACAACGTCTAAACCAAAGCTTACCTGCGGTATGGTCGCGCATCGCCACTGGATCTGACTCTGCAACCACAAGAACTCTCTCTCTTTCTCGGTCAAGGTTGAGTAAGGCTCTGTTGTGTAACCCCCGAATGCGAACAACTGTCTTTGTAATGCCCTGGCTGTCTACAATAGTAACACACCTTACTATCATTACCTCAACATATACTATCGGTGCCTTGCGGCGACGGCTACTGTACCGATTGCACTGTTTGAGGTGGTTAGTTGATAGAACTTGGCATCGAAATAAGTGGAACTGCCATAGTAAGTGTCGGTTGCACTGGTGGTTCCACTAACTCTATGCCCTGACTTTCACAAAAATCGTGATCATGATTTTGGTTCCTCTTTCTCTTTCTGTCACATCCCGATCTTTGCTCGGACTGTGTCTCGGCTTGCAGGACGTAACTCTAATCGGGGTAAGTACGAAGATACGCCTCTCTAGTGAGACTTCAATAGTAGGCTCTTTGTAGAGTCTTTGGCTCAATAGTCACAACTATCCCTCCGATACTTGGCAATAATCCTTCACATTGAAGAAATGAACCTTGTAGCATTCCCTATCTCGATTAGGGCGATACTCAGCTTGAAACCCTAATTAAGCCCCGATACACTAGTCAGACTCAATTAGAGTAACAGTAGAATCGTCCTTCATACCTAATAACATTTCAACCTAATAATCACAACCTGTATATCTTGAAACATCGAATAAATAATTGAAAACGAAGGGAAATTAAATTTTTTTTGATAAAACAGAAGATATGCAAAAATTAGTATAAATCTCGGTCGTAAAACCATATCCCAAAAAAGTACATTACATTGAAGTCCCTTTTCCTTTCTCTTTAGCGCTAAATCACAAACCTGAAATGTTTAGATGGATGAGCGCTTCATCTTGCTCAGTAAGTGACACTCATTTACCTATCAACTATCTACTAGTAATCAATGAATAAATGAATAACAACATGAACAAATAATAGCTACTCAGGGTAATAGAAATGATATAAATAATACATATCATATGCAAGTCATTCAGTGCTCACAACTGTACTATGACCCTTTTTTACAATTATTTTTTAAAAAATGAAAATCTTCCTCTCCTTTATGTGAGAACACAGCCTAAGTGGTTCTACACCGACCTAATGTAAAATCCCATAGAGTGAATTAATGGCTTATCGAGATTTCGATTCTAATTGGATAGTGAATGGATAGTGTTCTAGTTATATTTTTTATTTTTTTTATTAGAGGTCGGTACTTATCCGCTTTCCTTCTTATGTACGACTGAGGTTGGTATTTATCCACCTTCCTCATTATGTTTAATTGAGGTTGGTACTTATCCGCCTTCCTCGTTGTATTTTCATTATGGAACCCTTTCCATTTCACTTCCGAAATTTAAATTATAAAACATTAAAAATATGAGTCACAGTACAATGCCCCAAATTCAGTCCATAAGCTACATGAGCTAATATACTAATTACGTAGCATAATTGATAAAATAAATGAGTCTCACTTACATGTGTCAGCTTTTTTCTAGCGTTTTACCAATTTACACAACTCCCAGAATTCTTAAACCTTTTCGACTCAGTCAAACACCTAAAATAAACTAACTGTTATCAATTCAGCTCGATTTCCATATGTTTAGGAACCCTAAATCATCCTCAAAACCTGATTAAATTACAACAATTTTATTGTTTTCTGGAGTGAGAGTACGCTCCCTCATTTGGTGAGGCGCGCTACAAAAAATAGGTTCCTCATAGTTTTTTATGGGAGTGCGCTTCCTTGCTATAGGGAGCGCATTCCATCGTCGAGCGTCCCAACAGATAACAGGTTAGCTACCCCTGTTCAATTCTCAATCCTTACAAAATTCATATAAAACCTCCCCAAACTCATCGGGGAGGGCCTAAAACGAAGTCTTACACTAATAACAATTATCAATGAATAATTGAGTGTCGAGTACACAAAAAAAAGCATCTAAGTGCTCCAAGTCCATTAAGTGTAATATAGTACCACAACTTGACTTTCAAGACGGTCGGTGGACTTAGCTAAGTTACTTGACTAACAGTTTAGATCGGGTCCATCAACTATAGCAGACCGCAACCACTTCACCAGCTTGACTTTCCTCAATCTTAAATTGTGGGCTTAGGTAAGTCCAACAACCCGTGTAGTCACGGTGGAGGAAAAGATCACAAAGCATTTTCACCACGCCCAAAACTACCATGTCGCCCACTTAAACCATATACCGCTCATTACGGAATCCAAAAAATGCACAATCAATGATTTAACAAAGATAGCATAATTCAAATGAATAAGAGAGCTCAAGTATAAAATATCACAAGGACAATAATATAACGTAAGAATATCAATTTACTAGAAAGATATCATGAAAGGAAATTCAATTCAATCGACTCCAAAGGATACAACTCAACCAGAGATGATTAACAAATAAATGCACTTATGAAATCGTGTTAAGGCCCCAACTATTTTACTTACTTGTAATGCTTTGAGATGCCACCAAACAGCTCGAAACGACTCACTCGTACCCGCAATATGCACCCGACACCTGACACTAGTTCTCTATGCCTCTGGTGTCAATTTATATTTAATTAAGTGTGTTAGAGTCCTTATTTCAAAAATAATTTATTATTTTTATTTTCTTCTCATTTACCTCAAATTTGTATATATATTATTAATTTTTTAATGGTCCTTCATTCGTGTGTTGATTACATGAATGCTTGTTGTGCGTTCACAACGCATAACAAGACCACCTTTCCCTTCATTTTTTTTTCAAAAATCATTGTTTATAATTTCAACAACAATGTATCTTAATAAATCGAAGCCTTCAATATAGCTATGAAAGCAATGAGAATGCATTAATAGGAAACATATATCAAATTTGGTATAACCCATTTGATATTTGATAAATCTTGAACTCTCCATACAAACAACCATTTATACCTAGAAATATAAAGAACAATGAGAGGCTTACCTAGATAATGGAAGCCACACTTGAGTCCTCCATGGATCTTCCCCTCTCTTTTTTTCTTCTTTTCTTCCTTCTCTACCTTTTTCTCTCTTCTCAAAACAAAAACACTACAAAAGCCTCTCCACCACACTTTTATATCACTTCACTTTACCTCCAAATAACACACACCACACACACACACACACACACACACACACACACACACACACACACACACACACACACACACACACACACACACATATGTGACTTGAATTAATTGAAGTGTCAAATACACATCTCAAGATCAATCTAAGGTGATCACATTAGCTCAATTTATTTTATTAACTCAACTTAGGCTCTTGACATCAATTTATTAAAACCTAAGTCATTAAATAGTTCAAGTTGAACTAATCGCAATTTAACTGAAGTCTATATATATATATATATATATATATTTACCCGCTTACACGTAGCGCTTGAATCTTGAGGTGAGCCTTACTCGCATTATCGACAATAAAATCTCGTCGTGCAATACGAATATACATATTTAGTGCACACCGTCAAACAAATATAAAATATTTTTAGGGTCGAAAAATGATTTCCGACTTACTATTTATATAAACCCTAAAATATATATCCCAAAACGAAGTTCCTAAAAATTCGGACTAAAAATGGGTTCCCAATTTTGGGCTGCGGGTCAGGCCGCGGGTGGGGCCGTGACCTGAGATTTGTGAAATAGGAGCCACGACCTACAAATACAACATGAGCCACTGCCTGGATCACTGTTTTTTGTGACAAATATGAAAATGAGGTCGTGAAGCTTGCAATCCATGCCACGGTCTAGAAATACAACTTTTAGAATTTTGTTTTCTTCTTTTCCTTGATCATTATGACCGATTCTTCTAATATTCGCACCAATTCTTCATTTTAAGTCTTAACACCTGTAAGTCACACCAATGAAAGATTGTTGCCACTAAATAGAGATTTATGCTTCAAAATCACACTAAAAATATATATTATAATGTATAATCATACACTTATTACATCCACACGTTCATGTCCCCGGCGCCCCTTCGCCTAGACTAGGGGTTAGCCACCATGGCGCCGACCTTGGCGCCATGGTGCCCCACCTGGCGCCACGGTGCCTACCTGGCGCCTCAGCGCCCAACGCAGATTCGAGTTGATGTCTTCAGATCCTGATGCTGAGCCCGGTGCCGCAACACCCAACTTAGCGCCCACCTCAGTGTTGCCGTTAGTCATAGTACTTTTTGGACATTTTTTAGAGTTGTAAGCCCATTTTGTTGGACCAAAATACCCCTGGACTATATATAGGGGTATGACAGATAGAAAAAAAAAACTTTTGCTTTGGAGAACTTGAAGAGAAACACGTGTGGAGGCTAAGGTATTGGATCAAACTTAGTGATTCTTCTTGGATTTCTAAGTATTGAATCATGTTTATTTTGGTTTCTACCATGTTTGTGTTGTATTGAACCAATTTATGGGGTAATACCTTTTGTTCTAGTTTGGACTCCAAGTTGGATTTCTTTTAATTTTGATGTGATTGTCTTGGTTCTTTCAATTCAATGTGTTGATTTGTGTATTCTTGTGTGCATCGCTATGCTTACCTTGATCAAGTAAGTGTAGAACTTAGGGTTTAAAAGCCACCATGACTATTGGGGCTTTTGGATCCGGATTTAAGGAAAAACAACCTTAAAACATATGGTGCATCGACCGATGGTCATTGACTAGGGAGGCAATTAAATTTGGGACACTGCAGTTTCTCACTTACAATATTCATGCAAACCAACGGAGTCCGAGTGAGGCACTAGAATCTCCATCACCGAGACCTCGGGATGGAGCGAGTTTTAGGAAATTCACCTATCATCACACGAATTGGAAGGTTTTCTATTTATATTGAACTCGAATGATACAACTTGAGTGAATTAGATTCCCCACGACATTCTCTCAATAGATTAAGATCACATTTACTTACTTGCAATTAGATAGAGTAATTTAGTTGTCAATTTCCTTTACAAAACTCAAAATGTGGTACCTAACTTACTATCTTGATTAGATTACAAATTAGCATTAAACCGTCACCGCGGATTCGATAAACCCGGTACCAACACTAGTTGGTGCCATTATTACTTTAGCGTTGTCGTACACTTGCGACTCATGTCACTTATCCCACATTAGAAATACAACGATTGCTAAGGAATTCCACATACACCTTGCGAACTTATAGCACTAAGGAAAGCTAAGGACAATAAAGATGAGGAAACAATATACGTCACAAGAAACTAGATATAATTATGCTCTCACAACCTTCTTTTGATGACCTAGTTGTTATTTCGGAAATGATTGTCACCTCACCACTAACTGATAATATTTCCATGAATAATGCCAAAAATCTCAGCTCTTCATTCCTTTCCAATTGACTGGCACTTGAACTTTCACCACCACTTGTGAAATTGCTTCCTTCACCGCAATGACAAGTGGCCCGCATTTCCAAATCATCGTCCATTTGCATGTTATTTCGTCGAGGAGGCATTATTGGACTAGAATGGAGGGAGGTTGTCTCATTGAAACCACTTGCACCGATCATTGTTACAAATAGAAAAAGGTCGATCTTTATTGTGCCCTTCCTTCTTCACAACTCTTTTGTCCATGAACCCTATTGAGCATTTCGAACAATGCGGCCTCCACGGGCAATTATCTTCAATGTGGTTGTAATGTCCACAACTCCAATTTGATCCGTCGTTAATTTGTGACATATATAATCAACAAAGAGATCTCATCAAGAAAAAAGGCAATGAACATCAAAAAGGCAATGAACATGAAAAACAATAACATTCATATGTAAAATGAAGTTTAAAGCCGCTTCAAGTTTTGTGGAACTATCAATTCGGACCAAACCCCTATCCTAAACAACAACCAAGGATTTACAAACTCGAACCAACTCTCTAACTAACAACGAACATATATTCAAAGAGAAGGGTTCACTTTCTCAAAGTTGAAAACCCTAAATAATACTAGCAAAACCATATATTTAGGGTGTTTCACAAATCCACACACTAACTAACACCACAGAAAAAGATAGCTTAATCATTAAAACAATTTAGAATTGTCCAAGGGTTCAATAATTCAAAAGATAAAACTTCAAATATCAACCCCTGCCATTTAATCCATCATTAGCCAAGCATTCAAAATTTTGTAGGGAAATACATGAACCAACACATGACAAAACTTACGTTTTAATTCCTACATTCCAGGTGCCCTTTCAAATTTTTTAAACTCTGAACCTTGAAATCTAAAAACCAATCCGAACAACCTCTATAACTCCCAGAATACAACATATTTAACCATAAATTTGAAATATCAGTTGACTCATACCTTGTACACAGTTGGTCGGCCCTTTCTCCTTGAACACTCTCTACTTCAAGCCTCACGTCCAACATTCCATTTAACTGAGCTTTGACTTCTGATAAGCCCTATATGGTCCTTATTCCACTAATCAAACATAAGAGAATCTCAATAAAGACAAAGACAAAAGAAATTACTGACTTATCGAGTTCCAACGAGGTCGTCCTACTGTGCACGGGCAATTTCCACCAAGTTCGGAATGTGGGTCCTCTTTATCACCTCAAAAGTACCAAGATTCCCCTGCCTTACCCTGAAGAGAATACCCAAAATCAAAGAACACGAAGGTGACCCTCAAACACGTACCTGTCGTCTTCCTATTGTGTGCAAAACCCCTAAAAAAAAATCGGTCCAAAACCAGCTCTGAGCAGACTAATAATGGGTAAACAGGGTTCTAGGGTTTCAAGAGTCGAGACGATATGGAGGAGGGAACCAAATGAGAGAGAGATGTGGTTTTCTAAAAAAAAAAAAAAAAGTAAAATTCGAGATTTTTGGGTTTAATCAGCTACAGTGACGTACTGCCACCCGTCAGTCAGTGATCAATCGGTCAGTAATCAGAGCCGGACAATCAAAAAGTTTTTTTTTTTTTTTGGTATTGGGATGACAATCGAATGGGACCCGCGCATCAGCGCCACGTATGTACTATGTCAGGTCGGTGCTCCAACTCGATGTCTTGTCTATGTTACTCCAGCTTTTCTCTTTAGAATTTTTCTTCTTTTTAATATTGGTGGATGTGCAAACCTTTTTCAGCTCGTCCTTACTTATTCCAACTAATCCGGTGGAAATTAGTGAACCTCCAACTCTATAAGTCAAGAGAAGCCAATGACACCATGTAGCTACTAAGAAATAAGAATTAAATCCATAACTTTTTTTTGACAAAAAAATAAGTTATTTATGCCTAAATCAGTTAAAGTCTCTAATTGGAGCCAAAAATTTTAGTTCTCCTGGGCTAAAACCAATAACTCTTTTTATATTAATATTTTTTAGTAAATTTTTATTATATAAAATTACTATATAAAGGTCAAATAAGTAATAATGCACACAATTTATTCTATACTAAAAATTCTGAATTTGCTTTATACGGTGAAGCCTTTTTGGCTAGTATCTTTCCAATAATACCCCCAACAATCTTTTTTTAATTGGTTGAAATAATATAAGTAAAGGTTAAATATGTAAAATAAAAATAAAAAATTACCCAACCCTTTTTTCTACAAAAGTGGCTATTAATTCCACACTTGCCTAAAATTAGGCATGACATTAGCAATTTCAAAAACGTTTTGCAGTAATTGCGCGCACACACATAGAGGCTTCAAAAAAATTGCACACGATGCGGAGAATGTGCGAGGTACACTAGTATACTTAAGAATTAAAATTATGATTTGATAAAAAAAAAACTACCATGAAAGTATCACATACTTTATGGATTAAAGAATAAATTTGTAAAAATTTGAAAAAAGTTTGGGAATTGGAGATTTTATTGGGTTTTTTATTCTTATTGTAATGGAAAGTTTTTTTTTTTTTTGTTTAAATTGATCTTAGAGATATACGCAGATATTTTGGGAGAAGTTTTGGGTAATTCATGCTCAATCTAAAATAAAATGTGATGTTTTGACACACTTAAAGTCACGTATCTATTAGAAATTCACGCAATTTATTTTTGAGATTTGTGCGCATCTACGACGAAGTGTGTCACACAAAAACTAACCACTAGGTCTTATATGTGTGTGACTTTAATAGTGTCAATATAGCATTTCACGGTTTCACCCTTTTAGAATAGCTCGAATGAGGGTTGGGCAGAAGGTTTTTTTTTTGGGCCGGGCTTAACTCAGTTTTGGGTCAAATTACCACTAAGAAAATTTTTTCAAGGCTTGCCTGTAGCCCAAGGCAGCCCTCCAGCATTTGGTTAGAGTTAGGATGCTTGTCCCTTTACCAATACACATCCCTTGAGGCTTAATTTGGACTGTTTTGGCTGTTTTGGCTGTTCATTCTTTCTGCTTTTAAGACATTGAGAGCTTTTTATGGGCTTTGGCCACAGTGCTGGTCAAGGCCCCAATTTGCTCTATATGAGTAATAGCCCATGTTTCACATTGTTTTGGCTCCATGAGTGGTCGCATTGCTCGTGACTGCTTTGCTGCAAGAGCTCTGGTTCTGCTGGTCACCTTGATGCATGACCAGCTCTTTGAGCCATTTTTCTAGTAAGCACATTTCAAATGTGTCTGTATTCTTAATGCACGCTATTAAGTGCATCAATTTAAACAAAGTGAAAGATTTTGATCCATATGGTTGACTCCAACTAATTTAAGATTAAGGCTTTGTTGTGGTGAATGTTGTTCGCATTTTCAACTTACTGTAAGGATCTTTGAAATCCTTGACAAAGAAATTATTATATATAGTCTGTTTTGGAGTTTCTCAATATATAGGTCATTAGGTTTGTAGGTGGCCTTATCAAGAATCAAACTAATGCTTGTGTTTTGTGAATTATATAGGGGGTTTATCCAAGCCTAAATAGGCTCTAGTTTTGCCTTGGCTGAAGTTTTGCAAATATTCATCCACTAAATGCATGTAAAACATGGGACTAATTGGTTTTATTGGTTGGATAATGCCTTAGCATTTATTCTTAACATTGAACCTTGAAAGTGCTTTCTGTCCTACTTTACAGGGCAATAGCCTTTGAGAGAGATCCAGGAAGGACAAGACTACTAATTAGTGATTCTGCTCCTTATACCATGCTTGTTCTCATTAGTTTAACAAAAGCTCTCACTGGTCTTTATTACAGTTCTCTGTTCCACTAAAAAAAAAAAAAAAAACCACTTAATGATGTCTGCCTTATAAATGTCTCCATAGCTGAAATGGATATTTTGAAGCTTGATGTGTGGAACTTCATTGTCATAATTGACGGAGACAATTCGGACACCCGTAGGGTAGTAATTTTGGGATAGAGGGATATGAAACTTGTGGACTGGCATCAAAAAATGAGGCCAAGAATTTCTGACAGGATTGAGAATTCTGAAACTTGAAGAGGATAAGATAAAATCATCAGAAGTGGTTGAATTAAAATTTGCCTCCCATGCACTAAATATTAAGAGTGACTCATAGAAAGACTTATTTACTAAGTAGACTTGGTCAGGATCTGTTAAATTGCATGTAATGTTTTTTTTTTTTTTTTTATGGAATTGAGACATGCCTGGTTAGCTGATCACTAATGACAGTACTTATTAAGGAACCAATTATAGGAATCTGATATGAATATTTGAGAGGGTGTTTTGCATTCACCATGACGTGTAGATGCCATTTTCAATAAAGTTAGAGAGTACTAGATGCAATTCTTTAGTTTAATTAAGACAAAAATTGTTCAAGTTCATGGTGGAAGCATCATTTAATAATAGCAATGACATGATTCTCTCAGGAGTGAGCTACAAGTAAGGTGCAAATAGAACGCTAGCTAGCGCTGAACCTTATTACATTAATTTCTAGATTCAATGAATACTACAGAATACTGGATGGAGTATAGGACATTAGAGCTAGCTTTTCAATTATGGACATTCCTAACTCCTACAAATGTTACATCCCAACTGATATATGTTCTACAAAAGTTGGCTACATACACTTGTACAGGATGTAGGGATCACTCCTATTTAAAGCTCATTACCAATCAAGGTGGATTTATTCTTTATGGACATTTCATATTATAATTTGACACCGATTGGTAGAATCTCAGTATCAATCATGCCAACAAATAGCATAAAAATTATGCTTGCTGATTAATGATTAAACGATCACGAGATTGACTTTCGCTTGATTGCATATATGCAGGTTAAAAAGTGTATGTAAATGAGGTCGTGCTTTTCTTCGTTATCGCTCTTTCTAATTCGCCTTTAGGATTTCAGAACAAATTCCTTCCTATATATGGCGTCCGGGAATCAATAACTGGTGCCTTCTCTGTTATCTACCTTGCAGCCCGAAAAGGACCAGTCTTTTCTTGCTTTCGTTGCCATCAACAGAAAGATCAAATTGTTGAATAAATGGCTATTGTGGCTCTATTATTCTTGAGTATATCATCTTAGTTTAGACAACTTAGTGAAAAGGAAATTCAGGAGAGCACTAGACTTGGATTTTTCAGTGCTAAATGTTCTGTCTTGAGTCAGTTATATTGGTTTTACTTCTTGTTATAAAGAGCACCATAGTATTACAATGAGTATGGACAAAGAGAGTTAATTTCTGATCTTTTAGCAAGGTAAAAGTTGAAGCCCTTTGATTCTCTAAACATGTCATTGACAAACAAAAATGGACTAAAACTACTTACATGCAGTTAATATCATATGGTACAAATTATTTAGACAACAAAATTGTACTTAGGATGAACTTGTATGGCATGTTGAAACTCGTATTCGTCTATTGATTTTGTTGCGGTGCCATCGAGTTGTCCATATGACGGATGTTGCTGTCGAAGACAAGTCACGAGTCTCAAATTGAGTCCTGTTGATACGTGTCCAATTAATTAGTTCACATTCATATCTAGATTTGTTATTAATGTTTTAAATTTTAATTTTAAGTGCCCAGCTTGTGCCAGAGAAAAATGCATGACTTTCACAGTAAAATTAAAGGTGTCAGTAAAACTTATTACCATCTCTTTGAAATCCTTCTATTTGACAAACAAAAAATCTCTTGAAATCCTTCTTACACTGTACACTGTTTTGGATTTAGTGTGCATATCTTCTTTCCGGTATTCTCCTTTCCCCTAATTTCCTTTTCTCTGCGTATGGACACATTGATATGCAATCATCATCATCACCATTTCTGATCCCATTCGTGCTACATAAAGTGGAATCTATGTACATACATTTTTATTTTTTTTTTTCTAGTTTTGGGTTTTATAACTTTTATTGTTGAAAAATGATACTTGTACTCGATAAACACACCCGCTCACTGCCCAAGGGGCTTACATCAAACGTTTTGTACTCCACCTCAAAAGAAAAAATATTATTTTTTTTGAAAAAAATATTAAAATATCACTTCTCTTACCATCGTGTTATTTGTGACGGCCCCAATTCCACAATCCTAAACTGGACCTCGCCCGACCTAGACTTACGTGGACCCTCGAGCCCATCTCGCTGAGTCACGCAAGCCTAGTCAGCCTTCCTTTACCATTTATCATTTATCAAGCAATTAAAGTTGAGTTAATCAATTAGTGAGTTATCATAGTTATAGCGGAAGCAATTAAACCTCAAATTAACTGAAAAACCTCAAAGACACAAGTTAAGACAACCTAGAGTGTGGAAACCCCGAATATGTATATCATCATCAATGAATATTCAGAAGAGAGTAAACACAAAATATACATGCCCAAAATCTCTAAAAAACCAAACTCCCAGTGTTTCAAAACAAGTATATCTAATAATACAAAAGAATCACCTATGTCAGACAAGTGGTAAGAACTGCTCTAGTATCCTCAAATGATATCTCCTAGTTGTGGAGCCTTCCCCTTTTGAATTGATGGAGATCTGCACTCCGTCAAACACAATAATGACGAGCCCGGGTAAGTAACGCCAAGCATGACATATATACAACATTTCGAAATAAATAAACCAGTCTAATTCATGCAGATAGAAAGAAAGGAACAAGAAACGCATGAATATAAAAGACTGTAAATAAACCAATCGATAAGTGAAGGTCCGGAATACGAAAATCGAATAGCAAGGAGTCTCAACCAAAAAGTCGTTGAGTGGCGGCAAAAGCCCAGCAAACTCGGGTTCAGGACGAGACACAACCTACCAGCCCTAACCCTTGCGACTATGAGATATCCACAGACCTGGATAAGTGCCCCAACTTACATTCAATTGGGAGATATCAACGACGTTCAGATAATGACTCATATCACAGATAAATAATAATCATGATTCACTTGCCAATGGATCGCTCAACCAATATAAATTTCAAAAGAAATGATGAACATAGCAATAACAACAAATTTAAAGCTCAAGTAATAACTGTAAAATTTTCTAGCTGGTTTACTTACCTGTATCCAAGCTAATACGCACTTAAATCGGCTCTGGCACGCCTCCAAATCCGTACTCAATACCCGACACTAGTAAACTATGCCCCTGATAATCATATGGGCAAATTTATATTGTGTTATAGCCTATTTGTGAAATTTTAGATTTTTAAATCCCAAAATTGTTCAAATTAGGAAAATCTTAGTGGTGGCACACTTTTCGAGAAAAAATTTCGGTGTAAAAACTTCGACAACGTCAAAACCAACTTTTCTATAATTTCCTCAACCTTTTCTATTTTTTTTCGAATTTTTGGAAATTTTCCTGCTTTTTATTTAATTTTTCAGTTTTTTTTTTTGGCCCCTTCTTTTTTTTTTCCTGAACCGGGCCGGCTGAACCTGGCCGGTTCAGTTATTGGGACGAGCCCGGCTGGCCCAATCTCCCCCTCTTTCGACCGAAAGAGAGTGATTCACAAAGGCGTTTAACGCCTCTGTTTTTCTTCTTTTTTTTTTCTTTTTTTTTCAATCAACCACCAATTATCAATATACTATATACATTATTTGAACATCACCAAGAAAATCCAAATGAGCTTAAGTGATCATTACATATTTTTTTCATCAAAACCCCAAATTCATAGTTCAAATTGATGAATATATGGACATGATCAAACTATGCTATTGGAGGTACCTTGCTTGATGAACTTTCAAGCTTGAGCACCAAGGCCTCTTCAAGCTCATTGAATCTCTACTTCTCTTCTCTAAGCAATTCCTTCTCTTTCTTCTCTAAATTGGTTGTCAAATCGTTTTAATGAAGAAGATAGAACCCCTTGTTGACTATGTTGATAGCTTTACACCTTAGCCATTAATTCATGTGTGCACACGTATTCGAGGCATGTCTAAAGGACCACCTTTACTCAATTATTAATCCAAGTCATGTATAAATTAATGACTTACAAGTTGACTCCTTGTCTCTTGATGAGTTAATGTGTGTCTCGATGCACATCAAATAAACATTGTTTTATTTCTCTAACTATAGGTACATTAATACTTATATTAAATGTGACCACATTAAGCCACTAAGCCACTTATAAATTCAACCTTAGTTCAAAATAATTCAACTTACCCCATATGCCGCTACCTCGGTCCCACGTCGACACGCGATTCGAGTACGACTCTGCTCGTCTCGACATCGATATGCCTCGCGTGTACCTTACCCGCACATTACCAAATTTAATTAATTTAACTTGTTCAATCTTTGGTCTAATAAATAATACAAGCATCAAACAAAAATAACATACCTCGGTGTCGACTCCCATATTTGGACATGTGTATCACGACAAGTGGGTCCCACGTACGACCCTGAAATGACACGTGGTACGAGTTAGATTTTTAGAGTCGTTACATTATTCACTTCAAAACACATAAAATTGCATCTCTAGAATTATACACGCAAGTGAATGTGTACATGAATCAAGTAGGTGTCCTTTATTATTTTTGATGTCTTTTTTGGTACATATTTTAATAAGTCATACCACAATAACCCATTTGAAGCACCGCCTAATCGGAATAATCCATTTGTATTTAAGAAGTTTTTAAACCCCTATTAAAGGGGGTGCCTAATTGGATGAGCCATGTAATACATGTATTAAAAATTAAAACACCATTTTCGAGATAAGTGTTTAAACTATTAAATGTCAAAAATGTTCTCTTGTTGGATCCGCGTTCAAAGTGGGTTGTTAGAGCATTTTTCAATTTTAATTTCCATAGTTTCATGTCATCTCTTTGCAACCTAGCTATCAATTAATCTGGAGACACATGGAGTAATCTGACACAGTGTTGGGGAATTTAGGGAAAATTATGATTTTGTGAAACTGGGAAACATGAACACTGTTCCATATATTCTTGTAGTTGCTCAGAGAGCTGTACAAGTGATAAATCAAAATTAAAACGAAGACAAAAAAAAAAAAAATTATGGTGGGCCTACTGTAGAAATAAGAGACACTTGTGAAGAGATAAAAGATGAAGGGCTGTGATTGAGCCACGTCTATATGGCACCTTGTCTGTCTCACCATTTATGTTCCCTTCTTTCCGACTGCCGGTTCACAAGTATCACTTATGCACTCATCACTGCACCAATGGTCGCATCTCAACATCATGCATCATCCATCCCCATAAAGATTTATCCGAAAAAAAAAAAAAAAAAAATGAAAAAAATCTGTCTTGAACTTTGAAGAATATATATATATATATATATGTATTGAAGAGCAATAGCCACTCAAATGCTGACAAAACCCACTCAATATGTCCCTCCAAGCACATGGTTTTTGATGCCCCAATCAGCAAAAAATAAAAATTAGGCACATATTGATGATATCTTTGTGTTTGATGCATAAAGTCCAACAATACCCATTTTTGTGAAACATGAGAAAATGGCGAAAAGATTATTTTTTGCTTACCCTTTTATGGTTTTCAGAGGCCACCCTACCCAATAACACGCTCTCTCACAAACACACACTATGTGTTATCCAAAACGCATACCAACTTAGGAGAAATGACAATGGTTCGTTCGGGAACTTATAGTCCAATCAAAGAATCCCTAATTGGATGGAGCACAAACAAAAGGGCATCATATGTCACTCTTCATTCAAAAAGAAAAGCAACTCCACCATATATATATATATATATATATACCAAATTCTGTCTTCCATCACGTACACAAATTAAGGTGATCGTGTAGTGTATATATAATACTTAATTAAAAACATGCTTTATCTCCACCATATATATATATATACCAAATTCTGTCTTCCATCACGTACACAAATTAAGTTGATCGTGTAGTGTATATATAATACTTAATTAAAAACATGCTTTATGTTTTAGGGATTTTTTTTTTTGGGTTCTCCACGTAGTATACCAACTAACTCACCCGATGTGGCATTATTGGGCTCCAAACTGGGTGACCTTCTCAACTCAATTATGCACAAAAGATTTTAAGTTAGTGAGATTTTCTTGAAAAAATTAATATATATATATATATATATATATAGATACTATAAATATGTCTATGATTAGGGTATTGGAGATATAAGATACTATAATTATATATAGATACTATAATATAAGGGAATTTTTGCACATCTATTGTTTGGTGGCGAAATATGTACACTTTTGAACCCCACCTCAAAAGATTTGCACTTATAACTATTTTGACTGCTCAACATTAGATAATGAATTGAAAACAAGACACCTTCAATTCAAATAAGCCATTGTGCATTGGCAAACATTCATTCTAAATGCACGTTTTCAAAACGTGCCTTCAATTGCTATTTTTTTTTATCGATTTGCTTACGTGACAAAAAAATATTAGTTGATTAGTCAAAGGACGGGGTTATAATTGAAATTTTTTGAGGTAAGGGTCAAAAGTGTAGATCTTTTGCCACCAAAAAATAGATGTGCAAAAAATCCGAATATAAAAGGTGAGAGAGTTCGATAAATTATATGATTATTTTACATAGTGTAGGGAGTACATTGGGTATTGGTTCCATCGCTGATGATCAATACGTTTGTGTATATTTATTTTTTATAAAAAATTAATTTTTTATCTTTAAAATTAATACACCTCAAGATGTGTGCACACGCTTCTGAAAGTGTATAATACGGAAGGACATCTATTTGGGCCCACTAAGTGTCCAAATTAGTGGGTGTCTAAAGCGGGTTAAAATTACCATTTTCCATAAATTTATGAAATTTAAGATATTTATGAGTACTTATTTCACATGGGCTGCAAAAGAGATGCACATGCATGGTTGCGTATGCAACACATGCATGCATGCTCCCTTTTCTCGTGCGCACGTGACACGGCACATTAAGATTCACAGCACGGCAAGACATGCAGTCAAATGGAAACCACAAAGACAATGAGAACAAACGATGTATGGGCAACCAAACCACGTTTCGAGCAAGATATATAGTTATTATGAACTCCAAGATTGATTGAACGTGAGGTTGCTATGTCTAGATGATTTGTGTACATACATATCATATCTGATCAACACACACTACAGCTAGTTGCATGTTTTCGATGTTTTCTTTCCTTTTATTTCAACTTTTTTTTTTTTTTTCCAATTATCAGCTGAGCAATGTCATCGTATTCATGAAGACAATCTCAGCTTCTCTGAATCGCAGAGAAGAGCTGATGTTGTTATTTATAGATGAAGAGTACATTTGATCACCGTACACGTGTATGAACAAGATGATATCTATTGTAACAACCTAACTAACATGGCGTTGACAGATAGACTTAAAAGTACAATGCTATCCTTGTTACATATTTGTACATGAGTCCCATGTCTTCTCTTCAGATATGTCCTCAATGGTTTACATTTATATCCCCCCTCAAACTTAGAGGTAGTATCACCACGCCAAGTTTGGATTTTAGGTAATGAAACCTTGTAGAAGACAAAGCTTTAGTGAAACAGTCCGCCACTTGATCATGAGAAGAAACATGATGAACTGAAATATGCCCTTGTAAGACTTGAACCCGGATGTAATGAACATCAATCTCGATATATTTAGTACGAGCATGGAAGACAGATTGTGAGCTAAAGCAGTAGTACTACTCATGTTGTCACACCAAATCATAGGATGAGCGGCTAAAGGAAATTGAAGTTTATTCAATAAGGTCCGTAACAATGATATATAAGCTGCTACCTGTGCTAATGCCCTATAATCAGATTCGGTACTCGACCTAGCAACCACTCCCTGTTTCTTAGATTGTCAGGCTATGAGATTTGTGCCAAAGTAAATTGCATACCCTACTATGGATTTCCTATCTTCAACTGAGGATGCCTAATCTGCATCAGAGTAGCCAGTTAATAGAAGTTGAGATCTAGGTTTAAAACATAAGCCATATTGAGTAGTCCCCTTTAAGTAGCGAAGCACTCATTTCAATAATTGCTAATGAGATGATGTAGGAGATTATTGAAATTGATCGAGACGATTGACAATGAAGGCAATGTCAGAACGAGTGTGAACAACATACTATAAACTTCCCAACAGACTCCTATAGAGAGTAGGATCTGTGAAGGGAGTGTGTGAATCAAATGAAAAATCTTTCCCCATTATTGTAGGTGTGTCAACTGGTTTAGTTGAGACAATCCAGTTTTCTGAAGGAGAGAGTTTATATAACTAGTTTGAGTAAGATAGAGACCACTTACATTTCTATGAACTTCAAATTCCAAAAACATATTCAGATCTCCAATGTCTTTCAATGCAAAAGACTCATTCAGTTTGTTAATAAACTGTTGTATATGATATGAGTTAGCCACTGTGATGATTATGTCATCTACATAGACTAAGACATACAACATGTTGCCTTGAACCTTAGTGATAAACAACGAGGTATCAGATTTAGAATTTAAGAACCCCTGTGAGAGAAGTTGTTGTTTCAATCGACTAAACCAAGCTCTAGGTGCTTGTTTTATTCCACAAAGAGCTTTGTTCAACTTACACGCCAACTCAAATTTGTCAGAATCCACATATCCTTCAGGTTGATGTGTATACACTTCTTCATCCAGTTGGCTATTGAAAAAAGGCATTATTGATGTCGATTTGACGAATTTTCCACCCAAATGTCGCTGCAAGATATATAATAACTCGTATAGTTAATTATTTCACCACTGGACTATATGTTTCAAAGAAGTCCACGCCAAGAACTTGCTTAAAACCTTTAGCTACCAGTCTTGCCTTATGCCTGTTAATTGTACTATCAGAGTTTCATTTGATGGTGAATATCTATTTGTTTCCTACTATGTTCTGATAATGTGAAGCATGAACAAGATTCCAAGTATTATTTGACATTAATGCTTGAAACTCTTTGTCCGTAACAACTTTCCAATGTGGAATAGATAAAGCTTATGTGGCAGATTTAGGAATGTAATCAGATGAATTAACAATGGAAAAAGAAATTCTTGCTAACGCCATCTTTTGCCCTTGTAATCATGGAGTGAGTGTTGACAGGTACTTGAGTATAACTAGTAGAGGAACTATCACCGCATAAAGGCACATTAGGTAGAATTGTAGGAGAAGAAGTATATGCAGAACTGGATGATGTGAAAGTTGATGAAAGTGATGGAACATGTGAAGTAGATGGTGTACTTGAATGAGAAAAGACAACTGGTAAAGAAACCACATGACCATGAACTAATTGAGGAATAGATGCACCTGAAATGTTCTTCACAAACAAAGAATTATATGTAAACTCTTCTTCATTAAAAAGAACATGACAAGATATAAACAATCTTCCCAAAGCATTGAGACATTTGTAACCTTTATGAGCTGAAATGTAATCGAGAAATAGATAATTCTCAGATCTGAATTGATATTTGTGAGCATTGTATGGTCTTGTATAGGGGAAAAAGAGCATCTAAATACTTTGAGTATCATGTAATTAGGACCAGTTTGAAATAACTTTTCATAAGGTGATATCCTTTAAAGTACTCGAGTTGGAATTTTATTAACCACAAATACAACTGATTCATAGGCATTCAACTAATACTTCAGTGGCATATTAGCTTCACCAAGCAATGTTAAACTTGTTTCCACAATATGTCGATGTTTCCTTTCCACCCTACCATTTTGCTCATGTGTATAGGGACAGGGATGCTAAAACAAAATACCATTCTTGTCAAGAAAGGTTTAAAAACCTTAAACTCTCATCCCCACTCAGACTGAACTTTCTTTATTCGCGACAGCCCAAGACCACACAACCTGGGCCCTGCTCGACCTAAACCTACGTGGACCCCCCAGTCAACTCCTGCAGAGTCGACGCAGGCCCAGTCAATCTCTTATCCAAGTTATTCAATCATTTGTTGCTTATTTGATTTGTTATTTAGTTTAACAAGTCTTAACGTTTACGTAGCAAAATTTGAGAAATATTTAAAGCAACTTAAATAAATAAATGGTAGTCGGGACATGCCTAAGTGTGGAAATACTGCAAAAATAGATCTCATGTATATATCTGGTGATAAACGGTAAGAAGAAGTGTCATATACATGAATCAAACGTCTCAAAACCCAAAATGAACCCCAAAGTAACCAACAACAAATAATATATATCATATGTAGAGTCCAAAATATCAAAATAAACCTACCGTAGTAACATAAAGGAGCTAACTCTGAGGGAAGCTTAGAGGAAGTCACCGATCACAGGCTCCTTGCCTCTGCTACTAGAGGGACCTGCAATTATCACCAAAGGCGGAGACAATTCCAGTAAGTAAATCCAGAAGAAGTTCAACAGTAATTCAGATTAAAAATAAACGAGTCCATAAATCATGCTGGAAGGAAAAATAAAGTGCTGAGAAATGTCAAATAAATGCATGTTAAACAGACTACAATGATCAACGGTAGGGACCAAGTGACCAAAAAGCAAACAATAGGGAGTAAGTGGTCCTGACAATATACACGTGGGCTCAAAGCCACTTAAAGCATGTAAGTATCTAACACTCGGTGCGGCGGATCAAAGTCGCATCGACCACACCTAATCCGTTCGACACGTCGGCTCACTTGAGCCGCAGCCCGATAAAACATTCCAAAGGGAGCCACAGACTTAACTAGATGCTTAACCACAATGGAACTCGAATATCTGGGATGAGCCACGACACCTGGCGGATGCTCACTCAAAGGATTCAGGCCTGTCGAGGAGACACGAGAGCTAATCGGCTGCTCAACCCGCAAGTGGACATAACTAGACCAGACCACTTAGACCTTAGGTCGCTCGGTAGGGAGGTAGAGTCCAATAATAGCAATAACTCCATCAAATGTAGCAAGGAAATGAAAAGAATTAATATTGAATTTCTTACTGGTTTACTTACCTCAATACGCAAAATACCAAGCGAAATTGCAGCTCCCGTACGCCTCGAAATACGTACCCAATACCCGATACTAGTCCCTAGGCTCGCTTGTATCAATTTACAATGAATTGGGCGTTTTTGAGCCTATTTGATATGATTTAAATTTTTAAATCTCAAAATAATTCAAAATAGAGAAGTTACAGCGTTGGCACACTTTTTGAGAAAAATTTGGTGTAAAAATCCCCGAAAAATCCTCCAAACTCACTTTTCTCACTTTTCTTAATTTTTTCGAATTTCTCCCTATTTTCCTTGAGTTTTTTTGATTTTTTCATAATTTTCTATTATTTTTTATAAATTAAAATTACATTTTCTATTAAAAATTTGATTTGGGTTACTAGATTGGATCCTGATATATGGTCCACCATACTACTATGTGGTCCATCATACTGTTGCATGGCCTCTCAAGCATGCCCCAGATAACCGTGCCTGAACATTCTCGTCATTCCTCATCACCTTATGGAAACGCTGATGAGACAAAATCCACTTCCCTGCAGCCTCAGGGTCTCCACATCCGTAAGAGAAGCCTAGCTGAAACTTCAGAAACTCTATCAAAATCTTCTCTCTCTGGAGCCAAGACGAATCTCGATGTAGTAGAGGTAGTAGTGGTAGCAGTCAGCTGATCCGTGGTCGTGGATGGAGGTGTAGGAGTCGACGTCTCCAGTGGAACAACAACTGCGGTGGCTCTCTTTGTTTGTGTCTGTCTGTTGCTATCCTCTCGGTGGGTGTTTGGGGAACAACCGAGGCGACGAGCTGTCCCTGTAGGTACATTAACAACTATCGACTCTCTGGGTGCGGTAACCGCGGTAGCAAGTGCAATCAGTGCGGCGGTCTAATCCCCGTAACAAAGTACCTCAACTATCTGAGTCTCCTGAGCCGATAGTCGATCCTTCATACTAGTTGTAACCGGGGAATCCCTAGCTGCACCACTAGTCTTACCAGTCTCATGAGGCGTAGTCGACTGTCCGTCCATAATATGCATCAAGAAACGTGCCCCAAATCAGCTTTAGTGTATATACGTATATCATATATATAATGAAAATACAACACGCATATAAACCATATCTCTACCCGCCTCACATCACTTCCCAACTAAAGCTCTAAGGCAATTACTTCGAGTTTCCACAACTAAAGTTTATTTATTAGATTTTATGCTCTTTCATTTTTTACATTCCCAAGTTCCTAGAACTCCTTCTTTGATACCAACTAGCGGCCCTGTCGCCCTGGGGTGATTGTCTCCGTGTACTCCTTGCCTGGTAGGCCTAACTACACGTGTCCGACACTTGCCCGTCCACCTCTTATCTCAGAATTTGTGTCCACATGTGTTTAATCAAATTAGTTGGTGAATTATCAGTATTTTCTTAACTTATTCTCTTTAAGTATTTAAAAGTTTATTCTAATGCCTAACCATACTAGTGGGTTGTTCTTACAAGTTAACATATATCAGCGGAAGTCTTAATTGATACAATTAGAATAAGTAACTAGCATGGTAAACAATATTTATAAGAGCAAATCCAATTGTGGAAAACCGAAAGAGTAGTCTGTATATAAGCTACAGTAAACAAGGTATATATACATGTACCATGTCATCTCAAGTCCCCCAATACCCAAAATAATACAAAATATCAAAATATGCACGTACTAGTAGGCCCTCGACGGCAGGCAATCAGATGTAGTTGCTTAGGATCCCCTTGCCCCTACTGGTACTAGGATCTGCACTTAATCATCACAAAATGACATATGAGGAGTACAATAAGTAAAAATCCCAAAGAACCCCTATGAGCATTCACATAAATAAAGTAAGGAAATGCAAGAAGTACTGTCAAATAAACATGCAGAATGTAAAGACATACAACTGTAAATGGCTTAACCCATGTCTAAGTAACAGAATGGAATAGTAAAATCAGCAAGCTCTCCGACCTCCTCGGACACCCATATCCAACCCGACAAGCTCCCCAACACCGAGCTACGGTTCACTAAATCCCTGAAGTCCAATTTTATAAGTTTAGGTTGTTTGCAAGTGTTTAGACGTGTATTAAGTTGAAAATCACGAAATCATCCCTTAAATTCCTATTTTACATGTCATTAGCGCGCTAATAGGTAGCGCGCTAGGTGAAGTTAACGCGCTAATGGATCTACCTAATTCTCTAGGTGAAGTTAGCGCGCTATGGGATATGTCTAGCGCGCTACTATTCTTCATTTTAAAAAATAGTTGGAAACCCAGAATGATTAGCGCGCTAACCAGCCTAGTTAGCACACTAATTTGCCCTTTGTTACAAAATTCTCAAATCGAGAATTCTATCATTCCACTCTCAATTAGCTACTCTAACCTGGTTTACATCCTCTCCATACATTATTAACTCCAAAGCAACAACTAGAACACTCAGAACATCAAATTAACCCAAATTCTCTAGTTTTCATACATTCACGAAACTTTCCAATTTCATCAAGAATTTCAATTCTAGTCAAACCAGTTGTAAATTCTCTATGAAAATGATCTAATAACATGTAATTCATCAAGTTTTCACCAAAAATCAGAGGTTTAATCATCAAACTTGAATTTCACTAAATCATACCAAAAATGGGTTCATTGAAGAGTATATGAAGATGATGATTACCTTAGTTTGATCTCTTGAATTGGTCTCTAATGTGTTGAATTCCCATATTGAAGTCATTCTTCTTCTCTGTTTTCCTGAATTGCATGAATGGTTTAAGTGGTTTGATCAACACTCGCTAACTTCCTATATATATATATATATGTTTGATTAAGATCAAGTGTGCGTACGTATCTTGAGGATTATCTTGTGGCTCATAAACATGCTATCCCATACCACATGATGACTCCAATGATAACTCCAATAGCACACTCCTTTCCTCGTTTCTCCCATTATGATCATCTAAATGTTCATCTTATGGTCCTCTTTATATACTACAAACTATAGGCTTTTCTTAATTTAATTAACTCACATTATATTTAGCCTTATCAAACCATATGGTTAGTGTTTTATTTATCAAAATTAAGTAACTCATGGTCCCACTAATCTTCGGCTATCCAATATTCGGTGCCCGCATCTCGACACACATTTTGAGGCGCGCCATAGCCTATTGGTTAAATTTAATTTACTTAGCCTATAGTTACATTACTCATTTCAATTGAATTACTTAGTCATATTTGTGTGAGTTTGTCAAGTTTCTCTATTGTACCCATACTTCGCCTCTCGATATCCGCGTTGACACACACTTCGAGGTGACTACCCGTCATACAACCTCGCATGATATCGATATTCAACATACACACATGTGAAGTATTTACAAGTAAATTCATAAAGTGCATCGCAATTTAAACAACATAACACACAATTTACTAGTGTACATAGGTCGACGTGTGTCCTAGCCTACCCGCGGCGTCCAGTGGATTCGAGCTAGGGTCCATGTCTGAAATTAAGAAATAAATAACGGCGTTAATGAAACGGGCTGTTACACAGCTGCTCGAGCTTGTATTTGGTAGAAACTGGCAAGAAGTGTGCAGATTTGGTCAGTCTGTCCACAATCACCCAGATAATATCATGCTTGCGCGGAGATCGAGGTAGACTGCTGACGAGATTCATGGCAATATGCTCCCACTTCCACTCAGGAATAGGAAGTGGCTGTAACAGTCCTCCAGGCCTCCGATGCCCAGCCTTAACCTGCTTGCAAATCTTGTAACTCCTGACGTAATCCCCTACGTCCGCCTCTATCCCAGGCCACCAAAATAGACGTTTCATATCTTGATACATCTTGGTCCTACCCGGATGAACGGTAAAACGTGAGCGGTGAGCCTCGTGAAGTATCTTTGTACGTAACTATACCACTGATGGAATCCACAGTCGTCCTCTATATCTCAAGCATGAGTCCGTCGACTGACTCCACTTTAGATGATCTAAACTCTCTGCCTACTCATGGAATCACTGAAACTGCTCATAAGCCTGCTGACCCTCTAAAACCCTTTGAATAGAGACAAGTTGAGTCCTCATCTGTCCACAAATGTGCCTTTGTAGTCGGGATCTTGACTTAACTCATCATATATGCCGCCTCGAGGAGTGCAAACTCATCATGTGTCATCTAACAAATAACAATCTCTACATCGGATCCCTTACAACTTAATGTGTCTGCTACTACATTCGCCTTTCCCCAGATGATACTCTAAGGAGAAATCGTAATCCTTAAGGAAATCTAGCCATGTGCGCTATCTCATATTCAGGTCCTTCTGCGTAAAAAGATACTTTAAACTCTAATGATCAGTGAATAAAGTAAATCCTTCACCATACAAGTAGTGCCGCCAAATCTTCAGAGCTAATACCAATGCCGCCAATTCTAAGTCATGCACCAAATAGTTTTTCTCATAAATCTTCAATTGTCGAGACACGTAAGCAATCACATCGTTCCCCTGCATCAGAACACACCCTAATCCGACTTGTTACGCATCGGTATTCACATTCATGGCCTTTTCTGCCTCTAGCAACACTGACACTGAAAGTGTCGTCAATCTCTCATTCAGTGTCATGAAAGCCTGATCACATTTCTCGTCCCACTCAAACTTGACATCCTTCTGAGTCAACCTCGTCATCGGTGCCACAATCTTAACGAAATCGCGCACGAGTCTTCGGTAATACCTGCTAGACCCAGAAAGCTGCGAATGTCTATCACTGACTGTGGGGTATGCCAATCCATCACTGTTTGGACCTTCAAAGGATCCACTGATACTCTGTTAACTCCAACTACATGTCCCAAAAATCTGACCTCTGACAACCAAAACTCACACTTGCTAAACTTAGCATAAAGTCAGTGCTACCTCAGTGTCTGTTCCTCGTTATCTTCACGAGTCCTGAAGTAGATCAAGATATCATCTATGAAGACAATAAAAAATGGTCCAAGTATTGTCTCAACACGTGGTGCATCAAGTCCATAAACATCATCGGCACATTCGTCAGCCTAAATGGCATGACTGCAAACTCGTAATGACCATAACATGTACTGAAGGCAGTATTCTCTCTGTCTTCATCTCTGAACCTGAGCTGATGGTACCCTGACCTCAATTCAATCTTGGAAAACCATACAACGTCAGTCAACTGATCAAACAAGTCATCTATTCGGGGAAGTGGATACTTGTTCTTGGTCGTAACACGATTCATTGCATGTAATCGATGCAAAGTCTCAAACTTCTATCTTTCTTCTTCACAAACAATACTGGAGCACCCCATGGAGACATGCTAGGATAAATAAATCCTAAATTTGTCAACTCTTCAAGTGGGGTCCTCAGCTCCTCTAACTCTTTCAGTGCCATTATATATGGAGGTATCGAAATCGGCTTTGTCCAGGGACTAGGTCGATAATAAAGTCAATCTTTCGTGGGGGTGGTAATCAGGTAAATACTCAGGGACCACATTTGAGAACTCGCACACCACAAGTACATCCTCAATAGTCACCATCGATTTCTTTACTGTACTCAGAATACTGGCCAATGCCTCAATCTTCCGGCTCGTAGCTACTCTACCTTTGGTACTTTAAAGTTGCGTCGAAACGCTGTGGAAGCTGAACTCTGACTGCTCAGAATCCGGAATGTGACTATCTTACTGAAGCAATCCAACTGTGCATGATATGCTGCCACCCAATCCATCCCCCAATAACGAGTCAAACTCTAAAAACTCTAGGACTCTGAGGTCTATAGGCATCGTGTGTCCCTCTATCTCAATGGTACAACCCTCACAGACTATATTAGGTTAAATCTTATCCTTGACAACCGTTCTGAGGATCAAATAGGTGTTAAGCCTAATGGGTCTCAACCTTAACTCATCTACCATCCGTCCAGGAATAAAAACACGGTCGAACCAAAATCAATCAAAGTATGCATCATGCAACGATAAATATAAATCATACCATTTATAAGCAGTCACGTCGCTTTTGGGTCCGCTTGAGCCACTAAGTGTGCTCTCTCTCGGGGTCGCTGTTGCTGCGAGCTTTGTTGCATGCCAACAAGTTTTGGATAATTAATCTTAATATGCCCCTATTGTTTGCACTCAAAACATAGTCTCGGTCCCTTGCTGCCCAGACTGTTCGCTCCGCCACTGGCTTGACCTCAGGCTCTGCTGTCCTGACCTTTGGCCCTGCTGTCCTGACCTCTGGCCCTGCGGCCACTACCTCTGCCTCTAGTCCTATCGTCGGTAGCCCTAAACTACTTCCCTGACTGAGAAGCCTACAATGCCTGTGAGGTCTGCCTGTCTAACTCTGCGTCGGAGGAGGCATATGCATAAACGGAATGCGGTGCAACAGAACCTACACTCTGCTCTCTCCCGAACCTCTGATGGTTCCACTTCCTCTTCCTGTCTCTACTATGACCCTGTTCAGATATCTGCTTAGAACTCTGAGCAATCGGTGTCTTTGTAGGTCGTAGGGAGCCATCATCGGGGTACATGATAAAATAAGCCTCTCTTGTCAAACTGCGCTTGTAAGCTCTCTCAATGTTACTCGGCTCGATCGTAACCACTGTGCCCTCAATGGCAGGAAACAACCTGTGACAGCCCCTACTTCTAAATAGGGCACCGCCCGCCTAATCCCGTAATCAAGTCTTAATCGTAATCATACAATGCTTAATTACGTATTAATCAGCCTTTTGTCCCTATATTGCTCAAAACATATGTTACGATATTATTAAATTCAGGGTTAATTAATTTTTTTATCATTTTAATGTTATCATGTATTTTAAAGATTATGCGGAAGCTTTTATTGTTCAGAATCCTAAGTGTGGGAAACCAGGATAACACAACATCACATGCATGTATATATGGAACTATTCACTCAACTCCATGTACAACCCAAATGTACAATAAAACATAAGTAGTAATAATACAACAAAAGTCAAGTCATACAAAATGAGATAGGAGAGTAATCGAAATGCTCAAAGAAAGTCGTCGATCTTCTCCTTCCCCAGTCCCCTGCTGCTCGACGGACCTACACCCACCGTCACAAGCTAGACGGTGGGTATAATAGTATTTAAGTAATAACTGGAGAATTATATGCCACATTTCCAAAATAGAAAACAGGTATTTAAAAGCATAAAGTAGCGAAATAATTGTTGAATCAAGTAATGCAAGTAAATACCACAGTTAAAGATGTATAGACTGACACAGGCTAAGTCGAGATGATCTACGTCTGGTCGGCGGTGAGAACTATCACCTAACCTTTCCCACTACTATATGGAGCTACGCTCAACATATTCCATTCCAAGTGCGGAGCTGCGCTCTACGCATACAAATCATCTATTTTATTCTTGCCGACCACCCCGAGTCCCATAACTCGTGTGTCGCGCAAGTGTAATGATAAGTGTCGAAACCCGATAGACCCATGTCCCCGTGAATTGCGCATCTCTCGTGCAATGGACACTAGATAATCCCTACTTTAGTTTTCAAAGACAAATAATTCCAAATCTTTAGGATTCCAAAACTAGATAGTCTACAAAGCCCAAAGGAATAGGCCAGGTAGTGAGATGTTTGAAGACGACCACAATTATCAATTGACTTGGACAAACTTCAAGGAAAACATTATGCGATAGGGTAATACAAGAGGTTACCATCTGGATCCATGAGTTTGCACTTCAACATATGGAAGTCAGGGGACTACACAAAACGTTCAGGAAATCCTGAGCTAACTTCCACAATAAAAAAGACTAAATAACAGCTTGGATATTTTGCTGATGATTGAGTGACAACGAAAATACTAGTCGAAGTATTGAACCCAACGTAAAGTTAGGGGCGATCAAATTTAAAACTAATTTTCTTGAAGAACTCAACAACTTGCCACTGGCCCTTAGCAAATGAGATTAGCAACCCTGAAGTGCATCTTGGAAAACACTTATAGATCACTAACCTGGATCCTTCAACATCATAACCCCGAGACCTTTATCAAGTAGCTTTGAAATTTAAAACAAATTGTTCATACATTCTTTGGTGATTCCTAACAGTCAATCGTCTATTCTTGTGCACCTTCACTAGACCTTGTGTTTGTCTTAGACTCTTACGGTCTTACTTCCTCTCACGACCTATTTTTCCACAAATTCCGGTTTCAAATAAGAATCCTACTAATCTCTATTGGGACATTATTGTAATATAATGGCGTAGTAAACCATTTTGTACCGCAAAGATGGTAAGATTCCATTAACAAAGCAAGTTCCACTAGATATATTGCATATAATGAATTTATGATGGAAATTTAGAGAACTTAATCAAGCGATCGAGATAAGTCTATACACGATTGCCCTCTTTATTACCTTGGATTGTTGAATCTTGTTCAAAATCCCGACCAAGCGATGTAAGTCAAAAACTTCGATAGATTTATTGTATCTGCAAAAAGCCTACGAGAATATGATCTATGACATGAAAGATGAAGCGTTTCTATGACACGAAGAGGAGAAACCAATAATAAGCTTCAAACCATAAGCAAGGAAATCAACAAAACTAGCAAAGACAATATACCATCGAGAAAATAAAGGTTGGCAATCATAATCAAAGAAACGATTCGGGATTTATGAAAAACAGAATTACAACTCTGTAGCACCTTCTGCGGCTTAGATGAAGATGGATGACCAAGTCTAGCATGCCAAAGATTACAATTAGGAGTAATATGAATAGTTAAAAACATTTTAGTGTTGAATATGTTGTCAAAAATATTTTTCTCGATGTGCATGACATCTAAGTTGTGGCGGATCAAGTTTGTCTTCCAATACGGCAAGTCCCAGAAAATGCTTTTTTTTTTCTCCATACCGAATTATTAGCTATCCGCCCATTCACACGATCGACTCCGATTTCGTCACCTTCATCAAGCCTAACGATTCAATTTACGCTAAAATTTCTTCACTTAGGAGCAAAGCGGAAGCGGTTCGTCATTTAAGACCATTTTGCCTCTAAGAAATTTTTTTTTTTGTCTTTCTGAATGGTGATGCCTTCGGCAGAGGACGACGGTGGCTTGATCGAACCACGATGTATTTCCACCATTTCGCAATTGAAATGCATTTGTATCCTCCATACAATATGGACAAGCCATCTTACCGTGTGTGCTCCAAATAGGACAACATGCTATACGCGGGAAATCACTAACGAGTCCATAAAAGGGCCACTCGCATAAGAAAATTCATCTTTGTGGACACGTCGTATGTAATCACCCCATTGTTCCATAAATCTTGCAACTATTTCACAAGCGATTGAAGGAACATGTCGATTTTCTGTTTTGGGTTGGTCGGTCCGGGAACGATAAGTTAAGAACATAAACTCGAGATTTCATGCACATCGACGGTGGAAGGTTGTACGAGAGTCAAAATTACGGGCCATGAAGAGTACGATTTTCTGAAATCCCAAATACTTGAAAACCATCATGCACAATCCTAAACGAACATTCAGAACCTCGACGGCGAAGTCTCTGTTGACATCATTAAAATGTCTCCAAGCTATCGAATAAGAACAGTGTTGCATAACATCTTCTGGCGAGGAATGTTCTCCATGCCATCGCATATGTTTTGTCGTTGACTCGACGCATACAATCGTTGCAATCGAGGTCCCGAGGGAAGTAGTACATTTTTTTGCAAGGGCCTTTTTTGGTGTTCCGGCCACGACCTCGTCATTTGTGCAATGTAGCGTGATTTCCCAGCACAATTTACATGATGCCAACTCGAGTCCACTCCCCGATAAATCATACATTGGTCCTCACAACAATCTATTTTCTCAACAGGTAGACCCGAGAGAATACAAGTCGAATCAAATCCAAATTATCCTAATAGCATGCTTTTCATCAATTATCTATCAAGAACAACATCAAGAGTAGGAATTGGAATCAATGAAACATTTCGCAAGGCATCATGTCAACAATATTCATATATGAATAGACACATGAACAACATGATGTGAGATTACAAGTAGCAATGTCTACAAATAGACCATAAACCAATAAGAGTGAATGAAATGAAATATAGAATTCTCACGGCTTTACTTACAATTCACACGCTTGTCCTAGCCTATCTGATCTCTAGACACTCCGAAATTCATTCCCAAACTCTCGAGATCTCCCCATAGTTCCCTGGAGTTGTTTGATAGGTTTTAGAGTGAGTTTGAACCCATTTATAATATTTAAACCATATTTGGACTTTGCTGATTTTTTTACTAACATGGGCAATTAGCGCGCTATTTTACACCTCTAGCGCGCTAACCAAGATTAGCGTGCTAGTTTTCGACATTATTGCACTACTTCACATATCTAGCGCGCTAATTAATGTTAGCGCGCTATGTGCTGCAGAACCCAGAATTCTGCACTTCAAATATTGGGTTTTTGCTATACATAGGCTTTGTTATCGCCTTAGGGACCCTCATACACACTACAAGAGGTCTCTAACACCAACTCCAACACAAAACAACAACAACAACATCAAGTTTCATGAATTCACAAAGTTAATGGAGTAGAGAAGTTACCTAGCTTGAAGAACTCCCTCTTCTTCACCAAAGCTTTAATGAACACACACTTCTCCTCTTCTCCAAATCACTCCAGCAGCCTCTCTTCTTTCTCTCCTTCCAAGCAACGATTTTGATGATGAAGATAAGAAACCATATTTGACTTATATACTTCATTTGACCAATTAGATTGGTTTGAACTATAGTCATTGATCATTGTGTTCACACGTATCTCGAGGCTCAACTCATGGACCACCTTGTCACACTTGTCCCTCAAGTCATTTTTGAGTGACTCAACAAGTTGACACCTTAACCTCTAGACGGATGAATACGTGTCTCGATGCACATCTTGTGTTCATGAATTTATTTTCCTAACTTTAGGCACATTAAAGTTACATTTAAATGTGACCACATTAAAGCCACTTACAAAACCAACATAAGTTCAAATTAATTAAGCTTACCCCATATGCCGCTACCTCGGCCCCATGTCGACACGTAACTCGAGGTACGTCCCCGCTCGTCTCGATACCTATACACCCGTATATAATTGACTTAATAGTCTACACATATACAATACACTAGGCATACATCATAACAAATATAAAATATACATCGGCCCTTACCTCGGTCAATGGACATATCACGGTGTGGGTCTTACTGTACGTGTCGTTGATCTGTTTAAGGAATTAAACACGGTTAGAGATTTTAGGCGTTACACAACCCCTCACAGAAAAAATTGACCTGGTCCCTATCCCGTCGGGAACACCATTAGCAAATGGTAACAGTTGCTAAAATCTCCCCATATACTGAATCAGACTCTCCCGAGTGAGTTCCGTATCATCGTGAAACTGCCACTTGGCAAGTACTTTTGGGATAGACTTGCCTCTCAAGTTCTATACCAATCGATCCAAAATCTGCACAGGCTGCTCTTCATATGAAATATCATCACTCAGGTCTATCTGACTCAAATCTCTGGCGATCACTGCTCTCGACTCAGCTAATCGAAGCATGGATATATGAAAGACTGGATGAACTCCTGACATCTGTGGAGGTAGCTCAAGCTCATATGCAATGTTCCCGACACGTTTCTTAATCCTGAAAGGTTCCATAAACCTCGGTGCAAGTCTACTTTTCACTCCAAATCTCTGAAGACCCTTTCGAGGGAAACCTTTAAATATACAAAGGATTACTCGGAGTATTTGAGATCACCGCGATATCTATCCACATACTTCGGTTGTCTGTCCTGAGCTCCCTTGAGTTTCTGACGAATAGTTGTACCTTCTCCGTGTGATCATCAACAATCTCAGGCCCCACGGTCTCTCGGTCCTCTAGCTCAGCCAACACGATGGCGAGCGACACGGTCTACCATATAAAACCTCAAAAGGTGTTATCTCAATACTGGCTTGATAACTATTGTTATATGCAAACTCACACAATGGTAGGTACTCCTCCCATGATCCTCCAAACTCAAAACACAAGCGCGCAACATATCCTTGAGAACCTGAATCAATCTCTCAGTCTGCCCATCAATCTGACGATGAAAAGCCATACTAAATTGTAGGCGCGTACCATACTGCTCCTACATACTCCGCCACATCCTAGACGTATACATATCATCTCTGTCTGACGTAATAGTAACTGGTACCCCCAGGCAACCTAATAATCTCTCGCTCGAACAGTATACTCAACTGATCAAACGTATAATGTATGACCACTAGTAGAAAATGAGCAGACTTCGTCAGTCTATCAACAATAACCCAGATGGAATCATGTCTACGGGCGGTTCTCGGCAATCCTATCCCAAAATCCATAGCAATATCCTCTCACTTTCATCGTGGAATGGGAAGAGGCTGTAGTCAACAATCCCTTCAACTGAGTGAATGCCCTATCACATTCCTCAGTCCACATAAATCTAACATCTTTCTGGGTCAATCTCGTAAGTGGTGAAGCGATTCTCAAGAAATCTTTCACGAATCGACGATAATACCCTGCCAAACCCAAAAAACTCATGATCTCAGTCACTAAAGTCGGTGCTGGCCAATCCATAATTGGCTGAATCTTGCCTGGATCCACTGATATTCGTCTTGCTTATCGATAATATGACCCAAGAAATTTGACATCTAACAATCAAGATTCACATTTACTAAATTTGGCGTACTGTCTATGCTCCCTGAAAATCTGCAACGTCTCTCTGAGGTGCTGCTCGTGATCCTCCCTCGTCTTTGAATATATCAATATATCATCGATGAAGACTATCACGAAACAGTCAAGAAACGATCTAAAAATCAGATGCATCAGATCCATAAACACCGTTGGAGCATTAGTTAGCCCAAATGGCATGATTGTGAACTGGAAAATGTCCATATCTCGTGCTGAAAGCTATAATGGACCTATCCTCATCCCTGATCCTAAGCTGACGATACCCTGATCGTAGATCTATCTTGGAGAAAAACTATGCTTATCTCAGCTGATCAAATAAATCATCAATCCTTGGAAGTGGATATTTGTTCATAATTGTGACTTTATTCAACTGTTTGTAGTTGATACAAAGTCTCAAAGTGTCATCTTTTTTTTTTTTTTTCGTAAAAAGGACAGGTGCTCCTCATGGCGACATAGAAGGTGTAATGAATCCCTTCTGTCCCATATCCTGAATCTGAGTCTTCAACTCCTCTAACTCTCGGGGTGCCATCCGGTATGGGGGTATGGAAATCGGTTTAGTACCCGGTACCAACTTAATAATAAAACCAATATCTCGCGGCAGCAGTAGACCAGGTAAATCCTCGAAAACACATATGAAAACTCTCTAACCACATGTATGTCCTCCAGCCTAGGTCCCCGATTTTTGGTACAGTGTATAGCGAAATCAACGCTTCCATATCCTCACTAGTTATTAGGTCGACCTCTCGTACCTACGTTTCTCGTTGAACTACCTCTATAAGTGAATGTCGGACGCCCTGAGATCTCAAATATCACTGTCTTACTGAAACTGTCGATATGAGCATGGTATGCTGCTAACCAGTCCATCCCTAAAATCACGTCGAACTCTAAAAAATTCTATGACTCTAAAATCCGCAGGTAGCTCTACCCCATCTATCTCGACCAGACATCCCTCAATAACACTATTAAGGTAAACCTTATCCCCATCACGACTGCAGTACTCAAAATCAAATATATGCTAAACTTAAAAGATACAGTAGATCTAGAATCAAATAAAACATATGAATCTCTACTAAAAATAGAAACCATACCTTCAATAAGACCTCGTGTAGCATCGACATCGGATGGGCTACCACATGAACCTCTTTTCGGGCCTGTTGTGCATACACTGTTGTAGGATGCGTGCACACTCTCACTATGTGTCCGACCTATCCACATCTATGACATGTCAACTGTTTACGCTGAACTTGAGTCTGAGATTGGCCATATGCCTGATACTGACCCTGTTTCTGCGATTGTCCCAATCCCTGTCTAGTATCTTCTACCTCGCCTCTGCCACCCTGCGGCTGCTGCCGAGATGCTTGTGGGGTGGGAAGTGCAAGAACAATAAGAGCTGGTAAGGCTGGTCTGATGGGAGGTGACAAGGGAGGTATGCCTACAGTGCTCTGTGCTGGAGCAATGGATGAAACAAGAGGCTCAACCAGTGGGTGAGTAGCTGTCCCCAAACCCTGAGCACCAGTATTCCATCCCCTTGCTCCCTTACCCCTCTGTCTCCGTCTCTCATACTCCATGGCTGCTCTGCAGATAATACCGAACCCGGTGCTCTGCCATCAGCAACTCTGCCCATATAGTATGTCTTACGTGCTAGGGCTCGCTCGTAGATCTCGGTGAGTGTCCTAGCGCCTAAACTGACCAAATAATAGCCAATGTCTGGCCTGAGTTCCATCACCGAAATGGTTCACATCCTCGGACTCATCTCTCACCAAGTCCTAAGCAAACTCGCGCAGATAATCATATATGTCCATATACTACATCACATGCTCCTCTGGATTCCCTGTCTCAAGTCCATGAACTCTCGTCTCAACCTTTTCATTACTGAAGGTGGAAAATACTGCTGATAGAACTTCTACTTGAAAGAATCCCATGTCTCAAACTCTCCATAAGTAGCTATCGTCATACGCCACCACACGTCGACGTCTATTTCGAGAGTATATGATGAGATCTCTGCCCGAAGTCTATCCTCGATATTCAGTATCCTATGGAGTTTCTCTTGAGACAAAATCCACTTCTCAATTTTCTGGAAATCTCGTACGCCATCGAAGTAGGCTAGCTTGAGTCTGATAAAGTCCTTCACCAGCTGAACTTCAACAGAAGTGCTGAAGGATGCAGGCGTGGGAGACGGTACTGCCTCAGCTGTCTCCACCACTGGTGCGGTCATGGCTTTCGGCTGCTGCTAAAACTGTAATAGGAAGTGATGGCACATGGATAGTCGATGTAGCAGTTGTAAGAGTCGATGTCGATGCCGGTGGAGCAAAACGGGCGGTCATCAAAGTGATGAAATCAATCAACTGCTGGCCCTGCTCTGTTCACTCGATCAGACAACCTCTGTAAATCCTCCGCAATAGTAGGAGGCTGACTGCCACTAGGCTCTGCATCTCTTCCCCCTCGTGTATCAGCTATCGAGGTTTACAATGGATAGCGAACGTGAATCAACTTCTACGTGACACAACGCATAAGTATATATATATACATATAGCAATTAACAAGTACATATAAGAAATCCCCATCTCACTTTCACTCACTTCCCAACTAATGAGTTCTAGGCAAAGGTCATCTGGTTTCCACAACTAAGGTTTATGTGTTATTCATATAGGTCTCTAAACCTATGCTCTAATGCCAACTGTGACGGCCCCTACTTCTAAACAGGGCAGCGCCCGGCCTAATCCCGTAATCAAGCCTTAATCCTAGCCATACAAGACTTAATTACGTATTAGTCAACCTTTTGTCCCTATATTGCTCAAAACACATGTTCAAATATTATTAAATTTAGGGTTAATTAAAACTTTTTATCATTTTAATGTCATCATGTATTTTAAAGATTATGCGGAAGCTTTTATTATTCAAAATCCTAAGTGTGGGAAACCAGGATAACACAACATCACATGCATGTATATATGGAACTATTCACTTAACTCCATATACAACCCAAATGTACAATAAAAACATAAGCAGTAATAATACAACAAAAGTCGAGTCATAAAATGAGATAGGAGAGTCGTCGGAATGCTCAGAGAAAGTCGCCAATCTTCTCCTTCCCCGGTTCTGCTGCTCGACGGACCTACACCCACTGTCACAAACTAGATGGTGAGTATAACAATATTTAAGTAATAACTGGAGAATTCTATACCATATTTCCAAAATAGAAGACATGTATTTAAAAGCATAAAGTAGCGAAATAATTGATGAATCAAGTAATGCAAGTAAATACCACAGTTAAAGATGTATAACTGACACAGGCTAAGTCGAGATGATCTACGTCCGGTCGGCAGTGAGAACTATCACCTAACCTTTCCCACTACTATATGGAGTTGCGCTCAACATATTCCATACCAAGTGCAGAGCTGCGCTCTACGCATGCAAATCATCTATCTCATTCTTACTGACTCACCCAAGTCTCATAACTCGTGTGTCATGCAAGTGTAGTGGTCAGTGCCGAAACCCCGGTAGACCCATGACCTCGTAAACCGCGCATCTCTCGTGCAATGGACAATATATAATCCCTACTTTAGTTTTCAAAGAAAAATAATTTCAAATCTCTAGGATTCCAAAACTAGATAGGCTACAAAACCTAAAGGAATAGAATACAAGTCTAATCAAATCCAAATTATCCCAATAGCATGCTTTTCATCAATTATCTATAAGAACAACATCAAGAGTAGGAATTGGAATCAATGAAACATTTCGCAAGGCATCATGTCAATAATATTCAGATATGAATAGACACATGAACAACATGATGTGAGATTACAAGTAGCAATGTCTACAAATAAACCATAAACCAATAAGAGTGAATGAAATGAAATATAGAATTCTCATGGCTTTACTTATAATTCACGCGTTTGTCCTAGCATATCCGATCTCTCGACACTACGAAATGCGTTCCTAAACTCTCGAGATCTCCCTTTAGTTCCCGGAGTTGTTTGATAGGTTTTAGAGTGAGTTTGATCCCATTTATAGTGTTTAAACCATGTTTGGACTTTGCTGATTTTTGTACTCACAAGGGCAATTAGCGCGCTAATTTTCGACATTAGAGCGCTAATTTGAACATTAGCGCGCTACTTCACATATCTAGCGTGCTATGTGCAAGCAGAACCAAGAATTTTACATTTCGAATTGGGTTTTTGCTACACATAGGCTTTGTTATCGCCTTAAAGACCCTCATACACACTACAAGAGGTCCCTAACGCCCACCCTAACACAAAAAGCAACAACAACATCAAATTTCATGAATTCACAAAGTTAAAGGAGTGGAGAAGTTACCTAGATTGAAGAACTTCTTTTTTTTCACCAAAATTTCAATGAATACACATTTCTCCTCTTCTCCAAATCACTCCAGGCCTTCTTTCCTGACTTCCAAGCAACGATTTTGATGATGAAGATAAAAAACCATATTTGACTTATATACTTCATTTGACTAATTAGATTGGTTTAAACTATAGCCATTGATCATTGTGTGCACACGTATCTCGAGGCTCAACTCATGGACCACCTTGTCACACTTGTCCCTCAAGTCATGTTTGAGTGACTCAACAAGTTGACACCTTAACCTCTTGATGGGTGAATACGTGTCTCGATGCATCTTGTGTTCATGAATTTATTTTCCTAAATTTAGGCACATTAAGGTTACATTTAAATGCCACATTAAAGCCACTTACAAAACCAACATTAGTTCAAATTAATTAAGCTTACCCCATATGTCGCTACCTCGGTCCTACGTCGACACGCAACTCGAGGTACGTCCCCGCTCGTCTCGATACCAATACACCCGTATAAAATTGACTTAATAGTCTACACATATACAATACACTAGGCATACATCACAAAAAATATAAAATATACCTCGTCCCTTGCCTCGGTCAATGGACATATCACGGTGTGGATCCCACAGTACGGGTCGTTGTTCCTGTTTAAGGAATTAAACACATTTAGAGATTTTGGGCTGTTACACAACCCCTCACAAAAGAAATTGACCTGGTCCCTATCACTGTCGGGAACACCATCAGCAAACGATAACTGCTGCTGAAATCTCCCCATAAACTGAATCACAGACTCTCATAACCTTTGTCGGATATGTATGAATTCTGACCTTTGGCGATCCTCACTGAGGGTGAAAAGAACTTCTGGTTGAACAATCTCTTGAAGTCCTTCCATTTTTGCGGCTCTCAATGGGTGGCTATTAGGTTGGTCCACCAGGAGTTTGCATCCCCGTAAAAGGAAAAAAATGCCAACCCAGGCGACTTGTTATCCTCTAACCTCAAAAGTCTATGGATCTTCTCATGACTCCTAATGAATTTTTCTACATATGACACATCAGAATCTCCACTAAACTTCCTCGGTTTGTACCTATCGTACTCCCTACTCAGTCTGGCCATAGGCGTCAAATCAAAGTCAATGTCATAACTACGGCGGCGCTGCTATCTCAGGTAGTACAGGTATTAAGACGATAGTAACTGGTGTTGCATGCACCGTAGATCATGACGGAGTCGCCTAAGGTGTAGGTGCCCTCGCGTCGGTGTGGAAGCCGCTGTAGGTGTCAATGGTGATGGCAACTGCCCCCGAGAAGAGTCAAAATCTTTTCCAAACGTTTATCCTGTAAAGCAACCCTCTGTATCAAGGCCTGAAAGTCTACTGGATCAATAAGGCCTGGACCTATAGCTCTACTCTGATCACCGGTGTCTCGCTGATCGGCCATCGCGGTCTGCAAAGGCGTATAGCGAGATTTGATCAGTTTTCTTAATTACCATTAATAGTATATAATACATACCAATAAATTAATATGTATAATCCAAACTTAGTTTCCCCCAACTCTCCTTACTTCCCAACTAATACTCTAAGTCAGGATTATAGGATTTTCACTCTAAGCTCAGTTGTGTCCTAACTTTAAATTTGTATTTTAGTTGAGTTTTGGGTTACATAAGGTTAAAGGTAAAAACTTACGCTCTGATACCAACTGTGACGGCCCCAGACCCCACAACCTGGGCCTCGCCCTACCTAAACCTACGTGGATCCCCGGTTAACTGCCGCAGAGTCAACGTAAGCCTAGTCAGCCTCTTATCCAAGTTATTCAATCATTTGTTGCTTATTTGATTTGTTATTTAGTTTAACAACTCTTAATGTTTAAGTATCTAAATTTGAGAAATATTTAAAGGAACTTAAATAAATAAATGGTAGTCGAGACATGCCTAGGTGTGGAAATCCCAAAAAAGTAGATCTCATGTATATATTTGGTGATAAACAGTGTGAAAAGTGTCATATACATGTATCAAACGTCTCAAAACCCAAAATGAACCCCAAAGTAACCAACAACATAAATATATATCATATGTACAGTCCAAAATATCAAAAATAAACCTAATGTAGTAACAGAGAGGAGCTAACTCTGAGGGAAAATCAAAGGAAGTCACCGATCACATGCTCTTTGCCTCTTATACTAGAGGGACCTACAATTGTCACCAAAGGCGGAGACAATTCCAGTGAGTAAATCCAGAAGATGTTCAATAGTAATTCAGATTATACAATAAATGAGTCCATAAATCATACTGGAAGGAAAAATAAAATGTATGGTAGACATACTACAATGATCAACGCTAAGGACCAAGTGACCAGGAAGCAAAGGAAAGGGAGTAAGTGGTCCTGACACTCTACACGTGGGCTCAAAGCCACTTAAAGTGTATAAGTATCTAACTCTGGTGCGGCGGGTCAAAGCCGCATCGATCGCACCTAATCCATTCGGCACTGTCGGTTTGCTTGAGCCGCAGTCCGAGAAAACATTCCAAAGGGAGCCACATACTTAACTAGATGCTCAACCACAATGGAACTCGAATACCTGGGATGAGCCACGACACCTGACGGATGCTCACTCAAAGGATTCATGCCTATCGAAGAGCCATGAGAGCTAATCGGTTGCTCAACTCGCGAGTGGACATAACTGACCACTTAGACCTTATGGCACTCGGTAGGGAGGTAAAGTCCAATAATAGCAATAATTCCATCGAATGTAGCAAGGAAATGAAAAGAATTAATATTGAATTTCTTACTGGTTTACTTACCTCAATACGCAAAATAATAAGTGAAATAGCGGCTTCCACACGCCTCAAAATACGTACCCGATACTAGTCCCTTACGCTCCTGGTATCAATTTACAATGAATTATGTGTGTTTGAGCCTATTTGATATGATTTATATTTTTAAATCCAAAAATAATTCAAAATAAGGAAGTTACAGCTTTTGGCATGATTTTCGAGGAAGATTTCGATGTAAAAATCCCCGAAAAAGACATCTAAACTCACCTTTTCTTTTCTTTTTTTGAATTTCTTCCTATTTTTCTTGATTTTTTTTATTTTTCATAATTTTTCGTTATTTTTATAAATTAAAATACATTTTTATTAAGAATTTGATTTGGGTTACTAGACCGGATCCGGTTCGGCTAAACTTGTTAGTCCAAACCTTGGGGTGGCCCAGCCCAACTGGATTGGGCCTAAGTAGGGATGGCCCAGCCTAGTTGGTTGGGCTTGTGCTGCGCACGACTCACATGCATGTGCAGCAACCCCAACTCCCAATTGTGAAAACGAACATAAAGCTTTGCTATCCGTTCGTTGTACACCCTTTTTTATCTTTTTTTTTTCTTTTATTTTCTTTCTTCTTTTCTTTCCTTCATTCATTCAACAAATCAACAACAATACTTCTTTTCCTTTTAAATCAATTCCACTAAAAATCAACTCCACTAAAATCACACTACCAATAATGAACTAATCTCATATATTATATATTAAATCAATAACATCAAAATTAAATCAAATTAAATGTTAACTTACTTGGTTTAATTAGGATTTCCAAAGAAATTGATCTTTTTCTTCCTCACCACCACCTCACCACCCCCTCTAACTAAAATAAAACTCTCACCCTTCATCTATCTATCTTTTTATACTATCCTTAAGTGTGAACCACCACCTCGTAATTTTCTTTATTTAATTTTTTTATTAAATTTGCCATTATCTCTCCATAAACCACAAGAAGTTGACACCTCATAATTCTAATTGATTTTTAAAAATTCTAATTTATGAAATGACTAAAATGCCCCTTATGGCTTATTTTAGGCATTTCAATCAAATAAGTTCCATTAGACCAACTTAAATTAATATCGTTGACCTACCCAAATACCCGTGTATGCGTACATCTCGAGAACTACGCTCACTCTTTAATTCGACAACGACGTCAATACAATTGCGTGTGCACACATAGATAAACATAAAATATTCAAAGTATCACACAAAAATAAAATTATTGAATTATTACCTCAGAGTCGACGTTCGAGTTCTGACCGAGTCGCCATATAGGATTAGCCGCCACGTCATGGTCCTATTAGGTAATTAATTAGGATTAGATTTATTAGGTTCCTTACATTATTCTAGTGGAGAACTAATTTTCAACTTGAGCCTTGAACAATTGAAAAACTTTGAGAGCTTCAGACTTATTTTTAAGTGGATAAATCCACGTAAATCTAGTAAAATCATCAAGGGATGTAATGTAGTAATTGAAACCATCAACAGAAGTGACATGAGTTGATCCTCATAAATCTATATGTATTAACTTCAATACATATGTACTACAACTATTTGAAGATAAAAATGGTAAAGCTTTATGCTTGCCCAAAGGGCATACAGAGCAAAATTCAGTATTGTAAATTGGAATTTGTAGATGTTTCCTCAAAATTTGTTGTAGTGCTTAATGAGAAGGATGACCTAATCTTTTATGCCACAATGAATATGAATATTGCTTTGAAGCAAGAAATGTAGAAACTCCAGCTTTATTGACAGCAGACAGAGCATTTGAATAAGAAACCGGAAATGAGAATTTGTCAAACTGGTATAGACCATTTGAAGTTTCCCTAATAGAAGTACTTTATTAGTGATTGAATCCTTCTCCAAACAATGTGAATTAGTAAATTTGATAATCACATTGTTATCTTTAGCTAACTGTGATATACTTATGAGATTATTTTTTTATCAGAAGAACACATAAAGTGTTGTGAAATTTCAGATTGGATGATGTAGCAGGGATATATGCAGAGCTTACACAAGTAATTGGTAAGGAATTACCATTTCCACCAATTAAAGACTCAATACCTATATAAGGTGAGCAATTATTCATCTGAGATGGATCAGGAGTAACATGGTGTGTAGCTCCACTATCAGCATATAATGAATTATCAGTCATTGATTCAACTAAAGAGAGAGTTTCCTAGAAAAACCTGCAACATTATTCTGTGAACCCGGAGAATTTGTACTTAGAGAACCTTGGAACCGTCCTATGAGATTCTAATTTTGACCACCTGAACCATTGTGATTACTAAATTGAAACTGTTGTCCTTGACCACTATTATTGAATCCCTGAGCTCCTATATATTGCATATCAACCATATAATAGCATATTCTGTTGTAGTATGACCAACCTTGTTACAAATTTTGTGGCGGTCACAAATTCAAGGTCATGTTGCTACGCCACGACGCATCCCACGTCACCTAGCCTTGCCACTTGATGTCCCACTTATCCTTGACGCCTCGCGACCAAACAAGTTGCTTACCCTTTTCCAGCTAACCCTAGTTACGCTAACTAGTCTTTACATAAATATTAATAGTTTAATTAACCAGTTACTCGATTTATCAAGTTATATTATAATTTTACAGCGAAAGTCTTTAAATGAGTAACTTATGCAATATTTAAAAATCCTAAGTGGTGGAAAACACGGAAAAAGATACCATGTATATATTAAGGCGAGATAGGTATAACAAAAGTTTCATATGCATGTAATCAATGTTCTACAGTCCCAAAAACCCAACAAAAATAAATAAATATATACATAATGTAGTCACACACGAGCTGGCTCCAATATCTCAGAGGTAGTCGCCCAGTACCTCCATGCCCTTACCCTTGCTCATAGAAGGATCTGCACTCAGTCACCCAACAAATATAGTGACGAGTCCAGTGAGTAAAATCCCCAGAAAAGTCCACATAATATTCATGAAATAAAACTGATAAACTACGAGACATGCAAATATAACTCCTGACAACCGTATGTTATATTCTCATGAATGTAGGCAACATACGACAAGCAAAAGCAATATCGTGAAATAAATAAACACCATGTACCAATTAAATAAGCTTAGAAATGAAGCAATGGTCAGTAAACATTCGTCTAATCACGAGAAAACTTTGGCCTACACTAGCCTGTAATCGATAAATCAAATAGGAACCACGTATATACTTACAGGCTTACAGTGACTTCAGTTACCGGATGAACCCTTCCAGACGCTATTTCAAGTCAAGGGAACACCCTAAACCCCTCACAAAAATCGTAGATATATTGTACTACCATCGACACGAGCATTAAACTCAAGTAACTCATGCAAGCGATTTAGCCACAACCAATATATACGCAAACCGAGTAGGAGTGAAAACATATGTGTACCCACCAGCAGTCACACATGAAATGCGATATCGATAAACCAAACCATGAATCCTGTGAAGCACTCTCATTGGGTTTATGCACCTCAATCCGCACTTCGACTTTCCCGAACTCCCGAATCCTAACCGACTAGCTCCCGGTACCCGAACTATAGTCCCTGAGTTCGGTGTCTTATTAGTTCAAATATAGTGGGTTTAAGCACAATTTAGTGTCTATTAACTCTTGGTTAAGCGCTTTATCATACATCGTTACGCCTTTCAGCCCTCTGCATCATATGTGTCTCATGGGTAAGCGCTCTATCATACATCTCCTATAGTGTCTGTGCTCCGAAGGAAACTATGGCATCGGCTATGTCCTCAATCAACCCTCGTACGAAGTAATAAATCTGCAGTCTCAAGTGCCTGCAACGTCCGTGGCAAACTGTATCAAGTATCGGTATCTATTCATGTACTGTAACACCGACCGACTACCCTACCTCAAAGCCAGAAACTCCCCTTAACCTTAACCTCACCTCCATGGGTATGTACTGATCATAAAATAACTCTCTGAACTCTCCCCATGTCATCGGCTCTGGGTGAGTATATGTATACGCTATCCACCACATAATAGCATCCCCTCTCAGCATATGCCCTGATATCCTGACCTGTATGCCCTCCGAAATCCGCAATAGCTTGTGTAATCTCTTATGTGCAATCAGCCACTTCTCGACTGCCTCCGAGTCTCCGCCCCTATGAAAATATTCGGGATCGAACTTGATGAACTATCGCATCAACTTGACTATGTCATCGTCGAAGTCTCAAACATGTTCGCCTGTGCCGACGTAATAGTCGACGTCTCAATCTGTGCTAATAACGGTGTAGTAGCTGCTGTCGAAGTGTCCTGTACCACTGCATGCGTCGGTACAGTCTGGATAGTCGATGGAACTCTCGGAGCAACTGTCGTCTCAGTCGTGCTCTGTACCCTGGTGGCGGTGAGTAATGCAATCGCTGTTGTCTGTGTGCGCATCATCTCTGTCAATAGCTCGAATTGCTTATCATGAGTTGCTAGTCGCGCGACTACTGCCGAATCCAAGCCATCCTCTCTAGTCTGGTCGTTCGTCTGACCAACATCTATAGTCGGTGGAGTCGGCTGGCCATCCATCGTGATTTGCATCGAAAAATGTGCGCCGGATCACCTTCCATATACATATATAATATACAATCCAAAAACATAACACGCATATAACCCTAACACTACCCGTCTCAAGTTGCTTCCCAACTAAGGTTTTAAGTCAAGATCATTGGGTTTCCACATCTAATGTTTGTTTGTTTAAAATTTATTCAATTCCATTAAACTTATTCCGAGGCTTCCTCGAAACCTCGCTCCAATACCATATTGTGGCGGCCCCAAATTCCAGGTCACCTTGCTACCGCCACGATGCATCCCACGTCACCTAGCCTTGCCATTTCATGTCCCGCTTATCCTCGACGCCTTGCGACCCAACGAGTTGCTTACCCTTTTTTCACCTAACCCTAGTTACGCTAACTAGTATTTACATAAATATTAATAGTTTAATTAACCAGTTACTCGATTTATCAAATTATATTATAATTTTACAGTGAAAGTCTTTAAATGAGTAACTTATGCAATATTTAAAAATCCTAAGTGGTGGAAAACCCATCAAAATATACCATGTATATATTAAGGTGAGATAGGTATAACAAAAGTTTCATATACATGTAATCAGTGTTCTACAGTCCCAAAAACCAAAAAAAATAAATAAATAAATATATACATAATGTAGTCACACACGAGCTGGCTCCAATATCTCAGAGGTAGTCGCCCAGTACCTCCTTGCCTTTGCCCTTGCTCGTAGAAGGATCTGCACTCAGTCACCCAACAAATACAGTGACGAGTCCAGTGAGTAAAATCCCAAGAGAAGTCCACACAATATTCATGAAATAAAATTGATAAACTACGAGATACGCAAATATAACTCCTGAAACCGGTATGTTATATTCCCATGAATGTAGGCAACATACGACAAGCAAAAGCAATAGCGTGAAATAAATAAACAACATGTAACAATTAAATAAGCTTAGAAATGAAGCAATGATCAGTAAACATCCGTCTAATCACGAGAAAACCCTGACCTACACCAGCCAGTAATCGATAAATCAAATAGGAATCACGTATATACTTACAGGCTTACAGTGACTGAACCCCAACTTCACGGATGAACCCCTCCAGACGCTATTTCAAGTTAAGGGAACACCCTAAATCCCTCCAGACGGTCGTAGATATATTCTACTGCCATGACACGAGCACTAAACACAAGAAACTAGAGCAAGTGATTTAGCCACAACCAATATATACACAAACCGAATAGGAGTGAAAACCCATGTGTGCCCACCAGCAGTCACACATGAAATGCGATATCGATAAACCAAACCATGAATTCGGTGAAGCATTCTCATTGGGTTTACACACCTCAATCCGCACTCCGACTTTCCCGAACTCCCGAATCCTAACCGACTAGCTCCCAGTACCCGAGTTATAGTCCCTGAGTTCGGTGTCTTATTAGTTCAAATATAGTGGGTTTAAGCACAATTTAGTGTCTATTAACTCTTCAAACCAATATTTATTTCAAAACCTAAAAATTATTAAATAGTCTTTTATTAGGTTAATCCCTTCAAATAAGTTTAAAAAATAGTAAATCTAAGAATCAGTGTGTCAAAAGTGGGTTTCAACTAGCTACGTTATTAAAACACATTTGTTTCCGAATTTTTGGTGTCGAGTTAGCGCGCAATAAGGCTTAAGGCTCGCGAAACTAAATTCGAGTTTCAGCCCAGAATCATTAGCGCACTAATTGCCCTATGTGACAGAATTTTCAACTCGAAAATTATGTCTCAAAGCCCCCAATTAGCCAACTAAACCCCATTCAACACCCACTCCATATCAAATCAAATTGACCCCAAAACATCATTTATATCTACCTCAACACGTCAATTAGATCTAATTAATTAATTTCATAAAATCCATTAATTTTCCCAAATTGTTCAAAAAACTTAATTCTTCAAAACCATCGATAATTCCTTATTGGAAATGATCATTTAACACACAATTCATCAACACATAACCAAAATCCATGGATCTAACCCTTAAATTCAATTTTTCATCAAAACTCCCAAAAATAGGTTCATTAGATAAATGAGATGGTGGAGAAGATGATTACCTAGGTTTTACTCTTTCAATTGAGCTCTAAAATGGTTGAATTCCAGCTCTCCATCAATCTTTTTCTTCTCTCCAACCTTTCAGTTGATATGATTCATTTGCATGGCTTGATTAATCTTGCTTATATATATATATATCAAGGTGATGTTAATTCTTGGCCCTTCATCCTCATGTATTTACGTATCCCGAGGTTTATCTAGTGGTTCACTTGCAACCACCTAGCCCACTTACTCCCACTAACCAAACTCAAGTGACACCAAATTAATACTCTCCTGGTTCTTAGATGTGCAAATGTATATCTCATGGACTATCATATGGTTTTCATTTAATTTACTCAAACTATAGGCCTAGATTTATTTGATTTAATCACCATAGTTTAGGCCCATCATAATATCTATGGTTAATGGTTTTATTCACCAAGAATTATCAACTTGTGGTCCCAATAACCCTCGACTACCCGGCACTCAGTGCCCCGTGTCTCGGCACGCATTTCAAGGTACGACATAGCCTATTGTTTTAATTGAATTAATCTTAGCCTATGGTTACATTACCTATTTTAAATTGATTAACTAGTCATTCTAACGTGAGTTCGTCAAGTTTCCTAGTGTACCCGTAGTTTACCTACTCGACATCGCGTCGACACGCCTTTCGAGCAAACACCCGTCACACAAACTCGTCCGATAGCAACATACACACACGCGATGCAATATAATAAAATAAAGTTAAACACCACATATATACAACCACCATTCATAAATAACATATTTCATCGGTTCTCGTGTCCGAGCCAACCGAGTTGTCCACGTAACCCGAATTACGATCGTTAATCCCCGAGATTAACGCTAATCATAGTTTAATTAATTTGGGTCATTACAGATTTGACATGTCGGTCTATTGTTACTTGGAAATCGAAAACCACCTTTACCTCATCTATTATTTCTTCATCCTATACTTTTATTGGTATAGTTCCTTCCACTAGAATTTCCTAAATTATGTTGTGATTTACTCCATGATTGATTTCCTATGTGCTTTACCTTAGCTGAATTTGTTGGGTTTTGGGGTTCATACGCAGCGAAAATTACAAAACAATTTTGACAAAAACCCCAACATGATCCGAATCTAATTCCATTAAAAATGTTTAAACCATGAAAACTTAATCATACCTCGGTCGCAATATACCTTTCTGAAGGTTGATCGATCTCTAAGGCGCTGCCAACGACAAACGCCCTCTACCAGCAGTCTACACACGAACGGCGGCTGAGATTCGAAGTGCTAGCTTCGAGAGAATACCAAACCTTTTTTGTTTCTCTCCAAAACGATCCAGGGCGTACCAACAAACCCTAATTCGTTTCTAAAATGAAAATAGAGTTTCGGCCCTTAATCTTTCCCTACGTGTGTTCTAACTTAAAGCGTCTATTTATACAACCCTTGTATATAGACGGTTAAGTAAATTACACATATACCCCTACTTAAAGAAGTATAAGTGTAATACACCACAAGGACGTTTCTGTCATTAATTTTATCATATAAAATTCATTTTTCTGAACCATCTTAAAATATCGCAAAACCATTCTTAGTGTGCGACCCAATAGGCTCATACAACGTTGGTAGTGTACCAAAACACATTTGGTATACAAGTCATAAGCGGCCTCTAGCAAGACATTATGACTACCCAAGTTGTACGAATATCAAATCGATACAACCTAATCAATAATGTATATAACATCTTTTTGTCACACGATATCCTTTTGATCAAACATAAGGCATGGAATTGTCATCCAACATGTTCAATCGTACTAGTCTCGATCTCTAGGTAGACTGAAAACATCCAAGTGACATTGATCAATATCAATTCACTTAGACTAGACCTTTTAAATGATCTAACACATCGAGGATCCTTTGGATATCTCTCTTTATATGAGAGGGACAAATTCTATCTTGATTACACAACTTCATTACATTGCTCACACAGTAACCAATCACAACCTTTATAACCGTCCGGTTAAAGACAACGTTTGATTGTGTCAAATCAATGTGTTCCTAATGTTGAAGTCTCTCGGTAATCTCAAGTCGAGGACCGAAAAATACACCTATCATGAGAAACAACTATGACTTAATCCATGTGATGTTCTCATATGGCGGGTTGGTCAAAGTACTTTGTTCCTTAACAAGTACTCGTGATCTTGATTCGTATCCTATATACGTATAATCATCATATGATCATCAATCAAGACTCACACTAGTCTTAATTCATTATAGTTCCCAATATAATGATCGACTAGGGACATTTAGGATATTTCTGTAAATACTCATGGATCTTATTATAATGTAAACATGCAAATTAATTATAATAAACATCAAATGAAATCCTCTATTTTATTAACTAAAATTATTCATAAAGACATTTAATGGATTGACCTAGGGCACATGCCCCAACAGAATTTGCTTGTGCAGTAGTTTGAAGACTTAATGTATTCATTCCAGTTAAAGCTTGTAATTGATCTAATTTGGCTTCTAGAAGTGTAGATTGTAGTTCTTGCCAGGATAGATGTTCTTGATGTTCAAGAACAGTGGTAATAGGTAGATACTCTCCATCTAAACCGGTTAAGGTGCAAGAAATCAACTCGAAATCTGGAATTGGGGCCCCTGTTGTGCCTGATTTTTCTGAAAAGCCTTTCATTTGTTTCAGAAATTCATTCATCTTCATAGTTCCCTTTCTAGTTGTTCGAATTACAGTCTTTAAAAACTGAATTTGTGCTTTATTCTGAGCTCCACTTTGCTCACAAATTGAAAGCCACAATTCATGTGCGGATTTTCATTTATCAGATGATTCAGAAGTTACTTGTGATGCAATTTCAGGTTCCAATGCACACAATAACCAACCATACAGAATTCTATCACAGTAGAACCAATCTTTGAAATCAAGATTTGGTTCTCCATTTTCATTGTTCTTTGGAGGACAAGGAGTGATTCCAAATAAAATTCCATCCAGGCCACAACCTTCGATTAGAGGTACTACAATCGATTTCCACAAAGAAAATTTGTGTTATTTAGTTTAATCGATACAATTTGTTTTAAGGAATTACTAAAAGGAGCAATCAGAGGATTTGAAAATGCTGATGATGATCTTCCGATAGGAGATTGAGCTCTTGACGAGCTTTCTGGTTCATCCATGGAGTCAAGCCTGATTGACTCTGATACCATATCAGCTGAGCAATGTCATCGTATTCAAGAAGACACTCCCAGCTTCTCTGAATCATAGAGAAGAGTTGATGTTGTTATTTATAGATGAAGAGTACATTTGATTATCGTACACGTGTATGAACATGATGTTATCTATTGTAACAGCCTAACTAACATGACATTCACAGATAGACTTAAAAGTAAAATCCTATCCTTGTTACATATCTGTACATGAGTCCCCCTATCTTATCTTCAAATATGTCCTCAATGGTTTACATTTACACCAATACACGATTTCTTTCTTTATCTTTAACTTCTGTAAGTTGGTATATATGCAGTGCAGGCTTAGTTAGTTTGAGAGTGAACTCATAAGAGTTAACTGAAATACCAAGGCAAGTTAATGTTTATCATCTAAACTTATAGCGCATTCCATTCTTTCTCAATATCTCAATTAAATAAAGTCTCGTGGTCCTATCAAAAAAATAAAATAAAAATGTAAGACTATTCTCAACAGACGTCAGTTGGAATAATATTTTTTATTTGAGTCGATAAAAATTTTAAATGACAAAAATAAATAGTAGCACCTTTATACCAGTGGGAAAGCTGAAAACTATTTTTTTTTTAATTAATACATGATTTTGCTAAGTATGTATGTCATAGCTAGACAATCGCTTAGTCCCATTAAAACTATTTACAATGTAAGTAGACTTTGTTAATGGGTATTACTATGAGGGTACCCTTCGCGTTGTAAATTTTTACATTAATAAAATGACGGATTATCGTCTCCTTTCTTAAAAAAAAGAGGACAATGATATTTTGATATACTTTGAATACATACATTGAATACTTAATGGTCCAAATTTCATTAGGATTTGTGACGGATTATGTACTCAAAGTATGTCAAAATATCATTTTCCTAAAAAAAAAAAAAAAATACATGATTTTGCTTGAGAAATTGTCATAGCTAGACAATTGCTTCTACATATAATAGAAAGTTATTTGAGTTTTATAATAAGGTTCAGGAAAGTTGTCATGGATTAGACGGTGGAAGAAAGTAATAATAACTGCAAATTAATTAAACTAGATAAATTTATTTCTTCTATGGTGTACGGTCAAATGCGATGTGCCTATGTAGAAACTAGCAAGTCATGTATCATGTATGCATGTTTTAATTTGATCTATATATAGTTTTTTTTTTCCAAAATATTTTGATTTATCTATTCTGATCGATAACTCATACTTAATTAATTTAAAGCTCATCAACGGATCTCCAAAAAAAAAAGAAAAAAAGGTCATCGATCAACAAATTAAATAATAACATTGGTAAAGCACAGATATTGAATGGGACCTATGAAACAAAGGGTTAGAAAAGAAGAAAATGGTGGGAACAACGTGGACAGGCGTTTGGTCCACGTAGATGAGCACCCAACTGCATGTGTTGACTGCATCTCCCCATTTTAGATTCAATTGGTGGGCTCGCTTCCTCTCTTCACAAAATGACAAACAAACATGTCGGATGTTAAGGCTGCTTGCCCATTAAACCAAAAAAGAACTTATAAATGTAAGTATATATATAGAAATGTACATATATTTAATTATTATGTCACACACATACACGTATGTAACTATTTATAATTAATGTGAAAACACAAATCTTTTTTTGTGCGTGTCCGTCTCACGCCTAAGTAAATTACTTATATATATACGGCTATAATAAATAGAGTATCATTTTCCATCAAAAAAAAAATCTTTTTTTTGTGTGTGTGAGAAAGAGTTGCGTTGCAGTCATGTCATGCCACAAGTCGATCACTTAAACACAAGAAACTTGTCTTGTCTTGATGCAAAGAACATGGATATGCAAATTAATTAAATCACAAGGTCTTCATATGCCATTCATGTTTAATGTTTCTCTAATCATGTTTAATCAAGTTAGGAAATTCTTGAATTGTTTCAAAGCGCTATTGGAACTTAATTGAAAGTTAGGTGTGAAATTCATGAGGTTTGAACAATTGGCAAATTAACTCCAATTTTAATTTTAAATATTAAACCATGACATCAATCAAGTAGATGACTCACTGATGATTTGATATGAGTTACTACTTATTAGAGTAAGAGGTCATGAGTTAAAGCCTCATAGTGGGCATTGTGGTTTCTTTCTTATAAAAAAATAAAATAAAACTATGGAACCATGACTTGGTACATATGTTTCATAATCTAATCAATCAACCAAAACTTGGAAGAAAAATAAAATGCATGTGGGACACATATTTTCGTGGCAAAATGATGTATCAAGTTTAGCTTTGGATTCCCCGACATCATGATCAAAAATTTACTTAACATTGGTGATCCCTAATAAAATATAATTTTTTATTTTTTTGATAAAAGAAACGACTTTCTCTACATGAGTACAAACTATGACATCTAACTCTCAAACTTTGTACCAAAAAGTTGAACCATCCAAATAGTTGGTTAATAACATATAATAATTATTATAAATAAATTGAGATCTTGGTATTTAATAGTCATGTCAAATCAATTCGCTAATTAATTACATTGCAATATTATATTGTCATATGGTATATATTCTCTAAATCGATTAATTAGACACTCGATTCTCTTTTGATAGAGATTAGTTACGTGGGTACATGATAACTTCATTCAAGACAAATTCTCCCAGATAATTATATGAACCGTTCCATATCATCAAACACACGTACGAAGGATTGATCACATGAGGCACAATTTTTGCATTTAAATTAATGTATCACATTTATAAGGTAAGCTCGCGCGCTCTTATAAATACTGATGATTTGGAAAAAAAGTAAAAAAAACCTGATGACTTAATTGCATGTTACGTCACCAACCATTTGGTTGGCCCAATGGTTTGATACGGGATTTTGGGAGTAAGCGGTTATGGATTTGAACCCAATGGAGGGCAATTAATTAAATTGTGTTTTTTCTTATAAAAATAAAATAAAATTGCTTGTCACGTCTTGGTAACATCAGATGTCATTCAATATTTCGACATTAGAAGGAGCCCTAGAATTCCAACCATAGAGATATATAAAGGAGATAAGATGCAAAAGACTTGTGTCGCTTGAATATATGATCGGGCATCTTGTGCCGCATCTTTTCTATCTTTGCTTATATGGTTTACAACCAAACAAATTCCATTAGAACTGTGGGATTTGACAGTGCCATATGCATTCATTTCACCACTTTTGACTATACATTCCATTAGAACTGGGGATAATATCGGTATTAGCAGAGATCCACATGCTCGCGAAGAAGTATTAGCATAGATCCACATGCTAATAGATCCACATGCTCGCGAAGAAGTGTTGTGGGCAGGTCGTGCACTTGCTGATGTTGTGCCCATGAGTGAGAAAATTAACACATTGCCAAAGTATAAAAAATAAAAAATAAAAAAATTGAAGAGTTTTGGTTTGAGTGGGTTATGGGTAGGGGTGGAAATTCGTGTTAGCGGGGTCATGACCCATATAAGGCAAACCCGAACCCGACTCATTTATTAATCGTGTTAATCGTGTTCGTGTCGAAATGGGTCGTGTTAAACATGTCGGGTATTCGTGTCACTCATTTATATTAAATATTTTATTTAAACATTTATAACTTGTTTACAACTTTTAAAAACACATCTACATGAATAAATTTAAAAATGAACATAACATAATTAAATAGCCAATAAAATCTAATAGAATATATATATGGTAGTCTTCAAGTTCTACTTTACTTTTTATTCAAAGTCTTATACAAGTTTTAACAATAGAGAGGAAATGTATGGCTCGTAACAAATAACATATAAAAAAAATTATAAGGATCCTCCAAAAAGATCTAAATTTTTTTTGAGCAAAATTCTAACTTTCTTAATAATAAAAAATTATTAATAAATTGTAAAACATAAATAATATATGAAATTAAATTAATTTTTTAAAATAAAATAAAGTATGATCAAAGATGTATATGTAAATAAAAAATAAATCGTGTTATTAATATGTTATTAAATAGGTGGTTTTGTATTAATCTATTTATTATAACTTATTTATTATTTATACATTATTTTTTAATTGTGTCAAACGTGTCATTATCGAGTTAAGTAGGTTAACCTATTAATGACCCGCATTTTAGTCGTGTCTAACAATCGTGTTGACTCGTTTATGACCCAAACTTGTTTATGTCAAACCCTAACCCGTTTATAATATGTCGTGTTCGTGTCGGGTTATCGTGTTGTGACCCTAATTACCACCCCTTAGTTAGGGGGTTGTTTTACAAATTGAGTCAAGATTGATGTGTTGTGTACGTTTTTTTTTTTGTTAAATACAATTTTTTTATTTGTATATGTTTAAATCGTGGTTTGAGTTATTATTCTTTTATAAGGATTTGAGTTTTTTTTCCTTTTTTTAACTCTTTTTTTTGAAGAGAAATCTCATTAATCATTCAAGCTCAATACATGATTAGACAGAATCAAGTATATTGATTCGCTAATCCTATTAGTTCAAACAAACTGCCATTAATTTGACTGTAAATGCGAAACTAAAAGCAGTTGGGGTTGTGATTGTACTTATACAATGTATACATGGACTACTCTGATCATTATATGCAACATATGCTTCTTAATTTGAAGCTGAACTAATTGGACGGGAGCGATATTATATTTATAATATCTCATTATTTTACTCAGCTACCATGAGACAAGAAATCAATCCTTAATATTAATCGGATTGACGTGCGCACTCGATATTTGTTGCAGCAATAAATCGAGGCGGGCCACGTGACCTTCTTTTTATTGTCTCATCAGTCATATTTCCACATAACCTCAACATAGAGGTAATTAAAATTGCGGAATTATAATTAATATTTAACTGATTAAATTTTGTAGCTTGAGACTCAACCGCTCATTTTGTGCTTTTGGAGCATTACCTTTTTGGTATGTATATATATAACTCCATAAGGTGAAAAGATATATAAAGTGAAATATTCAATTTTCAAATCTCTAAAGAGAAATTGGCGAATGATTGTGTATAACACACAGTTTTGCATATATGCTTTATTCACAAATTGTAGTATCTAATTGTCATGACAAGTAATTCAATGTTGAAACTCATGACAATACACAAAACTATTAGTTAGAACCACAAAACAAATAACAAAACTTCACAACAAATAGAAGACAAATAAAAAACTTTCAACTAGGGAAGAAAACTAACTATAAAAAAAAACTAAAGACAAGATCAATCCAACGCCACACAAATCCACGCACACACCGTTGATGAAGATGCAACGCAATAATGATGAACCAATCTCCGCAAATATGATTAGATATTGTTAAAATATAAAGTCCCTAAATATTGTCATTGTGTGTCACACCTTAAGTGTCATGTGTCAATGAAATACATTATATTACTAACAATCCATTTAGTTATTCCTTGTGTAGCATTGCCCAAGATACCGCCACATAAGCACAAAGAATACATGCAAGATTGCTGAGAATTATTAATAGTATCTTGTGAATCCTCATTGAATGGCAAGTATCTATGAAATAAGGAATGCAAGCCCATGCCATTATTGTGTATTGCAATCAAGACGAGAAAAAGGAAACTTAAGATTGTTAATCAAGATCTTTCCTAAATGCACAAAAGGAAACAAAGGCAGTGGCGATTCATCAAATTGAAGGAACTCTAATTCAAATACATCTCAGTCTTCTCTATAAATTCATATGTACTCACTGATGCAATGTATTGTTTTAAAAGATATCTAGTATTACTTGTATTCAAGTGAGTACGAGAGCACTATTCTCACCAGTTTGTTTATACACACACTAAGCTAAAGCAACTTAGCCTAAAACTCGGAGGGATCTCGGACACCAAGGGGACTTGGGAATACTTATGTAAGTGCTAAAGGATAGGGGGAGTGATTAACGTAATAGGGCTTGGTGAAAGATCACCAACTTGAGTGAAAACAAGTTAGGAGTCCTATGTAAAACTTGTAATCATATTTCTTACTTAGTGAATCTTACACCTTGGCGTAGCCTCGCAGACGTAGGACGGGAGGTCCGAACTGCGTGAACAATTTGTGTGTGTTATTTATTTTACTGCAAAACTATCTCTTTATTTACTGTTATATATATTGTGCAAAGACAACAGCCTGTATCTGTGCTCACAACACTCATATATACAAAGCTTTTGTATGTGCCTACAGAAACATTCTGTACAAACAGAGAACATATTTTTAGATATGTTGATTATTGTATGAACAAAATGCAAAAGAGATTTGATTGGAACCACTTCCCGATCGAATGGGAGGATCGGCGGTGGTTCAAGAACAAAAATCACAAAGTGAATTAAGAAAAATAAATTTTATGGTTTTTTTTTTTTAAAAAAAAACTTATGATAAGGATTTAAGTTACTTTAACTAGAATTGAGATTAGTTATTTTTAGAAAGTTTTAGATCGATATATAAAGTCAGATTAGGTAGTGCGAAGAGATTTTTAGAGCACTCCAATGGTAAATGTGGATTGTGGGCTTGGATTCTTGCCACATCATCAACTTGAAGAGGATGTCATCCCATGTGGCTCAAATAGACATTGGACTCTAAGAGCATCTCTAATGGGAATGTGGATTGGATGTGGATGTGCGCCACCTAGAACTAAATAGATATTGAAACAAAAAAAAAGTCATCTTCAATGCAAATGTGTATTTCGAATATGTAGCTGACGTGGCGTGAAAAAAATAGACAATGTCTATTCTCAATTTCTACTACTCTAGGCGGTGCAATCTATAACAACGTCAGCAATTCTCTCTAAAATATATAGAAAAAATAATAAAATTTTAAAATAAAAAGTGCAATCCACATTGACCATTAGAGAACATTTTTGAACTTCAATGTCTATTCAAGCCACTTAGGATGGACATCATCTATCATCTCCACGTTGCTAACATGATATCAACCCACACCTACAATCCACATTTACCATTTGATGATGTGGATTGAACATCAATTAAAATGTGCAAATAAAAATCTAAAAAAAAGAAACAAAATCCTACGAGGATCGATGTCAATTTGAATATTTAGAGTTCACATATGAAATTGACAATGTTAATTTTTTTTATGCCACATCAGCATGACATTCTAAATACATATTCCCATTTAGAGACTTTTTTTCATCTTAATGTCAATTTAATCATAGGTATCACACATTGACATTCAATCGACATGCCATTGGAGATGCTCTTAGATTAGTTGAGTCTACAATGAGATTTTTATTGTTATCCAATTAGAAGATATATTTACTTTAGGAATCTAATTAATTAGAATAATTGTCTTTTTTGGAAGTAAAATAGAAATATCATTAATCATCAATTTCTCAATACATTCAATAGGCTAGACTAGATAGAAATTGATTACTTTGTTCGATATAAGTACATTGATTTTTTTAAGAGAAACTTCATTAATCATTCATGGCTCTATACAGGACCACGTTCAGACATAGAATCAAGTACATTGATTCGCTAATCATATTTGTTCAAACAAACAACCATTAATTTGATTGTAAATGCGGAATTGAAATAGTTAGACAATCAGGGACCGCTCTCTACAACGTTGAAACTCACGACAATACACAAAACTGCTAGAACCACAAAAAGAATAACAAAATTCCATACAAGGAGAAGAAAACCTAAAACTTCCCAACAAGGAAAAGACAAATCAAAGACTTCCAACTAGGGAAGGAAACTAACTATAAAATAAAAAAAAAGACAAGATCAATCCAGAGCACCGCACAAATCCACGCAACACCGTTGATGAAGATGCACTGCAATAAGGATAAACAAATCTCCAAAAATCTGATTAGATCTGTTGATTATTGTATAAATAAAATGCAAAAGAGATTGATTCGAACCATCGCCGATCGAATAGGAGGATCGGCGGTGGTTCAAGAACAAAAATTACAAAAGTGAATCAAGAAGAAGAATTTTAAAATTTTGGAGGAAAAAAAGAAGCGGTTGTAAGTACATTGATTTGTTAATCCTAATTAATTGTTAAAAAGAACATTAACAACCACAAATTTGGTTTTTAAACACCGCAAACACAAAAGTACGTAGACACACCATCGGAATCATAATGAACAAACAAATTAACGGAAGCAAACCTATAACTTTACCTATAACTTTCGACAAGAAAAACAACCTAAAATAACCTTGAATAAGGGAAGACAACTACTTACAAAAATAAAATAACCTAATTATGAAAAATACCAACCTAACTAGCAACAACAAAGAACAAATATATACACAATCTTTGATAAATAGCATGCACGCGTAAAGGAGAAACGTGTCACAACCCAAATAATTAATGCACATTTAATTCGTTAATCATGACAAAATGACCCGTGATATAGGACCCGCAGCGCGATACGTGTCATTACCGAGGCACGGTGGCCGAGGTAAATGTTATATTTGTTTGTTGTATGCCTAGTGTACTGTATATGTAGACTACTAAGTCATTTATGGGTATGCGATACCAAGACGAGTGGGGACGCGCCTCGAGTCGCGTGCCAACGTGGACCCGAGGCAGTAGCTCGTGGGGTAAGATTAAGTAATTTCAATTAAATTTGATTTAATGTTGGCTTAATAAGTGGCTATAAGAATGTGGTCACATTAAATTAAATATGCAATGGCCTATAATTTGTAACATAAAATAATATGCATTGGATTTGCCTCGAGATACGCATTTTGCGAGACTCGAGAAAATTTTAGTCAAACATATAAGGAGGTGGAAAAAGAGGAGAATGATTGGGTTTGCCTCGAGATTCGTGTTGCACGAATATCGAGGACATCAAACATTTAACTTCAAACTTATCTCAATTTGGTTTTGCAAAGTCAGTGGAGAAGAAATCGAAACCCGAGAAGAAGAAGAAACCGGGAAGAAGAAGAATAAGAAGAATAAGAAGAAGAAGAAGAAGAAGAAAAAGAAAGAAAGGAGGAGAGAGATCGAAAGAGAGAGAGACCGAGCTCGAAGAAGTGGAAGGTGAGTTGATTTTTGTTGTTGTTGATTTGGAGTAGTTGTTGAGTTCGGTGGTTGTTGGAATAGTGACCATGGAGGTTCGGCCTCCATGGCCGAAAGGTGCGCGGGGGGGATGGTAGGGGTGGTCCCCCCTACCATCAAAACCAGTTGAGGTTGGGGTTGGGAGCCAACCCCAACGCCTCAAGAAAAAAAAAAGTTTCATCCGAAATAGAGAGGGACGAAAGGAAGAAGATGGGGGGAGGGGGAAGCCGGGACCCGGGCTTCCCCATGTGAGTCGGGTCGGGGACCCGACCCGAGGGGAGCGGGTCAGACCGACCCAGGTCCGCTTGGACCGGGTCGGGTCGACCTGGGTCCGGCTGGACCAGGCTGGTTAACCCGGACCCACCATAATAATAAAATATTTTTAATTATTTAATTAAATTAAACTGATTTTTAAGAAAATAAATTCTAGAAAAAAGATAAAAGTATGAAAAAAATTCAAGAAAATTCCAAAAAAATAGGGAAAAATATATTTGTGACCCAAATCAATAGAAATTTGATATTTCTATAAAAAATGAAGAATTCGAAAGTTGGTCGAGACTTTTTCATGGTTTTTACCTCGAAAAACGCAAAATCGGCAAATTGATCTCGAATTCGATTTTGACCGATTTCGACCAATTTAGGAACTTTAAATAAGTAATCTTGAATCTACATTGATCACTTGTCAAATGTTAGGACCGTAAAGGAGCTATTACGGGGTTTGGGTACGTACATCGACGCGCGAGAAGCTGAATAGCTTAGGAATTGTTGTGTATCTAAGTAAACTGAGTGAGACATTTATTTACATTTCATTCCATTTATTTATTTATTCTCAGTTAGTCGAACTGAATTTACCTTTGAAATCCATATGTTATGCCTTGTTTATTCTCATTTTATGATGTTGCGCATAGCATACTCTGTTGTTTATATACTATCATTGATTCTAATTCCTATACTTTGTCATGTTGATTGTTGTGTTTGGAAGTCAGTGATATAGCATGCTATTAGGTTTGTTTGTTTTGTTTTGACTCTAATCCTTTGTGCATTAGTATGCAGTTACATCTCTTGGATTCTATTACCGAGTCATTATTGAAAGTGAAAGTGGTTCTTGTGGTTAGGGTCATTTGATGATAGAAATTCAGCTTTCATACGGGGTCACTAGACTCTCCGGGATGTTAGGGAATTTTTCACTACATTACATGACACACGAGGTAACGTGCCTCGAACGGGGTAACCGGACCTCGTGGTTTGTTGGCGCAAGAATAACTTGGGTAAGCATGACGAGTTTTAAAACTCGGGTATGTTAGCAAGTATACATTCTGGTGACGACTAATTCACTTGGAATAGAAAAGGCGTAATCGTAAGTACGACCTTTTGAAATTATGATCTAGAGATCAATTTGTAATGAAATGATATAGAGCATAGCTCAAATTGTAGTGGAAAGGCTGATGTGACGTAGCTCACGGCCGACTGATCCATTACTACTTAGCCTTGAGTCAGTTTCATATTTGGTTAACTCAAGTATCTATTTGCATGATGTTTCTTTCAGCTTAGTTGATATTTAAATTATGCCATTTGATACTTGTTGTCTGTTTGGGAATGTGGATCGATGTCTCTCATTTATTACTTAAATAATTTCATGTACTCACCGTCTAGTTTGTGACGGTGGGTGCAGATCAGTCGAGTAGCAGACCGGGCAAGGAGAAGATTGGTGACTACCTCTGAGCCAATGAAGGACTGCTACGACATATTTTTGTACGTTTTCTATTCTTTTGTATTACATTTTCTATGTATATGATATTTTTTCATTTTGGGTTGATTGATAGGAACATCTGATTAGACACATGTTATATATATCACCACTTTTGTTTATATATGCATGTGATCTCTATTTTTGGTTTTTCCATAATAGGTTAGGCCTTATTTCCACTAGTAACTTAAGAAGACTTCAGCTGAATAACTTGTTAGTTTGAAAATTTTAAATTAACTCTGATTTGTTCGGTGGTATCGTGTTTTTAATATGACATAATTAGTAGGTTTTTAGGTGTTTAAATAAGGCTGACTAGTTCCTTGTTTGGTCCTATATGGGAGATTAGGGCTTAATGAGGGATTAGGCCAAGCAGTGCCATTATTTGGAGAAGGGCTCGTCGCAGTTGGTATCAAAGCCTAGGTTTAGAGACCTAGATGGTTTAAGGCAATATGATACCAACACAGTTGGTATCAGAGCCATGGTGGCTTACCACCGAAGCTTGATAAGCTTAAGATTGTAGAATCACCAGTTTCTACAATATGTTACCACAACTACAATATATAGTGAACGACCTACCATGTTCAGCTAGAAATAACTAAAAAATTTAAGAAATGTAGAAGCTAGATAATCGTAGTTAGTGGTGGAAAACCAGATGATCCTTGCTTAGAAACGATTAGTTGGGAAGTGAGTGAAAGTGAGATGAGGATTTGATATATATATATACATGTTACTTTTGTTATATGTATCTATGCGTTATCAACGTAGTAGCTGATTCGCGTTCGTTATCACTTTGCAGTCAGAGATGACGGATTCACGCGATAGCGGTGATGCCATTGCGAGCGACAGCCAACCTTCGTTACCATCAGCGGAGGATTTCTAGAGGCTTTCAGATCGAGTAGCTACTCAGGGTCAGCAGTTGGCTGATTTCATTGCATTGATGACTTCCCGATTTGCTCCACCAGAACAGCCAGCTCAGACATCAGGTCCTACTGCGACTACTACTTCCACAGTACCGACCGTAGTGCCGGTCTTACCTGCGACACCTGTGATAACAGCTCCAGCAGTAGAGACGGTGTCTATACCATCTTCCATACCTCTATCATATAGTTCGACAGCAGTGGTTCAGTTGGTGAAGGACTTCATCAAACTAAAACCCGTATACTTCGACAGTCATCGAGATTTTGAGAAGATTGAGAAGTGGGTCATGTCCCATGAGAAATTGTACAGAGTCTTACGGATTGAGCATAGACTCAGAGCAGAGATTTCGTCGTACACCTTACAGCAAGACGCCGATGTGTGGTGGCGTGCGACGATAGCGACTGGGGGTGAGTTTGAGTCTTAGGATGCCTTCAAGACTAAATTCTATCAGCAGTACTTCCCACTTGCGGTTATGAAGAGGTTGAGGAAGGAATTCATGAACTCGAGACAGGGAGCCAATGAGACGGTGATGAGCTACCGAGACAGATATGGCTATCTGAGGCAGTTTGCCGAAGATCTTGTGAAGGAGGATGCAGATGATGTGTATCATTTTGACGACGGACTGAGGCCGGATATTGGGTTTTATGTGGTCAGTTCAGGTGCCAAGACACTGGGAGAGATTTATGAGCGTGCACTTGCTCACGAGACATATTATATGAGATGAGTTACTGATACCCGCACTGACACCTGATCAGATTGCGGAGAATGAGCGAAGGAGACATAGGGGCAAAGGACCGAGGAGATGGGATAGAGGTGTTCACGGGGCAATTGTGCCTTATGTAGCATCTCCTACACCTTTGCAGACGATTGTGGGTAGACCTCCCGTACCACCACCAGTCAGACCTGCATTGCCAGCTCCTGCTACGTCTACTTTACCGCCTTACTTTACACCACCACCAGCTCACTCCACGTCAGCAGCATGGTGGTAGAGGCAGAGGTAAAGGTAAAGGACGAGGACGAGATAGTTCCAAACCAGGGCACAGACAGGCACAAGCATCTGCACAGGCCCAAGATCGGACGCAGGGTCAGCCTAGAGTAGTCACTTGTTTTAGATGTGGCCAGGTTGGACATGTGATTCGAAACTGTCCATAGCCAGCGACAGTGATACCACCACAGTGTCAAGACGTCGTTCATGTGGTTGCACATCCAGACGCCGATGCTACACGGAAACTGATCGAGGGTATGGTTTCCATTTGTGGTCACCAGTCTTATGTATTGTTTGATTCGGGTTCTACAGTCTTTTTCATTTTTGATCGCACGGTAGGCATATTAGGGTTGAAATCGGTTAATGTCGAAGTACATTTTATCTTGAGTACTGCAGCCGGAGATAGAATATACCCTAATTATTTGGTAGAGAAATGTCCAGTAGAGATCGACGGGATAAAGTTACCTGCAGACTTCAGAGTGCTTGAATTCTTGGAATTCGACGCGTTGCTAGGGATGGATTGGTTAGCATCATATCATGCTCATATCGATTGTTTTGAGAAAACAGTGATATTTGAGATTCCAGGGCGTCCAGTATTCATGTATAGCAGTAGTACACCGAGAGCCGAGGACACTCGAGGTCGGCTTGCGACTAGTGGGGATATGAAAACTCCGGTCTCGGTATATATCGTGGCAGAGAATCATGGACCTAAACTTGAAGAGATTTCGGTTGTGTGTCAGTTTTCGGACGTGTTTCCGGAAGACTTACCTGGATTGCCACCACAGAAGGAGATTGATTTCATTATTGAGTTGGTACCCAGAACGAAACCGATATATATACCACCATACCGCATGGCTCCACGAGAATTGGAAGAATTGAGGAAACAGTTGCAAGAATCGGGCGAGAAGGGACTCATCGCACCTTCGATATCACCATGGGAAGCACCGGTCCTGTTTGTGAAGAAGAAGGACGGTACTTTGAGACTGTGTATTGATTACAGACAATTGAACAAGGTGTGATCAAGAACAAGTATCCATTACCGCGTATTGACGATTTATTCGATCAGCTTAGAGGAGCGCAGTTTTTCTCCAAGATAGATCTACGATCAGGGTATCATCAGCTGAGGATCAGGGAGGATGATAGATACATAACAGTGTTTAGTACGAGGTATGGTCACTATCAGTTCACAGTCATGTCGTTTGGTTTAACTAATGTTCATGCCATGTTTATGAATTTGATGCACCGAGTGATGAGACCATTTCTTGACTGCTTTGTGATCGTGTTTATTGATGATATATTGGTGTACTCGAAGACTCGAGAAGATCACGAGCAGCACCTCAGGGAGACGTTGCAGAAGTTAAGGGAGCACAGACTATATGCCAAATTCACTAAATGTGAATTTTAGTTGTCTGAGGTCAAATTTTTGGGTCATGTTGTTGGAGCAGCAGGTATTGTTGTAGATCCAGTAAAGATTCAAGCAATTTTGGATTGGCCAGTGCCGACGTCAGTGACTGAGACTAGGAGTTTTCGAAGATCGCTTCACCAATGACCAAGTTGACCCAGAAAGACGTTAAGTTTCATTGGTCTGAGGAATGTGAGGAGGCATTTGCTCAATTGAAGAAATTGTTGACTATCGCACCTTTTGATCTTGATATTGCGAGCCGGAAAGGGTTTCACGGTGCACGAGATGCTTCTCGTATGGGTTTAGGTGTGTTGTTGATGCAAGAGAAAGCACAATGGCCTATGCATTAAGACAGTGAAGATACATGAGAAGAATTATCCAACTCATGATTTAGAGCTGGCAGAGGTAGTGTTTGCTCTGAAGATATAGAGACATTATTTGTATGGCGAGAGGTTCACGCTCTATACTGACAATAAGAGTTTGAAATATCTCTTCACATAGAAAGAACTAAACATGAGACAGCGCAGATGGTTAGAGTTTTTGAAAGACTATGACTTTTCTCTGGAATATCATCCAGGAAAAACTAATGTCGTTGCAGATGCGCTGAGTAGGATTCCGACTGGAGATGCCGAGACGTTTAGTTGTCGTATGACGCACGAGTATGGTTTACTCGAGGCGGCGGCGAGGCTGAGTCGGTCCGATATTCCTAACGACACACATATCCTGATTTGTGCTCAAGTGAGGCTTCAGACAGTGTCTACTCAGAGAGTGTCAGAGGATCAGAAAACTGCCGAAATTCAGTGAGTTAGCCCAAAGTCCCGAGTGTACTTACTGGATTGAGATGGCATATCAGTGTCTCAGATTTCGAGGCAGATTGTGGATACTGGTAGTGGCAGAGCTGAGAGATGAGATTCTTCAGGATTCACATCGTTCCCGGTTCAATGTTCATCTAGGAATGACCAAAATGTACGATGATATGAAAAGACATTTTTGGTGGCCTAGGATGAAAGCGAACATATCAAAGTTTATCTGGAACTGTAGGATCTGCCAGCAGGTGAAGGCAGAGCATCGTAAACCTGGAGGATTATTACAGTCACTTCCCATTCCACAATGGAAGTGGGAAGACATAGCCATGGATTTTGTTCGAGGATCGCGAGGATGTTCATCGACATGATTCCATCGCGTGATTGTGGGACAGATTGACGAAAATCGCCCATTTCATACGATTGCGGACTCATTACACATTTGACCAGCTGAGTGTATTATTTGAGAGAGTGATTATCAGGCTGCATAGGGTACCTTTAACAATTATGTCAGACAAAGATGCTATGTATACGTCCAGGATGTGGCGGAGTATGCAGGATCAGTATGGTACGCGCTTACAGTTTAGCACAACCTTTCACCCTCAGACTGATGGGCAGACTGAAAAGTTGATTCAAACACTCGAAGATATGCTAAGGGTGTGTGTACTTAAGTTTGGCGGATCGTGGGAAGAGTATTTACCGTTGTGTGAATTTGCATACAACAACAGTTATCAGGCGAGCATTAAAATGACGCCATTTGAGGCGTTATATGGCAGACTGTGTCGCTCACCATTAGGGCTGGCAAAATGCGCCCGGTCCCGTTTCGCCCATTTTGTCCGGTCCCATTTTAAACGGGACCGGGCAATTTTTTTTCGACAAACATACGGGTCTGGACAATATTTTATGTCCGTTTAAAAATACGGGACCGGGTCTGGGCAAAAATTTAAAAAAAACCGGTACCCGTTTGTGATTAATTTGAAGGGCATATAAGTAAATTTACACTCCGTAACCTAATTCTCACCCTCTCACCGTCTCACACTCACCTCTACCTCTCTGCCTCAACTCTCCCTCAACTCTACCTCTCGCTCCTCAACAGTCAACACCGCCATTCCTCTCCTCAACTCTACCTCTTCGCCTCGATCCTCAACACCACCGCCTCGATCCTCAACACCGCCGCTCTTCGCACACCGCCGCCTCTCGCACACCGCTCTTTCGCTCCTCAACACCGCTCTCAACACCGCTCTCGCACCGCCTCTCGCGCTCTCGCTCTCTGCATCCTCAACACCGCCTCCTCACACCGCCTCTCGCTCTGCCTCCTCAACACGCTCTCCGCTCTCGCCTCCTCAACACCGCCTCGCTCCTCAACACCGCCTCCTCAACACGCCGCCTCTCGCCTCCCCCAGCGCGACAACGTCGCAACCGGCGGGAGCACCTCGTCCTCCACCTCGCCAACGCCCGGATGCGCCTCCAGACCCTCCCGACCCCATCGACTCCCTCAACCCCTCCGTCCTCATCCGCTTCCGCCGCGGCCTCCTCTCCAACTACTCCTCCTGGTGCTCCTACCTCGGCCAGAAATCCAAGATCTGGCTCCCCGAACCCAACCCACGCTCCGCCGACCTCCGCCGCGAGCTCCTCTACGCCGCCTCTATCATTGTTGACAGTTTTTAGTATTTTTAAATATTTATTAAATATTTTATATTTGATAAATAAAATATTTAATCATATTTAACAATAAAAAGTGGACAAAACGGGTCCCGTATGTTTGTAAAACATACGGATTTCGGACAAAAAAAAATTGCTCGTTTCAAAAACGGGACCGAGTCCGGGCACCAAATTTAATAATTTTAAAAATGGGTGCCCGGTCCCGTTTATGTTCGTTCCCGGATTTTTGCCAGCCCTACTCACCATCTTGTTGGGCTGAGCGAGAAGACCGGGATTTGTTAGGGCCTGAAATTGTTGTCGATCACACAGAAAATGTAAGACAGATTCGCCAGAAGCTTAAGGGAATCTAGGAGAGGCAAAAAAAGTATGCAGACACGTATCGCAACGATCTCACGTACGATGAGGGACCTTTAGTGTATCTAAGGGTTTCTCCTCGTAAGGGTCATCATCGATTTGGTTTGAAAGGCGAATTAGTACCGAGATTTATCGGGCCTTTCAAGATCAAGAAACGAGTTGGAAAGGTTGCATATGAGCTAGAATTACCTCCACAGCTATCGAAAATTCATCTGGTGTTTCATATATCGATGCTTCGACTACCTAAGTCAAAGGCAGGCGAAAGACCGACAGTGGACTTGAGTCAGATTGATTTGAGTGAAGATATCTCATATAAAGATCAACCAGTTCAGATCCTTGATCGAAGGGTACAACAGTTAAGAAGCAAGTCTATCCCGAAAGTATTAGTGAAGTGGCAGTTTCATGGAGATTCAGAACTCAGTTGGGAACATGAAGACTATATGCGAGACAGATTTATGCACCACTTCGAGTCAGGTATTTTAAAATCCGTTTAGTTTAAGTTCGAGGACGAACTTCCTATTAGTTGGGAAGTATCGTCACGACCCAAATAATTAATGCACGTTTAATTCATTAATCATGACAAAATAACTCGTGACGTGGGACCCGCAGCGCGATACGTGTCACTACCGAGGCACGGTGGCCGAGGTAAATGTTATATTTGTGTGTTGTATGCCTAGTGTACTGTATATGTGTAGACTACTAAGTCATTTACGGGTATGCTAGATACCGAGACAAGCGGGGACGCGCTCGAGTCGCGTGCCGACGTGGGCCGAGCCAGCAGCTCGTGGGGTAAGATTAAGTAATTTCAATTAAATGTGATTTAATGTTGGCTTAATAAGTGGCTATAGGAATGTGGTCACATTAAATTAAATATGCAATGGCCTATAGTTTGTAACATAAAATAATATGCATTGGATTTGCCTCGAGATATGCATTTCGCGAGACTCGAGAAAATTTTGGTCAAACATATAAGGCGGTGGAAAAAGAGGAGAATGATTGGGTTTGCCTCGAGATTAGTGTTGCACGAATCTCGAGGACATCAAACATTTAACTTTCAACTTATCTCAATTTGGTTTTGCAAAGTCGGTGGAGAAGAAAGAAACCGGGAAGAAGAAAAACCCAGGGAAGAAGAAAGAAGAAGAAGGAAGAAAAGAAGAAGAAGAAAGAAAGGAGGAGAGAGACCGAAAGAGAGAGAGAGACCGAGCTCGAGGAAGTGGAAAGTGAGTTGACTTTCGTTGTTGTTGATTGGTGTAGTTGTTGTTGAGTTCGGTGGTTGTTGGAATAGTGACCATGGAGGTTCGGCCTCCATGGCCGAGAGGTGCGCGGGGGAGATGGCAGGGGTGTCCCCCCGCCATCAAAAAAAGTTGAGGTTGGGTTGGGAGCCAACCCCAACGCCTCAAAAAAATTTTTTTTTTTTTCGTTTGAAACGAGAGAGGGACGAAAGGAAGAAGAAGGGGGGAGGGGGTAGCCGGGTCGGGCGACCCCAGTGAGTCGGGTCGGGCCGACCCTGACCCGAGGGGAGCGGGTCAGACCGATCTGGGTCCGCTTGGACCGGGTCGGGTCGACCCGGGTCCGGCTGGACAGGGTCGGGTTAACCCGGACCTACCCTAATAAAAAAAAACATATTTAATTATTTAATTAAATTAAACTAATTGTAAGAAAATCAATTCTAGAAAATAGATAAAAGTATGAAAAAAATTCAAGAAAATTCCAAAAAAATAGGAAAAAATGTATTTGTGACCCAAAGCAATAGAAAGTCGATATTTCTATAAAAATGAAGAATTTAGAAGTCGGTCGAGACTTTTCAGGGGTTTTTACCTCGAAAAACGTGAAATCGGCAAATTGGTATCGAATTCGATTTTGACTAATTTTGACCAGTTTAGGATCTTTAAATAAGTAATCTTGAATCTAAATTGATCACTTGTTGTATGTTAGGATCCTTAAGGAGATATTACGGGGTATTGGGTGCGTACATCGACGCGACGAGAAGCCGGATAGCTTAGGAATTGTTGTGTATGTAAGTAAACTGAGTGAGACATTTATTTACATTTCATTCCATTTATTTATTTATTCTCAGTTATTCGAACTGAATTTACCTTTGAAATCCATATGCTATGCCTTGTTTATTCTCATTTTATGATGTTGCATAGCATACTCTATTGTTTATATACTATCATTGATTCCAATTCCTATACTTTGTCATGTTGATTGTTGTGTTTGGAAGTCAGTGATATAGCATGCTATTAGGTTAGTTTGTTTTATTTTGACTCTAATCCTTTGTGCATTAGTATGCTGTTACATCTTTTGGATTCTATTACCGAGTCATTATTGAAAGTGAAAGTGGTTCTTGTGGTTAGGGTCATTTGATGATAGAAATTCAGCTTTCATACGGGGGTCACTAGACTTTTCGGGATGTTAGGAATTTCTTCACTACCTTGCATGACACACGGGGTAACGTGCCTCGAACGGGGTAACCGAATTTCGGGGTTTGTTGGCGCAAGAATAAATTGGGTGAGCATGATGAGTTTTAAAACTCGGGTATGTTAGCAAGTATACATTCAGGTGATGACTAATGCACTTGGAATAGAAAAGGCGTAATCCTAAGTACGACCTTTTGAAATTATGATCTAGAGCTCAATTTGTAATGAAATGATATAGAGCGAGCTCAAATTGTAGTGGAAAGGTCGATGTGACGTAGCTCACACGCCGACCGACCCTAATCCATTACTACTTAGCCTTGAGTCAGTTTCATATTTGGTTAACTCAAATATCTCTTTGCATGATGTTTCTTTTAGCATAGTTGCTATTTAAATTATGCCATTTGATACTTGTTGCATGTTTGGGAATGTGGATCGATGTCTCTCAGTATTTATTACTTAAATAATTTCATGTACTCACCGTCTAGTTTGTGACGGTGGGTGCAGATCAGTCGAGTAGCAGACCGGGCAAGGAGAAGATTGGTGACTACCTCGAGCCGGTGAAAGGTGCTCGCTACGACATATTTTTGTACGTTTTCTATTCTTTTGTATTACATTTTCTATGTATATGATATTTTTCCTTTTGGGTTGAGTGATAGGAACATCTGACTAGACACATGTTATATATATCACCACTTTTGTTTATATATGCATGTGATCTCTATTAATTTCCTGATTTTTCCATAATAGGTTAGGCCTTATGTTTATTTCCACTAGTAACTTAAGAAGACTTCCATTTGAATAACTTGTTAGTTTGAAAAATTTAAATTAACTCTGATTTGTTAGGTGGTATCGTGTTTTTAATATGACATAATTAGTAGGTTTTTAGGTGTTTAAATAAGGATGACTAGTTCTTTGTTAGGTCTTATATGGGAGATTATGGCTTAATGAGGGATTAGGCGGGCGGTGCCCTTATTTGGAGAAGGGCTCGTCACAATACGATTGTTGTCGATGGTGAATTTGATAACTTCATTTTGAATGAAACTAATCATCTTAGGTGTGAATAGATAAGTGGTTTATTTGATAACTAAAAAAAAATGTTATTGGAACCATTGGTGATCAAAAGTGAGGATCGAGGTTAGTTCAAAAGCTAGATTCACTAGAGAGAATTAGAGAAGAAAAATTAGGATTTGGAACCATCACAAAACCGATTACCTACATATAAGAGCCATGTCTATGATTAATTCTTTGATGTTTGATTTTTTAAGAATAAAATGTGATATATTCTTTTAGAGTTCTTTGAGTGTGATTTGGATTTCTTGTATTTAAGCATATATATGGGAGAAAATACCAACAAAAAAATATGATTTGTTCTTCAATTCACCATCAATTACGTTAACTCGAGCGCAATAGAAGAGTTTGATCCATGTAGCCGACTTTAACTAATTTTATGATTATGACTATGTTGTTGTTGTTGTATCGAGAAATTTATAAATTCCTCATTACATTACTAATCTTGGGTAGCTAAAATGAGAAAACAATTGTTCCGAATCCAATAATTTAGTAGCCCTTTTAAATCATTATATTCATTTGTATAGCCATTACATTATTGTTCTCTTTAAAAAATATTTTTTTGACTCACTTTTACACTCGATTCTGACACACACTTGATTGCGACTCTTGATTTTTGCAAAATATGTGTTCGCACAAAAGTCGATAGCATTTAAAGGAAAATGGCATGTAAAATTAGCGCCAAATTAGCATGACTCTTTATATTTTGTCACAAAAAGGGAAAGGGAATTCACACATGACATTCATGTATGACAAAGCTGTCTCCTACTTATATACAGCGTGGGCATATATTTGGGGCTTTATATTATCTCCTCCTCCAACTTTTTAAGGAGTGTAAACTTTATACATATAGCTAGCCTTGAGAGCCTCCTATCGAAAAGCAGTCCCAACCCCTCACCCTAACACACAAAACAAAACAAACAAAAGAGATAATACAAAAAGCAGTTCAAATTATTATGGCATCGTGTCGTGCCCAAGATTCATCAACCATTTTCCATAAAAAGTGAAAAAAAATAAAATAAAGGATATATATTTCACGAACATAACCCCCCAACTGATATAGCACTAAAAAAAATTAATTTTTTTTGAAAAAGCAAAAAATCAAAATCAAAAGAAACCTTTTATATATTTAAGTTTTTTAAAAATTACCCTAAATTAAGTTTTATAAGAATATCTTATTTTGTTATATTTGTTTTTCTTATTGTGCAAGTCTTAGCAAATTAACCCGTAAGCAATAAGTGAAACTCGAATCAAAGCCAATGTTGAGAAAATTCAAATACAGTCGACTGACCAAGTCAGTGTGACTGGCTATCTTATTTCATTTTATTTATAGTTTTGGGCGAAAGCAAGATTATAATAAGTCAATGTTATCAAATCGGATGAAGAAAAGATGTTAATTAAGAAGTTCAAATGAGTCTGAAAACAAGCAGAATATATAGTAGTCTTCTTGTTCTGCATAAACGTGTTTTGAATACATTGTCAACGTGTGTCAACGTGTGTCAACGTGTGTCAACGCACTAAAACTAAGTGTAATACAAAAGGTGGGGGAATTGCACTAGCTAGTAGAGCGGCCAAAGAGTACTCGTGGAGATAATTCTATTGTATAGAGAGAGAGAGAGACTAATTAAAAGCATAAAGTAGGTTCTGTAGTTAGCCATCAATGAACCACATAAAAAAACCTTAAAAAAGACCACCCTTATCATCATCTTCTTCAATAATCACAGAACTAGACAAATGTACTATAGGTGTAAAACAACAGAACCCACCAATGATTTCATCAGTGTTTTAGACCTCCAACACTTATAGTGCATATTGAGATTATTATTAATATTGTTGATTTTTGTTTTGTTGCATTGATAGAGCAACAACACATATAACATAACCAAACAGTGAAGACAAAGCCTATGTATCTCTGCCACAAAAAAAAAAAAGAAAAGAAAAAAGAGAGAGAGAGAGAGAGAGAGATGGAAAGCAAAGCAATTGAAGGGACCCCCACCATTCCTCTTCTCTATAGTCTATACTTAAACATGGTTTGGTATATATATAGTATAGGATAGCTGCTTTTCTTTTTTGCTCTCTATCTTTTTTGCTCTCTCTCTCACATTCATGCAGTGATGACACGTGTTGGGGGTGGGCCCAAGCATGCCAAATTGCCAACTATAAATACATGGGGACTGCCAGTGCTTTCTTCCTCAATTGGATACAAATCAAACAAGCTAGGCAATCCCAAACCACGCACCACACACACTTTCTCTCTTTCTCAATTGACTTGCTTCATCAGCCTATCTATCTATCTATCTATCTATCTATCTATCTCTACTAAAACAGCAAATCAATAGAACTAGTTCTCAGTTTGAACAGGAGAAACATTGAACTATATTATCTAGACTATATAGCTTTCATTTACTATATAGCAAGCCATGTGTAATCCTAAGCCATCATCTCCCTCTTCAATCCTCTCTGCAAACAAAAACACTTTCATCACCCCCCACAAAACCATGGATCTTCCAAGTCATGATGATGAACAACAACTACTCCACAAATGGCCTACTCCCTCTGAGGTATATATATACATACAAAGATACATACATACATACATACATACATACATACATACATACATACATACATACATGCATGCATACATACATACATACATACATACATACATACATACATACAAACATAAATACATGACTATTAGGAGACAAGAAAAGAGAGAGAGACTAATAAGTTTTTGTTGCTATGCAGGTTTTGGAGGAGATGATAGCAATAGGAAAGATATCAGGGCCAACAGCACTCACAGGGCTTGTTCTGTATTCAAGAGCTATGATTTCAATGCTCTTCCTTGGGTACCTTGGAGAGCTTGAACTGGCAGCTGGGTCTCTCTCAATTGGCTTTGCAAACATCACAGGCTACTCAATCCTCTCTGGCCTGGCCATGGGCATGGAGCCCATATGTGGCCAAGCATATGGAGCAAAGCAGTGGAAGCTACTTGGCATAACTTTACAAAGGACAGTGCTTCTCTTGCTCTCAACCTCTCTCCCCATCTCCTTCATGTGGCTCAACATGAACACAATCCTCCTCAAGTGTGGCCAAGATGAGGAGATCTCTTCAATGGCCCAACTCTTCATTTCCTTTTCGATACCGGACCTCTTCTTCCTCTCCCTCCTCCACCCTCTTAGAATTTATTTAAGGACTCAAGGGATCACATTGCCACTCACCTATTGCTCTGCCATCTCTGTTCTGCTTCACATCCCTTTGAATTTCTTGCTTGTGGTGCATTTCAAGTTGGGCATTGCAGGGGTGGCCATAGCCATGGTTTGGACTAATCTTAATCTATTCTTATTGTTAATCTCCTTTGTCTTCTTCTCCGGCGTGTACAAGGACTCGTGGGTGACCCCGAGCATGGACAGCCTTCGAGGGTGGTCTTCGCTGCTGCGGCTTGCTCTACCGAGCTGTTTATCGGTGTGTTTGGAGTGGTGGTGGTATGAGTTCATGATACTGATATGTGGCCTTCTTGTGAATCCTAAAGCAACCATTGCTTCAATGGGAATTCTTATCCAAACCACCTCTCTGGTCTATGTATTTCCCACCGCCTTGAGCGTGGGAGTGTCGACAAGGGTGGGGAACGAACTGGGAGCCAATCGACCTGCCAAGGCCCGCATTGCCACGATTGTGTCGCTGGCGTGCGCAGTGGCGTTAGGCCTCGGGGCCACCTTGTTCACTATCTTGATGAGGCACAGATGGGGCCATTTCTTCACTGACGATGCTGAGATTCTTGAGCTAACTGCAGTGGCACTACCCATTGTGGGACTGTGTGAATTGGGGAATTGCCCACAGACTACAGGGTGTGGGGTGTTGAGAGGGAGTGCAAGGCCTACCACTGGAGCCAACATAAACTTGGGATCATTTTACTTGGTGGGAATGCCAGTAGCAATCTTTCTTGGCTTTGTGGCCAAGATGGGGTTTCCAGGGCTGTGGCTTGGGCTCTTAGCAGCTCAGGCTTCATGTGCTCTACTCATGGTGTATGTGCTGCGCAGAACAGATTGGGTTGTGCAAGTAGAGAGAGCTAAAGAGCTAACTCAAACTCAAACCTCTTCTTCATCAACTGCTACAAAGGAGGCAAAAAGGGTACCTGATTTGGAGGAAATTTGGTGTGTTAGCAGAGATGGATTAGTGAAATCAACATCATCTCTAGAAACAGACCCTCTTTTATCAAAAAACACTGTGAACCAATAAGAATTTTTTTGTCCAGCGCACATGATTTTTTTTTTTTTTTTTTTTTGGTTTTGATTGTTAGTGATGTAGATTAATGAAAGGTTTTAGGCCCTCTTTGTTCCTTGTTTGTTTTTCTAGGTGGGAATTGGGGAAGCAGTGGTGGGTTCATAAGTCACTTCTCTTTAATGATATTGTAATTAATAGTTAAGGAAGCATCTACCAAACCATTACTATACAAAAGTCTTTCTCTTGTTAGCTCTCCATCTTTTCACTCTCATGTGCATGTGTGTATCAATGCTTGTGCTTTTCTTATTTAAGAGAGAGAAGCAGAGAGAAATGGAAAAAAGGTTAGCCTGTCGGTTGATTTTAAGTATGAGAGAGAGAGAAGACATGTCAGCTTCTCTCTCAATGTTCCCTTCCATTTAAAACACAAAAGTTACTACTGCTACTACAAGTGGAAATCTTAAAATGAACTACTAAACCAAAGGAAAGGTCTTTTTTTTTTTTTTTTCCTATCTAAGCCACCCTGAATCCAACTACTCGAGGTTCACACCGAGTCATGCCCCGTAAGCAAAGGTTCTTTAAATTACTGCTAAGTTCCCTTAAGAAATTGAAAAGAAGGGTACTTGTACACCAAGGAAAACAACAAGAAAGCCATCTATATGTACTGAGCAGTACAAAATTGATGATAATGTGATAAAGTGGGGGGGGTGCATTGAGGTGTCGTTTTAAAAGCAAAGAAGCACATTGTAATATAATTCCTAAGAAAAAAAACAAAAGTACTGAGCAGTACAAATAGATGATAATGAGGATAGTAAGGAAGAGGTGGTGCAGTGAAGGGGTTTTTGTGGGGGTCCCCTGCTTGTAACTGAAGAAACAAAATCTAGCTATAATTGCTTCTGTCTACTTCTGAGATGACAAAAAAATGAAAGAAAGTGCAGGAGAAATGGCTGTGCTGTGCCTCTGCACAACAGTAGTTCTTCAGTCCTCCCCCACCTTTCTTTCCGGCTTTTACACACCCTTCCCCACCACCACACTCCTTTGTTTTCATTTCAGCAAAAAAAAACAGATCTCTCACTCACAGTTTCTTGCAATAACCAACAAAAGACACAAACACCCATGAAAACCCAGCATTTTTTTTTATGAGAAAAAAAGGGGCATCAGTGCATTTTGTAGAAGAGTAATAAATGGAGAAATGATTATTCCCCTCCCACGTCTTTTTTTTTTTTTTTGCCCTTTTTGAGTGATACAAGTATACAACTAATACCATCAGATTTTCCTTTTACACATTTTCTTTGTTCTTTCAATTTTTAGAAAAAAAAAAAAAAAAAAAAACACTTTTGGCTATCTATCTCTCCTATCTTTATTCTTATCTTTTATTCATCTTTTTATTTAATTTCGTGCATCTCTTTCGTTTTGTTCACATAGTGCCTCTGAGGCAGTAAACTCCACCTATATAGAATATAGAACATTCTTTTATACTCTAAACAATCGGTTCAATGATCGGATAAATGAGAAATGTAATAACTAGCATAAAACACTTGTCACTCTCTCCGAAATGGATTAATATTTTTGAGACTCTAAATACAAAGAGTGGTATGGAATAAAAAATACATTACCACTCAAAGAGGTTCATTGTCCTTAATGATTAGATTACAATGTCCAACAATAGCATCCTTCAACCACCGAGGATGTGGGGTGGAAACATAGTCTCGCGTCAATTAGGAACAACTTTGAAAAGAAAACAAATGTAAGTTCGAGTCTCTACTCAAATAATACTGAAACTCTTTAGAGTAAGATCATATACATGCTTGCCGACAAGTAACAATCCTAGTTTAGATATAGTAATAATAGTATTCCTTGAGCTTTATTGTTTATAATATAACAAGGGCAACTTACTAACTTAATCTCCTGCCACATTCCCACTATTGGTGGGTCCAAATCCAAATCATTTTATACTTGTTTTTTGTTATCTGTTGAGCTAGCTGCCCCTTCCTCCACCTCCCCTTTTCCACTTTCTTCCTTTTTTGCTTAAATAATAAGTTTTCTCCAACTTTTCTAAAATACTATAGTTATTACATTGTAAAAGTGAGCTTTTTGACATGGGAATCTAATTAAAAATTTAGGCTCGTGCAAAAGGGATCTTATACAATCAAAAGGAGCTCTTAGAAGGTCAATCCGTGGACCCTCTTCTCCAGTATTGCATACTCAATAATTTCGCACCACGTGGCGCATCAGAGGAAGTCCAAGATAAGTGCCGCCATCAAATTGCAACAAGTGTCAAACTCTGCCCAAGTACACATACATTAACTAAACTACCTATAGTTTGAACATTCACGTATATATATTTTGATATGTGACCAAAAATAAACAACTCTTATATTACCATATCAGAAACCGCCCCATTTCATTGGTGGGAAAGTTAATGCAGCAAAGAATTCAATAAAAGGAAGCAAAGGAGGTGATGGGTCCCAAAGACAAAAAACCAAGAGAATCTCTAAGTTTTACTTAATTTCTTCTCACATCTCACTTAATACTTCATGGAATTCTTCACGAATCTCATAACAGAGAAACGTGCCTAAACTGGTTAAGTTAGCTGCTATTGTTGATGTATATATGTATATACTATATATAGTTGCTCTAATAAATGTCTTTTCAAGTCTTTTTTTTCCAATGTGAATGCTAAAGCGAAAACAAAGCAACAGCACGTACGCAAATGGAGGGCAGAGTGGACACTAAGAAATTTTTACCAGAACTAGTGATGGGCATCTGAGGATCTTCTCTTATTGGCAATGAAACTTCTGTTGTGTTGTGCTAGTGTTCTGTCACTGCAACTCAACATTATTATTCCTCTCCAACTGCATTACCATTTCTGCACACTGGCTTTTTTTTTTTTTTTTTTTTTTAACTATGAGATTGGCACATAAAGCCCTTCAAATCTCCTACAAATTAATTAATATCTCTCTTTCCACTTAATTCTTCTCTGTTGTCCAGTCAGAATCCCCATAATGCACCCACCTTCTTGTCCATTTTTGAATGCATAATAAATATAGTGAAGTGATCGGGCCAGGTCCCACTATAGAGTTGTCTCATCGTAAGTCAGCATCTAATTGTAATCCTGTGAAGAGGAGGAGACTTTATGCTTAGTAGAATTACATATAACCAGAATCATCAATTGAAAAATGTCCAACAGATTCTCATGAATTTAAGGTGATTATGAAAGCAAAGCATAGCACTGAGAGGTACTGAGTCCTAAGGCCACATTTTAAATTGGGTTTGGCACTAAAATAAATGAAGTGAGTGTACCTTTTGAGGGACTGGTTGAGTTTTTTTTTTTTTTTTTAAAAAAAAGAGTAAAAGTAGCATTAAAAAAAAGAAACTCTTAAAAAAAATCAACCGAGGTTGGATTGAATGGTTAGAGTCAATGCCCCTTAACCAAAAATCTCAAGTTTGAGCTAAATGTACAGAGAAAGTTATATTAAGAGACTTCAATTCACATACTTGCAAGCCTGGGAAAAAATGGATCCAAACTAGTCGAGGTAGTTGGGACGAAAAGCACCCCACAAAAAAAATAAATTATGACACTATAAAGATCAAGCCACAGCAGCAATAACAACAAAGCCTGATCCAAATTAGCCGTGGTCAGGAACATGGATTAAACTCTTCCACTTCGATCGATTTGATGCACTTGATGGCGTGCTTTCAAAATTCTTGAGATTTTTCCTCATCAATGCGTCCCTAGTTATCTTAGGTCTATCCTTACACCATTGAATTTCTTCAGTTTTTATTGAGTCGAGTTTTCTAATAAGGGCATTGCAGGTCGTCTTCGGATGTGTCTAAACCACCACAACTACATTCATGCTACTCTCACTCTTTTTTTGAATCTTAGTACTATCCCATCTTTATAAGTTTTACCAAACGAAGATCATAATAAAAATAAAATGCGAGGGTAAAGGACAAGTGTCAAGAAGTGGGGCATTGGTTATCAACTAGAGGGAGCAGTAGTTGGAACATAGATTGTGTTTACGGCTAAAGAAAGAGACGGTTTGACAAAGTCTAATGCAGGCAATGGTAGTCTCTTTAGAAGCCAACCCAACCTAGGTAGCTTTCCGTCCCCTCTAATTTAACTTTGAGAACCGACTTTTCTAATTTGATAATACCAGAGGGGTCTCATGCAACACTTGCTGGACCACTTTGGTCTCAACCTTCCAACAAGTCAATCACTCAATCTCTAAAGTTACAATAACAACAAACAATCATATAGAAGCTGATCCACGGCTTTTGCCCACTAAGCCCTTAAAGCTTGATGTTGATGAAGCTCCTTTACTAATGGGAGAAGAAACAAACAACAACAGTGGTACTACAAAACTTTTATGCTAAACACGTGGATGATATAGTTTTATAATGGGCAGAAAAGCCCTCAATAGAAAAACATATTCGATTGCACATAGGGGTGGCAATTCGTGTCGGTGAATCGTAAACGTGTCGTGTCATAAACAGGTCATGACTCATATAATGCAAACCCATTACATGACATGTTTATTAATTGTGTTAATCGTTTTCGTGTCTAAGTGGGTCGTGTTAAACATGTCGTGTATTCGTGTCACTCATTTATTAAATATTGTATTTAAAAATTTTATTTTATTTAAACTTTTATAATTTGGTTACTACTTTTTAAAATATATCTAAATGATTAAATTCGAACAAACATACTAAAATAGTCAATAAAATATAATGTGGTTGTATATAGTCGTTAGTTTTACTTTACTTTTTCATTCAAGTCTTTATTACTTTTAATAATAAATCAAAAATGACTCGTAATAATAACATAAACAAAATTATAAGAATCATTTAAAAAAATATCTAAATTTTACTTTGGTGAAAAGTTTTATTTTTTCTTAATAAATAATTATTAATAAAATCTAAAACATAAATAATATATTAAAAGTAAAATGAATATTTCCTCTCAAATATAAAAAAAATATGATAAAAGATGTCTGTAAATAAAATAAATAAATCATGCTATTAACATGCATTCAAATGGGTGAATTTTGTACTAATCTATTTATTATACTATATTTATTATTTATACATTATTCTTTAATCGTGTTAAGTGAGTCATAAACGAGTTAAGTAGGTTGACATGTTAATGACTCGTTTATTAACCGTGTATAAACGTGTTAACATGTTTATGACCCAGACCCACTTAAGTCAAACCCACGACATGTTTATTACGTGTCGTGTCGTGTTAATCATTTCCTGACCCGAATTGTCAGCCCTAATTGCACATATATTTACTCTCAAGTTAGCAGCACAACAAAGAGAACCACTTTAGGAACTCTATAATTAATGGTTGACATTTCACTCTCAACTACAAAAAAGATGCGTTTTGGCCATTTTCTTTATTCAGTGGTTTGACTGTAGTTGGGCTTAGTTGGTTGTGTCTGGATTTGCACATTTGGAGAAGATTGACTGATTCCTCATTACAATACAATGAAAGTGAAATGTAGTAAACACAAGAGAATTCATTCAACAACACATGAACATCTCATACAACTAGGAAAGTAAAAGATTAAGCATCTGGGCTCTTTAGAAAACAACAGAAGAGGGAAAGAGAGATGAGAAATGTCAACATGCAGCATAGACTCAAGTGACCATTGACTCATCCATGAACACAAGCTGCAACTCAAGAGAGATGGGTGTGTTGAAATAAATTGACAAAGCATGAATAATTGATGGGAGCATGCTTTTGTACAAAGATTATTGAAGGTTGACCAGGATAAAATTCAAAATGGCGTGCATGCACCAGCGCTAATAATGGGTTGCTAGGCATCGCTTTCGACTAAATCCACTTAGGGGAATTGGATGAGCACCCACGTCGCCGATAAGACTTGGTCCAAAACAAAATAATTTGAACTTGAAATTGGATTCATTTCTATCAGCATCAATAAGATGATTGCTTCTATTCAGAACTTTGACTGTAATTCTAGTGCAAAATCCTTGATTATTCAACCTCAACTTTGCTTTATATGAACTGAAGAAAATTCAACACACGATTATCTATAGCATCTATCTAGGAAGGAGATTTTTATTACAAAAAGGTCCATATATTTCTACAATGGTTAGAATTAGAAAGGATATAATGCATCAAAAATCAATCCATCATTATCTTCTATGAAAAAAAAAGGGTGTCAAGTGTAATATCATATACATGCTTTGAGCATTTCAGACAGTTTCTCCATGCTATCAAGAAACTGTCCCTGTAGCATTTTCAAATATCAATAGAGAATTGACAAAAGAGAAACAAGAGATTTAAGAGGAGAAGCAAATTTGATTCTGAATTTAAACAATTTATGACCATGTTCTGAAATTATAGCAATGTATTTAGAGAACCTAAGCAAAGACTAATTAGAGTTCTAATAGATCAAAGATTCTTTATCATGATAACCACTAACTTAACCAAATAGACTCCTAATATATTTTGGACACCATGTTCTAGAAAAACTACTAATGAATTGGAATCCTAATCAATCTAAAACTCTTAAACAATATTGAAACTAAAATCCGAAACAATTAAGGATTCTAAATACAGATGAATATCCTGCATGATTTCTCAAACATCAGTTGATTAGCATGCTTGTCACAAAAATAGGAACTTTCCTATATATCTCATTACTTAAGACTTACCAAGTATATGAAAGTAGAAAATTCAGTTATAACTAAGCTATGAGCTAAAACGTTTTTTCAAAAAAAAAAAAAATACTATGCAATTCCTAGCATTCAACAATACATAACTATGTCTATTTCTTTCTTTGCAAGTCAAGTTTTTTTTTTTTTTTTTTTTGGATAAGATCTTGGCAAGCGAAGTTACATTAAGTATCCATACTCAAGGTTTTAAATTAAAAGGAATTTGTTCCAATGTTGCAGTAGTTTATCGAATTTATTATAAATTAATGCATACAATAATTCCAGCTGTTGCTTATACGAATTTGCAAAAAGGAACTTCTACTCTATTTCTTACAAATATACAACACAAGCTAATAACTAGAAAGCAATTAAATTGGAAAGATATTGATATTCCGAAAACATGGATTATACAAGATAAAAATGAAGAAGAACGGCGCAAAACGACTACTTCTGATCAAGTTCATAATATTATCACTCATGAAGATGGTTTAGTTGAAATAAATTTCGTTTCTCGTAAATCTTGTTCTTCTATCCCTTCTACTAGTTCATCTAATATCGAACCTCCAATAATTCCTCCTAGAAATTCTATTCCTCAAACAGTCCAAATACCAACACGTGTTGCATATCCTGTTGAAACAACTGATGATACTGTAAGTATCAATGATTTTGCTGATTATCAAATACATATGATCTCTATTATAGAGAAAGAAGAAAATGAATTTATAGTTGATTATTTAACTTTAAAAGATCAATTTCTCAAACACCCTTTAACTCCAATATTTTATAAGATATGTTCTAAAAAACAACAAGCTCTTTTAAGAGAACATTATTTTTCCTATATAAAACAACATAAAAACAATATTCCGTTTTTTGAATTTTTAGCTCATTCATGTCCTAAAATAATCAATAAAATTAATACCATTTGGGAAGGCTCTAATGGTGAGAAATATATTCAATCTCATCCCCCATTAGCTCCTATTAAAATCAAAGAACATATTAAAGTTATTCCTTTCAAAACTAATTTTGATGATGATTTACCTCTTACAAAAAAGGATTTAAATAATATAATTGAACAAAATAATTATACTAATATTTATTTATCTACCTTAACAAAACTTAAACCCATAGGATCTTCAAGTGGTTCTTCATCACATATTATAAAGGTTCCTAGTCCTAGTACTCCACCACATGTACCCATTTTAACTAAATCTTTTATTCCCCTTTCAACACATACACTTTCACCTTTTAAACCAAAATCTCCCTATTCTCCTGAATTGTTAGAACGTATCTCTATACAATTAGAGGCTATTGAATCATCCACCAAATCCAAAAAAGATAAAATGCCTATAATAGCAACACTAGATACTGCAATACCACCATCTCAACCTTCTAGTTCAAAAACATCAGATAATGTGTCAGCTCACGAATTTAATTATGATTCTGATACAGAAACAACCCTAGATATTCACCGAATAGCTAAATCTAGATTTCCAAAAGATTCAAGGTATCCAAAACGAAAACAATTTTATTCCAGACCATCTCCTGGTGATCTAATTCTTGAAGAATGACCTAGCAGAAGATATAAATTTGATGGAAATTCCATCTATGAATGGAATATTGATGGATTATCTGAGTATAGACAATTAGAAGTTTTACATCACATGCAAATATATGCAAAAGCTTGTGCCCTAGCAGATCATACTGAAGGACCCCTAGCTAGTGCCATAGCCAGTGGATTTACTGGACAACTTTATGGTTGGTGGATATATACTTTACAACAACAACAACGCTTAGATATTAGAAATTCAGTTAAAAAGGATGCCAATAACCAACCACTACTAGATGATCAAGGAAGAATGCAGCATAATGGTGTAGATTGCTTACTCACAAATATTATTTGGCATTTTCTCGGTACCCTCGACTCTATAGACGAAAAAACAAGAGATCAATTACAGAGTTTAAGATGTAAAACTCTTAATGATTTTCGATGGTATAAAGATACCTTTTTATCTAAAGTATACTCTCTTACGACAACAAATTCTCCATTTTGGAAAGAAAGGTTTATAGCTGGTTTACCTCCTTATTTCGCTGAAAAGGTGAAACTCTTTATTCGTAATAAACATAATGAGATTCTCAATTATCAAGCTCATACTTATGGAGACTTAATACAACTTATCCAACAAACTGGGTTAGCCATATGTAATGATATGATATTAAAAAGACAACTCTCAAAAGAAAAGAAAGATAAATCTTTAGGCAATTACTGCTATGATTTTGGGCATGATTTAGATATTACCAAACCAGAATCTTCATCCCGCTGAAGGAAACATCATAAGTACTCTAATAAGCGGATTTCATCACATGAACCTTTCCATTCTAGATCTAAACCATTCCCATCTAGACCCAAGAGACGTCCATCAAAATCTTATAAATCTAGATCACAAAATCTTAATACTTGTTATAATTGTGGTAAAACTGGTCATTATGCCAATAAATGTCATCTTAAAACTAATAATAAAAAATTCATAATCTCAATGAGGACTCATCCTCATCTTCAGATCATTGTCATTGCACTGACAATCTTCCAAATACAACCTCCTCTCTTCTGATACAGAAATTAATGTGTTAACTGCACATGAAGAACTTATTCTAGAAATAGGTGAACAAATAGCCGATCCAACCTTAAAAAATAAATACTTTACTGAAATACTAGCCTCCCAACATCATACATCTGATAGCATTCATGATAAACAAGACAAACAAAGAGTTAAATTTTAAAAACAAATAGAACTAGATCCATCTCGATATTCAATGGCATCATTACTAGCCGAAGTAAAAAATCGTAATCCTACATCTACTGCAACTAATATTCCTTCGTTACAAAGCGATATTACTCAATTAAAGCAAGAAATACAAATTTTAATGAACGATTATCAAAACTTGAAAATGAAAATTCTGAAACATTTTCTATTTATGATAATAATGTGTTCATTGAAACTCTTACTCATTATGTCCATCAACGATGGTTTACACCTATTACATTAGTTATAAAAGATTTTAAATATCAATGCTTAGCTCTCATTGATTCAGGAGCTGATTTAAATTGTATTCGAGAAGGTTTAATTCCTCTTAGATATTGTGAACATACAAATAGTCGTATTTCAACCGCAGAAGGCAATAAATCTTCTATTAAATATAAGATTCATCTTGCTCATATTTGTCATCAATCAATTTGTCTACCTACTTCTTTTATTGTAGTAAAAGGACTTCAACATGATATTTTATTAGGTACTCCGTTTCTTCAACATATACAGCCATTTACTGTTTCTACAAAAGGTATATCAACAACTATTAAAGAAAAACAACTTTTCTTTCCTTTTTCTCAAATGCCTAAATCAAAATATTTAAATCAAATAACTAATCAAATTGAGCATAAACAATCGCATATTGATTTCTTACGCTTTGAAATCAATTTTTTAAAAACAGATCAAATTCTTAATACTCTTTTCTTTAAAAATAAATTAATTATTTTTCAAGAGAAGTTACAGAAACAATGTTGTTCTGAAATCTCATCTGCCTTTTGGGATAGGAAAAAACATCAAGTCACATTACCTTATATTGATAAGATTTTAATGAAAAACAGATTCAGATAAAAGCAAACCCTTCTCAAATGAATACTAGGTTATTAAATCTATGTGATTTAGAAATAAAAGATATTATTTCTAAAAAATTAATTTCCCCTTCAAAATATCCTTGGAGTTGTGCCGCATTTTATGTTGAAAATGCTCCTGAGCTAGAACGTTGAAAATGCTCCTGAGCTAGAACGAGGAGCACCACGATTAGTAATAAATTACAAACCATTAAATAAAGTTTTGAAAACAATCAGATATCCTTTACCCAATAAACATGATTTAATGAAAAGAATAACTACGTCTTTAGTTTTTTCTAAATTTGATCTTAAGTCCGGATTTTGGCAAATCCAAATTGCGCCCGCTGATAGATACAAAACAACTTTTAATACACCCTTTGGTCAATATCAATGGAACGTAATGCCTTTTGGTTTGAAAAACGCTCCCTCCGAATTTCAAAAAATAATGAATGATATTTTCAACCTTTATCATGATTACATTCTTGTTTACATTGATGATATTCTTGTTTTCTCTAAATCCATTGATCAGCATTGGAAACATTTAGCTATTTTTCAACATATTATAATAACCAATGGTTTAGTATTATCACAAAAGAAAATCAAACTTTTTCAAACATCAATACAATTTTTAGGTTTTAAAATATCAAATCAAACGATTACTCCAGTCAATCGTGTTATTGACTTTGCAGATAAATTTCCTGATCAACTCACCGATAAAAATCAATTACAACAATTTCTTGGATGTTTAAATTATCTTACTGATTTTTATAAACAAGCAGCAATTGATCGCAAATCTCTTCAAGAACTTCTCAAAAAGGATATGAAATTTGTGTGGACTTTAGATCATACTAAAGCAGTCCAGACAATAAAAACAAAAGTTAAATCCCTTCCTTGTTTACATTTAGCTAATACGGAATATCCAAAAATTATACAAACCGATGCCTCTGATTTAGGATATGGTGGAATTCTATTACAGCGTCCTCCATCTGGGAACGAACAATTAGTATGTTATACTTCAAAACTATGGAATAAAACGCAAAAAAATTATGCTACTGTCAAAAAGGAAGTTTTAGCAATTGTTTTAAGTGTTCAAAAATTTCAATCTGATGTATTAAATCAAAAGTTTTTAATTGGTGTTGACTGTAAATCTGCAAAAGAAATACTTTTAAAATATGTTAAAAATCTTGTTTCAAAACAAATATTTGCTCGTTGGCAAGCTATTTTGAGTATTTTTGAATTTGATATCGAATATATAAAAGGAGAACATAATTCTCTACCTGATTTTCTATCCAGAGAATTCCTTGTCACTCCTCAAATTCATTTGCTACAGGTCATGACAGATAAAGGAAAATCCTTAATGCCTCATTCAACATATACCAATAAATTTTCTCATCTTTTTAATACCTATAATCATGTATCTAATGATAATAAAGTTGTATATAAGTTTAGTAATCGGCATTTAGTCACTATTCTTGACTATGATTTATTAGACTCTCCTTTTGACACACATGTCAAATTAGTAATGCCCCCTTCTTATCATTTTATTCCTTCTCGGCCTAATGTTTCTATAAAGTTTTATGAAGCCTTGTTAAGTCAAACACAATCTGTTATCATTGAACACTTCAAAAAACCAAATTCAGATGAAGTTGCTTACTCAAAATCAAGATTCAAAAGGTACTTTCTAACACTGAATGGACCAATCAAAATGTCGGTCTACAATGCCCGTATACTTATCAATCAATGACTTTACTTCTTACACATCAACCAATGCAAGTTAGCTATAAAGATTACATAAAAGCATGGCGTGTAATTCTCTTCTACAAAGATCTAACATCAGGACACTCATAGTATATCACGTTTAAAAAATCACTTCACATTAATCTACCACTTTGGTTTATGTCTGAATGGTGGATAAAATTCGGCCCTCCTACCAACATTTTTCCCCTATAGTTCAAGCTAAATACGAAAAAGAAAAGCTCTCCACTACAGTCAACAATTGTCCTCTTACCTATCTTTCTCAAGAAATTCATATCAAATGGTGGGATAAATTTGACGTTGATTCAATTCAAGAAACTTCCATAACTCCCTTGGTTACACCTCTCAGGCCTATTCCAATAACACCAACATATTTACTTTCATATTTTCCTTCATTACCTAAGACATATAAAGCAGCCAGTATTCCTGCAAGTATACCTACACCTGCAACATCGCCTGCCAAACCAGCCACTTCTTCTTCTTCTCTTACCCATGATCTAGCTACCACTCTTATCCAACATCTTCAACAAATGGAACAAAAAATGGAAATGAGATTTAAGCAATTTGAAGATCGATATTCTGCGACGTCTAGAACTAATTCAGACGGTGATGCTACTTCTGAAGCACCTGACTTCATTGAACTTTGAAAATGACTACTTTTTATGAAGCTCTAATGACTCCAGCAATTCATCATCCAGTGATAGATCGTCTCGTCTATGAATTATATCCATTTGGTCTCCAGCCAGATGTTGGTTTAGTCAACGATCAAATTATTATCATGCTTGTGCAGAACAAGCATTTCACTGGTCTGATACTGAAGAAAATCTGCTACTCGGTTTATGGCGATTACTTGGCACACTTCAATACACATCCATATTGATTATCAAGTCCTTCATCAATATCCACCATATGTGCATTCTGGATTATGGTCGACTCTCATGAAATTACCAATTCGTTATTTTTGTAATTTCCATCGACATTAAAAAAATAAAAAATAAAAATAAAAATAAAAATAAAAATAAAATATATATTTCTCGAGCCCTAGCCACTTAATTTGCTCAAGCCCATGCTTCCAGGCATCCTTTGTCTGCCTTATAACTTTCCTAATACAAGCCCATGCTATTTATCATTTCCAGTCCATACCTCCAGGATTTTCCTGCCTAGAGGCCCATGCCATTAATCTTATCTAGCCCATGCTTCCAGGCCTACAATGCCTGCCATCAATAATGTCGGTCCTCATCAATAATGCAGTTGCCGACACTATGGTGTCATTTCAACCAATAAAGTCAAAAGAGTTACAGGATAAAGGTTTACGATCCTTCACGCCTTGGGCTAGTTGGACGTTACTTTTTATCTTGTCTTTTACTTTATTTCTTATCCAATACTACCTACTTATCTTTAAGCATCTGCTTTAGATAAAGCCGATTCTATGTGTCTGTATAGGTGTAGGGCTGTCTTTCCACGATATCGCGTCTTTTATTTTTAGCTTGCGTTGCTTTTCTCTCTATAAATAAGAAGGTCATCGAAGAGCAAAGCATTCGAAGTTGGAGTAAGCAGTTTAGTCTAAGTTTGAAGTCTTCTAAGCTTTGAGTTTGTGAGTTTGTTCTAAGTTTGTTCTTAAGTCTGCCTTTCAGTTTTTGTTCTTTCAGTCTGTAAACACTTCTATGTTAAATAATTGAGCCTTTCAGTTTCTTCCATCCTTTTGGTCCTTTACATATTTCGAACTTTGTTTACTCGTATATCGAGCTGCGACAATTTGGTATCAGAGCCAAGTTACTATTTGCTCCATCGTCGCGTCGCCGCACTGTAAGTAATGCTTCGCTTTACTTCTACTTCTATATATTCGATATCAGAAAATGATTTTGACACAAATTTTCCAGTTTTAAGTTCTTATGGAAAGCATATCGTTTCTCTTTTCTTATTAATTTTTCTTGTTTGAACTTCATTGGGTTTTCAAACGTTAACTTTCCTAGTTGCGTAGTAAGTCTAGCAAGGAGTAAGTCTAGCAGTAAGTCGTTGACCAAGTTCTTTGAAAACCATTTGCTTCAAAACATGGGAGAATTAATCAAGAAAATGAAACGTGTTCTTTCATTAAGTAACCTCTCTGTAAAATTTGAGTCATCTTCATCTCCTGATATAAACTCAAAAGGGAAAGCCTTAGAAAAAACACCATTTAAGTTAGATTTAAGAAATATAAGTGAAATTTCCTACAGTAATATTGAACAATCTCTTCAAAATTTGGATATGCCTACTATCAAGCCAAAAGATATTTATACCCAATGATCTTTTTCCAAAAATCAAGATTTTATTATTAAACTTGAAGAAGAAACAAAATCAATAGATGATGACGGTCAAGAAATTCTGCTTATACCACCTAATAAAATTAATCGTTATAAAGAAAATTATAAATATTTGCATATAGGCCTTATTCAAGTTGCAATCAAACCTCTGACTACATTAGGACTTAATACATCTGTTTTAGCCTCTGTTCGTGATAAACGTCATTTAGATTTCAATGACTCATTATTAGGAATAATTGAAGGTAGTTTGGCAAAAGGTCCAATTTTCTTCAACTGTTTTCCTACTGATACACCAAGAAATATTCCACATCAATTTAGTGGTTCCTGTTGGATGACCATTGAATTTGAAACTAAAAGTTATAACTGACTGATAGAAGTCTGAGAATAAATATGAAGAAATCAATTAACAGTTGACAAATTACATCAAAAAACATATAATACTTAAGAATAATTTTCATTTACAGGAAAAAACTTGAAGGAATATTCTTTAGAACTATGCTAGAAAAATAGCATTCGAAAATCTGTCCATGAGAAAACTTTGTCGTATATGGCGGCAAGAGTATGAGTATTGGTGTCGCGGTAATGGAGTGGTCTAGAAAGTAGTGATGGACCAGTGGTGGTAAAGGGAGAATGCTAATGGAAAGTATGGCAATGAAGATATAGCAATAACACGGTGTTGGTCATAGACTCCCCGTTAACTAGTAGGGTGGAGATGTAAATGCCGAATGTTCAGCATCACGGGGCTATAGTTGCAGTTCTACTCCATTGAATATGCTTTGGTTTCGAGTGGCATCTTACATTGACTATATAATTTGTGGCACTTCATAGTAATGCCACCTCAATTCATTAGAGATAAACCATCCGAGAACTCTAATATGCCAATTGTGGCCAGATCTAAAATCGCAATGCAACTCAATTAACACTCTCTGTTAGAGTGATTATAGGTCTCTCCTTTCGTCTAACCCTTCAATCTCTTGCAGTTCACTTTTCTTGACTGGCACATCCATTAGTCCTCATTATACATGTCTACAACATTTCAATAGAATCCCTTTCATTTGGGATCTTACCTTTATCACAGGGATTTGTTTACTCATTAGTTCAAGGCCGTTTTATCACAGGGATTAGGGAGCTTTTGATATGTTATAATTGACATGTAGAGAGCCAAATCACATACATGATACATCTCTACCTACAAATATGAATTAGACATAACTTGGTCATGCTGATCAATTATTACTGGGAATCATAAGGTTAGACTTGTACCAGAATGTTTTATCTTTCCTTGTTTCCTGAGAGAAAAAAAGGGGATATTCTCGATGCAGCTTAAGGCCACAAATAAGTACCCGAAGCTGAGGTAGAAGACAAGAATATAATCAAAATTCTTGCTTAGTACTGCCAATAGAAAGATAGAAAGTTACGATCTTCTAGTCAGGACATAAGCGGAAAATTGCATGTAGCCACAGGGGAAGCAAGACATATAGGATCACATAAAACTTCGCCAAATTATTTGTGAAGTACAACATGCATGGATATGGGCTGACAAAGACTTCCCATGCTGACAAGTTTCCATAGTTAAATTCCCAGATTTATGAAGGTCGATTACTAGGTAAAAGAGTAAGGAAAGAATTACAGAAGAAACTAATACATACAAAAAAATTACTGAGATCAGATCTTTGATCAGAGAGTACAACAACAACAACAACAATAACAACATAGCCTCAGTCCCAAATTAACTGGGGTCGGCTACATGGATCAAACTTTTCCATTGTGCTCGATTAAGGAACAGAATTTGCAAACAGACTTCAAATAAAACCAACCTAAGCAGAAAATCAATGGTTTCTAGAGGAGCTAAGAGATAGGTGTTCAATCATAGTTTTCTCCCCAATCATTCATATTAAAGTATTGAAAGAATCTTCGTCACTTATCGCATCTAAAATTTAGGCCATTGAAGATCTTAGTAGTTCTTCGCGAGATGGACACATCATTTTCCTCTGTTCTTCTTTTTCTACCTGATTTCCCTTCTTTTAGGATTATTTTTTTTTTGCTATTCCCTAGCAAACCTTATAAGAATCAACTGAAGAAGTCGAGGATTCTGGGTGGTGTTTCCAAATCACCAATGATGCCAAGAGTTTTTTTACCAAGGAATCTTATTCAGGTTCTCATGACAAAGGAGGTGGCCAAGCTATCGAAAATTCATTGTAGAGAATCGTTATGCTAGTAACAATCATATACGTAGTAATTCAATAACAAAATTAAGGAGGCCTCTCAAAAGCATGCCCGTAACTTCTGAACCTACGACTCGTTACATCATTGTCTAAACCTCTCCTACAAATACAGATTTATTTTACAGGAAATAGAGTAAATAAACCAGTCTTAAATTTCAGTACTGACTCTAATTCCAGGATGGTCCCATATTAATTCATCAATGAAATATCTCAAAGTCTATCAACATTAACACACAACATAAAAACCAAAAAGCAATTCCTGATTTTAGTCATTTAAGAAGCACATATAATATCTGAATTCATACTTTTGAAATGTCGACAAGTATAATCAATATAACCGTAAAATCCTAAATCAAGTCAATCGACAACCTATGGCTTAGTTGATCCTAATGCAAACATCCAACAGGGCGCTAAACGGAGGAGAATCAATTTCTCATGTTGTGATTTGTGTATTTGGAGCTCTTTTTATTAACTAAATGTCACTTGAACTGGGTCGTCGGTATCTAATTGTGTATTGACAACTCATGATTGATGAGTCGTAGAGATGCCTAGTGAACGTAACCAGTTTGTAACCAATGCAAGAAAATACAAGAAAGACATAGTCCATGAAACTTGTTAGACCAGAGGAATTTGTAATGACTTCAAAGCGTGTAACACCGTCACTTTCTTAAAGAAATTTTGCTCTCTACACTGCAAGAGTCAGCAAAAATCCTAAAGGATTCGATGAAGCAAACTCAAGCTTTCACTTTTCAGCTTTCACTTTGCAGTAGTGAAAACAGAAACAAGAGCAAATGTTGTTTAATTTCGAGATATCTTTCTTCCTCCCAAAACCTCTTCTCTTATAGAACACTGGTCAAAACCAATTAGAGAAGAAAATGGGGGTAGTGGAGCAGTTTCAACTGCATCCACTCAGTCAAGTATTTAATGAGTTCATTAACTGCCCATTCAATGCTTGAGTGGGTCAATCAAATAATTACCCACATTTTAATTTCGAAAATGGTAAAAAATAATGGTAAAAAGTTTTACTCATGGAGTGCTAAGTGCGCCTATAAAAGCGCCTAAAATGCGCCATATGCGCCGCGCCGCGCTCGTGGCTCACTTTGCATAACACTTGTGTTTTTCTTTTACACACACTGTAGTGCAAGAGTATATATATACTCTTTAAACTTGAAGTTTCTAACCAATGTGAGACTAAACATTTCTTTTGAAAATGTCCAACAATCCCCCGCCATTTTCAAAATAATCAGATCATTTAATCCACGAAATCTCAAACATTATATGCATAAATAATGGTATCTTGCGATTTGAACCACTAATTTGCGAAAAGTTCATTACATCATATCAGAATTACATGGTAGATAAACTTTGAACCAATGATTCTATTCGATATGTAGCATAAACATATCACGCATATAACTTACACCAGCAAATAGCCATAAATATCCTGACACATTCAACATTGGCCTTGTGTCCCGTATCTTCTCGTGAATGTCTTTGGAGCCAAGCCCTTGAACTCCTTGAAGCGACCGCACTTCACATCCACATAGGTAGTCTCCATTCTAGTACCCCCGCAATTTAAGCACCTTTAGAAGACTATTAAGAGATCATCTCAACCTCCTCTTTTTACATGCAGGTACCGAGCACTAACAACATTGGGATGGTTATTAAAATTTAGTGCTCACAGTCACACTTATAATGAATTTTGATTGCATTGAACTCAAGACTTAACGTAATGTTAGACGTCGAGTTGAGTTTCCATTATTGATGACTTTTAATTCATGGGCTTGAGACTCATCCCCCTTGATGTTTTATTCACCAAGTCTCTTGACAATCCTTTAGTAAGGGGATCTGCCAAGTTTTGACTAGATCTCACATAGTCAATCGTGATAACTCCACTTGTTATCAATTCTCTGACACACTGTGTCTCAATCCAATATGTCTGGATTTACCATTGTACACTTGACTATAAGCCCTTGCCAATGTGGCCTCATTATCACAATGGATAGAGATTGGAGCTACCTGTTTAGGCCACAATGGTATCTCGTGTAATAATTCACGTAGCCATTCAGCTTCTTTTGAAGCCGAGGCCAACTCAATAAACTTTGATTCCATGGTAGAACCAGCCATTAAAGTTTGCTTCTTTGAAGCCTACGAGATTGCACCTCCGCAAGAAGTGAAAATCCACCCACTTGTAGATGCATGATTTTGATCTTTCACAATCCAACTTGCATCTGAAAATCCTTTTAAGACCGAAGGATATCCACTATAGCATAAATCATAGTTAATTGTTTTCTTCAGATATTTCAAAACTCTTCGAATTGCAAACTAATGCAACTCGCTTGAATTAATTGTAAATCTGCTCAACTTGCCTACTGCCAAGGCAATATCCGGCCTAGTGCATGTCATTGCATACATTAAGCATCCAATTAATCTAGAATACTCCAGTTGTGAAACTGGATTACCTGTATTTTTCACTAGCTCAATACTTGAATCTAGCGGGGTGGAAACAGAGGCACAATTCAAATGATTGAATCTATTGAGAACTTTCTCAATATAATCAGATTGAGTTAGAGTAACACTCCCCTCATCTCTTACAATTTGAATCCCGAGAATGACATCAGCTTGCCCCATATCTTTTATTTCAAACTTGCTTGAAAGAAACCTTTTGGTCAACTGAACTTGTTCCAAGTCAGATCCAAAAATCAACATGTCATCTACGTAAAGACAGATAATGACATCATTGCCTCTTTCATCAAACTTGTTATATACACATTTATCAGATTCATTTATTTTGAATCCATAAGCAAGTACAACCTGGTCAAGTTTTTGGTGCCACTGTCTTGGTGCTTGCTTTAAACCAGACAATGATTTTCACAATCTACACACTTTATTTTCATGACCGGGCATTATGAACCTTTCAGGTTGTTCCATGTATATTTCCTCATCTAATTCTCCATGTAGGAACGCTGTTTTGACGTCCATTTGGTGGATGAACAGCTCGTTTATAGCCGCAATTGCAATAAGCAATCTGATAATAGCAATTCTAGCTACTGGTGAATAGGTATCGAAATAGTTTATTCCATGCTTTTGGGTGAAACCCTAAGCAACCAGTCTCACTTTTTGTTTTTCAATGGATCCATCAACTCTTCTTTTCCTTTTGAAGAGAAATTTGCATTTAATGGGTTTACACCCACGAGGTAGATCAACTAGCTCCCAAGTGTTATTTCCCATTATTGAATCCATCTCATCATTTGATGCCTCTTTCCAGAAAGCTGCATCTCTTTCTTTCATCGCCTCCTCTACTGTTTGAGGATCAGCCTTCGTATTAAAACAATACGAAATTTGTCTAGTTATTGTTTCTCTACTTCCTTCAACTAGGAATGTATAGAAATCAGAACCAAATGACTTAATTTTTCGAGCTCGTTTGCTCCTTCGAACTTCAGGAACTTCAACTACTTCTTTGTCATTTTCAATTTCTATGACTTCCTTCCCTTTTTGGTTTTCTTCAGAAATACTTTTGGGAACATATTTAAATCTTGTCTCATCAAAGATTGCATCCCTTGATTCAATTATAGTGTTCGCTGAAATCGAGTTATTAGGTTCAATTACCATGAACCTATATGCCTTACTATGTTGTGCATATCCAATAAATATGCACTCCACTCCCCTTTCACCCAATTTTCTCTTTTTGGGTTCAGGTACTTTTACTACTGTTCTACAGCCCCAAACTCTTAAATAATTAAGACTTGGTTTTCGCTTATTCCAAAGCTCATATGGGGTGACTTTATTCCTCTTTTGTGGAATTCTGTTCAAAATATGGCATGCAGTCAGCAATGCCTCTCCCCAAAATCCACTACTCAAACCAGAGTTTGATAGCATAGCATTAACCATTTCAGTTAAAACACGATTTTTATGCTCAGCCACACCATTTTGTTGTGGTGTATAAGGGGCAGTAGTCTCATGGACTATTCCAGTGGATTCAAAGTACTTTGGATCATAGTACTCTCCTCCCCTATCAGACCTTAAACATTTTATAAAGGTCTCACATTGCAATTCAGTTTCTGCCTTAGAGGCCTGAAACTTAACCATTGCCTCATCTTTGGAATGTAACAAATAAACATAACAAAACTTGCTATTATCATCAATAAAAGTTATAAAATATTTATTGTCTCCTATTGATGGTGTACTATGTATGTCACATACATCAGAATGTATTAAATCAAGCAACTTTGAATTTCTTTCAACATAGGAAATGGATTTCTAGTTATTTTTGTTTTAATGCATGTATTGCAATTTCCTTCATATTTATCAAAGTAAGGCAGTAATTCCAGATTTACCATATCATATGATTTTCTGAAATTAACATGTCATAATCTATAATGCCATAAAAATGAAGGAGACTCAACAAGATACGCAGAAACATGCCCTCATAAGCATAACCCTTCCCTACATACAGACCTCCCTTGGAGAGTACAAATTTGTCAGCCTCAAATACAAGCCTAAAACCAAACTTATTCGAAAGACTACCCGACACCATATTCTTCCTCATTTCTGGTGCATAATACACGTTAGTGAGTGTTACAATTTTGCCAGAAGTAAACTTCATATCAACACTACCTATGCCTTTAACAAGGACAATAGCATCATTTCCCATGTACAAGACGGTATTTTCATCTACTGCCTCCATGGTCTTGAAGAACCTCTTGTTCTTGCAGACGTGTCGAGTAGCACCCGAATCAATCCACCAAGCCATATCATTTTCAACGACTATGATTTCAGAAATCATAGCAATGAGATCATCATTGTCGTTTCCTACACCTTTTGCAGCGCTAGAGGAAGCATGATGTTTTCCTTGCTTCCTCTTCTAATGATAACATTCGGACTTGAAGTGGCCATCTTTCCCATAGAACCAACAAGTGACTTTCTGTTTCCTTCGATTCTGGTTTTGGTTGTTTGATTTTCCCGAACCAGCAGGCTTTTTGAAACTACCAGGCTTGTTAGGCCTGTTCAGCAGGGGCTTTTTAAACTTTGCTACTTCCATCACATGCACCTTTGAAATCTCCATAGCATTCTGCTCTTTTTCATTTTCCTGCATGCGACAATCCTCTTCCACACGAAGATTGTTAGCTAATTCATCAAGAGTTATGTCCTCTTTTTTATGCTTAAGAGTTCGTTTGAACTCCTTCCAAGATGGGGGCAGTTTATCAATAACTGAAGACACAACAATGGTTTCATCCATGATAAGATTGTGTTGAGAGAAATTATTCCTAATCCTCTCAATTTCACGAAATTGTTCCATAACATACCTTTCATCAACCATTTTAAAATTAATAAACTTTGATATGAGGAATTTCTTACTTGTTGTATCCTTCTTATGGTACCTTGCCTCCAATTTCTCCCACAGTTCCTTGGCAGAGGGGACGTCATGGTAACAAGCTAACAAATGTGTAAGCTCGCTCCAGTTGGACTAGACTGTACTTCGGGTCACAAGTTCCCACCAGTGGTCCCGCCCAATTGGCCCGACACTTGGTCCCTCGCAATGCTGGCCAAATCCTGTCACCGACACGTGCACCAAGGGCAAGCTCAAGTCGCCATTCATTGAGGGTCGGGTCACACGTGCTACACTTCAATGCATCATGAACATACAACCTAGAAATACGGGGAGTAACCTCAACCCACGTCCAAGTAACATAATATAGTAGTAGAAATAGCAAGAAAATGATTGAAATGAAATAAACAACATAATCAAATACTCATAGTCTTTTAGTTGGATTTTACAAACCTTACACCGCTCTCCGACCTCCTCGGACACTTGTATCCGACCCGACAAGCTCCTGCCGAGCTACGGTGCAGTCCCGAAGCTACGGTTTCTCCAAGTCCCCCTTAAAAGTCGATTTGTATAGTTTCAACCGCGGTTTGGTTATGTCCTAGTTTTTAGTCATGTATTAGGTGATAAATCACCAAAACAATCCTTAAAAATCCATTTTCATCTGCAGTTAGCGCGTTATCTAATGGTAGTGCGCTGCTAAGCCCCTAAATGGTAGTGCGCTAAGGGAATTATGTAGCGCGTTACTGTTCTTCGGGACGAATAACAGTTAGCAACCAAAAACGATTAGCGCGCTAACCATTCTAAGTAGCACGCTATTTGTGCTTTGGGACAGAATTCTCAATTTTAGAATTATGTCCTAACCCTCTCAATTAGCTACATTATTGGTTCTAACATGTTTCCCATATATAATTAACTTCAATCAACCCTTAAAACACCCCAAAACCTCAATCTAACCCAAATTCCTCAAAATTTTGCATTCATGTCAACTCTCCAATTTCTTTAAAATAATCAAATCTAATTAAAACAGTGGTAAATCCTCTATGAATATGATCTAATAACATGCAATTCGTCAAATTTTAACCACAAATCAGAGATCTAACCATCAATTTCGAATTTCACCAAACATAGAAAAAATAGGTCCATTGAAGAGTGTAGGAGACGATGAAGATGATTACCTAGGTTTAAGCTCTTGAATTGATCTCAAATGTCCGGAATTCCCAGTTTCAGAACTCCTTCTTCTTCCTTGGTTTTCTCTGATTTTGCATGAGTAGTTAAGTGGATTTGAGTGAATTCCCACTCACTTGTTATATTTAATTTTGGTCTTGATCAAGTGTGCATACATATCTCGAGGATTATCTTGTGGTTCATAGCCATGTTGTCGCACACCACCTGATGACTCCAATAGCACATTCCCTTCCTAGTATTACTCATTGTGCTCATCTAGATATCCATCTCATGGTCCTCATTATTGAGTGCTAACTATAGGCTTAGCTTATTTAATTGATGTCACATTACATTAAGCCTTATAAAACCATATGGTCAGTGTTTTATTTATCTAATTTAACCAACTCATAGTCCCACTAACCTTCGGCTACCTGGTATCCGGTGCCCCGCGTCTTGACATGCATTTCGAGGCGAGCCATAGTCTATTATTCGAATTAAACTTAATTAGCCTATGGTTACATTACCCATTTCAATTTGATTTCATAATCATATTTCATGAATTCATCGAATCTCTCTAGTGTACCCATACTTAGCCTCTCGATACCCACATTGACATGCACTTTGAGGCAACTACCTGTCATACAACCTCGCACAATATCGTTATTCAACAAACACACATGCGATGTATTTAACAAATAATTTAATAAATTGCATCGCAAATAAGCAATCCAACACACAATCAACTAATGTACCTAGGCCTACTTGTGTCCTAGTCTACCCGCGACCTCCACGTGGATCTGAGCTGGCGTTCATGTCCGCAATTACGATACAAATAACGGCGTTAATAAAGCAGGTCGTTACAGTTCTTCCCAATTAAATAAAACTTTGTCCCGAAATCTAACTGTAACATAAACGTCGTACCAGGAAATAGTTGAGGGTATCGCTCTCTCATTTCGTCGACTCGAGCTCCTCAAGTGAGTGTTGGGTTTTTGGGGTTCATACGCAGCGGAAAATTCAAAACAAATTTTGAAAAACCCCAACAGGATCGAAAATTATTTCCATTAAACTAAATCTACGAAAGTAAATCATACCTTATTTCGTGATTTTCCTTTTGATTGTTCGATTTTCAAGACGTTCAAGTGCGCGCCCTCTATTAAAAATCCACATACGAACGGTGACCACAATTTGGAGTGCTAGCCCCAAGAGAGATTGAAAATGGTTTTTCTTTCTCTCCCTAAATCAGAGAACTAGAAAAATTGTAACACGAAACCTTATTAAGTTTTCAGGGATCCACCCTTTATTTATATGTTTCACTTAAAATCCTATTCGTAATACAACTTTTGTATTTACGCATTTTAAGCAAATTACACACATGCCCCTATTAATAAGTTATCATATAACAAATCGTAAGGGCTTTTATGTCATGAATTTTATCATATAAAATTCATTACTCTAGACCAATTGAAATTGTGCAAAGCCATTCTTTGTGTGCGACCCAATAGGTTCATGCGACGTTGGCAGTGAACCAAAAACCATTTTGGTACACAAGTCATAATCGGTCTCTAGCAAGGCAATATGACTACCCAAGTAGCATGAATATCAACATCGATACAACCTAATTAATAACGTATATCATATCTTTTCGTCGAGTTGTATCTTTTGATTAAACATAAGGCATGGAAAGTCACCCTTAATGTTCAATCGTACTAGTCTCGATGTTTAGGTAAACTGAAAAACATCCAAGTGACATGGGCTTGGCCATTATTAATCTATCTTATCGAGGGATCCACTGATATCTCTCTCTATACGAGAGTGACAAATTCTATCTTGATTACACACCTTCACATATTATTCACACGGTAACCAATCACAATCTTTATAATTGTCCGATTAAAGATAACGTTTGATTATGTCAAATTATCATGCTCCTAATATTGAAGTCTATGGTAATCTCAAGTCGAAGGACTAAATGATATACCTATCATAAGTAACACCTATGACTTAATCCATGTGGTGTTCTCATAGCAGGTCGGTCCAGTATCTTATTCCATAATAAGTACTAATGATCTTGATTCATTTCCTTATACGCATGATCATCACATGACCATCAATTAAAATTCACTTTAGTCTTAATTCATTATAGTTCTCAGTATAATGATCGACTAGGGACATTTAGGATATTTCAACAAATACCCATGGATCTTACTATAAGGTAAACATGCAATCACTTATAATAAAACATCAAATAAAACCTCTATTTTATTAACTAAAATTATAAGATAAACAATGTTTGTAGATTGACCTAGGGCACATGCCCTAACAGTGAGTCCATTTATCATATGATGCTTGTCAACGAACTAGGACCTTAGAGAGCTCCATGTTCCTGAGAATCTGAACTCTGTGGTCAACGATCTCTATCGACCTCTCCTCGTAAGTCACATTAGGCTGAACCTCAATCTGCCCCAACTCAATAGTCGGTCTCAGCCCCGACCAGCTAGTCTCAACATCGAAATGTAGAATGTCTGATGAACCCCAACTAACTCTGCAGGTAACTCTAGGTTATATGCAACATTGGCCACTCGTTGCATAATCTTGAATGTTCCAATAAATCTCGGCGCAAGTTTCCCCTTAATACCAAATCTCTGCTGACCCTTCCAAGGGGAAACCTTCAGGTATACCATATCTCCTCCTCATAGCTTAGTCCCTCGTGATATCGATCCACGTATTTCTTATGTCTATCATGTGTGGCTCGTAACCTTTGACGAATTGTCTGATTTTCTCGGTATGATCAACAACTATCTCAGGCCCCATTATCATTGTATCTTCTGGCTCCGCCCAACACGCAGGTGATCTATAAGCCTTCCCATACATAGTGCCTCAAACGGTGGCATGTCAATGCTCGCTTGATAGATGTTATTGTATGCAAACTCACACAAAGGTAGATAATCCTCCCACGAACCCCCAAACTGCAATATGCAAGCTCTGAGTATATCCTCCAAGATCTGTATCAGTCGTTCTGATTGTCCTTCGATATGAGAATGGTAAGTTATACTAAATTGCAACGTGGTGCCAAACTACTTCTACATAGCCTCCCATAGTCTCGAAGTCAATCTGGGATCTCTGTCTGACACAATGGAAACAGGTACCCCATGTAGTCTAATAACCTCACGCTCAAATAATATGCTCAGTTGGGGAAAAGTGTATCTCATAGAAATCAAAATGAAATGATCTGATTTCGTCAGTCTATCAATCATCGCCCAAACTACATCATGACGCCTCCAGGTCTACGGTAGTCTACTAACAAAATCCATGGTGATGTGTTCCCATTTCCACTATGGAATGGGCAACGACTGTAACAATCCATCGGGTCTCATATGCTCAGCCTTTACCTGCTGGAAAATGTGACAACTCCTGACATACGCACCTACGTCAGCCTTCATCCCTGGCCACCAGAATAGTCGCCTCAAATCATGGTACATCTTGATCTGACCAGGATGAACTGTGTAGCGAGACCGGTGTGCATCCTTCAGAATCTCGTCCCGTATCTCCTGATCAGCAGGAATCCACAATTTCCTTCGCTCTCTCAAACACCGATCTGTGGTCTCTGGCTAATCAGTGCACTCCGGATCCTGAGCTAGACCACTGAACCGCTCATAAAGCCCATTAGCCCTCGACACTCGACAACCCTCTCAATCGATACGGTCGGAACCCTCATCAAACCACAAATGTGATGTTCAGCCATAGTAGATACCTCTGTCATGCACATAACTGATGCCGCTTGTAACAAACCATGCTCGTGCGTCATAGGTAGCAGAACAATATGGCTGTCAATCCTGCTCCTGCTCAATGCGTCCGCTACGGCGTTCGCTTTCCCAGGGTGATACTCAATAGCGAAGTCGTAGTCCTTCAACAGCTTAAGCCATCTCCTCTGGTGCATGTTTAGATCCCTCTAAGTGAAGATGTAGCGTAAACTCTGGTGATATGTATACAATATGAACCTCTCTCCATAGAGATCATGCCTCCAAGCCTTTAGTGTAAAGACGATCGCTGCCAGCTTCAGGTCGTGTACATGATAATTTTCCTTATAGGTCTCAACCGTCTGGAAAGATAGGCAACTGGTATACCCTCCTACATCAACACGTATCCTAGACCAATACCTAACGCATCTGTATAAACTGTCAAAGTCTTGCCCTACTCCGACAATATCAATATTGGCGCGGAAGTCAACCTCATCTTCACTTTCACATGAAAGCCTGCTCACACTCATCTAACCAATCAAACTTAACATCCTTCTTAGTCAGTCTCGTCATCGGCGCTGCAATCGAAGAAAAATCATGTACAAATCACCGATAGTATCCAGCCAGTCCGAGAAAACTGTGTATATCGGCAATTGACTCAGACGTCCTCCAATCAATGATAGCCCGAATCCACAGAGATACCTTGGTCATTGATGACATGTCCAAAAAATCTCACCGCACACAGCCAGAAGTCATACCTACTGAACTTGGCGTACAATCTGTGCTCTCTCAGTGTCGTCGAAACTGCCCTTAGATGTCCCTCGTGATCCTCACGAGTCATGTTGTAGATCAAAATGTCGTTGATGAAGACTATGAAAAATCTGTCTGGATATGGTCTTAAGACCATGCGCATCAAATCCATGAAAATCGCTGGGGCATTAGTCAACCCAAACAGCATGACTGTGAACTCAAATAGTCTGTATCTCATGCTGAAAGCAGACTTCTAGATATCATCCTCTCAAATCCTCAGCTGATGATAACCTGAATGAAGGTCAATCTTCGAGAAGAATCTGGCACCCGCCAACTAATCGAATAGATCATCTATCATAGGAAGTGGGTAACGGTTCCTAAATATCACCTGATTCAGCTTTCTATAGTCTATGCACATCCTCATCGAACCATCCTTCTTCTTCACAAACAACACTGGAGCTCCCCAATGTGACATATTAGGGTGAATAAGACCATTCTCCAATAACTCTTCCAACTGTCATCTAACCTCCTCCTGCTCCGATAGTGACACCCTATATGGTCTATTGACGATCGACTGTGTCCCTGGTATCAACTCAATGATAAACTCAACAGCTCGTGGCGGTGGCAATCCTGGTAGGTCATCCGAAAATACATCAACAAAATCTCTAACTATCGGTACGTCCTCAATCCTGACCTTCGTCTTAACCTCTGGCTCAACTATCGCAACAAATGCCTTCATCTCCTCTTTGTAGCTAGTCGACATCTAGTGATACATAAATCAGTCGCAGATCCCACTAGTGAGAACCCTGGTATTCAAGAATACGAAACTCTATCCTCTTGCCATAAAAATCTATCCGTGCATGATAGGGTGATAACCAATCCATCCCGAGAAGCATGTCAAACTCTAAGTACTTTAATACACGAAGATCAGCAGTAATTGATGTCCCTCAACTTCTATCATCACGTCTCTACATATCCGGTTATGGTATATCTTGTCCCCAGCATCCGTACTAAGGATAAGGTGTGTGTCTAGCCCTAACACTCCAACAACAGTCCAGCAATAAAACGATAACGTACCGTATCTAACCCTAACACTCCAACAACACGTCCAGCAATAAAACGATAACGTACTACCAGAGTCAAACATAACATGCATAGGTCGACCAAAAATATGCAACGTACCCTCGACGAGTTGTCTAGTCACTCCGCCATCCGGTTGTGTAAAACTACCTTATTTTTAAATATGATTAAATATTTTATTTATCAATTATTTTAAAAAAAAACCTCAACTACAAGTCTACAAGTCACCTAACATTCAATTACCAAAAAATAAATACATAACATCACAATTTTTGTTGGAATCATTTGACATGGAGTGTGAAATTACCTATACGCCCTTCAAATTAATCACTAAACGGGTACCCATTTTTTTGAAATTTTTGTCTAGACTCGGTCCCGTATTTTAAAATGGACACAAAAGATTGTCCAGACTCGTATGTTTTTTACAAAAATATTGCCCGAACCCGTTTAAAACGGGTCCGGACAAAACCTGGCAAACGGGTCTGGACAACTTTTGCCACCCCTACCTCTGACCACACCTGTGGCATCTGCGGTTATCCAGCCTCCCAGTTTGTCTGTCTCTAGATCTCGGACCCAGACCCCGGTCTCTCTAACCCCTGTCATGGCCCACCTGATCTCGACCCTGACGGTAGATCTGCGACTGTGGCCTATGCTGATCTACCAGTGGTGATGTGATGGCATGAACCGGATGTCTCTCCTTATATTGGATCTGACTGCCCTGATGATCATCTTTGCGGCCTCTGTCCCGTTTGTCATCCCTCCGGCATCTATCCTGACGATCCCTCTGTCTCTTCGGCCTCTGGTCCGATCGAGAACTCTGGCCTATCTGTACCTCAGTACCAGTCACACACGTGCCATATCTCCGCATCAGACATGTCTTTTGTGCCAACGCTCTATCAAAGATATCTTGCAAAGTGGGTGCCCCAGAGGATACCATTGAGGAATCAATCTTGTCATCAACTCCTCTGGTGAAATAGTAGATTTGCATATGCTCCGTCCCAATTACGTCCATCGAAAATTGGAGTAGGTATCAGAATCTCCCCATATACTGCATCAATGTCCAGTTACCCTGTCTCAGGGTTAAAAACTCCTCCCTCGGTCTCAATCTCACCTCCATAGGTATGTACTGATCATAGAATAGTTCCCTGAACTCAGCCCATGTCGTTGGCTCTGGATGGGTATCCTGATATGTGGTCCACCATACTATGGTGTGACCTCTAAAGCATGCTCCCGACGGTCATGCCTGAACACTCTCATTATTCCTTATCAGCTTATGGATAATGCGATGAGACACAATCCACTTCTCCGTAGCCTGGGGTCACCACCTCCATAAAAGAAGCCTGATTGAAACTTTAGAAACTCCCTCAACATCTTCGCCTCTGGAGTTAAAATTAATCCCGATGTAGTAGTAGTAGTGGTAGTAGTTATGTCGATCCGTAGTCGTAGGTGGAGGCGTACGATCAGCGTCTCCAAGGGAACAACAATTGCGGTGGCTCTCTCTATCTGTGTATTCGCTACTACTCTCTTAATTGGTGTTTGGGAAGCAACCGAGGCGATGATTGTCTCCATAGGTACCGTAACTGCTACTGGCTCTTTGGGTGTAGCAACTACTGTAGCAAGTGTCGTCAGTGCGACGGTCTGATCTCGTAGCAACCGTAACACCTCGGCTATCTGCGTCTCCTGAGCCAACAGTCGATCCTCCATACTAGGTGCAACTAGGGAATCTCTAGTTGTACCACTAGGTTAACCAGTCTCACGAGGCATCGTCGACTGTCCATCCATGATTTGCATCGAGAAGCATGGTCCGGATCAGTCTCGCTGTATATACATATATCATATATATAATGAGAATATAACACATATATAAACTCTAATTGTTGGGGCATGTGCCCTAGGTCAATCCATTAACTGTCTTTATGAATACTTTTAGTTAATAAAATAGATGATTTCATTTGCTGTTTATTATAATTAATTTGAATGTTTACATTATAATAAGATCCATGAGTATTTACAGAAATATCATAAATGTCCCTAGTCGATCATTATACTGGGAACTATAATGAATTAAGACTAGTGTGAGTCTTAATTGATGATCATACGATGATTATACGTATAGAGATATGAATCAAGATCACGAGTACTTGTTAGGGAACAAAGTACTGGACCGACCCACTATGAGAACATCACATGGATTAAGTCATAGTTGTTTCTCATGATATGTATATTTTTAGTCATCGACTTGAGATTACCAGAGACTTCAACATTAGGAACACGGTGATTTGACACAATCAAACGTTGTCTTTAACCTTGGACAATTATAAAGGTTGTGATTGGTTCTTGTGTGAGCAATGTGATGAAGTTGTATAATCGAGATAGAATTTGTCCCTCTCATATAAAGAGAGATATCCGGTGGATCCTCGATGTGTTAGATCTGTTAAAAGGCCTAGTCTAAGTGAATTGATATTGATCAATGTCACTTGTATGTTTTCAGTCTACCTAGAGATCGAGACTAGTACGATTGAACATGTTGGATGACAATTCCATGCCTCATGTTTGATCAAAAGGATATCGTGTGACAAAAGGATGTTATATATACTATTGATTAGGTTGTATCGATTTGATATTCGTACAACTTGGGTAGTCATAATGTCTTGCTAGAGGCCGCTTATGACTTGTATACCAAAATATGTTTTGGTACATCGTCAACGTTGTATGAGCCTATTGGGTCGCACACTAAGAATGGTTTTGCGAGATTTTAAGATGGTTCAGAAAAATGAATTTTATATGATAAAATTCATGACAGAAACGTCCTTGTGGTGTATTACACTTATACTTCTTTAAGTAAGGGTATATGTGTGATTTACATAACCGTCTATATACAAGGGTTGTATAAATAGAGGCTTTAAGTTAGAACACAAGGATAAAAGATTAAGGGTCGAAACTCTATTTTCGTTTCAGAAACGAATTAGGGTTTTCAAGTACGCTCTGGATCGTTTTGGAAAGAAACAAAAGGTTTGGTATTCTCTCGAAGCTAGCACTTTGAATCTCGGCCGCCGTTCGTGTGTGGACTGCTGGTATAGGGCGTTCGTCGTTGGCAGCGCCTTAGAGATTGATCAACCTTCAGAAAGGTATATTGCAACCGAGGTATGATTAAGTTTTCATGGTTTAAACGTTTTTAATGGAATTAGATTCGGATCCTGTTGGGGTTTTTGTCAAAATTGTTTTGTAATTTCCGCTGCGTATGAACCCCAAAACCCAACACTAACTCCACCCGCCTCACATCACTTCCCTACTACTGTTATAAGGCAATAACATCGGGTTTCAACAACTAAAGTTTATTTATTTAAATTTTATGCTCTTTCATTTTACATTTCCGAGTTCCTAAAACTCTTTTCTCTGATACCAACTATGGCACCCTTGCCGCACCGGGGTGACGATTCTCCATGCGCTCCTTGTCAACTGGCCCAACTACACGTGTCCAACACCTGCCTGTTCTCTTCATGTCTCGCAAATCATGTCCACGTGTGTATTATCAAATTAATTAGTAGATTATCCTTATTTTCTTAACTTTTTCTTTGTGGGTATTTAACTATTTCAACTGCTACTTAATTTGTAGTTTATTCTAATGCTTAACCATACTAATAGGTTATTTCTTACAAGTTAACATAAATTAGCGAAAGCCTCAATTGATACGATTAGTATAAGTAATTTAACATGGTAAAAATTATTCAAAAGAGCAAATCCTACTATGGAAAACCATGTAAACTACTTTATATATAAGCGACAATACCACAAACAAGGTATATATACATGTATGGTGTCATCTCAAGTCTCCCAATACCCAAAATATACAAAATCTCAAAAATAAACACGTACGAGTAGGTCCTCGACAGCGGGCAATCAAATGTAGTTGCCTAGGATCCCTTTGCCCCTACTGGTACTAGGATCTGCACTCAATCATCAAAAAAAAATGATGAGTCTAGTAAGTTAAATCCCAAGGAACTCCTCTGAGCATTCGTATAATAAAATAAAGGAAATGCAAGGAATATTGTCAAGTAAACATGCGGAATATAAAAATAGACAACTGTAAATGGCTCATCGCATGAATAGATAACAAACGAGCTAACAAATGTGTGTGGTCGCTCCAGATGGACTAGACTGTACTTCAGATCACCAAGTTCCCACCAGTGTTCGCGCCCAACTGGCCCGACACTTGGTCCCTCGCGGCGCCGGCCAAATCCGCTGAGTCACCGACACGTGCACCAAGGGCAAGCTGAGGTCGCCATTCAATTAGGGTCGGGTCACACGTGCTACAGTCCAATGCATCACGAACACACAACCAGGAAATCCGGGGGAGTTACCTCAACCCACGTCCAAGTAACAGAATATAGTAGTAGAAATAGCAAGAAAATGATAGAAATGAAATTAACAACATAATTAAATACTCAGAGTCTTTCAGTTGGGTTTTACAAACCTCACACCGTTATCCGACCTCCCTCGGATTTCCTGGTTGTATGTTCATGATGCACTGGAATGTAGCATCATCCCCCTCCCTGGCGAATGGAGGAACCAGGGTCTGTTGGGCCCTGGTTGTTCGGTCAATTAAAAAAAATATATATATAATATAATAAAATTAATATATATTATATAATAATAATAATAATAATAATAATAATATGTTTTCAAATGGGTTGCGGTGAGCCCCCATACTGACCCTCTCGCGGACGACGAGAAACCGCGGGGACCGTCCGTAGTGGGCCCTACCCCAAAGTAATTAAATAATAATTAATTTTGGATTTCGCATCGTTGAATAATGCATCTGTTGTTTAAATTGTCTAGATTCGCAAAGAGGTTCACATCGAGCTCCTTGCGTGCGAGGTCAGCCGAAAGATAGTCTAACTCGGCGAGTCGAGCTAAGTGGGGAGCTTCGCTCAAGTATCAAATAAGGCATGTTATTAGATAATTAAGATTCATGATTTGAACTCAAGACTTGGGAATGAGTTGCATTATGCTATTGACTTGATTTATTTATCTATGGTTGTATATGTGTTGCATCAAAAAAATTGGGATTACTTCTCCTGGGCAAGGATATGAAATTACCTATTCCTGGGTAAGGAGTTGGAATTACCCCTCCTGCCTAAGGAAATGGGGTTAAATTATTAAGGACATGAGCAGTAGTAAACTTCTCATGAAAACTCTAAGTGATCTCGATGCACATATCGGCGACGGCTTGGACGAACTTACTATTGGTTTGATGGGACCATTGAGGGTACACTACGACCATTATGTTCACTAGTAATCTTCATCACCTTGAGAGTAAGGGAATCGGTCACCGGAATCAAGTCAATAACTAGTATGCATTGAATGAACCAATTAATTATAAATATTATTATTATTTATGGTATATCTCTTGTGGGCCCCTATGCATGAATGATTTAATTTCATTTATGATTTTCAAACCTTTTGCTATTATGGTTTAAATGCATCTTGGAACTTGTCTTAAATGAATAAAATAGATGGTTTACATTTAATTATAGATATGAATCTTATTTTCATGCTTTCTACTAAATGTTTGATAATTTGATTTCAACCCCATGTTAGATCTTGCATTTTTATTAAGTAGTACTTGCGTGTTTGATGTTTGAGCGGGTTTTCCGCATTTACTGAGCTCTCGTTGGTTCTTTAGCTCACCCCACTTACAATACAAGTTCATCTACGAGTGCGATAGATCGTGGCAAGGGTAAGGCCATTGCTTGAAGTCTCCTTTCATTGTGAGCATTACAAGATATATTTACTATTTGTTTTGAAAACTTTTAATAAGGGTTGTAACCTAGGCAAGTCTGTTGGGTAGTTCAACCTTCCTTCAGTTAGTTTGGCACATGTATAAGTTTTTGAAGTTTTTGGAGATTTCATATTATTTTGATTTAGTTAGGTGAATTTGAGATATCTGATAATTCGGTCAATGATGACATATGATATTTATTTAAATTCAAATTTTGCATTATCTTGCCATATTGTCTATATGTTGTTCCACATGTTGTTTATGCGTGTCAGACCGTTATTTGGGCCTTGGTTCAGGTATTGGGCCTAAGTGGCGGTCTGGGCCGGGCGACCCGACCTTAAGTCGGGGAAGGGTCATATCATTTCTCCTCCATTGGACATACGAATCAACGGAGAAAAAAAAACAAATGAAGTAGAGAGGGACGGGCTTAAGTCCATACGAACAAAGAAAAGAACTCACGAACTCAAACACAAAATCACGGCTAAACATGAACTTGGTATGATGTGTGATTGAGTGAACAGTGTGTGTAGAGGCTGCTGTGTAGACCACACAATCACGGCTACTGTGTAGAGACTGAACATCGTGTAAAGGCTGACTAAAGCAAAGAGTGTGACATCCGAGAATTTTATAAACTTGATTACGTGGCCAATTATTGCACTTAATCGAGGACAATGGAAAAGTTTGGTCCATGTAGCCGACCCCAGTTAATTTGGAACTGAGGCTATGTTGTTGTTGTTGATTGATGATTGGCTAATTAAGTATTTTCATATTTATTTGAGATTTAGGTATCTGAGGTGGGACCCACGTATCACGGATTGGAGATCGTAAATTTAATATTATTTTTGTGTATCGTGTACCTATTTGATGTATTATACATTATTTCGACGCGAAATGGGGTCAAGTGGAGTGTAAACGCAATGTCCATGCGTTTAGGAGCATGGTGGGAATATTTCTCCACTTTTTGGTGAAATTGTGGTATTTTTTGAAAATTAGTTTGGAGTTAAAATAAGAGATAATCATGAAATTAAGTAAAATAATAAAAAAACTTGGTGGGCGCCTAGTAACATGCGGGGTGAGGGTGACACGTGTGGGATGTACCATAGTGTGCACGCCCGATGGTAGTCGTTGATGCGCGTGACGAATTTATAGCCGCGAAAATATATAAGAGCATATATATTTATATATATAGTTTATATATATATAAATATATAAAAACAAATCTTATAGTTTGAATCAAATAAAGTATACATTGGATTCGCATCGAGATACGCATAATGTAATCATCAAGGAAGTGAATAATTGACTATTTGATGGTTGTTGGGGAGGTGTATACACGCATCGAGATGCGTGTTGTCTAATCTCAAGGAAAATCAAGTGATTTTGTGGTTTGTTATAAAATCATTTAATTCACCTCGAGATACACGATACGTATCTCAAAGAGATCAATACAATTGATTTTTTTTTTTCAGAATACAATTGATTTTATTAGGGCAGTTAAGTGGTGATTATCTTATTAGTAGCCACAAGATCGACTTGGGATACGCAACACGTATCTCGAGGAAGATCAACATATATAATGAGAATAGTAAATGGTTGTTAACTTTTATATTTGCCTCGAGATTCTGCAATACGAATCTCGAGAAAATCTTATATTTATCCAAAAAATACATCACCTCATTCAATTTTATTTTGAGACAAAAATTAACCTCGTGATTCGTAGTACGTATCTCGAAAAATCAAATTTATATTATATGATTTAAACCACTAAATTTGTCTTTAGATTCACGTAATGCGAATCTCAAAGAAATTTAATATATATTTACAAACAAAACTAAACACACACAACATCATGTGTGAATCGATTGACAATGAGAGATTGATCGATTGAGATCGAGAGGGAAGGAGAGAGAACGAGAGAAGGAGATCAAGAGAAAGAGATATCGAGATCGAGGCGAGTGTTCGATTGACAGTGAGAGATTGAGATCAAGAGGGAAGGAGAGAGAATGAGAGAAGGAGACCGAGAGAAAAAGATCTCGAGATCGAGGTGAGTGTGAGTGTGTGTGTGTGTGTGTGTGTGTGTGTGTGTGTGTGTGTGTGTGTTGTTTGTTGTTGTTGGGTTGTTATAGGTTACTGTGAGGTGTGTTAATGGAAGTTGGGAATGAGAGGGAGGCTCGGGTTCGAGGAGGGAGACGACGCAGGGGGGGTCGTCTCCCTTTTCAAATCGATATTGGGGTTGGGCAAAGCCTAACCTAGTTTAGTGAGAAAAAATGAAAAAAATTGAATTGATTTCGTTGAACAGAGAGGCGATTCAAATAAAAAGGGGAGAAAATGTTGGAAAAATAAAGAAAAATTCCAAAAAAATAGAAAAAATAAAAAAAATTATATTTGAGTTAAATAAATAGAAATTGAGGATTTTTATAAAAAAGTAAGGAATTTGAGATTTTCTTAAAAATTTATATCAAGGTTTTCCTCGTAATGCGTGTTACGATACCCGAAAATGTTTGAAATTTTAAAAATTGTTTAAAAGCTTAGTCAAGGGTAATTTTCGATTCTGAATCACAATTTGGAGTCAAAATTAGGATCCGAACATCCAATAAGTTGATTTGGAGGGATTTCGGGGTTTTTTGGTCGAAGAGGACCAAATAAAATTTAATAAATTGAAAAAAAATATTTAAGCCTAAACAACGTAATTTCAATGTCGAACAATAATTTTGGGTTTAAAAATGAAATTCAGGAATCGAAGAATTTATTTTGGAAGTATTTTAGGAATTTCGTGGGAAACGCTATAGTGGATTGGGTCAATTAAGCGCAACTAATTGAGAAAATTATAGAAGCGCGGACAGCACGATGCTGAGGCGTGGATCAGCGGCTCCAGATCTGGTGGCGGTCAGCGGCGCGAGCTAGCACGGCCAGATCGGCGGCGAGACGCGGCGACCGGCCAGCAGTGCAGCGGTGCAGCACTGACGCGGCCGATTGGCGCGGCGGGAACGGCCAGCGTCCCAGCAGCAGCGGCGGTGTGGCGGCGCGAGCTGCGGCTCGCGGACGAACGGATCAGCCACGGATGAGGCAGCGGCGCCGAGGGATCCAGCAGCGCGACGCCGGCGAGGGACGGCGGCGGCGGTCGGCTAGCGGCGGCGCGCCGACGAAGGCTGCGCGGCAGCGACAGCGGTGGCTGCGATGCGGTGAACGGCGCGGTGGCGCGTTGTCGACCGGTTGGATACGTGCGACGACGCGATTGAGGTGAGGTTTATTTCACCTGATTGAGTTGTGATTTGAACGAGTTAAAGTAAAATAGGCCTAAAATGTCTAAATGGACACCAGGGACTTAGGAGTCGGGTGTCGGGTGCGCAAATAGAGACGCGAGCGAGGTGTTTTGAGGTTCGCGATTTCTCGAGGTAAGTAAACCAGCTAGGGACTTATACAGTATTTCATTTCTCTCCATTGGTTGTTGTTGTTACTGTTTTGTGATAGCTTTATTGTTGTTCATTGCTTTGTGATGATAGCTATCGTTGAAATTGCTGTCGAGTGAGTGAGTCCATTGCAAGTGAGTCATGGTTACTGTTTATCTGCGATATGAGAGGGTTAGGGCTGGAAGGCAAGGGGCCTCGTCCTAAATCCAATGTCTTTCATGGTCGTCCGTCGATACTATCCCGGTCCATGGATGGTTCATAGTCGTCCGTCGATACTATCCGGGTCTATGGATGTCTCATAGTCGCAAGGTTAGGGCTGGGAGGCTGGGGACTCGTCCTAAATCCGAGTCTGCTGGGCTTTTGCCGCGACTCAACGACCTTTTGGTCGGGACTCCTTGTTATTTGGCCTCACTTATCGATTGATTGTTTACAGTCTTTTATATTCATGCGTTATGTATTCCTTTCGTTCTATTTGCATGAATTTGACTGCTTTGGATATTGTGAAATGTTGTGTATATGTCCTACTGGATTTACTTACCTGGGCTCGTCATTCTTATGTTTGACCGAGTGCGGAAGCGTGACAGTAGCGAGAGGGAAGGCTTCATAGCTAGGTGAATTTTTGTATATTTTGTATTTACTCTCCTCGATGATATTTATTGGGTTCCACAATTAGGTTGCCTAACTCCCGATCTTTTTGTTGAGTTATTTAATGTATTAGTTGCTTAAAAGCTAAATTTTTAAATCTTGAAAAATACTAATAACTCAACTTAAAATTTTGAAATTTATTGTAATAATGGATTGGAAGGTGATTAGGCTGCGTTGACCTTGCGAGGCTGGATCGGGGTCCACGTAGGCTTAGGCGAAGGCGGGGCCCAATTTTATGGGAAATTGGGGCCGTCACGATTGGTATCGAGTAGAAGTTGTAAATACTCGACTCTTGAAATTAAGACGCAAACCAGCGGAAGTTAGGAATGGTTGAACTTAGAGTGGAACCCTATGATCCTTACCTAAGTCTTCGTTGGGAAGTGAGGAGAGTTGGGGAAACTATCGATAGATATACGATATAACCGTATTTACTCTTGTGTATCACGTGAGACACGATGAGTAAGTTGAAAAAGATTTACGCGGGTTCGGACTTTGTAGGCGAGAAAGAAAAGGGGAAAAAGGACGAAGAACAGACTCTAAGGGAGCAGAGTGTTGAGATGACTTGAGAGCTAACGATTACATCATGTACGGACTCCTTAGCTTTGACGAAAGTTTTGGAGTAGTAGTGTTGGATCAGAAGCGCAAGTAACTCCACTTTAGTGACACTAAGCATTTATAGTCTCAGGGTTGGTGAAGTCGACCACCACCTTTAGGGACTTGTAAATGAATTACGTGTTGAGGTAGAGTCTGCAAATTCGTTCTAAAAGTTAGGGGCCACCTAACGATATCGAGGATTCGTGGCTATGGAAAATGCGACGACGTTTCGGACATGGTTTATGAATGATCGTGAGGCTGCAGGTTCGCGGTTTGCGAGCGCTGATGAGCTGCATACATCGCACGACCAAGAAACTGCAGGAGATTCTTCGATTGTTAAGAGCACATGTTACACCGTCGTCGTCAGCAGCGCTAGTTGGACCTGCAGTGGTCGAGGAGACACATGTTCTGGCCGAGATAGTACTTCCTACACATGAGACACTACATGAGGAGATGCTAAGTGCGCTGACTGATACGGGTGTCGAGTGATGCTGACAAGGCGAGCGATCTCGCGAGTTCAGCGACATTTTCACGGTGGTACGGATCGCGGAGCAGCAAAGATTCATGACGTTTTGGCCACACCATATCATATTGGGTCGAGCATTTTATCAGCTTCGTTGTTCGTCGAGGCCGATGTCTGGTTGCGCACTACGGTGGCGTCGATGGGGACGCTCGAGGGTTGGGTTGAGTTCAAGAATGGTTATGCATTATATGGATCGGTATCTACGCTTGATGGAGTAGGCTGGTGTGCGGTCGATACCGATGCCGATCAGGCTTACTACATTGTACACGGTCTACTGGACTCGATTGGTTCTGAGGTAGTGACGACGGCTCGAACACATTATAGGAGGCCTATGAGAAGGCCATGGCTGTGGAGTGGAGAGTTTGGTTTTGGTCATTTGATCATATTGATCATATTGTCACAATGAGGTCAGCATCACAATCATAATGTAATTATGCATTGGAAACTAGTGCCTTGCATTAATTAATTAAGGCTGCTGAAAGTCAACCTTCATGCACTGATATGGTTCAGCATGAGTCTATTCAGCTTAGTAGCTCGGCAATGGAAACTTTCATTGCCACGTGGAAGGAAGCATGTAATATGCATTTTATTGAGGAGGTTTTCGAGATGATGCTCGATTTTTAGAATGCAGTTTTGAGTTTACGAATAAACTCAAAGGCGGTAGCACTTCAGCCTGTATTTTATTTTCTGCAGCCTTGGGAATGTACTCTACGCGGAACACAATGTTGTTAGATCTTTAGTCATGTTACATGCTTGCGACAAAATTAATGAACGTCTGATGCTTCACGGTATTGGATTTTCTCTTGATATACCAGAATGGGTTGCCAATGACTTTTTCATGTCCACTGACGCGTCAATGGCTAGTGAGAGTGTGGGAGCACACGCACCGGAGTACCAGTCGCATTATCGGCATCGTTATAGTCAGTGTGAGGGTCTGGAGAGGATCGGAGGAAAACGAGGGTTAGACGGTCATGGCAAAGAGAGCAATCTCAGAGCGTATTGCGTTTCCACCATGTGCGGCGTGTATGGCGCCAGTGTTTGTTAGATGGACCAGCGCTGAGTTACGCTAGTGTAGTACAGCAGCTAGCACCGTCAGATCCATAGCATACATACCATCAGAGGGTTGATGGCAGAGAGACAAAGTCAAAGATCCAGTCGAGTGCATTGACAAGAACATCGATCTAGTCATGCACAGGGACAAGGACATTGACATGTTCCATTTGGATTGGGATTTCAACGTACCTGTATGGACGTATGGACAGCCAGGTACAACAGAGCCAAAAACATTCATGCTATTGCCACGTCAGGTCCGACAACTATCCATCGTACCTGATAAAGGATACGAGTTGGGTTGAGACTCACTCGATCAGAGAGACTAATTTACATTCTCGCGGATATACAGCAGATATACGTATGTTAGTGACGATGGATCATGAAATTAAAAATGTTCATTTGTATTCATTTGTATTCCAATATATGTTGCGAGGATGTTGCCCTGACATATATTGATGGGAGGAGACAGATGGTGTGTTCTTTACTTGGAGGTCTCGGAGGAGCCCAGCTTGTCGCGGAGGAGCCCAGCCCTACAGAGTAAGATGGGGGTATGGCCTTGGGCGAGTATGGCCTTTGGCCTATGTGGGATCCATTCGTCGAAATGCGTATGTCTGAATATCGAGTGGAGATGCTAATGGTTGAGAAACGTATACGCGGAGAATTCGGGGAGCCGAAACACGAACGGGGACGCGCCTCGAGTCGCGTGTCGACGTGGGACCGAAATGTGGCTATAGTGGATTTATGTGGTTTTAAGGTGGACATTGGATACGCCTCGTGATATGTGTAGCGCGAGTATCGAGATTTTTAAAGGAGGCGGGTTGGTGCCTCGAGATGCGCGCAACTCGGTTGTTGAGTTGCCTCGATATTCCTGCCGCACGAATATCGAGGATACTTTTGATTTGAAATCAAAAAGAAAAAAAAAAGAAAAAAAATGTATATATATATATATATATATATATAAGAGATTGAGATAAGAATCGAGAGGTGAGAAAGAGGAGAGACAGAGAAAACTAGAGAGAGAGAGAGAGAGCATGTGGTGGCGGTAGAGGAGATCGCGGACGGCCGGAGCTCCCGTGACGGCGAGAGGACACAGGTGGCCAGCGAGCGCGTGGTGATTGACGGCGTGGCTGGCCGGCAGCGACGTGGCGCGGACGGCACGATCTTGAGGCGTGGATCGGCGGCTCCGAGATCTAGTGGCGGACGGCGCGAGCTAGCACGGCCGATCGGCGGCGAGACGCGCGGCAAACCCGAGCGGTGCGACGGTGCAGCAACGCGCGGCGGCCTAAGATGCGCGGACGCGCGTCAGCGGCAGCAGAGTGTGGCGGGCGGCTTGTCTCGAAGACAGCGGATCGGCCACGGATGAGTCGGCGCGCATGGCGAGCGCGGGGATCAGCCGGATGCAGCAGCGGCGCCGGCGAAAGGGCGAGCGACGCGCGCGATCGGCCAGCGGCGGCGCGCGAGCGGCGGCGCGCACGCGGCGGCACGGTGGTGCAAGCGGTGGACTGCGCGGTGGCGCGTTGTCGGCCGATCGGATACGCGCGCGACGACGCGATGGAGGTGAGGTTTATTTCACCGATTGAGTTGTGATTTGAACGAGTTAAGTAAAATAGGCCTAAAATGTCTAAATGGACACCAGGGACTTAGGAGTCGGGTGTCGGGTGCGCAAATAGAGACGCGAGCGAGATGTTTTGAGGTTCGCGATTTCTCGAGGTAAGTAAACCAGCTAGGGACTTATACAGTATTTTATTTCTCTCCATCGGTTGTTGTTGTTACTGTTTTGTGATAGCTTTATTGTTGTTCACTGCTTTGTGATGATAGCTATCGTTGAAATTGTTGTCGAGTGAGTGAGTCCATTGGCAAGTGAGTCATGGTTACTGTTTATCTGCGATATGAGAGGGTTAGGACTGGAAGGCAAGGGGCCTCGTCCTAAATCCAATGTCTTTCATGGTCGTCCGTCGATACTATTCGGGTCCATGGATGATTCATAGTCGTCCGTCGATACTATCCGGGTCTATGGATGTCTCATAGTCGCAAGGGTTAGGGGTGGGAGGTGGGGACTCGTCTAAATCCGAGTCTCTTGGGCTTTTGCCGCGACTATTATGGAAACTTACAGGATGTATAAATCAATTGTAAGACCTCAATTGGAACCCAATGTGGACTAGCTTATCGATTCAGAGTGCAAAGAAATTTTGGTATCGCGTTTGTAAGCTTAAATAAATCTCATAGTATCATTTACATTGTATGATTATAATTTCATATAAATTATATTGATCCTTGATATTGCATTTTTGTTGTACATGCATACACAGTAGGTGGATAAGGCGATTCGAGTCTCTTTATAGTATATACTATACCGTGGTTATATAACACTATATTGTGCTTTAAGGTTTGGAGCCATTGATACTTTGCATCATGTGGTTATCATGAGATGACGTTGAACTGGATCATATTCATAGAGTCTAGAGGACCGAGACTCGTTTGGTTATCCTCTCCGGGCATGAGTCCTTAATATTGTTTGCTTACCACTTTCGGAGAGGTTATCTGATTTTAGTTGGATAACAAAAATATGATGGATTCACAGTTGTATTTAAATTCCTTGGATTATATTCTTCGTTTCATCTTTTGGATTATAATGCATTTGATTATTACAGTATACTGAATAGTGCGAATTTACTTATCTGACATTATCGAATTTTTATAGTTGGATAATGACAGGTTCTAGCAGCGACAAGGGAAAATGAAACCTTTCCAAATGTTTGTGACTTGCTTAGTTCTTTTCTCTTTATGTACGTATTATTTATGAATACATTATATTGTACAAATGGGTTATTGGGTTCGAGTGTGATTAGGATCTCTTTTGGAATGGCTAGAACGATTTTGGGACGAATTGAGATAACTTTTGAGTTAAGGTAATGTTAGTTTAAGGTTTTTAATACTTCATATTAGGTTAAAATGAATAAATAATTTTTGGTAATGCAATATATATTATTTTTGGGTGGATTGTGAGTCCTTCGACATTTTCACTAATCTAAGCATATATGTTGAAGAATTTTGAGGCAAAGTATTCCGGTATAGACTTAGAAACAGAGGAGGTGTTGTCGAAGAATTTTTACAAAATTTTGAAAATTATTTAATTCATCTAAATTAATTTTGAGGTTTTAGATTCACTTTAAAATCTTATGTGGTTAATAAAGTTTTGAAATTGATGATTACAAAATCTTAATCTTAATTGTTTATTAATGGATAGGTTAAACCTGCTAGATTACAAAAGAGTTAAGGTAATCTAAGTCGTTAGATGCCCTAATTAGGTGGGATCTGACAATGTTGGTATTAAAGCCTAAGTTTGGCTCAATTGAGGACAAACTTTGATTGAGAACCAAAGAATGATTAAGTGTGATTAGTTGGGAAGTGATCGTGAGATGGGGTATTTGAATTATTATGTTATATTTGTGTTGTATGTATGTATTATCGCTTGATATGCGATAGGAAGTTTATTTTCTTTATCCGTTCGATACTTACCTCGTAAGATAGGACGAATAAGACTAGAAACGGATAATTAAAAGAGAGAATAGGCTTATAAAACAAAGCTAAGCGTAAATGGATGTGAAATAGACTTGTGAAGTCTGAATTCACAAAGGTGTTGTAAATAGTTCGGTACTAATAAAACTAATGAAAGTATCAGTTGTAAAACCAATAGGGAATTTGTTTAAAGGTAAGTTTAAATGATTCATGTACGTAAACACTGAACATGGATTTTTTGGGACTTTTGGGAAGCACAAGATATAGATATCTTGGATTTTAGAATAAAGTTAGTACCGATTACATGATTAACTCGATAAAACTTATTTTACGAAATATTGTTTCGATTCATAACCAATTAAGGGTTGCTTCTGAAAATATTATCAATAAGGAAAAATGAGACACGTGGTTATCAAAAACGTAAAATGAAAATTGATTAGAAAAATTGAATCTTGACTTGGAAATCACAATGAGATTGTGATTGAATTAGTCAAATTATCTAAGTTAGTTTCTAAGAAAATAAAACACTTTAAGTAAAGTATTGTCTCCTTTTTGAAATAAAACATCAAGTGAAAAATGAAATAAAACCATATTTTAAAACAGTCAAATGATTTCTATAAAGAAGTAATGAAAACTTTGATTATTTATTACTCAAGTTAGTTATTCATAAGTGACGTTGAGTATAGTGGTTCTATGAATCGAACAAAGTACTGATAAAATTAATGGAAATACATAAGTTAGAAATAATCTTTGTTAATATCGAATTAGGTATTGTTACAAAACAAAGATCAACAAAATTCCTAACTTAAAAATAAAAATTGTAGTGATAAGATCAACGTGTAAGAAGTTAAGGTATTGGGGAATATGGTCTAATAATAGCTTGGATTAGCTATTAAACATCAACACAAGTGATTGCGTTTTGAGATTCAAAGTATTCAATAGTCACTTCTAATCAAATTAAGTAACGATGTCTATAACTACGACTTAAAATATAACCAATGAAGATATATACGTACTGATTGAGTATCAGTAAGTGAGTTATATAGGACATCGGTATGAGCTCCTATATTATGAGAATTTCTATTTGTAGGACTTAAAGAATTGAAATAGCAACCTTTAAGAACTTGATTAGTTATTAAGTTAATCGAAGTTCGAAAATTCAAATTCTTCTATCTCTCTAGTTGAATAATAATGGAAATATGAATTCATCAAAAGTAATTTGATGAATAATAAGATACAAAGTTATCTTGCTTACTCACTTGAAAGATACCGAATTTTTTTGAGAAAAAGAAAAGTCGATAAATCAGAGACTAATGAAAACAAATTAAGGCAATAACAAATAGTAGAATTGTTTGAGTTGCAAAATTTTTCTGTTTCGAATAAAGGATAGCTAAGGAAGACTTCAATTGATTGTATGATTATAAGAAGTCGCATCGTCCTTAGCTATATTTTTGAAAATAGAAGAGATATAAATTACCTTTCTAATTCAAGATTAAGGAGTTGTAAGTGTCAAACCCCACCTAATTAGAGCATCTGACCGGCCTAGATTACCTTAACTCCCTTAATAATCTAGCAGCCTTAACATCTCCATCAATAAACAATTAGGAATAAGATCTTGTGATCATCAAATATAAAATATTATCAACTATTAAGGATTTTAAATGAATCTTAAACCTCAAAGTTCGTTTAATGAATTTAATAATCCTTGAAATTTCGTAAAAGATTTTCGCCAGCACCTCCTCTATTTCTAAGCCTACACCGGAAATCCTAGCCTTCAAAAATCTTCAATAAAACCTACTTAGCTTTGGTGGAAATGCCGAAGGACTCACAATCCACCCATAACAATATATATTGCATCAACTCAATTATATATTCATTCTAACTTGATTTAAAATATCAAAATTCTAAAACTAACATTACTTTGATTCCAAAATTATTTCGATTTATCCTAAAACTATTCTAGCCATTCCAAAAAAGATCTTAATCACACTTGAACCTAGAAACTCATTTATACAATATAATATATTCAAAAATAATACATACAGAGAGAAAAGATCTAAGCAAGTCATATACAATCGGAAGGCTTTCTCTTTCCCTTGTTGCCACTAGAACCTGTCATTATCCAATTATAAAAATTCGATAATGTCAGATAAGTAAATCTCAAACTATTCAATGCACCTGTAATGATCAAATGCATAATAATCCAAGGAATTTAAACAAGAAATATAATCCAAGGAATTTAAATACAACTGTGAATCCATCTCATTTTTGTTATCCGACCACAATCAGTTGATATCCTCCGAAAGTAGTAAGTAAACAATAATAAGGACTCATGCTCGAGAAGAATAACCGAACGAGTCTCATTCCTTAAGTCTATCAAAGTATGATCTGGTTCAACGTGATCTCATGATAATCACGTAATGCAAAGTATCAGTGACTCTAGCCCCTCAAGCATATTATAGTTCTACCATGTACACAGTCAGATAGACACTATAAGTTCTAACTGTTATACACAGTCATGTAGCTTAATATACAATGTGCACACAATCGGAAAACACTAAATAGTTCTACCCTGTAATACAGTCAGTCATACACTATAAGGAGACTCGTAACGCCTTATTCTCCCAAACCGTGAATGCATGTACAACAAAAATGCAATTTCAATGATCAATGCGATTTATACGAAATTATAATCATATAATATAAAGGTTCATATGGGATTTACTTAACCTTACAAATGCGACATCGCAACTCCCTTGCGCTCCGAGTCGGTAAACTAGTCCACACGAGGCTCCAATTGCAGTCCTACAATTCATTAATATGTCATGTAAGCCTCCACAACAACTTCACCATTTTTTTCAATTTTTTTATATATTTATCGGTCATACTCGATCCGAAAACCCTGAAATCCTTCCAAATCAACCCTTCGAGTGTCCACATCTCAATTTCGACTTCAAATTGTGGTTCATAATAAAAAATTACCTTGACTAGGCTTTTAAATAATTTTTCAAATTTCGAACATTTTCGGGTATCGTAGCACGCACTACGAGAAAAATACCCTAGTAAAAATTCTCGATATCCCAAAATCCTCATTTTCATAAAATCTCCCAATTTCCATTAATTTATCCAAAAACCTCATTTTTTATAATTTTTCTAATTTTTGAGGATTTTATTTACTTGTTTTTCCTATTTTTAAAACTATATATATTATTTTATTTTAATTAATTAATTAATTTATTATTATTATTATTATCTTCCCCTTCCTCTCTCTCAATTTCTTCTCTATTTTGATAGAGAAGAAAAATTTTTTTTTTTTTTTTTTTTTTATTCATTAGGCAGGGGAGATGGCTCCCCTGCCATCTCCTACCTCGGGTTCATCTTTCTCAAATCTCTAACCTCCATTAACCAATCTCACAACAACCTAGAACAACAACCCGCCACAACAAAAAACAACACACCACTCTCCTTGGATTCGACCTCTCCATCTCGATCTCCGTCGACTCGGTCTCCCTCCGTCTCTCTATTGATCTCTCGGTCTCTCTGCATTTATCTCTCTCATTGGTTTGAATGAAACAAATGGTGAAGAAGCCACCATTTGCTTGTAAACAAATATATTAGATTTTCATGAAATTTGCATCACACGAATCTCGAGACAAATCAAATGGTTCAATTTCATAATATAAAATTTTGATCTTCCTTGATATGCGTAGTACGTATCTCGAGGTCAATCCTTGTCTCTAAAAAGTTTAATGAGGTTATATTAGGATTTTCTCGAGATTTGCATCACACGAATCTCGAGGCAAAGATAATGATTCACTACTTTTGTTTTATTGTTTTTCCTCAAGATTAGACAACACCTATCTCAAGGCACGTAACACTCCAATAATGACGTTCAACCACTCCTCGACACTCACGCTACATGTATCTCGAGGCACATGCAATGTGTACTTTTATTTAATTTAAACTATAAGATCCATTTATATATATATATATATATATATATATATATAAACGATATTATATATAAATACATATACACCTATATATTCACGGCTATAAATTCGCCACGCACGCTAACAACCAACCTCGGGCATGCACACTTTTGTACATCCCACGAGTGTCATCAGATGCCCACCAATTAATTAATTATTTTATTTAATTCCGTGATTATCTCTTCGATTTACATCCAAATAAATCTCCGAAAAATACCCCAATTTCATCAAAAGTTAGAGAATTTACCAAAGCGCTTCAAAACTTCCAAACAACTAGTCTCGCATGCAAATCGAAGTGTGGGTCCCACGTCAGCTTGTTAAGTCTATTTAAAGTCCAAAATTCGAATTTTCAAACTTGTAAATATTTTCTGCGAAACTTGAAATAGTTGTTCGGGTTGACATTTAAACTTCCACGGAACTCGTGTCGACACATATCTCGAGACAATACCATAAAATCATCAAAATTAGAGGAAATTCTTTAATGCGCTTCGAAACTCACGGACACTGCATATATACTCCATTTAACTCTATTTCGCGTCAAAATAGTGTATAATACATCAAATAGGCATACATCACACAAAAATAATATTAAATTTTACATTCTCTTATCTATAACAAGTGGGTCCCACCTCGGATATCTAATTCTCAAATTAAATCCGAAAATAATTAATTAGCCACCTAATCAAGTTTATAAAATTCTTGGATGTCATAGTATGTGGCCTGGTTGTTGAGCGAAAGTCGTGGTAAGTTTATAAAGAAACGAAAATTGAGATCAATGTGAGAATAGCTAAGATTGACAAAAAACTGAACGAAATAGAATCAATGTATAAAATAAATGAGATGTTGAGATGACTTATGATTGCTGAAAGTGACACAAACGGACTCCTTTAGTCAAGGCAAGGCACTGGAGCAGTTGTGCATGACTAAAAGTCTAAGTAACTCAATTTCATAATCACAATTTATTTACAGTGTAGAAGATCAGTGTGATGCGTCCACCCATCTTTGAATAATCGAATGAATTGGTGATAGTTGGTATAAAAGAGTCTGAAGTTTCGTCGGAGTCAATTGGAGGCTGAAGTATAGGTAACTAAATGGTCAATATATTCTCACATTAGTATAAAAATGAAAATTTCAGGTTAACGAGTCCCGATCAAATTAGAATATCAAACTATAAGTTTGATGGAACTTAATATATATTCACAAGAATCTTACAAGGAATCAAACTCCAAAAGTTGAAAGTTTTGAACCAAAGTAGTATACAACTAATATCAGTGAATATATTGTACATTGGTTCAATTGTAGTGCTACACCACCTGATTAGTAAGTGGTGAAATTTGAAGCACTAATTATTATAAATCAGAGTTGATGTAAGATATCCGGATGGCGGTGAAGATACAAATGAAGTGAAAAGCTATGTACGACTTACAACTCTGTTAGTAAGCTTTACCACTGTTAGATTGGAAATATTGAATAGAGTACAGTGTATCTGACTTGATATGTTTGAATAATTGAATATTCTGCAATTGTAAGTAAGTGGAAATGAAAAAGAGATAACATATTTATAAACTTATATGAAATACAAATTAAAAAGTATACTATGAGAGTATAATCATCGAATATGTTGATATCTCTGTTTTGGAACTATGTCTACTCAAATTAAGGATAATTGTGCCTGCCCGGAAGCGCCAGAAGGACCTTTGAATACCGAGAGACTATCAGAAAGCGCCCATGGGACCTCTTGGATATTTCCCCTCCCAGCCCCCACAGGATTCGAACTGCGCGCCCCTAGGGTACAAGTCTGTGATTCTTGAGGGTGTGTACCAATTGAGCTACTTGGCTCAATTGGTACACCACCTCAAGAATCTCACAGACTTGTACCCTGGGGCGCAGTTCGAATCCTGTGTGGGGGAGGTGGGAGGGGGAAATATCCAAGAGGTCCTATGGGGATTCTGGATAGTCTTGGCGGTACCAAGAGGTCATTGAGCCGGTCGCTCGGGGTCGCTAAAAGAGGCACCTTTTTGTTGGGATACACGACTGCTTGCCAGGCTGCCGGGAGTCCTTGGTATCTGAGAAGCGCCCATAGGACCTCATGGATATTCCCTCACCTCCCGCGGTTCGAACCCCCGCGCCTCGAGGGATAAAGGCGTAGAGCTCATGGCGTGTACCAACCGAGCCGATCGGCCCGGTTGGTACACGGCTCCATGAGCCTACGCCTTATCCTCGAGGGCGGGTTCGAACCGCCGTGGAGGTGAGGGATTATCCACGAGGTCCTATGGGCGATTCTGGATAATCTAGGGGCTCGGCGAGCCTAAGGGCAGTCGTGTACCCCAACATAAAAGGTGCCTCTTTGTAACGACGACTGCGCAGAAGGCCTTATGGTGCCGTCGAGACTATCCAGAAAGCGCCATGGGACCTCTTGGATATTTCCCCCTCCCCACCCCCACGAGATTCGAACCTGCGCCCCAGGGTACAAGTACTCGGGTTCTCGCGAGGGTGTGTACCAGCTGCGCCAAGTTGGCTCGGTGGTACACACCCTCAAGAACCCGAGTACTTGTACCCTAGGGGGGCAGAGTTCGAATCCAAGGGGGTGGGAGGGGGAAATATCCAAGAGGTCCTATGGGGTTTCTGGATAGTCTGACTGTACCATGAGGCCTTCTGCAGCTCTGGGTCGTTACAATAATTGTCTCTATTCAGGTAATGAGAGAGTTGGTGAACAGTAAGTGATTATCCTTAACTTGAGTAGACATAGTTCTGTTTTGGGAGATCTCAATTAAGTAAAAGGAATGAGGTTTTGATGAACTCATCATTAGAGAATGATTTGACGAAGTTAGAAAAGTCGATAATTTTCTAACCGATCAAATAAGAAGTTAAGTGAATTGGCTGACGAGTTGGAATTGGTAATTGCTTTCTAATCCATAATCTAAATAATATTGTAAGTAGATATTTAGAGAATGAGTGAGAGTTGCACGATGTGTCATGTTTCTATTTTTGATCGGACTGAAATTCGAGATATCTTGTCATGGGGTGACAGATGTATTATGAGATATATAGTCATGAGATGACTTGTGTAATTTCAGGTTTCTGTTGGGGAACGCTGGAATTGTGATGGACCAGATAGATACGCAACTCTACTTAGTATCTAATGTTCCGTTCAAATATTATTTGTATCAATATGTAATTTTAGAGTGATGATAGTCTAAGAATTAATCGACCGACAATTCAAATAAAATGGATAATTTGTAATGAAAAAGTAAATTGGGATGTGTATCAGAGTTTATATGGATATGGAAAGAATTATCAATGGTTTGTGGAATAGTAATCAGATTAGAATGAGAATTGTGTTATGAAAAGCAAGATAGGCTAGGTCTTGCTATGTATTGATACTTGAATAAGATTTAAGGTATGAGATGAGAAATGAAGTAAGGCTATCAGATATTCAACAAAGTTGATTGTTTAACTCGTCAGAAATTCATAAATTGTCAAGATTGACAAAGTAATGAAGATAACATTTCATTAAACCAAAATGTAGGAAAATGAAAAGTCAAAATGGTTATGATCTCTACCACCGAGTTGTTGAATACAATAAAAGTGGTTGGGTCCACTTAACGGTTCACCTTGGAAATGGTTTTACAGGTTTAGATTAACAGAGTTGTATATAAAGGATCATCTTTTCATATCTTTTTTGGTTTAGTAACCTGTAAGTTTAAATTTCGAGGACAAAATTTTTAATTAGTTGGGAAGATTGTGATATCCGAGGATTTTATAAACTTGATTAAGTGGCTAATTAAGTATTTTCGGATTTAATTTGGGATTTAGGTATCTGAGGTGGGACTCATGTGTTACGGATCGCAAATCATAAATTTAATATTATTTGTGTGTGACGTGTGTCTATTTGATGTATTATACATTATTTCAACGCGAAATAGGGTCAAGTGGACTGTAAACGCGGTGTCCGCGAGTTTTGGACTGCAGTGAGAATATTTCTCTAATTTTGGTGAAATTGAGGTATTTTTTGGAATTTAATTTGGAGTTAAAAATAAGAGATAATCATGAAATTAAATAAAATAATAAATAAATTGGTGCGCCTACTGTCACGTGGGGTCGAGGGTGACACGCATGGGATGTACATAGTGTGCACGCCCGATGAGTAGTCGTTGGTGTGCGTGGCGAATTTATAGCCGCGAATATATATATATATAGTTTATATATATAAATATATAAAAACAAATCTTATAGTTTGAATCAAATAAAGCTCTTGTCAAAAATAAATCAAATAAAGTATACATTGGATTTGTCTCAAGTACGCGTAGCGTGATCATCAATGAAGTGAATAATGGACGATTTGGTGGCTATTGGTGAGGTGTATACACGCCTCGAGATGCATGTCGTCTAATCTCAAGGAAATTCAAGTGATTTAGTGGTTGGTTATAAAACCATTTAATTACCTCGAGATACGTGATATGTATCTCGAGGAGATCAATACAATTGATTTTGTTAAGGCGGTTAAGTGGTGATTATCTTGTTAGTAGCCACAAGATCGACTTCGAGATACGCAACACATATATCGAGGAAGACCAATATATATAATGAGAGTAGTAAATTGTTGTTAACCTTTAGATTTGCCTCGAGATTTGTATGATACGGATCTCGAGGAAATCTTATATTTATCTAAATAAATACACCGCCTCATTCAATTTTGTTTTGAGACAAAGATTGACCTCGTGATTCATATTACATATCTCGATAAAGATCAAATTATATTATAAAATTGAAACCATTAGATTTGTCTCGAGATTCGCGTTATGCGAATCTCAAGAAAATCTAATATATATCTTTACAAACAAAACAGAACACATACAACATCATGTCTGAATCAATTGACAGTGAGAGATTGAGATCGATTGACACCGAGACGGAGGGAGAGAGAACGAGAGAAGGAGACCGATAGAAAGAGATCTCGAGACCGAGGTGTGTGTGTGTGTGTGTGTGTGTGTTGTTTGTTGTTGTTGGGTTGTTGTTGTAGGTTATTGTGAGGTGTGTTAATGGAAGTTGGGAATGAGAGGGAGGCTCGTGTTCGAGGAGGGAGACGACGTAGGGGGTCGTCTTCCTTATCAAATCGATACTAGGGTTTTTTTGAATTGATTTCGTTGAACAGAGAGGCAATTCAAAAAAAGGAGAAAAAGTTGGAAAAATGAAGAAAATTCCCAAAAAAAAAAAAAAAAAAAATCAGTAAAAATATATTTGAGCCAAATAAATAGAAATTATGGATTTTTATGAAAAATAAGAAATTTGGGATTTTTTGAGGATTTATATCAGGGGTTTTCCTTATAATGCATGCTACGATACCCGAAAATGTTCAAAATTTTAAAAAATTGTTTAAAAGCCTAGTAAAGGGTACTTTTCGATTCTGAATCACAATTTAAAGTCAAAATTGATATCCGGACATCTAAGAGTTGATTTGGAGGGATTCCGGGGTTTTCGGTCGAGGAGGACCAAATAAAATTTAATAAATTGAAAAATTATATTTAAACCTAAACAACGTAATTTTTGATGTCAAACAATAATTTTGAGTTAAAAATGAAATTCGGACATCGAATAATTTATTTTGGAAGAATTTTAGGGGTTTCGGGACACGATTGGGCCAATTAAACTGCAACTAATTGAGAAAATTATAGAATTGTTGTGGAAACTTACAGGACTTATAAATTAATTGTAGGACCAATTGGAACTCTTTGTGGACTAGCTTATCTGTTGGGTTTTGGGGTTCATACGCAGCGGAGATTACAAAACAGTTTTGACAAAAACCCCAACAGGATCCGAATCTAATTTCATTAAAAACGTTTAAACCATGAAAAACTTAATCATACCTCAATCACAATATACCTTTCAGAAGGTTGATCGATCTCTAAGGTGTTGCCAACGACGAACGCCCTCTATCAGCAGTCCACACACGAACGGCGGCCGAGATTTGAAGTGCTAGCTTCGAGAGAATACCAAACCTTTTTGTTTCTCTCCAAAACGATCCAGAGCATACCAAAAAACCCTAAGTCGTTTCTAAAACGAAAATAGAGTTTCGGCCTTTTTTTCTTTCGTACGTGTGTTCTAACTTTAAGCGTCTATTTATACAACCCTTGTATATAGACGGTTAAGTAAATTACACATATACCCCTACTTAAAGAAGTATAAGTGTAATACACCACAAGGACGTTTCCGTCATGAATTATATCATATAAAATTCATTTTTCTGAACCATCTTAAAATCTCGCAAAACCATTCTTAGTGTGCGACCCAATAGGCTCATACAACGTTGGCAGTGTACCAAAACACATTTTGGTATACAAGTCATAAGCGGCCTCTAGCAAGACATTATGACTACCCAAGTTGTACGAATATCAAATCGATACAACCTAATCAATAGTGTATATAACATCCTTTTGTCACACGATATCCTTTTGATCAAACATAAGACATGGAATTGTCATCCAACATGTTCAATCGTACTAGTCTCGATCTCAGGTAGATTGAAAACATCCAAGTGACATTGATCAATATCAATTCACTTAGACTAGGCCTTTTAGCGATCTAACACATCGAGGATCCACTAGATATCTCTCTTTATATGAGAGGGACAAATTCTATCTCGATTACACAACTTCATCACATTGCTCACACAAGTAACCAATCACACCTTTATAATCGTCCAGGTTAAAGACAACGTTTGATTGTGTCAAATTATTGTGTTCCTAATGTTGAAGTCTCTCGGCAATCTCAAGTCGAGGACCTGAAAAATATACATATCATGAGAAACAACTATGACTTAATCCATGTGATGTTCTCATAGCGGGTCTGGCCCAAAGACTTTGTTCCCTAACAAGTACTCGTGATCTTGATTCGTATCCCTATACGTATAATCATCATATGATCATCAATCAAGACTCACACTAGTCTTAATTCATTATAGTTCCCAGTATAATGATCGACTATGGACATTTAGGATATTTATGTAAATACCCATGGATCTTATTATAATGTAAACATGCAAATTAATTATAATAAACAGTAAATGAAATCATCTATTTTATTAACTAAAAGTATTCATAAAGACAGTTAATGGATTGACCTAGGGCACATGCCCCATCATTATCGACTTAGAGCGCACGAGAATTTCGGTATCACGTTTTTAAGGTTAAGTAAATCCCATAGTAACCTTTACATTATATGATTGTAATTTCGTATAAATTGCATTGATCATTTATATTACATTTTTGTTGTACATGCATACACGGGTAGGGAGGATAATCGATTCGAGTCTCCTTATAATATATATTATACCGTGGTTATTGAACACTATATTATGCTTGAAGGGTTGGAGTCACTGATACTTTGCATCGCGTGGTTATCATGAGATCATATTGAACCAGATCATATTCCCAGAGTTCAGAGGAACGAGACTCATTTGGTTATCTTCTTCGGCCATGAGTCTTATTATTGTTTACTTACCACTTTCAGATAACGTTATCTAATTGTGGTCAGATAACAAAAATAGGATGGATTCACATTTGTATTTAAATGTCTTGGATTATATTCTTCGTTTAATCTCTTGGATTATTATGCATTTTGATTATTACATGTGTACTGAATAGTGCGAGATTTACTTATCTGACATTATCGAATTTTTATAATTGGATAATGACAGGTTTTAGCGGTGAGAAGGGAAAGGGAAACCTTTCCAAATGTTTGTGACTTGCTTAGTTCTTTTCTCTCTATGTATGTATTATTTTCAAATATATTATATTGTACAAATGAGTTTTTGTGTTCGAGTGTGGTTAAGATCTCCTTTGGAATGGCTTGAACAGATTTTGAGACAAATTGAGATAATTTTTGAGTTAAGGTAATGTTAGTTTAAGGTTTTTAATACTTCATATTAGGTTAAAATGAATAAATAATTTTTGGTAATGCAATATATATTGTTTTGGGGTGGATTGTGAGTCCTTCAACATTTCCACCAAGCTGAGCAGGTTTTGTTGAAGAATTTTGAAGGCGGGATATTCCGGTGTAGGCTTAGAAACAGAGGAGGTGGTGTCGAAAGAATTTTACGAAATTTTGAAGATTATTTAATTCATCTAAATGAACTTTAAGGTTTAAGATTCACTTTTAAATCTTATGTGGTTAATAAAGTTTTGAAATTGATGATTACAAAATCTTAATCTTAAATGTTTATTGATGGAGAGATTAAGGCTGCTAATTTACAAGGGAGTTAAAGTAATCTCGCCGGTCAGATGCCCTAATTAGGTGGGGTCTAACAGAGAGGCCCATTGACTGAAAATCAGAGGTTGTTATGCGTGCGTAAAGGCTGAAAACAAAGGCTGATGTGTGTGCGTGAAGACCGCATGATGTGATGTGCGATTGATGAGGAAGAACACGGCTTGTTCTCACGAACTCATTAGTGCGTTAGAAGAAGTCGTGTTCTTCATCATCAATCGCACATCACATCATGCTGTCTTCACGCACACATAACTGCCTTTGTTTTCAGCCTCTACGCACGTACAACATCCTCTGTTTTTTAATCCGTGGGCTTCTCATCCGTGTCGATCGTGTACAAATCTTAACAAATCCTAACACAAATCTTAACAAATCCTAACATCTATCTCATGTGACACTAGATAGATATTCAAATTCCAAAATGATATATAATGGTTATGTGGATTTAGATAATGGATTGTGACTTTTTCTTTTGTTTTCATATGGATAATACCCTTTATTTTATTTTATTTTATTTTGCTTGAGGGCTATCATGTCCTTTTTCTTTATGTCTAGAAGTAGACATTGAGATAGACACACTTTATTTAGATTTCCCCTGCCATATCACCTAGACATGATCGATCCATGGTCCTATTGGAGAGTATTTTTTGGGTTGGATATGGATTGTGTAGGTGGATTCATTTTCACCCAAATTCATGGTCACATTGGACATGCTCTGACTGTTGATTTTCGCATCGATGTGTGTTTACACGTCAATCGATGTGCATCTAAGGTCTACCAATGAGTATGTGTGTGAAAAGTAGGTCAAAATAGAAGGAGCCATTGAAAAATAAGCTTCACTCTTCTCTAACACCATCTCCAACCACAATACTCTATTTCTCTTCTATTTACCAGTAATATCACATCAAACTCTATTAGCTTATTTCTTATCAAACCACAAACTCTATTTCTACTCCAAAACTCTATTTGTTTTTTTTTTCTTATTTATTTGTATTAATTTTGATAAATTATTTAATTAGTAAAAAATTAAGAAAAATTTAAATTCATATTTTTTTGAAAAAATAAAAATCAAGGAACTCTATTATAGAATAGTGAAACTCTAAAATAGAATATTATAATAGAAGGGAAATAAAATATGAAAAATGCTAGAATGACAACAACAAAGTCTCACCATAAGACACATTGACTCATAAGAGTCATCCATGCGATTTCGACCACGTGTGTTATGTTTTTCATCGAGATTTTATATATGGGCCGCTGAGACGCTACCCACCCCTACATGTTATGCATCGGGATTTGTATATGCCAGCACCTCGAGGTGCACATGAATGACTCTTGTAAGTTAATGTGTCTTATGATGTAACTTTGTTGTTGTCATTCTAACTTCGCATAAAATATAATTGGAGTTGTTTCACCTTCATTGGAGTTGCTCTATGAAGCTAAAACCCTAAAACCCCAATCACCAAATCAAAAAGATCGATCAGAAGTACCCAAACTTGATCAATGGCGACCGAACAACAAGAAGCACCACCCATGAAACCCTACAAGCTGAACCAAACCCTAACATCCCACAAGCGCGCGATCTCGAGCGTCAAATTCTCCGAAGACGGCCAAATCCTCGGCACCTCGTCGGCCGATAAGACGATCCATCTCCACAACCCCTCAGACGGCGCTCTCATCACGACCTTCGAAGGCCACGACCACGGCATCTCCGACTTCGCATTCTCCTCCGACTCTCGCTACATCTGCTCCGGCTCCGACGACAAGACCGTCCGTATCTGGGACCTCCAAACCGGCTCACACCTCAAGACCCTCCACGGTCACACCAACTACGTGTTTTGTGTGAACTATAATCCCCAATCGAACCTCATTGTGTCGGGGTCGTTCGACGAGACGGTTAGGGTTTGGGATGTCAAGACTGGGAAGTGCTTGAAGGTGCTTCCGGCGCATTCGGATCCCGTGACTGCCGTGGGGTTTAATCGGGACGGTTCGTCGATTGTTTCGAGTAGTTACGACGGGTTGTGCAGGATTTGGGACGCGTCGACGGGGCATTGTATGAAGACGCTTATCGACGATGAGAATCCGCCTGTGTCGTACGCGAAGTTCTCGCCGAATGGGAAGTTTATTCTTGCTGGTACTCTGGATGACACTTTGGTGAGTGCTTTTTTGACTGATTGTGTTGCATTGCATTGTGTTGTGTTGTTACTAAGGAATCTGCTATGAAATCTATGTAAATTTATGGCCTTTAGAGCATCTTCCAGTGGTAATTGTGGATTGCGGGCGTGAATTCTTGCCATGTCATCAACGATTTCCATCCCGTGTTGCTTAAATAGATAATTCGGGTTTTGAATTCTATTGTTGAGATGCATTGCCCTGTCTTCTAGATTGGTTATATTGTGTGTTCAATCATTTTTAGCTATTTTGTAGGAATTCCTTATCTGGTTTGTTAATTTGGTTTGAGTTTATGTATAAAGGTATGGCCTTTATGTATTTTCATGTTTAAGGTTGTGTAAAGTGTGATGCAAATGGTGATTCTGGAAAGGCAATCATGTTTGAACCGGTTTGGTTTGGATGTACTGAGCTTCTTATTTAACTATGTGACTATTTTTGTCAATTGGATGCACAACGACCACAACCATTATGAACCCTCAATCCCAAATTAGTTGGGGTTGGCTATATGGATCAAGCTTTTCCACTCTGCTTGGTTTGATGTAGTCGATGACGTGCTTTCATAATTCTTTAAATTCTCTCCTAATTGATGCATTCCAATTGCGTGCGTTCACGCCCTTGTTATGTAGGTTAAGTCTTGTTCTTTTCCCTTCTCTTTAATGTACTTGGCTACTTTCTTGTAAATTTTAGTCTCTATAAAAATATTATTTGTGACGACCCTCCCTCGACCTAGGGTCGAGTCGCCTGGCCCAAACCGTTACCCAAGCCCGATACTTGAACCAGACCCAAATAACGGCTTGGCACGCCTAATTCAACCTGCGGAACTACACAATTGTACATATGAAACAATAATTGCGGAATTTAAAACTATAAGGTTTCATATGTTAAACAAACAATTCTAAACAAATGTGTTCAAGTATCCTTAAGTAACTGCAAATGTATACTGCCAAGGTACTAAGTCAACAAGTCTCGGGGATTAGAATTTGTCCTATTAAGTACTTAATACAACCCATGTTTAAATGTTTTGAAAATCGATAATATAAATAGCATGCAAAGTTCACATCAAAGACAAAGCTCTACGCTATCGTCTTCCCTTTATCCTGCACTGATATTGATGAAGACGAACCTGGAGAGTAAGTGGGGTGAGCTAAAAGAACCAACGGAGCTCAGTAATGCTGAAAACCTGCTCAGCCATCAAACATACAAGTAATACCTACTAATCATGTGAGTCTATCATGAATTGAAAGTAAAGACAAAGAAAAAGAGTATTTCAGGAATATCCTTAGTCAAGTTCATAAAGCATCGCATAAGGAACATAAAAGCATTTATAGATCAAGTCATCATGCAAGGGTGATTCAAGAGAGATATCATAAAAGCATAATAATATAATAAGTTGGGTTTCATAATGCGCACTAATTATTAACAAAAATCCGGTGACCGATTCCCCTACTCTTGAAGTGATGTAAACCATTAGTTGACATAAAAGCCTTTATGCCCCCTAACTAGTCCCATCAAGTCCACAGTAGGTTCGTCCAAAGCCATCAACGATGTGTGCACAAATCTCATGTATCGATCTCAAGGTATAACTCGAGTAATGACGACGACCATAAAATACTCAAGTAGTGGCGACGACCACGCAATTGTCAAATAGTGACGACAACCACGGAATAGGTCAAATAGTGGCGACAACCACGAATATGAGATAAAGACAACATGAGCAAAGGGCAACACACTCACAATCCATAGATGGTCACATTCAAGTCAATAATAAGTCGCAACCCATTCCCCAAGTCTTGAATTAAAATCGTGAGACTTAATAATATCTAATAGCATGTCATGTTTGATAATTGAGCAAGCTCCTCACTTACCTCGACTTGCCGATCCTTTTCCGGTCCTTGCGCGTTCGGTGTTCTATGTGAACCGTCTCGCGAATCTAAACAATTCATACACATCACATCAACGATAAGGCACATTTTAAATTCCTATTTGCCATTAATTTTACTTTGGGTTCTACTAGTGGGGGTCCCGCAGATCCCCCGTTGCTCGGTGCGAGGGTCGAGGGGTGGGACCCGGTCAGTCTCCTTCGGGGACGCGGTAGCGCCTCGTTTAAAGGCAATGATTTGTTTTTGTTTTATTTATATTCTATTTCATTTTACTTTATATATATTATTTTAATATATATTTTTATTTTATTATTATTTTATTTGTGCAGGGGCCAATCGGCCCCTGGTTTGGTTTGGCGCTGCCCCTGGGCCGGTAGGGTGGCCCCCATGGCCACCCCCTCTTCTCCCTTCCTCCAGCCCTCGCCGACGATGCCGTGGCAGCGCCACCCCTCCGCGAGGTTCTCCAACACCAACTTTTAATATAGTTTAGGGGTAATGAGTTTACCTTACAAAGTGGGTCTTTCCTTGATTTTGATGTCAAAGCCTCCAAATTACTCCATCTACCTCTCCTATAACTTTCTCTCTTATTTTTATTTTTCTTGGATTTTGAATTAAAGTGGTGGCTAGGGTTTATGGTGGGTTTTTATAATTAGGGTTTCTCACAAATAAAATTTGTGAATTTACCAAAATATCCCCGATGTGGGTATTTTAAGTTTTTGGGTCGTGACATTATTGTTGTAGTAAGAGGCCTTGTGTTAGTTTCTCCCACATTGCGAAACAATTATCGATTATCTCTCATATCTTTTTTTTTATTATTTTTTTACTCTAGAACTCTCCTAGATGTTGCAAATGACCTTGTTTTTAACTTCTTTTTCTCCTGTAATCAACAGAAATGCCACTAACACCCATATTACATTTGTTTTATATGAAATCTTTTTTTACAGTTGCCTCCTAATCTTTTTTTTCTTGGTATGGATTTCAAATGTTTTTCTTGAAACTCCGTTTAATCTGATGCAGTTGTCGTGTCAAGGTGATGAGGCTCAAAAGGGTTGTTGTCATCCTTCTAAAACTTTAATTTTAAAATAAAAGATGGTAAAAGATTAGAAATCAACCTGCTGAGTTGAACTAAAAATAAGAAATTGTAGTACATTCCATTTCCTACATCAATTGCATGCATTTTTCACAGAGAGATAATACTTCATTTTCCAGCATTGATCAATCCAGCAATCAGAGCCAAACGTGAAGATATTTTGTAATAAATGCGACTTTGAATAGTTCTTACTTATAAAGATTCTTTTTGTCCTGTTCAGATTTATGTATAATCTTGTATTGAATTATTTGTTTGGACAGTTGTGAGTCAACAATGGGCATTCTATCAATTAGCGGAAACCCTATTCCATGGTCTTCCATATTCTATCCGGATTCCAGAGCCGTTTTTTTCTTTTTCTGTTTTAAGTTTCTTGATCGTTAAGTACAATCTGTTGTGTGAAATTGAACTGATCTGGGGCCAATTTAGTTGCTTATTTTTGTGAATTATTATATTACAGTCTGCTTTATGATAGTTTTATTGACGATTTCATATGATTTGTTAACTTCTACAGAGGCTATGGAACTTCTCTACTGGGAAGTATCTCAAGACATACACTGGACATGTTAATTCAAAATACTGCATCTCTTCAACATTTTCTGTGACTAATGGGAAGTACATTGTTAGTGGTTCTGAGGATAATTGCGTCTATTTGTGGGACCTTCAGAACAAACAAATTGTCCAGAAATTAGAAGGTCACACAGATACTGTTATATCTGTCACGTGCCACCCTTCAGAAAATATGATTGCTTCTGGTGCACTAGGGAATGATAAAACGGTGAAGATCTGGACTCAAGAGCAAGATTGATGTTTAACCCAGGTGATGTCATTTGTTATTTATAACACTGAGTCATTGCTGAATGAAGATTTTCTACCTTTCTTTCAGCTTTATGTTGTGTTCTCACGTGTTTGTAGATTATTGTACTTATAGAAATCTTTGTTGGGATCTGTGAGACACTCAAATATAAATTTAACCTTCGTAATTGAGTTTGTTGCTTATTTATGAAAGAAAAGTACTAGATGCCATTCAAGTGACAGTCTTATGTTATGTCTTGCATGTTTGGTGATTATGGATACGAAACTTTTCTTTTTTAAAAGTTTTTATACTTTTGTTGTCAGTGATTATCTGATAATTATGTCATCATGCTTCTTTGTTTTTATAAGTGACCTTCAATGGGAAAGGTGAAAAATATTATCACTTGCACTTGTTTCCTTCTTAAGGTAATTATCCTATGCAATATGAATTTTGCTAGCATATTTTGGGACTGATCACTCCATTTATGGTGGTATGAAGCCTAATGCGATGTGATTAGCACACACACGAGTGCATGTAAAGGGATTATGAAGAGGATGGATAAGTACCATTTTTGTGCAATGTTAAGTTATCTTTGTAGGATTAGAAAATTTTATGTCCTTTATAATAAGATTGGTTGTTGATGACTCCAAAAGAACACGCAAACCATCAATCTGCAGCAACATCTAAGTGTTTGTTTTCTACTCAAGTCATTTTTTAGAGAACCTGATAGTATTCATTCCAATGATTAGATTGATGTCTAACCCAGGCGATGTCATTTGTTATTTATAATATTGAGTCATCGCTGAATGAAGCTTTTCTACCTTTCTTTCAGCTTTATGTTGTGCCTGATGCAATATGAATTTGGCCAAGCATGTATACACCTGTTCGTGTAAAGACATTATGAAATGGATGGATAAGTACCATTTCTGTGGCATGCAAGTCATCTAGTGGGATTAGAAAATATTTTACCCTATATAATAAGATGTGATGTTTATGATGGTGACTCTTAAAAAACATGCAAGCCATCAATCTGTTGCAACATCTAAGTGTTTTGGCCTTTAAATGATTAGTTGATGCAATTGAGAGAAGACTTGTATTGGCTGGCCTGGAAATAATATTCAAGCTGAGATATGATAAATCAGTTGGTCAAACCCTGCAAGTTGCATTCACTTTGACTCATAAACCTGAAAGGTCAGGCTGTAGTCTTTTGTGCATTCTCCTGAATGAGTGAAACGAACATGTAGCCCTGTTGATGGGCAGTTTGTTAGCTAGAATGGTTGAGAATCAGTAGTTCTGGTTGTGAAATCTGGTTGTGAAATTATGTTAAGAATCACATGTTTGCTCTGGTCATTGAGTATGGAATTTTTTTGTTCACTTTTCTCATTCCTTCCTCAGTTCCAGATCAGGCCGCAAGTGGGTTAAAACCTTAAAATATATTGTGGTCGATCGTAATTGGTGATGGTGGAAGAGGAGGGTAGTCTAATTCTATGTCCCTCTAAAAAGTTCAAAACGTTTTCCTATTAGGGTGATGTTAAGTAGATGGATCCTCTTCACAAGCTGAATTCCAATCAGGGTGATGTTAAGTAGATGGGTCCTTTTCACGATCATCCGTTTTGAACATGTCATGGATGAAAAGTAGATATCCTTTTCACGATCATCCTCTAGCATGACTATTGAGGAATGGTCAAAAGAGGTTGGATTCGATCATGCATCAACGATTAAGTTCTATAGGTATATCTCCACTCATAGATTGCCTTTAAAGGATTGATGTACCATTAAATAGAGCTTATTCCTTTTTCTCTTCATTGTCGAGAGGTGTGAGATTTTCCTCTTCTTAGTTGAGAGGTGTGAGGTTTTCCTCTTTTTGGTTTAGAGGTGTGAGATTTTCCTCTTTTTAATTAAGAGATTTTGTTACTTTTGTTGAAAGGTTTTCTTATTTCTGTTGCAAGTTTAGAAGATTATTGGGGAAGTTTAGTTTTCATATATGATGAGAATGAGGAGTTATTATAGATCCAACATCTAATCTGTAGCGATCATTTTGGAAGTTTGATGTTGTTGATTTGAACCTACATCGATCAAGATTGTCAGAAGGTGGCTGCACAATTCCCTGGAGATCACAAGCAAGAATAAGTTGAAGGCTGACGTTGCACGTAAAACATTCAAAATAGAAAAGGAAGGGCGCAATTAGGGGATCTGAGATTGTTGGGAAGGATTCCAAAATTGAATGTAGTGAGAATGCATGAACACAATTAGGGGTTTGAGATTGTTGGGAAGGATTTGAAAATTGGCTCTAACTAGAATGATGGGCAGATAAGTATGGAAACTTACTCTTTTTAAGATAAATTTGGAAACTTACAAGCCACATACTAGATTATAGTAGTCGAGAACTATGAACTGTCTCAGTTGGAACTGTCAAGGGCTCATAACACTTGAGCAATATTTACACTCGGATCCCTTAATTGCACCCTTCCTTTTCTAAGAAGAAGAAAACCTCGTAACAAAAGCAGCAACACCTCTCAACTAAGAAAAAGAAAATCTCACACCTCTCAACTATGAAGAGGAAAATCTCACAGCTCTGGATAACGAAGATGAAAAAACAGAAGCTCTATTTAATGGTACCTCGATCCATTAAGGACAATATAAGAATGGAGATTTACATATAGAGCTTGATTGTTGATGCATAAGATCTAATATCTTTTTATAATTCCTCATTAGTTATGCTAGAAGATAGTCGTCAAGAGGATTTGTGACAACCCAAAACACCCGATCCATGGGCAATTTGGTAACTATGCAAACCCTACACTAATTCAACCCAAATATATTAATCTTATTATAAACCTTAGCTCCCTTTTTTTGTTCAAAAACTTAACACGTTGGAGTGAAAGGGAGATTGAAGCTTGTCGGGGTGCTAAGTCTAAGAAAACTCACTTGAAGGTACCATCATCTTCCCTATCTCCTCTTCTATTGTTAAAATCAATTTGAAACTTGAAATTGGCTCAAAAATGGTGGGAAACCACTTTGTGTTGGTGGTTTGCGGCACCGCCAACGCGAGCGACAACCAAAGCGATCGACAACGGCACTAGCACCCCAACAAGCTCTAATCTCCCTTTCTCTCCAACGTGCTTTGTTTTTGAACAAAAAATGAGGCTAGGGTTTATAATAAGATTAATATACTTAAGTTAATTTAGTTTAAGTTTGCATAATTACCAAATTGGCCATGGGGCGGGTATTTTGGGTTTTGGGTCGTCACAAGATTCCTATTTTTCATCCTTGACATGTTCATAGATGGATTGATACTATTACTTAAAGATGGTCCTTGACATGGCCACTAAAAACTTCTATTACAAGGCCAACCAATAATTGATTAGAAAACAAACACCTCGGAGGGCTCTCGAAACAATAGTTTTCCCTTCCTTGGTTCTCCCTTGTGTTTCTACCTTTTGAACCACCACCTATTTATGTTTTTGATTTGTCGTGGTTCCAATTACCTTTTTTTATTCCGCATTTATCAAATATTCAGATTTGACGAGATGATCAATTTCACCCCGTTCCAGTCATCAAATTCACTATTGGGAACAATCATTTCGCTACGTCTGCATTCTTCTCAAAGACTGTGCGTGGATTTGCGTTTATGGAGTTGATACTTGTCGCTAGGTTTTATTTCTTAGGTAGTTGTTTTCTTCCCATGTTGGAAGGTTTAGATTGTTCTTCCCTCGTTGAAAGTTTTGTGTTTACTTCCTTTGTCAGAAGTTTTATTTTTCGTATGCTTCGAGTAATGTATTTGTGCGCTGTCGTATTCCAGACGTTTGTCAAGAGAACAGTCACCGATTGCCAAATTGTTCCATTGTTACAGTTAGAGTTCTCAAAAGTAAACTTTGTGGCAGTTGTATGTTCATTTGACCAATTAGCATTAGTGAATCAATTTGTCAAGGTGATTGATTCTATATCTCGTCTTGTTCCATTAAATGTATTGAGAGCAATTGATGATTAATGAAATTTAGATGGTTTATTTTGATTGAGGAACAACTTCAGTGTGTTTGTTGATGTATGCATAATTGAGCTTCTACCCAACTAATGATGTTGAGTTTAACATAATATTTAAGTCTATAGAAGACTAGAAGTATTGTATATGTAGTGGACTAATTTATGACTTGCTCCTAAAGCACCTACATTTCATGCAGAATTGCTGCTAACGAAGATCATCTTGGAAAATTAAGAAAATTGCACGTCCTGAATGATGACCATTATACGAGATATTGTAAGATATTATTGCATTTTTATTGTTGACTTTTGTTGCAGAAATCATGAACATAGATACATATATTATAGTGCTGATGGTATTGAATATGTATTATTAAATAGGTTCCACTAGATGTCCATTTGCATTATGAAATAGGTTCCAGCTCAACACTTCACCTCTTCTCTGTCAGTGTAGATAAATTAGCTGTTTCAGAATTCCTTAGTTGCTGTATTTTTGTGGTTCAGAAGTTTTTACCTTCACTTCTGATTCACTCAAAATTCTACGCTGTTGTGCTCTTTTGGCAGCATTAGTGCTCTTAGTTCTTTTAGCATATTATCGAAGAAATCTAGAGCACAGATTATGCAGCATGAACATTGCATGTGCACTTATACTGATCTCATGATTTAGAACCTATATTGAATCTTTGGAACCCAGATTCTAAAACTTGTGTATACGATCCCGAGTAGATTCTCTGTTGTAAGCAAAGGTGCTATTGACAATGCTTCTAACCACAGGATAGCATGCAGATGATGTGCCAAGGTGGGTACCCTGGCAAAAGACCTTTGGAATCGAATCTTAAATGTAAGTTTCTTAATTAATTGAATTCAGCTATTGATAGTTTTGTTTATCACAGGTGTCAACGTGGCAAATTGGCACACCCTTGATTAGTACTTACAATTATCAAGTTCTCTTTTAATTAGGTTTATTGTTGTGATTGCTGCTTAGGAACTCCAACCCTCTAAAGAATGAGATTTGCGATGACACAGAATCCACCCTAGGTCATTTTGTTTATTGCAGGTCTTAAAATAGACTTTGTTTGTTGAGTTAGGAGGCTCATATCTGTAAAGCTTTGGATAATTGGATTTGGGGTATCTAGCATCTACAATACAGGTATCAACTAGTGCAAATGGCATCCAATCACTTTCAATATGAAGTGGACTTGTTCAAGAAATTAGAGTTTGTGGTTTGGAAGATTAACAACACCACATGTAGCAATTGGGAATTTGAATATCATGAAATCTGTGACTACAGTGATTGTGTGGTTCTACAACTTTGTATTCCTTATGTTCTGTTATCATTTGAGTAACCACATATTATTGGATGTTCAGAGATTTTTCCGAGAGAAGAACCCTTGCAAACAGAGCCAGGAAATCAAGTGGTTGACATTTACATAAAGGTACTATAGGGAGGTGTTCACAGTCAGGAGAGTGGAAGGGTAGGGAGACGGCGATTGTATAAGAGTACTATAAAAGGTGTCAGTTGCCAGAGGGTGGAGAACCCCCTTGGCTCCACCCCTGCTAGTTAAATTTATTTTGAACTCAAAAATTTGGAAAGATCTAAGAGACCTAGTCATTAGATTGTTCTTTGGGCACCTTGGATATTCCATTAGAGCTGACCATGAAATCCTATGATTAGTCCACAAGAAATCTAGGACAACTCGCTGTCCAAGCTCAAAAATTAACTTGATTTATTGCCTTTGGGAGTTCTTATGAGTTTTTTAAAGGAAAATGTTTTGGTGACCTGTTTTGGGACACTCAATTGTTCGCGTTTTTTATTTGTGCATCGATGTTTGTGTGCACGCAAATCTATTTGTATTGAAATGGAGGATCAGTGGCGGTTCAAGATCAAAAATCACAAAAGAAAATCAATAAAAAAAATTTAAGGTTTTTGGGAGAAAGAGACGGCTGTGTTTTTAGTTTTTCAACCTTATTGAAACTTTTACTTATGATGCTATACTTATGAGTTATTTACGAAACAATTTTAAATTTTAGAGTTTTACTTGCAAATTAATTCATTCACAAGTGAAAGTCAAAATTCCAAAATTCTTGTAGTGCATGGAGAATATTATGTACTTCATTTGCCTAATATCAATGGTGTTTTGCTTCTGAAAAATTCCCAAATGCATTCAAGGTTATGCAGTTATAAGAGACGAATACGAATCATATACATCATAGTAATAGCAATTAAGTTTGTGGGTTCCTATCTTGTAATATTCATGAAGTGTGAGGTTTAATAATGGGCCCGCCTGCACTCGCAGGCATGAGGACGTGGATCTCTGATAGTACAATTGTCCTCAACTTAACTACTTTCAACTTATACGTGTGGGGTTTTAACTCAAAAGGCATTAGTACTAATTGTGTAGCACCCCAAGGCCGCCACGTGTGTGAAGTGTGGGTCCCATTGCTGTCTCCGCAGCCTTGCCACTTCACTGTCCCACTCACCGATGTCGTTCGTTGCCAGGTCAGCGCTCCTCGATTCACGTGCTAACTTGTCATATCTTATTATAAGTTAACCAGTTGTTCAATCTTTTGGTTATTAAATTAATCTTTTATGTGCCACACCTTCAGCTTATACTAATGGTTATGTTATACAATTAAATCAATTTAAAATGCGGAAGATATATTAGACAGGTAAAGCATGGATAACATAATAATGTCATGTCATATAGAGCATCAGTCCTACTGTGGAAAACTCGGAATAGAGTATATAAGGCGATAGAAATCTCAAAAAAATATATACATGTACAATGTCTCTCACAAGGTCCCTTGATACTCAAAATAAAGCAAAACAACAAAATAATCACGTACTAGTAGGTCTCAAACTAAGAGGCAATCAGAGATAGTCACTTAGAACCCCTTGCCCCTACTGGTACTAGGATCTATGCGCGGTCATCATAACAAAATAGATGACGAGTCCAGTGAGTAAAATCCCGAGGATATTCACTGAGCATTCAATTAGTAAAGGAACCAGTAATATTGTTAAATAAACATGCGGAAATTAAACAGGCAACAATAAATGGATCATTACATGCATAAATAACAATATAGTGCAAATGTGTGTGCCCTTCTCGGTTAGATTAGACCATACTTCGGATCCTCAAGATTCCTCCAGTGAGCGCACTCACTAGTCCATCACCTTGTCCTCTCGATGGCTGACGTCGACCAGCAACGCACCGATACGTGTACCAATATAGCAGCTCGAGTCGCCATACAGCAAAGACCCGGATACACGTGTTATGGTCTAGCGTGCCATGAACACACAACGGAATACCCAACAGAGTGAAGTTAACCGACCATTCAAACCAACGATAAGAACATGGATAATTGAGTGAATAGAGTAAAAAAACAATGAAAATAAGTAAATACTCAAAGTGATATTCAGTTGGGTTCTACGCATCCGACTACATACAAGACACTGCTCCAACACCTCACACTCCTCGTACCTGACATCGAACTATGAAATCATAAATCCCTGATATCAATTCAAGTTGTGTTAGGTGTATCTGAGTCACCAAGTTAGGGTGTAACGTCCTGAATTTAATTCGTCGTTATTAATGACGTTGTTGCAGACGTGGCTGACAGCTCAGACGCTCGTGGGACTCGCTGTTAGGCTAGTGCGCGTCTGGAGCTATGTTAATAGTTATTTTGTGTGCTTGGTTTGTTTAATTTGCGATGTTTAAATTGAAATAGAGTAAATAGCATCGCAATGTGTGTAATTATGTGATATTTGACGTGCGAGACTGCGTGTTAAGTATTCGCTTCGATATGCGTGTCGATGCGGGTACCGGGTAGTTTAAAAGACTAAATACTAGGCTGGGGGAAATAATACACACATGAATGACTAAAATGGGTTAAATAATTAAAATGTAATGCCTATTTGATAGTTAGGGACATAGTAGTACGCGTATGTCGTGTTTCGAGACGCAAAATCGGGTGTTGGAACACCCGAAAAATGACTTTTTGGGTTAAGAACAAGGGCAAGTGTGCCAATGGTTCACATTTAGAGTCATTAGAGGTTGAATAATGGAGCAAATAGTACTCATTAGATTGCATTGAGATGCACAAATGAGGAGAGATGCTAGTTGGACTAGCTATAAAAAGTCAATTGACTTTCATTCCACCACCTTTTCTCTCTCCTTATCACAAATCCGATAATAGAGAAGAAGAAACAAGGGTTTTGGAGTTTCAAAATTGATCGTTAGAGGAGCTTGAGGTGGTTGAATCATCAAAGCAAGGTGAGATTCACAATCACCTAAACTTTCTTCATCTTTTGGTATAAGTTTTTGAGGTGTTTGTGTGAATCCAATATGGATTGTTAAGTGGTTTTTAAGTAGTTGTTTTGGTGGGTTTTAAGTGTTATGACGTTCAGTGGTTTGTGTTGTGGTAATTGTTGTTGGTGGTGATGTTGTTGAGAACCCAAACTTTTCAGCCAAACTGCTGTCCAAAACGTGATTAGCGTGCTAATGAGGTCATCTAGCGTGCTAGATGACGATTAGCGCGCTACGTAAAAATATAGCGCGTTAATGTTCTTCTTGACGAAGAACGTTTAGCTGCCTAAGAATCTAGCGCGCTAATCCCCGGACCTTGCAGATTTTAGACTATTTTTGCTAAGTAACATAAAATACATCCAATTGACTAAAAATCAATTATAAATGGAAATAGGTCATTTCGGGCGGTAAATTTGGATATCGGGGATTCGGCGGAGCCGGGCCGGGGGTTATTTAACGAGACACGAAGTGCGGTTTGAGGCGTGTAGTATCTTAACTGAAATTTCTTTAGCAGTACTTTATTTTTGCTTTTGAATTCATATTATGTCTTTCAATACTTTATTATTGGTTTAATTTAATGGACGGGCGTTTAGGCTCTCCCTTCGTGCCATTTTTGTGTGTATGTCCACTAGGCCATAGTACGTGTGCCGGGGATCTCGGTGAATAGGTCGACCCGAGAGTCGCGTCGGGGCACGTGTGGGTGCATCGTAGGTTCCACGCCGACCACCTAGCGGATTCAGATATTGTCCTTGCTTGAGTGCTACTCCCTGAAGTATGACGCTAGTCTGACCCTAGGCTCTAGGAACACATTTTGAGCTTGCACTATTATTTATTCATGCGATGATCGCAATTGCCTGTATTTATTTCTGAATGTTTATTTAATAGTTTTGTTTAAATTCCAGTATTTACTTTCCATATTGCTCACTTAATTTCCTTGGGAATACTCACTCTGGACTCGTCATCTGCCTTTGTGATGGCTTGAGTGCAGATCCTGGTACAAGTCGTGGCAAGGGCAAGTTACCGAAATACCTGTGATTCAGATATATTGAGCCAGACTTGTACGTTTGTATTACATATACTTTGTTTTTATGTTGGGGATTTGGGATTGTGAGATACTTCAGGATTCTATATTTTTGATATTTTGATACATTGAGGTGTAGTTTTGGTCTATGATGATAAATGGGTTTTCCACACTAGGTATCAGAGTTAAATGCATGACTTTGATGTTTTATATTTTTTATTGTCATGATAAAAGATTTTTCGCTGTGATTTATTATGGTTTAAAATGATTTTAACAAATGATTTGAGTTTAGTAACAATTTAAACAGTAAATTGTTATTTATTGAGGTTAATGATGATTAAATGGTGGAGGAGATTGCATGTGGGACACAGCTGGTGCTGGTAGGCCAAGTTGTGGGCCCGCATTGGCCCCCGTGGCGGTCCATTTGGAAAATGAGCCGTTACATAGGGTCTAGAACTCTTAATCAATTTCAGCCCCAAAACTTACAATCGAACCATCCCTATTCACAACTCTTGACTTCCGACCCATTTTCGATATAGATGATGACTTTATTTTTAAAAACTAATATTTCTAGGTGGTTGTGTTCTTTCTTAGCTTTTCAACAAAAGGTAGAACGTTGAGATCCCACTTAAAACGAGGGAGATATGATAATTTTACCACAATGACTCAAAACAGTTTTATATTCCAACCAACAACTTTGAAGAATTCATTTCTCCTAAACCATAGCTTCAAAAATCATAATTTTCTTACTAAAGCCTACAAAAATATCCTATAACGTCATACTAAAAGATGAGTTCAATCCAATAAGAAATGATGAACTTATGCTCAAATCATCAGGACATTATCAAAACCATGAACCAAGAAATTTCAGATTCATCACCAAAGTTGCAGAGGATTTTTAGACATGAAAACTTTCAAATTTCAAAATTTTTCAGTAGGAAAAAGTTGTTTCCCTTTGAGTTAGCTATCAAATGCCATCAAATGAGTCCATTTTGACTTAAAATGAGGAATTTATGACCAAATTATAGAGACTAGTTCATAACAACAACATGCAAAATTTTCAGTTTTGTTTTACAACTTCATGAACTTGAAAATTTAATAACAAATTCATTTCTTTCCCAAAACTAAAAACCCAATATAGTAGAATGAATGGAAAAACACAAAAAATCCAAATATCTCATTTGTTTACAAAAACCAAATCATTTTATAGATCAGAATTCCCAATTTCAGTTTCATGTAAAATGTCCCAATTTGGCCAAACTTTACAATTTTCGAAAATTGATTTGGGAAACTCAAATGTGGTGTCAAATTGATCAAAAACAACTAAAGAAAACCTTCCAAATGCTCAGAATTCAAAAGCCCTTTAATTGATCACCTAAGTCTCCATGCTTGATCACCTAGTCTTTGGGTCTCTCTTAGTTGATGATTTGCTCACTTGTAACTCAAGTTTTTCCAAAAATTAAGATGTTTTTCAGCTCTGATTTTCTGTTGCATGAACATGCAAATGAAAGGTGGGATGTTTAATGTCCCTTTTTATAGTGTGTTGGAAGGCTTTCATATAGGCATCACATCAAGTGTGTGTATGCTCATCTCAAAATTGATCATTTGGCTCTTGTTAACTCCTACTCTACTAACTTTCATCTTGTTGACATTAATTCCCAACTCAAATTCCTAGGATTTCATTCTAATGCGAATCTCGAAGCAAAAATATGACTCGTCAATTTTTCCATCCAACTATAGGCATTTGTAATGAATTGATTCAATTAATTTAACTTTGGCACTTTTATACATATGTAGGCTATTTAGGGTCTTAAATTGGTGTACTAACACTTTTCCCAGTACCCGACACTAAGTGCCCCGCGTCTCAGCCGCATCTCGAGGCTTGTAAATTTTTGCGTTCTTGATTTAATTAACTTAGCCTATGATTTTATTATCATTAAATGTCACATTTATTTTAACTATACTCATATTAGTCTATTTAGCATAGTTTAAATTCAGTGTGCCCGTACTTCGCCTACCCGATATCCGCATCGATACACTTTTCGAGGCGAATACCCGTCACACAGTCTCACACGACATGACAAAGTAAATACAAACATGCAATGAATTATGCAATATTTAATAAGATAAACCGCAATAAGGCAATTAATCAGACAAATATAACTAATATACCTAGTCAAATGTGCTCGTAGCCTATCTGCGACGTCCACGTGAGTTTGAGCTGGCGTCCTAGTCTGGAAATAATAATAAATAACGACGTTAATAAAACTAGGTCGTTACAAATTGAACTAAGATTCACAGTTATATACTTTATTATGAAGTCTTACATAATTAATGCGAGTCTTTTATCTCGATCTACACATCTCCAACATTTGGAATTGAAATTCGAAACCAAACAAAATGAAGTCTTTCAAGAACAAAGGAAACAAACTCCAAATCAAGAGAATCAAAAGCTCAAAATTTAACTCACCTAAGCCTTGTTAATTGGTTGCTAACTTACAGGGAAGTTTTCTTGCAAGGAAGTTAACTCACATGGAAGTTCATATTTTCATGTTTGACTCAATTTTGAACTTCGTGGAAAGTTACAAATTTATATATATATATATAAGTTGGAGGAGAGAGAGTTTCACATGCTCTCTCCTTCCAATATTTCATTTTTAGGATTTTCTCAATTTTTTGTTTTAAGATTTTTATGTTTTTATGTTATTTATTGTTTTAAGATCCTCATGTTTTGAACAACGAAAAAACCAACCTTAAACAACTAAACGACGGTCTAATTAATGAAGGATTTTTTAATGCATTAAGGCTCTATTTCGAATCTTACACCATTCTTTTGGTTAGCGTAACATTATTTATACTGTTTAGGCACTGAAATAACAATTAAGTTCATTTGATTTCTTTTTGTTAATGAAGGTTAATTCAATGCATTAACTCTTCGTTTGAATCTTACACATCTTTTTGGTTACCACAACATCATTTATACTGCTTAAGGCACCAAAATCACAATTAAGTGTATTTGAATTCTTTTCTTGGTTAATGAAGGGTTGTTTCAATGCATTTAATCTTTGTTTCGAATCTTACATCATCCATTTGGTTACCGCGACATCATTTATACATAACATTATTCTTCTTTTTATATATAGATCATAGGTTCACAAGTACTGCAGGTCTAGCAACATCCAAGTACCTATCTAAGAGTTCTTCACATACAAACGCAATCGAATAAAAAATTGTGGTGATTGTTGAGCCGTATGACACTCCAAAACGTAGCAGAGATCTTGCAGTGCGATTAATAACTTCACATCTTTATGTTCGTTGTTGTGATGATTGTTCAGGATGTTCGCTATGTGCATGATTTATAAGTAAATATTTTTTCTAAGAAATATGGGTTGATCATTGTGAATTGTAATTTTAATTGTAAAAATTATTACAGTATATCCATGTAAATTGATTTATTAACTTTCTCTTAAACTTTTAATAACTCTTGCGCAGAGCATAGGGTTGCAAGTGGGGCAGGGCAGGGCGGGGATCGTAATTACTGTACTCGTCCCTTCGGGCGGGATTTATTCCCGCAAATCCCCCCGGGGCGAACTTTGCCTCCCATGCCCCACCCCGCGGTGCCCCATCAATTTTGTAAAAAATATATATTTTCATCTTTATTCCTTGGTCATTTTGGCACTTAAGTACTACTTTCTCAATTTTTTTAAGAAACTATTTTTCTCAAATTGAAGGATTAATGTGGATTTGTTTTGTTAATTGAGTTACAAGTTATCATACTTAATTAAATATATAAGATTTCCAAAACTAGTATGGAAAATATATTTCAATTATGTTCTAAATATAATTTTATATATCTTTATTATATAACATATATATTATATAATTAATTCAATGGTAAAAATAAGTTTTATTAATTGGAGATCTTGAGTTTCACTCCATATATTACATATGTTTTAAGTAAAAAAGTTATATAATTTTTTTGTAAAAACATAAAAAATAGAGAATCTTATGTAACGGATGCGGGGCAGGGAATCCCCGCAGGGCGAGAACAATTCTTGTCCCCGCCATGCCCGGCATGGCGGGGCAAAACTTTGCTCCCTACCCCGCCTCGCGGGGAGAAAAAAACGGGGAATTCTTGCCCCATCGGGGCCGGGCACCACGGGGAATGGGGATTCCCCGCCCCACGTTGTGACGGCCCCAAACTCCAAGGCAAACCGGGTACCGCCACGTCGCCAGACACGTCACCAAGCATGCCACGTCACCGCACGCTTATCTTTAACTGCCCGCGACCTAAACCTTTGTACGTATCTTATTCGCCTTAACTTAGTATTTATGGATATTTTTATGAATATTTACATTAAATTGACAAAGTTAAGTTGTTCACGATTTATTAAATTGATATAAGTTAAATATCAAGCGGAAGTCTTTGAAGCATGCAAATATCATAGAAATGAAAAGTTTGCATTTATTAAATAACCATATAGTGTGGAAACCCGGCATTAGATACCATGTATATCAAGAGCGACAAAAGTACAAAAGGTGAGCATATACATGTATCAGGTATACAAGTCCTCCCAGAAAATTTCATTAAAGCAGTAAATAATTGCATACAAACACCTACGCAAAAACAACCGACGGGCTCTCCTAACTCAGACGTAGTCGCCTAAGACGTCCTTACCCCGGCTCGTCGTAGGATCTGCGATTTGTCACCAAAAATAATGACAAATCCCAGGTGAGTAAATCCCAGAGAACGTTAGCTAATATTCATGAAATCCAATAAAACGGCTACAATTCATGCACTTTAAATAAGGAACAAGAATAAAGTAATCGCATGAAAATAAGTCGTTGAGAAGTCGAATTTGGACACGAGTGTAGCGTGACGAAGAACCCTGGTCGACATCCGGGAATCGTCTTAGCTAAACCGAGAGGAACCCATGACGATCACCTCGCCAAACATCTCACGGTCGAATGAGATGAACCATTGAACGGGAGAAATCCCATCCAAACATCTCTCGAGAGGAACCCATGACGAAGACTTAGGCCTTCGTCAAACATCTCTCAACCCACGAGTCTAGCGGAAAATAATCACCGCATAGCCCTAACATGGCCAATTACTCGAACAGCGCGGGGTCGCTAGCCCCGGGGTGTGAGTCCGTGCCATGCCCGACCCCGTCGACAAACACACATACACACGTGGGAGTGGATGAACAGTGAATGAACAACAATAAATAGCACAATGGAATAATTGAAATGCGAAATAGAGTAAGTGTCATAAATGAATTTTAACTAATTTTCTCGTGGGTTTACTTACCTCAAATAAATCGCAAATCGCCCTCAAAACGCCCTGCACACGCCTCGAGATACGTACCCGACACCGACTATGGTAGCCTAAGTCACGGGGATCGATTGTTCCGGCAACGCGCCATTGCGCCACTGCTCCACGCCGTTCGCCGCGCCGCTGCCGCTGTCGGCGCCGCTACAGCCTCGCCATCACCGCTGTCACGCCTCGCCGGCGCCGCTGCTGGAGCGGCGTCGCGCTGCTGGAGGCGTTGCCGGCCTGCCGCTGCTCGTTCCTGACCTCCCGCAGCCGCCGCTGCTCGTCGTCCGTCGCTGGTGAGCTCCGCCGTCCGCGCCGCTGCTGGAGTTGTTGCTGGAGTCCGCCGGCGCCGCTGCTGGAGCGCGTCGCGTCTGCCGAGCCGCCTCGCCGCAGCTGGAACCGTCGTCCGCTGCCTCGCTCCTCGCCGTGAGCCGCCCTGATCTCCCGTCGCCGCTCTCTCACCATCTCTCTCTCTTGCCGATCTCTCTTTTTCTTCTCTTTCTTCTCTCTCTCTACGTCCTCTTCCTCTCTCTCTCTCTTTCTTTTTCTCTCTCTACCCGATTTAAAAGAGAATTTTTTTTATTTGGAGAGGAGAGGGAGTAATGATGGTGATGGAGAATGAGTAATGATGAGTGATGGGTTTGATAGGGTGATGTGATGTGTGATGTGATGGGATGTGTGATGTGACAGCTAAATCCCAGGTTATCCCATACACCGACGTTACGCGCTCACCGCGACGTCGTACACTCTCGTCACTACACGCGCACAACGCGACCAATAAAATATCGAATAATGCGATGCGAATTATTTAATAATAGTAAAATAAATAACATTCACATACAAAAATAACAAATTTTACCTCGTTAAGCATTCCCTGAAATTTTCTGCGACGTCCACGTGGGTCTGAGCTTAGGATCTTAATATGTAATTTGTCAGTTAATCGGGATTAGTTAGAGCGGGTCGTTACACACGTGCAACCCTAAGAGCGCATAAAAACGACTAGTTTAAATAATAAAATATGGGGATTGTCATAAATATCCTTCAAGAGAGAGATATATGGTAATAGAGAGTTGATTAGTGCATATTGTGTCCATTTTTAGGGGAGATAATTGTGTGTATATGTAGGAGGGGAGTTGGGGTTATAAGGAAGTCGACATTCCCAACTAACAGAATCTATATATATATATAAGTTGGAGGAGAGAGAAAGTAAATAAGCTATCTCCTCTCACCATTCTAAATTTCTAATTTTCTCAGTTTTCTTATTTTTTGCTACTTATTTATTTCTATTATCGGTTGTCCATCATCTGGACAACCGATAATAGAAACATTATTAATTATTAATAGATGCACACATAATATATAATTATATCTCTTAGAAAGTGCTTGACCATCATCTGGATTTTTGTTGGGTCTCCTGCAGATGTTTGTAGGGGTTCTTTGCGTTTGAATAATGCACAAGAATCATGGGTTGGCTTATGAAGGGGCCGAGCACGGTGATTTTTTTATTTTATAGTTTTTGCTTGACATAGGTGTCAACTACGACACCCATCATTTTGTAACTTTCCGCTTTTGAACATTTATAAAAATATATACTATAAAAGGAGTCTTGCCTACAATTTATCATAAAAAAAAAAAAATCAGAAGAAAAAAACACAGTACAATTCGACATACTTCATTCATTTCATTTTTTTCTTTACCTTTACTAAAAATATGGTGTTATTATGAATTCAACACTTAAACGGGAGGTCCAAATGTTTACTTTTATTGGTGTAATTTTTAGTATTAGGCAGATGATATAGTCATAATATCATCCAAGGATATCGATGCGGACACTTAGTTGATGTAAAATAATTTAATAAACCATATATTATATAGTTTCAATAACTTTTGCGCGAAGCGCATGGAAACAACTAGTATATATAAAAGTTAGAGGAGAGAGAAAGTTAAGAAACTACCTCCTTTCACCATTCTAATTTTCTCAATGTTTTATTTTTTGCTATTTATTTATTTCTATTATCGGTTGTTCCAAGAGATATAATTATATATTATGTGTGCATCTATTAATAATTAATAATGGTTATCTTATCAATGAATGGATTAAAAGAACGAGCACGCTCGACTCAAAACCATGGGCGAGATACATAGAATGGAGTGTAGTACAATTTTTTTTAAATCATGGGCAGATACATGGAAAGCAGTGTAATGCAAGTTTTATTCCCCCTATAAATTTCACCTCCCATTTATTCTTCTTGCAATCCACTTGATTTTCTTCCCTTCCCCCTAAAAAGAATCGAAAAAAAAACACAAGTGCAATTCCATATATTTCCTTCATTTCATTTTTTCTTTACATTTACTAAAAATATAGTGTTGTTTTGAATTCAACACTTGAACGGGAGGTCCAAATGTTTACTTTAATTGGTGTAATTTTTATTATTGGGCAGATGATATAGTCATAATATCATCGAAAGATATCGATGTGGACACTTAGTAAGGATGTAAAATAATTTAATAAGATTTATATTGTATAGTTTTGATAACATCTGCGCGAAGCGCAGGGAAACAACAAGTTTCCCTATAAAATGTCTCACTTCCCCGACTCCACCCTTAACCAAATAAGGCCTTAATAGTTGATTAGGGATGTTTCTCTTGTTCTGATCGATATCCATTTAAAGATCGCCAACAAAGAAAAAGACAATATGTGATGCCCCGGTTTCTCACAAACTGGGTCCCGCCCGACCTAAGCCCACGTGGACCCCCGAGCCAGTCTCGTAAGGTCAACGCGGGCCTAGTCAACCTTATGATCCATCCATATAAGTAAATTCATAATTTTAAGTTGAGTTATTTGTGTTTTTCAAGTTTTACAAGTTAGCGGAAGCAATTAATACATTAAATAATTCACAATAAAGTAAAAGAGTCGGACATCCTAGAAGTGGAACCCTATAAACATGTATATTCATGTATATCTTGTGTCAAGTGTTATAACCAAGCAAAAATGATATACAAGTCATGTGTATCTTCCAACCCAAACAAGTATCTCAAGTGTGATAACAACATATATAAGTAATACAAAAAAGTCAAAAACCTACAAAAGTATGTAAAGGGGGAAGGCCACTCCAATATCCTCAAAGTAGATTGCCAAGTATTGGCGACTTGCCCTTGCTTGGCTGCAAATCTGCACTCGGTCAAACACAAGAATGCCGAGCCCAGTAAGTAAAAGTCAGTAGGATCTAAATAGTAATTCAAAGTAAATAAAGCAGTCTCAAAGTCGTGCGGATAGAAAGAAAGCTATATGGAATGCATGATAATAAGACTGTAAGAAAAAAAAGTACAACGAGGAATGAGTGCCCAAGTAGTTCAAGACCTCCGAGTGCGGGTGCTACAAGGGGGTCATAGAGTCGTGGCAACGCCAAACAAAGCTCGGGTTCTAGGTTGCGCATCGCCTGATGTACCTAGATCATCGCGTATGAGGGATACCAACGGTGCCCCGAATAAAACACATCTCATTCTGGCCAAATACTCCAATGACTCGAGGTAATAGCCCCGGTTGCAAATTGGTAACCACTCCAATCAGAGACACTCTCATGACTCACTTGGCCCTTGAACGCTCATATAAAGGTGGGAATTCCAAGAAATGGACACAGTGCAATATCAATAAAAATATAAGCCCAAATGAACTACTGTGCATTTCCTAGCTGGTTTTACTTACCTCAATATCGCAGAATTACGTTCTCGCAACTCTCACACTGTTAGGGCATGTGCCCTAGGTCAATCTACACTCATTGTTTATCTTATAATTTTAGTTAATAAAATAGAGGTTTTATTTGTTGTTTTATTATAAGTGATTACATGTTTACCTTGTAGTAAGATCCATGGGTATTTATTGAAATATCCTAAAATGTCCCTAATCGGTCATTATACAGAAAACTATAATGAATTAAGACTAGTATGAATCTTGATTGATGGTCATGTGATGATCATGCGTATAGGGATACGAATCAAGATCATGAGTACTTGTTAGGGAATAAGGTGACCGACCTGCTATGAGAACACCACATGGATTAAGTCATAGGTGTTACTCATGATAGGTATATCATTTAGTCATTCGACTTGAGATTACCATAGACTTCAATATTAGGAGCATGATTATTTGACACAATCAAACGTCGTTTTTAACCGGACAATCATAAAGATTGTGTTTGGTTACCGTGTGAATAATATGTGAAGGTGTGTAATCAAGATAGAATTTGTCACTCTCGTATAGAGAGAGGTATCAGTGGATCCTTCGATAAGATAGATTGATAATGGCTAAGTCCATGTGAATTGATATGATCAATGTCACTTGAAATTTTTCAGTTTACCTAAAGATCGAGACTAGTACGATTGAACATTAAGGGTGAATTTTCATGCCTTATGTTTAATCAAAGGATATCGCACAACAAAATGATATGATATATGTTATTAATTAGGTTGTATCGATGTTGATATTCATGCTATTTGGGTAATCATAATGCCTTGCTAGAGATCGCTAATGACTTGTGTACCAAAATGGTTTTTGGTTCACTGCCAACGTCGCATGAACCTATTGGGTCGCACGCAAAGAATGACTTTGCACAATTTCAATCGGTCCAGAGTAATGAATTTTATATGATAAAATTCATTACATAAAGCCCTTACGATTTGTTATATAATAACTTATTAATAGGGGCATATGTGTAATTTGCTTAAACTTCCTAAATACAATAGTTGTATTACGAATAGGATTTTGAGTGAGGGTTTATCTACACATATAAATAAAAGATGAAACCCTAAAAACGAGTAGAGATTTTTGTTTTACAATTTTCGTGTTCTTTGGATTTAGGGAGAGAAAAAAAGTCGTTTTTAATCTCTTTTGGGGCTACCACTCCAAATTGTGGTCACCGTTCGTGTGTGGATTTCTGATAAAGGAGGCTTACTTGAACGTCTTGAAAATCGAACAATAAAAAAGGAAATCACGGGATAAGGTATGATTTACTTTCGTAGATTTAGTTTAATGGAACTTATTTTCGATCCTGTTAGGGTTTTTCAAGATTTGTTTATGAATTTTCCACTGCGTATGAACATCAAAAACCCAACAGTGGTATCAGAGCATTAGGCTCAAATCTATTAAACGTGTGCATGTTTTCACTGATGTATATATGATATATGTGTGAAAACATAATCTTGATTAATGTATGTATGATATAATATAGATTTTGTGATAATTATTATCAAGAATTGGTTTTAAAGCATGTTGTTAATTCATGTATATTGATACATCGCATGATATGATTCAATGATAGTATTCATGTTTAGAATATTTCTATTAACACATATTTTTTATATTGAACGATATGAATTTTGTATGTTCATGGTAGACTTCATGTTTAGGTTAATATGATTATGATCTTGAACACGTATTTCATTTTGTTCGATAATTATGTATGTCTTCATGATAGAGATCATGATTAGGTTAATATAATTAATTTAATATGATTCTGATGTTGAATGCATGATTAATATCTCGAAATTAATTTTGATCATATATCACATTGTAGTAATTCATTAGTATATTCCTACAAGATAGGAGATAGACTTGTAATTGAATTAAAATTACAAATCATATAAGATAGGTGAGATATAAAACAAATCCTAATTGGATTAGGATTCAAAGTATCTAAATTCTAATTGGATTATGATAAGATATTAAAATTATGAAAAATTTTAGGCGATTTTCAATTTTCGAAATTGAAATTTGTTGTCTTAAAAAAAAATGGGGGCGCTGCCCCCTGTATCGCTGACTGGCCAGCGGGACCTACGTTAACTGTTCGTAGCGTCCAAAAATTCGTACAATAGTCAATATTTGTATGATTTCCTAACTTTTTAGTAATTATTCATGCATTGTAATATATGATATTCATCTTATTTAATTACGATCACTAAACAAACAAAAATCCCTCTTTCAGATTTTAAGTCAAATGTCATCCATTCTCAAACACTTGTCAAGGCTTCGATCACATCAATATGGGTTTGTCTCCATAGAGTGTATTGTGTTATCTTGGTAAGGCAAGTTGAGTAACGGTTACTCTATTGTTTGAAATGGTTAGACTCGATAAAGCTATCAAAACGGTTTTGGGCTTTAGGCACTAGATGAGATAGAACATGCTAAGACATTAGATGTCATAATCTCATAAAATAACTAAAAGTTACATATGATGTAATTGGTAATTGGTACCTACCTAAATAACCTAATTTGAAGTGTCATGCCTTAGTTGTCTTGGAATTAGGTGAAACATGGATTTTAGTCCCTTAAATTAACATAGCATTTTTAAGGAGGGTTGTTAATTTAGTGGGAGTTTATTCCTCTACACTAAAATGAACTTTTGCATAATCTTTGTTGTAGATCTATGGCCTCTTCAAATCACACTAATCCCTTGTCACTGCGATCCATCCTTAAGAAGGATAAGTTGTCTGGGACAAACTTTCTTGACTAGTTCATAAACTTGAGAATTGTTCTTAAGCATAAAATCAAGTTGTATGTCATGGATGATCTCATTCTTGAGGAACCACCAGCCAATGCTTTAAGAGCTGTGAAGGATGCACATACTAAGCATGTCAATGACTCAACTGATGTTGCATACGATGTTGGCAATCATGGTTTCTGAACTTCAGAAGGACATGGAACACATGGAAGCTTACGACATGGCTACGACGCTGAAAGAAATGTTCCAACAGCAGGCTAGGCAAGAAAGGTTCGAGGTAGTTAAGAACCTTCATCTTGCAAAATGGATGAGGGTGCGTCAGTTAGTCCTCATGTTCTGAAAATGAAAGGTTATATTGACCATCTTGACAGACTTGGATTTCCCATAAGCCAAGAGTATGCTACGGATTTGATCCTAAATCCATTGCCTGATAGTTTATTTACAATTTGTGATGAACTATAACATGAATAACATGGAGAAGTCTATCTCAGAGTTGCATTTGATGCTTAAAACTGCTGAGAAGAATGTGAAGAAATCCATTGCTAATGTGGTGATGGTTCAGAAAGGAAAGGCTTTGAAGAAAAAGGGCAAAAGGCAAGGCTAAAGTAAACAAGGCTATTGTGACTGTCACAAAGCCTATGGAACAAGTCAAGCCCCATGCTGCTTCTACTTCACAGTCCCAGAAGGAAAAGGAAAAAGAAGGAAATTGTCATTTCTGTCATGCGTCTGGACATTGGTTCAAAATTGCAAGCTCTATCTTGAAGGTCTAAAGAAAAAGAAGAGTAGTGCGACTACTGCTTCAGGTATTTACGTTATTGAACTTAACTTGTCTACTAGTGATTCCTGTGTATTGGATACCGGATGTGGATCTCACATTTGTATTAATGTGAAGGGTCTCACCAAAAGTAGGAAGCTAAAGAAAGGAGAAGTCATCCTACGAGTTGGAAATGGATCAAAGGTTGCTGCGTTGGCTGTAGGATGTTATGAGTGAATTTAACCTAGTGGACTTGTTTTAGTTTTAAATAATTGTTATTGTGTTCATGCTTTGAGAAGAAACATCATTTCGATTTCATGTTTGGATTTGGATGGTTTAAATTTCATTATTGTGAATAATAAATGCTTCATTTATCGTAAAGACATTTTCTATGCGAATGTTGATTTGTGTGATGGACTTTATATTCTAAACATGAAAAGGTCCACAGATACTCTCGTTCTTAACGTAAATACATAGAGATTCAAGTCAAATGATTTGAATCAAACATATATTTGGCATTGTCGCATTGGCTACGTTAATGAGAAACTCATTTCTAAACTCCATAAAGATGGACTTTTAGATTCATTTGATTTTGAATCATATGAAACATGTGTATCTTGTTTACTAGGCAAGATGACAAAGAGTCCATTTACTGGACACAGTGAAAGGGCAAGTGATTTATTGGGTCTAATACATACCGATATATGCGGTCCTATAAACACAATGGCTAGAGGTGGTTATCAATACTTCATTACATTCACTGATGATTTCAGTAGATATGATTACGTGTATCTCATGAAACATAAAGGTGAATCTTTTGAGATGTTTCGAACATTTCAGAACGAAATGCAAAATCAACTTGGTAAAACCATTAAAGCACTTCGATCACATCGAAGTGGTGAATATTTGAGCCAAGAGTTTGATGATCATCTTAGAAACCGTGGGATTGTCTCACAGTTGACTCCTTCAACAACTCCACAATAGAATGGTGTTTCTGAGATGAGAATTTGGACTTTATTGGATATGGTTTGATCTATGATGAGTCATGCAGATCTTTCTATTTTCTTTTGGGTTATGCCTTAGAAACTGTTGCGTTTACACTAAATCGTGTTCCTTCTAAAGCGGTTGATAAAACACTACATGAGATGTGGTTTGGGAAAAGACAAGTTTGTCTTTCCTTAAGATTTTGGGTGTGAGGTTTTCGTATGACGACAAATCTCAAAAAAATTATCAGCCAAATCTAGAAAGTGTGTATTCGTTGGTTATCCTAAAGAAACTAGAGGATACTACTTTTATAATCCCGCTGAGAACAAAGTGTTTGTTGCTCAGAATGGTATCTTTATGGAAATAATTTTATTTCAAAAGATAACAGTGGGAATAAAGTAAGTCTTGAAGAAATTCAAGAACCACAAATAAACACTCAACCGCCAGTGGGAGATCAACTAAGTCTTGAACTAATTGATCCTCCATAGGTATCACAAGGTCCTCGTAGGTCGATAGGGTAAGACATCAGCCTGACAGATTTGATTTCTTATTACTGATAGTAGTGAGGTGTTGCTTATGGATCAAAATGAACCTACTACTTATCAGGAGGCTGTTTCTAGCCCTAAGGCAGATAAATGGCTTAGTGCCATGAATTCCGAGATGCAATCTATGTATGATAACCAAGTTTGGAACCTGGTTGATTTACCTAAAGGTGGTAAGACCATTGGATGTAAATGGGTTTTCAAGAAGAAAACTGACATGGATGGAAATATGCATACTTATAAAGCACTACTAGTAGCAAAAGGTTTCAGACAGACTCAAGGTGTTGATTATGATGAAACTTTTTCTCCTGTAGCCATGCTTAAATCCATTAGAATTTTAATTGTCATAGCCGCATATTATGACTATGAGATATGGCAAATGGATGTCGAAACAACTTTTCTAAATAGAAAGTTACTTGAGGACATGTATATGATACAGACTGAAGGTTTTGTTCATCCTGAGACTTCTAGGAAGGTGTGCAAGCTTCAAAGATCTATTTATGGATTAAAGCAAGCTTCTCGGCGTTGGAATCTTCATTTTGATGAAGCAATCAAGGAATTTGGTTTCATTAAAAATGAAGATGAGCCTCGTGTATACAAGAAGGTCAGTGGGAGCGTGGTTGTTTTCCTGGTGATGTATGTTGATGATATATTACTCATTGGAAATGACATCCCAACCTTGCAAAGTGTGAAGTCTTGGTTAGGGAAGTGTTTCTCAATGAAGGACTTATGAGATGCAACCTACATCATTGGGATTAAGATCTATAGGGATAGATCTAAAAGGCTGATCGGTCTAAGTCAGAGTGCTTATATTAATAAGGTACTGAATAGGTTCAATATGCAAGACTCTAAAAGAGGGTCGTTGCCAATGTCTCATGTTATAAATCTCAACAAGACTCAATGTCCGAAGACTAATGATGAGCGAGAGCGCATGAATACGATTCCATATGCATCAGCTATTGGATCTATCATGTATGTCATGTTATGCCCTCGACTTGATGTATCATATGCTTTGAGCGCAACAAGCAGATATCAGTCTGATCCCGGTGAGATTCATTGGATAGCAGTAAAGAACATTCTTAAGTACTTAAGAAGGACTAAATAAGTGTTTTTGGTCTATGGAAATTAGGAAGACGAGCTTATTGTAAGTGGTTACACAAATGCAAGTTTTCAAACTGATATAGATGACTTTGGATCGCAGTCTGAATATATGTTGACTTTGAATGGAGACGCAGTAAGCTAGAAAAGTTCGAAACAAGAAACTGTCGCAATTCTACAACAAAAGCTGAATTTATTACAGCGTCTGATGCAGCTAAGGAGGTAGTTTGGGTCAAAAAGTTCATCTCTGAACTTGGTGTGGTTCCGAGTATAGCTAACCCCATTTGCTTGTATTGTGATAACAACGTGGCGATAGCACAGGCCAAAGAACCAAGATCACACCACCAATCCAAACATATACTTAGAAGTTTTCATATTATTCGAGAAATCATTGAGATGGGAGATGTGAAGATTTGTAGAGTTCTTACAGAAGACAATGTTGCAGACCCTTTGACGAATGCTCTTCCACAAGCGAAACATGATGGTCATGTTAGGTCATTAGGTATTAGATACATGAATGATTGGCCTTGGTGCAAGTGGGAGTTGTTAGGGCATGTGCCCTAGGTCGATCTACAAACATTGTTTATCTTATAATTTTAGTTACTAAAATAGAGGTTTTATTTGTTGTTTTATTATAAGTGATTGCATATTTACCTTATAGTAAGATCCAAGGGTATTTATTGAAATATCCTAAAATGTCCCTAGTCGGTCACTATACTGAGAACTATAATGAATTAAGACTAGTGTGAATCTTGATTGATGGTCATGTGATGATCATGCGTATAGGGATACGAATCAAGATCATGAGTACTTGTTGGAGAATAAAGTGACCGACCCGTTATGAGAACACCACATGGATTAAGTCATAGGTGTTACTCATGATAGGTATATCATTTAGTCCTTCGACTTGAGATTACCATAGACTTCAATATTAGGAGCATGATAATTTGACACAATCAAACATTGTCTTTAACCGGACAATTATAAAGATTGTGATTGGTTACCGTGTGAATAATATGTGAAGGTGTGTAATCAAGATAGAATTTGTCACTCTCGTATAGAGAGAGATATCAGTGCCTCCCTCGATAAGATAGATTGATAATGGCCAAGTCCATGTGAATTGATATGATCAATGTCACTTGGATATTTTTCAGTTTACCTAAAGATCGAGACTAGTACGATTGAACATTAAGGGTGAATTTTCATGTCTTATGTTTAATCAAAGGATATCGCACAACAAAATGATATGATATATGTTATTAATTAGGTTGTATCGATGTTGATATTCATGCTACTTGGGTAGTCATAATGTCTTACTAGAGACTGCTTATGACTTGTGTACCAAAATGGTTTTTGGTTCACTGCCAACGTCGCATGAACCTATTAGGTCGCACACAAAGAATGGCTATGCACAATTTCAATTGGTTCAGAGTAATGAATTTTATATGATAAAACTCATGACAGAAAATATCTTACGATTTGTTATATGATAACTTATTAATAGGGGCATATGTGTAATTTGCTTAAATTGCATAAATACAATAGTTGTATTACGAATAGGATTTTAAGTGAGGGCTTATCTACACATATAAATAAATGGTGAAACCCTAAACACGAGTAAAGATTTTCGTTTTACAATTTTCGAGTTCTCTGGATTTAGGGAGAGAAAGAAAAATTGTTTTCAATCTCTCTAGGGGCTAGCATTCCAAATTGTGGTCACCGTTCGTGTGTGGATTCTGAAAGAGGACGCGCACTTGAACATCTTGAAAATCGAACAATCAAAAAGGAAATCATGAAATAAGGTATGATTTACTTTCATAAATTTAGTTTAATGGAACTTATTTTCGATCCTGTTGGGGTTTTTCAAAATTTGTTTTTGAATTTTTCGCTGCGTATGAACCCCAAAAACCCAACATACACGTTTCCCAATGAATCCCCGATAGCAAACACCCAACAATATCACTCTAAGTCTCTAGTGTTAATTAGATCGGTATTGGGTTTGTTAGAAAACTATAATTCAATTTACACTCAATCATATTAAAATTTGTTTACTTTAAACCTCCCCCTAAAATTTATGAAAAAATTGTAAATATTCTATGCACTTGGACTTCTTTATTCATGTTGTCGTCACAGAATATTTTAAAAAATCTTATATATATATATATATATACTTTATTTATTTATTTCATTTTTTTTATTTAGGTGATAGCTTATTTCTTTTCGTATATTGATATTTAGAGGGGTTAGTAAACAATTTTATAACTTGTAGCTCATGCCTCAAAAAAATATCATTGCACATATAGAGACCACATTTATTCTCATTTATATATAAATGTATGCTTGATTATACACATATAATATATATATATATATATATAAGTATTTCCTTTTTATTTCAACATATATATAAACATATAAGTATATATATATATATATAGGGTAGCAAAGTTGCTGCCCTTTAATGTGCATCAACTTTAATGAGGCTCAATTCTAATGGCGCCATTGAGCCTCTCCAACATCCTCATTATTTGTCTACAATAAAACCCTCAAATATGACTCACATTTTACTTTATAAAATCTCACAAAGAAACTATTACACTTCATTAGCCACAGTCAAGTTAAGGATTTACAAGAGGTTAGAGATGAAGATAAGTTACTTAGTTTTCTTAGCTTCTCTTTAGTGTTGCACCGACTTCACAAGAGTTATAACATCACCACCAAAACTCAAGAACCTCAAACTTTCTCCTCCTCTCTCACCGTCATTTATGCTCTTCACACAAAAAATGAAAGATGAAACTACAAATGAGTAGTCTACACTATTCCAAGTGGCCTTATTACCACTCATTGGCTTCCATGACTTGGACAAATAAATATCTAGTCATTTATTTGGAAAATTCAAGCTTTATCTTCTCCAACATTATAAGATTTTGACACCTAATAATTCGTTATTTAATCTCATATTTTCTCATTTATAAATTGACTCACAAGTCCTCTTAATTTATCAAATCCCAATCACACCCCTATGTCACCCTAATCACTTAACTTAGTCCCTACCTTAATTTGGTCACTAGTCCATAATTGAGCTATTAGATATTTGTCTATGGTTTTCGAGCCTCACCAAACTAATCTCGTTCACATACGTGCATCTTGAGAAAACTCTCACCCACATAAACCATCGATCGAAATAAAATAATTAAATCATATGTTTTTATTTTAGTTAGGTAATACACGCAACATCAAAAAATAATATACCTCGGTGTCGACTCTCGATGGTTGATTGAGTGTACCACATCACGACAGGTTCAGGTCAAAATTCTGAAATGCCACATGACATGGGTTAAAATTTTAGGGACGTTACACAATGCAACCGATGCTAGTAACGACAAAAGATTAACGAACATAATATTCAAACAGGGCGATTGAATTCTTGTATATCGTTTCTCTTTCCCAAACCAGGAGACATGATTCCATTTGGGTTATTGTTAATCAACTGACAAAGTCTGTTTATTTTCTACTAGTGGCTGCACATTATACGTTTGATCAGTTGAGTATACTGTTTGAGCGGGAGATTATTAGACTGCATGGGGTACCAGTGACTATTACGTCAGACATAGATGTTATGTATACGTCCAGGATGTGGCGGAGTATGCAGGAGCAGTATGGTACGCGCCTACAGTTTAGTACGGGTTTTCATCCTCGGATCGACGGCGGCGAGAGATTGATCTGGTTCTCGAGGATATGTTACGGGCGTGCTTCTTGGAGTTTGGCGGATCATGGGAGGAGTACCTACCGTTATGTGAGTTTGCATATAACAACGATTATCGAGCCGGTATTGAAATGGCGCCTTTTGAGGCTTTGTATGGTAGACCGTGTCGCTCGCCATCGTGTTGGGCTGAGCCAGAGGACCGGGAGACCGTGGGGCCTGAGATTGTTGTCGATCACACGGAGAAGGTACGACTGATTCGTCAGAGACTCAAGGGAGCCCAGGATCGATAGAAGAAGTATGCGAACAGATATCGCGGTGATCTCACGTACACCGAGGGAGTTTTTGTCTATGTAAAGGTTTCCCCTCATAAGGGTCTTCAGAGGTCGGAAAGGTTGCGTACGAGCTTGAGCTACCTCCACAGTTGTCAGGCGAGATAGGTTTCCGTACCTATTCGAGTCAGGTATACATGTTAATTCGATGTTTTAAATTTCGAGGACGAAATTTTCATTAGTTGGGATGAGTTGTCACGGCCCAAAATTTTTAACTATGTTATTTTCTTTATACAGGCTCAACAACCAGTACCGTGGGACTCCCACGTGATATGTTCGTTTATCGAGGCAAGGGCTGAGGTACATTTTATATTTGTGTGATGTATGCCTAGTGTAATGTATATGTGTAGACTACTAAGTCATTTACGGGTATGCAGATACCGAGACGAGCGGGGACGCGCCTCGAGTCGCGTGTCGACGTGGGACCGAGGTAGCGGCATATTGGGGTACGAGTCAATTATTTACATTAATTGACAATCATTTGGTAATGTGTGGTTTTTATGTGGCAACATCTATTATATATATATATATACATATGGGCCTATAGTTTGGAAGAAAATGATGAGGCACTTGATGTGTCTCGAGACACGCATCACCATGGTTCAACACAAGTGGTGTTATGTTTGGTGTCAATAAAGCATGGACTAGTGGGACAAGTGTGGTGAGCAAGACCACACGATGTGCCTCGAGATACGTGTGTGGGTTGAGATGTGTGGCTCACATTCAAGCCACCCCAAATGATATATATATATGTCAAATATACCCCTAAAGTCCAACCTTATCTCAAAAAAAAAAAAAAAAAAAAAAACGCAGAGCGAAGAAGAAGAAACAGAGACGATCGGGAGGGGAAGAGAGAAAGAAAAAGACTCACTGGATGAGGATAATGAGAAGGAGAGAACCCGAGCCGAACCAAGGTGAGGGTGTTGTTTCATTTATGCGGTGTCGGTGGGGTTATGAGGGAGCTCGGGAGAGTCGTCTCCCCTCTCTACACGAGCTGGGGTGGATCGCCAACCCCAGCTCGTGACCAAAAACCCAGGAGAAACTTAAAAAAAAAAAAATTGATCTCCCTAACGAACTCCCTGGTTCGTTGGGGAAGAAGACCCCAAACGGGCCAGGCCAAGGGCCGAGCCAGATCCAGCGCCTTGGCCAGGGTCGAGTCGACCCGACCCAAAACAAAAAAAAAAAAAGATAAGAAAAATAGGGAAAAATTCCGAAAAATTATATTTCGACAAAATAAATAGGAAATAATGAATTTCTATGAAAAATAAAATATTTGGAATTTCAGACGAGCAATTTTCGAGGGTTTTACCTCGAAAAACGCGAAATGGGCCGATTGGCCGAAAATAAATAAAAAAGTTTTTAAAAAATATTTGTCTCGACTTTGAATTGGCCTAATTGAGACAATATTGAATGTTATGGAACTAAGGGGAGAACTTAGGCATTTGGGCACGCATTACGAAGTTGTCGAGGGATCGGATAGACTAGGACAAGTGTGTGACTTGTAAGTACAACTGTGAGAACTTTATATTTCATTTCATTCTCTTATTGCTTTATCGGTCTATTGGTAGACATTGCTACTTGAATTCGCACATCACGTTGTTCTTGTATCTATTCATGGATGAATATTGTGACATGATGCCTTGTGAATTGTTTCGTTGCCTCTGATTCCTACACTTGATGTCATTCTTGAATAAAATTGATAAAAAGCATGTTAATGGAATAATGTGGATTTACTTGGACTTGTTTTCGATTTTCTTTGGGCTTTGCAGCCTAACTTATCTTGGTATCCTAGAATTTTGGATTTATTTGTCTTTGAAATTAAAGTAGGGATTATCTAGTGTCCATTGCACGAGAGATGCGCGGTTCACGGGGACATGGGTCTACCGGGGTTCCGGCACTCACCACTACACTTGCGCGGCACACGAGGTATGAGTCTCGGGGTGGTCGGCAAGCATGAGATTGATGTTGTAAAGCGTAGAGCGCAGCTCCGCTATTTGTGTGAGATATGTTGAGCGCAGCTCCATATAGTAGTGGGAAAGGTTAGGTGATAGGTCTCACCGCCGACCGGACGTAGATCATCTCGACTTAGTCTGTGTCTGTTTCTACATCTTTAACTATGGTATTTATTTGCATTTCTTGTTTCAGCAATTGAATTCGCTACTTTATGCTTTTAAATACCATTCGTTTATTTTGGAAATGTGGCATAGAATTCTCCAGGTAGTACTTAAATATCATTATACTCACCGTCTAGTTTGTGACGGTGGGTGTAGGTCCGTCGAGCAGCAGCAGACCGGAGAAGGAGAAGATCGGCGACTTCCTCTGAGCAGTTCGGCGACTCTCCTCACTCATTTGTATATCTCGATTTTCGATGTGTTATTTTTATGTCATTTTGGGTTGTACATTGGGAAGAGTGAATAGTGTCCTATATATACGTGCTTGTGCTACTGTCTTTTCTTGGTTTTCCACATTCAGGAATTTTGAATTATCATGGCTTCCGCATAATTTTTAAACTATATTAAAATGATAATATAGATCAAGACATGAATTCAGAGAAAGATAGGGACGAAAGGCTGACTAATACGTAATTAAGTCTTAAGTGATTTGGATTAAGGCTTGATTACAGGATTAGGCCGGGCGGTGCCCTGTTTAGTAGCTGGGGCCGTCACACGAATTAATTAATTTGATCTAATTGATGTTCTGAGGTTGATGTAAATGATGTTTTGAAGTTATTTTGGTGTGGAGAGTATGATTGTAGGGTCTAGGTAGCTAATTGGGGAGTTTGGGACAGAATTCTCAAGTTGAGAATTCTGTTACAAAGGGTAATTAGTGCGCTAACTAGACCGATTATGCACTAATGATTCTTGGCACCTAACTATTTTTCAAAAAGAAGAATAGTAGCGCGCTGGATAGACTACCTAGCGCACTAGGTAGACCCATTAGCGCGCTAATAACAGATAAAAACTGAATTTAAGGGACTGTTTTGGGATTTTTTACTTAAATACATACCCAAACACCTATAATCATACTAAATATATAAAATTGGGACTTCAGAGACTTAGAGGCCGTAGCTCAGGTATCGGGGAGCTAGTCAGGTCGGATTTCAGGAGTCCGGGGAAGTCGAAGCGCGGATTGAAGTGAGTAAACCCATTGGAATGCCTCACAGAATTCATGATTTATTTTATCGATGAAGGATTAAATGTGTGACTGTTGGTGGGCACACATGGGGTTTCACTTCTATTTCGGTTTGCGTATATATTGGTTGTGGCTAAATCGCTTGCATGGGTTACTTGTGTTTAGTGCTCGTGTCAATGATAGTAGGATATAATTACGATCGTCGGGAGGGATTTAGGGTGTTCCCTTAACTTGAAATAGCGTCTGGAGGGGTTCATCCGGCAACTGAAGTTGTGATTTAGTCACTGTAAGCCTGTAAGTATATACGTGGTTCTTATTCGATTTCATATATTACTGGCTGGTTTAGGTCAGGTTTTTCTCGTGATTATATGGTTGTGTACTTATTAATGCTTTATTCTCGAGCATGTTTGGTTGGTATGTGTTGTTTATTTATTTCATGCTACTGATTTTATTTGTCGTATGCTGCCCACATTCATGGGAATATGACGTATTGTTGTCATGTGTTATATTCGCATGTCTTGTAGATTATTAGTTTTATTTCATGAATACTTGTTGAACTATATGTGAGTTTGTATTGTATCCAATATTAGTCCCACATGGGAAAGAAACTTTTTGTTTCTTTCCTTATAAGAAATCTTTCACTTGAAAGTCTTAGTTAAGTGAATGTGGGGTTGGAGGCAATGACCATAGGTAGTCCCCATTGATTAATATATATTAAATACTTGATATTTAATATGTCTTTGATTAGGCCTTGGGCCTTTGGGGCTAATGTTAAAATAACTTAGCCAATTCACAACACAAGATTTTTACTTTTTACATTATTTTTCGTTTTAGTGGTGAACAATCACCATTTTTCGTTTTAGTGGTGAACAGTCACCATTTTTCGTTTTTAAAAAATTTGTGTAATTAGTGGTGAACAGTCACCACTAATGACCTCGGTTTGAACAGTTGTTATTGTTCAAAAGAGGTGTCTTTTGGTCTATAAATATGGTTTGTCACTTCATTAGAAAAAAAAAATCGAAATCAATAGAGTTTTCTGGTTTTTAGAGAGAGATTTTTGCTGTTGCAGAAGATAGGATCTTTTGGTTGGTGTGTAATCAAAGATCAATCCAGTTGTATCCTGGAGACGAACCTCTTGAAGCATTCATACACCGAATTGGAGGAAATTTCGTCTAAGGACATTGCCATTTAGTGCAAGCCTCTGGTATTGTTTTAATTTAGTTCTTAATTTCGATTATATGCATGGTTTTGTACTTACATATATGCATGTTTAAGTAGATTGCTCTAACAATACTGTGTGGACTTCTCTTGAGATTTTACTCACTAGACTCGTCACTGTATTTTTTGGGTGACCGAGTGCAGATCCATCGACGAGCAAGAGCAAGAGCAAGGGCAAGGGCAAGGAGGTATTGGGTGACTACCTCTGAGATTGTGGAGCCAGCTCGTGTGTGACTACAGTATGTACATATTTATATTTTTGTCGAGTTTTGGGGATTGTAGAACGCTAATTACATGTATATGGAACTTTTGTTATACTTATCTCACCTTGATATATACATGGTATCTTTTGTCGGGTCTTCCACTATTTGGGATTGTTAAATACTGCATAACTTACTTAATTTAATACTTCCGTTGTAAAATTTGTAATATAACTTGATAAATTGATCAACTAGCTAATGAAATCAGTAATACTTATATAAAGATTAATTAGCTAGGTTAAGGTTAGCTGAAAAAGTGTAAGCAACCATTTAGGTCGCGAGGCGTCAAGGATAAGAGGGCCATGACGTGGCAGGGCTTGGTGACATGGAATGCGACATGACGGGCCCCAAGGCGGCCCGAAATTTGGGGCCGCCACACCGGCGTTGCCGGTTCGCCTTTTGCCGCCGACCCCCCATCTCCACTCCTCTCCTTAAATCCAAAGATCTCTAATTTCCTTATCTTATCTCCTTCTTCTTTATCCCTACCTCTTAACCCCAACCTCCACCTTATGCCCCTCTCCTCCCTCTTGTCATTTCCCTCAACCCTCCTCCCCCCCTCTCGTCCGCCTCTCCCCTCCCTCTGTGTTCCTCCCCACCCTCTATTCACCTATCCCAAATTCTCTCCACGTTCTCCCCGCTCCTCTATCCGCCCTTCCACTCTCCTCTCCATGGTTTCCTCTATGGTTTCCTCCATGGTTTCCCCCTCCCTTTTCTTTTTGTTTTGTAGGTAGATTCGGCGACTACCTCGTAGATTTTAGGTTTCCATGCTACGACGTTGATGACCCTTTTTTGATGCCTAAATTCTTGATCGAGTTAAAGAAATAGAGAGAGACAAAGTGGCAGTCTTCAAGTCAAAGGCGATGAACCTGCGACCGATCATGAAGGATGGCGAGTGGCACTGAGTGGTGGTTGTCGTCGGTTGCTTGGGTTCCGTTGTGACTTTTTTAAAAAAAAAATTCTTGGTTGGACCTAGGGTTTTTTGTACCCACTAGTGGGATGTTGTCCCTGTATAAGAGGTGGTTGTCCCCACTTGTAGGGTACTTGTGCCCGTCAGGGTTTGTTGCCGCACCACCATATGTGTGTGGTGTCGGATTTTAGTTCTATGCTTCATTGTTACAAGATATCTATTATTCTCGCTGTGATAGATTGTTGTCCCTCTTTGGAGTTAGGAACATCAATACAATGCAACTGTTGACCCAAAAAAAAAAAAAAAAAAGATCAAAGCATGAGCATGAAAAAGATGAAACATATTACGCGCAAACTACAAAGATTAGTGATTGTGAACGTAAACCCTATTAACTGAGCAGTCAAACATAAAATTAACACTTCCATTCACAATAAACTTTTCTTATCCAACTATTTCTTAATTAGGATTACGGTTGACTAAAAAATTTGGATCCTAAATGAATTAAAATAAAATTGTAGTTTAATTGTGACACAATTAAAATTGTCGTTTAATTTTGAGATAATTAAAATTGAAATATTGAATAGTATTTTTCTTTTTGATGTATGAATAGAACTTTAACTAGTCTTGCATAAATAATACTTTTTCACTTTTTTTTTATAAAAAAGAATCGGCCCCACCAAGATTTGAACTCATAACCTCCTACTCCCAAACATTATATCAAGGCCTCGTTAATTTGGTTTGTTTTTGCCAAGTTTAGGGATGCATGTGGGGCGGGTTGGGCGGAGAATGCAATCCCCATCCCCAACTCCACTTATGGCGAGGTGTAGATTACCCGCTTGAAATTCACTATTGGGGAAATTTTGACCCTCATTCCCCACCTGGTGGAGATCCCCACCCCACGGGGATTCCCCACCTCATCACTTTTTTACATAATGTCTAAAAAAAAGATCAAATACATTATAGATCTGAAATTAAAATCATTAAAAGCATTTTCTTTGCAATTGTTGGTCGATTTTCAAACTTTATGTGAAACATTCACCATATAAAAAGGGAAATATAAGATTTAATGATTTTGATGCAATTCCTACATGAAACATTCAGGATCCCTGTAGGGAATCCTCATGGAGATTCCCCATGGTGGGGAGGGCTAATACCGCCCCCCCCCGCCCCGCCCCCGATGGTAGGGATGAAATTATCCTCGCCCCTAACCTCGTGGGGGTTAGTTGGCGGGGAATCCCTGGGCGAATCCCTCGTGGGAAATAGGGATTCTCCGCCCCACCTACATCCCTAGCCAAGTTACGGTGCGAGCCGAGTTAACTTCAAGGAGTTAATTCACAGTGAAAGATCATATTTTCATGTTTGGTTCAACTTTAAACTTGTAGGGAAGTTGCAAATTTTTAAATAATAAAATATATGAATTTACATAAATATCCTTCAAACAAAAGAGATAGATAAGGGTAATATAAGGTAATTAACGAGGGGTAATTGTGTCCACAAACTCTCGGAGATAACTCCCCTAAGGAGGTAAGGGAGATATCTCTCACCTTTGGGTGTGAGTTGAGAGATAGCTTGCATGGAAGTTGCAACAAAACAAGACTAGTTTCAACTTACCTTCAAGTTATCTCCCGGGAGTTAACTTCACCCCTAACCAAACAAGGCCCAAATCATTGGGCCAACCAATGGGTTGGTAATACTTTTTCACATATTAATTATTATATTTTAAAACACGAAATAAAAGAGTGCTCTCTCTTGTGATTGATAGCTAACAAAGTTTTTTTTTAGAGAATAGCCCTACGTGGGGTTCGAACCCCCAATATGTGAAGTTACACAATATTCCTATATAACAATAGAAAGGTTTTCGCTCCTCCTCCAAAAATCGAAACCCTAAAAATCTCTCTTTCTTATTTTAGTTTTTTAGCCACCGTCGATCTTCTCTTTTGATCGGCGATGGCCCTAATGATATTCCTTTCCTTTTTGTTCGTCAAATAAAAGAGATTTAATTAAATATGAGATCGATGAATGGTTATTTATGTGTTGCAGTTATCACACTCAATATTAGCACAAGTCGAATATTCAACTCTACATCTTCATTGACGCTTGTGTGTGGATTTGCGTCTGCGGCTATTGGATCAATACTTTCGTTAGTATTTTTTTATTAAAATAAATGCATAGTTTTTTTCCCTCGTTGGAAGCCTTAGATTTTCTTCCCTAATCGGAAGTTTGATTTTCTTCCCATGTTGAAAGTTTGATTTTTTGGGAGTTTGGGGTTCGTAGGCAAGCGAATGGGGTTGCTCATGTAATGATACGGTTTTTCGGTACATATGCTAGCCAAATAGTCAAATGTATGAAATCAACCTCTTGAGGTGGTTATGGTTGTACTCAATGATCTCAGTGTTGAACGAAATAAGAATACAACATTTTTTATCAAAACATAGAAAGATTTTGAATTAGTTAATTCAAGAATTAACTCACGCACCTTTTTTTAGATCGAATTGTAATCAGCCTTTAAGGCATGTTAACTACCAAAAAAATGGCTTATAATTTTCGTGAGTTTTTGTTTTTTTTAAGATATGTTGAATTACAGTTTTAGGTTTTTCTTGGCTTTGAATCCATCAAAGATTACATAATAAGTGTTTTTTTTTTTTTTTTTATCAAACTTATTTTCGTCTAATATATTAATACTCGATATTATCCGGGTGCGAAGCCCAAGATGCATACTACTTTGTAATATCATAAAGAGAATCAAAATGTTAAGATATTTTGGTCGAAATTTAAAAAAAAAGTTGGAATACTCTTGTGAAAAAACTTAAAGGTTAAAAGAGGTTAGTATAATTAACTTTTCTATAAAAGGAAGGCAAAACCCATCTTTTGGTCCTTAAACTTTGAACTTTTTATGCTTTTGGTCCTTCAACTTTTATTACTACACATTTAGTCCCTAAACTTTTGGAAGAGTGCACATTTAGTCATTACATCCTTGGGATCGTTAAGTCTTTGCTAATGTGGCAAACGAAAGTGCCATGTAGCCGATTTTTTTTGCCACGTAGCCGGTTTTTTTGTAAATTGATGGTTCAAAGGTGAACCAACCCAAACTCAAAAAAAAACCCAATTTTCTCCCAAAAGTAAGCTGACCTTCAACTCCATTCTTTTCACTCTAATTCCGAATCAGAGATTTAGACAGTTTTTGTGGAAGATTGAGATGATGATTATTTGTTGGTGGTGTTTGATGTCGTGGAGAGAAAGGAGAAGTTGATTATATGTTGGTAGTGTTCTCTGATCTTTCTACTCAACAATTATAAGTTCTTTCACTTGGCAACTATTGTCCTTGGTTTTTTCTATTTCCAGTTTCAGAATTCTTGTGCTCTCTTGTTACAACTCAGATTCAATTGATTTCACAAAAACAGTTCACAATCAAAGCTGGCTATTTAGTTTTTGATTGTAAAAAGCAATGAACAACAGAGAATTCAAGATTAAAGAAGCATAACTTTAAGCTTTTAATTGTCAAAAGTTTCATTGAAACATTAAAAACCAAAAAATTTCCAGAAGTTTTAGGTAGAAAAGAGAGTTGTTAAATCAATAACAAATGCAAAAAACAGATCCAACACTAACCATCAAATCAAATTAATAAAACGCAAATATTTCCACAAAATTCAAGCCCAGACCCAAAAACAGAGAACACCAAAAGACCCAATTTTGACTATCAAAAAGAGCTAAAAAAATCGTAAAAATTTCAAAATATTTCGAAGAACCATGAACCTGTAAATGTCTCATTCAGGAACCAATCTTTTGTTGCAGAGACCACTCTCCATGAAATCCCCTGAACAATAGTCGCCAAGTATCCCTCTCCTGCTCATCCATGACCGGCATTGGTGATTTGGGGAAAAATTGTCTTTGGTTTTTGTTGGATTTTTTCGAGTTTAGATTGGTTCACATTTGAACCACGTCGGTTCACACAAAAACCGGCTACGTGGCAACCATGTGGCACTTCCATTTGCCACGTTAGTAAGACTTAACGGTCCCAAGGATGGAATGACTATATGTGCAGTCTTTCGAAAGTTTATGGACTAAATGTGTAGTAATAAAAGTTGAAGGACTAAAAACATAAAAAGTCCAAAGTTTAGAGATCAAAAGATGGGTTTTGCCTAAAAGGTTTAAAAAGAGCTTATGCAACTTTAATTGTATAAAGCTGAGTGAAGAGAAGAAGAAATCCATGGAGTAGGTAATTTACAGATGAGAAGCCACTCAAAGTGTGGCAAAGAATGAGTTTTACAGATCATGATTTGGAATTTGAATGCGTTGCCGTCCAAGCTCTCACCAAACGCGTGATTTTTGACGAGCTACGACCCATTTCATCGTCACATGCAACCAAAAGAGTCAGAAATGCGCGGCTGACTTTAGGAAATCAAAAATGAGACACTCCGAGATTATGGCACATGTACTATATTATATCAAATCAATCAAAGCTGACAATATGTGAAAAAACCTAAGTTTTGTGCATAGAAAGTAGAGAAGAAAGAACTTAGAGGTTTGATTTGAAGGAACCTGAGATGATGGATACGAGTATCTTTTAAGATTAATAATAATAATAAAAAAAAATCACCTTTTGAGAAGTTTGTATTGTGGAGCTAAAAATTAAAGCTCATATGAAACATGTGAAGCTAATTTGGAGAGAGAGAGAGGAAAAGCTTATTATACTATCAATAAATCTACTTGGACTTATGAGTTCGGATTCACAGGGAGCGGACTCACAGGGAGGTTCTTAAAATTTTTGTAAATATTTAAGGGGTATCAAATGAATTTTACAAGTGATTATGGTTGCTTCATTAATTGTTCGAGGATGTATTTGAAATTAAAAAAAGTTTTAAGTCCGGACTCACGAGTCCAAATAGCACTACTATCAATAAATCTACTTGGACTCATCATGGTTTTTAAAACTAAATATAAGGATGTTTTTAAAATTTTTGTAAATATTTATGGGGTATTAAATGAATTTTACAAATAGCACTTTATACTATAATGTGTTGCTTAATTAATTGACATGGACTGAAGACTAAAAAATGGTGGAGTTGGTGTTAATCTAATGAGAGATGGTAATGGTTCATTGTAAAAAATGACAGCCTCATTAATCAATTAACTACTCATCAATTCATTAATCAACTGTTTCTTCTAGATCAAAGCAATGTTCTTTGTCTTTTCATGAAAAGTCTCAATATATATGGCAGTCACGGCGCCATGTCCCTTTCATTCTTTATGGATATTTATCATCCCATTACATATATATAATATATATATATATATATATATATATATATATATATATATATATATATATATATAATATAATGTTTTTTCCGTTGTTATATAAGAAACTTGAATATAGATTTAGAAAACACATCCTCAATTGCACTAAATTAAACGCAATAAAAGAGTTTGATCAATGCAGCTGACTCCAATTAATTTGAAATTAAAGCTTTTTTTTTTCTATTGTGGCTTTGTTGTTGTTGTTATAAAAAAAAAAACTTGATTATAATAATTAATATTTAAGTTTCATGAAAAATTGAACTCTCCACATTAATTATACAGAGTAACGGAGTTACCGAGGGACATACCACAACTTAATTGCAGTAGTACAAACTTTAATTTAAAGGGTTAACAAAAAAATAAATAGATTTTAAGAATGAGTTAAAACTAAGTATTTTTTAGTATCTAACATTTTGAGAAATATTAACATTGTCAAGTTGGACACCCGATGATCTAACTCTAGAATGTTTTTTTTTTTTTTTTTTTTTTTTTTTTGATAGGAATTTACTCTAGCTAGAACTATTGAAAACATATCAATCTTTGACAATCTTAGTATCTTCTTGCCAATGGAGCTAACTTTATAGTGTTTTTCGAGAAGAGCGAGTTTAAACCCTAAACCCTAAATAAATTTAGTTGAGGGAAACAACTAATAATAAACCTCATTTAGATACAATTTTAAGATTTTTTTTTTCCAACTCCCCTCATAAGAAATATACATATATAAGGTATATATATACAGCCATCCGTAGCGCAGTAAAAAAGATATTTCTCCACCTCAGAGGTCATCGGGGTAATTGAATCTAAAAAAAAATTACTTGTATACAAATACATGAATTTTATATCACTATTCATTTATTATAATGGAAACCTCCTGTTGTTTAGGAGATTATTCTTATCAAAACCATCCATCAAAGTCTCTAAACTTTGACCAAATTAATGATAATCACCAAATCCCATACTTTAATACAACAAAATCATCTCCCCATCCCATTGCCATATCCCTTTTAATTGAAACAATCTTTTCAACTCTCCCTCTCTACCATGGATGAATACTATTATAGTATATCATACACAAATTTTTAATGTCCCATGCCCCGTGACACCACCCCCACCTCATCAATCCGTGTAAACTGGGGGCCATCATTTGTACAGTAAGGCTTGATCTCTGATAACGACCCAAAAACTGTTCACACGTGCTCAAAAAAACCACACCACCTCTATAAAACCCACACCTTCATTCTTGGCCTCCTCTGCTCTGACTGCTCTCCAATATCAATTTCAGTCTCCCCTGTTTTTCTTCTCTCAAATCAATGGAGGTCTCCTCTTCTCGTTGGACATCACAACTGGTGACTATTAACAACGAATCTTCCATTTTGTCACTAAAAATTGAATCTTGATCGGTAAAGATTCTATTTTTTGTTTTTGACTAATTTGATTTCAATTTGACAGGGCATGGACGAACCAGATTTCATCAACAGCTACTCAATCGACGCATTCGATGAGCTGACGATGCAACAAATGGAAGCCACATTTGGTGACGATTTTTGGTGCTCCGCCACATTGAGCAGTGGAGACTCAATCGTGACGACTCATCTCGAGAGACCCACAAAGCAACACAAAACCAACAGTTGGGGGTCTCAGATATCGACCACCACGCCCGAATCTTCGCCTCCTAAGCTGTTATCGTTCGGCAATTCGAACAATTCGAGCAAGTTTTATGGTAATCTTTGCGGGTCTTTGAAGCCCAAAGAGGAGGCGGCGTCCTTCTCTTCAGAGATTGTGAGCCAGAGCTCTGGATTGAGAGGGCATAAGAGGGGTAGCTCTGCGGCGGCGAAGCCGGTCTCGTCGTCGTACAATCAGGATCACATAATCGCGGAAAGGAAGAGAAGAGAGAAGCTCAGCCAGAGATTCATCGCTCTATCGGCCATTGTCCCCGGCCTTAAAAAGGTATGTCTTTGTTGAAATTCCTAAGTGTTTGATGAAATGCCTCTGAGAACGTTTTGTCCTACATTGGGTTTTTAATGATAGTTTTGTAAAAGCAACAGTCTGTGCTTGTGATTTGATGAGTTTTAAGAAATGGGTTTGGTGATTTGATGACTAATTGATGATGGTTTGTTGATGCTTGATTGGTGTAGATGGACAAGGCTTCGGTTTTGGGCGACGCGATAAAGTACTTGAAGCAACTTCAAGAGAGGGTGAAGGTTCTTGAGGAGCAGACGGCGAAGAAGACGATGGAGTCAGTTGTGTTCATCAAGAAATCCCAAGTTTTCTCTGATGATGATCTCTCTTCAACTGACGAGAGCTTCATTGCTCACTCGTCAGATGAGCCACTCCCCGAAATTGAAGCGAGAGTTTCCGATAAGAATGTGCTAATCAGAATTCATTGCGAAAGACAAAATGGAATTCTAAACAAGACCCTCAATGAGATCGAGAAGCTTCACATCACTGTGATCAATTCAAGTATGATGAGTTTCGGGGATTCTTCGGTCGACATCACCGTTGTTGCTCAGGTAATGCCTGTGTTATTTATCCTTTTTTGAATTAGAACTAGTTGATTTTAATGTGGTTTGTGTTGGAACATACAATCTAATAATATGAAATCAAAACATAATAAACTACTAAGTAGACCACCATACTGCATAGATATGAACTTGAGCATGAGAATTCTAACATAAATAAATACCAGAGGCTTGCACAACGTCCTAAGACAGATAATTCGCTCTTATTCGGCGTTGAATTTTTCAAGAAGTTTGTTCCTAGGATACAACTGGTTTTAATCTCGGATTACGTACCAACATTTTGAACTTCAAATTTTAATTATGGGCAATGTCGATATATTTTTGGTTTTTGGTTGAGACCCATGTGGATTTGTTGCAGATAAAAGAGGAGTTGAAGATGACAGTGAAGGATTTGGTGAAGAGTTTGAGATCAGCTCTTCGGCATACTATGTGAATGAAGAATCATATGTTCGGTCTACAGAAGTATCTATTTTTTGGCTTCTTCTCCATGAGAAGCTTTGATGGTGCTCTGTATGTATGGCTACCAAATAACCCCTAAAACTGCAATTCAGTCTGTCATTTTGTCTCATTAGTTAAGGTACAAAAGACTACAATAAGGCCTGTTGTTTGCATTCATCTTCTGTTGTGGACCATTTGAAGCTGCTCTGCATGTGTTTGCCTGACAAGAGAGGTTGATTTTGGTGGTGGGGTTTTCCACACTAGTTACTTATGTGTGTGTTTTTGCATGGCTTGTGCCATGTTTCATTGATCTACCCACCTATATTGTAAAGAAAACCTCACTTTTCAATGGCTTTTTATGGCTTTTTTTCTCCCTTTTTGGAAGATGAACAGACAGGCTTGTAGTCAAAATGTGGTTGTGTCTTTGTCTTTTTTGGCTAATTCATGAGCTTTAATTGTTTTATCCTTGTTGTGCAACATCTCCCATAATGTAATAGTGTTTTGGATGAATAATGGAGTTCAAAAAAAAAAAAAAAAAAAAAAACTTTTGTTGGATCAATAATTTTTGAGCTAGTATGTACTCTTAATCTTTCTTTTTTTTTTTTGAGAAAACTTATTCTTTCCTTTTCTGTCTTTAATATTTTTCTTACTTCTATGGAGTCGAACCTATAACCTCCTCAAACTTTATTTTTTAACAAGTGATGCTTATCCGGCTATCTCACTAGAGATGCTTTGGCAATAATTCTTATTCGGACAATAATAATTTATATATAAGAAAATGTTATTCTATTAGTTATGTGAACTCTTGGCTTTATCTGCTAAGATCTTAGATCTGTGTTACATGTCATCAGCATCTATTTTATACAATATAATGTATACAACTTAGTACGTTAAGAATTAAGAAAGAAAAAAAATTCAAGGAAATGCTGACTTTAGAGGCAAGCTAGCATAGAAAAATAGCGACAAATTGCAATCAAGTTGAAGTATAACAATTGGAAGTCTTGGCATCCAATTAATTTTTCTTGATTTATGTTCGTTTATTTCAACTCCTCTAAGAGTTTAATAGGTGGTTGAGTTTTGGAATCCGATAGGCGTAATGTTAGATTTAATTTGTTGTACAAAATTAAATCATGCACTGTTTTGTGTTGTTTATATATATATATATATATATATACTAGTTTAAGACGTCTTCTGTACGACGATTGACAATTCGCTCGCTTTCGCTTTCGATGGAATTAATTTTTAAAAATTTGTGATTCGTGCTTTTATATATATGATATATATATATATATATATACATATACATATGATTGAGACGTGAAAAAAAGAAGAAACGACATGAATTAATAATATCGTTATTGTACTATATTAGACTAGAGTTTAAAGAAAACAGAATTGTAGGTTTATACAAGAACTCGGTGTTCGAGTTAATTTGTTTTCTAATTAGAAAAAGAAAAGCTAGTGTATAACTTTTAACGCATAAGGAGCGGAGCCACATATAATTTCAGAGTAACTTGAGATTGCTCACTTCAAAAAAAAGATATAGATAATGGAAAATGCTAGAATGCATCTGTGCACCTAGATTGGACATGCAATCAACGTGGCGATACATCTCGAGATGTGTATACGAGACGCATCCAACGGGGCACGTATCCGACTTGGGATGCACAGCATTTCCCATAAAAAAATATAGGGACTACCCGTCTGCCCCCACCCTACCTCTTCTCTCATGCTTTCAACTTTTGTAATTTCCTCTTTTAGTCTTAATTTTTTTTTTTTATTTTTATTTTTATTTTTACACTTAACCATTCAACTATTGACGACCTAGAACTAAAAGGACAATCAGACAACTCTGGGTGTGGGTTTTACTAAAGGCATTCGTGGTCTTTTTATTTAGTTATCACAAACATATAATTTCATTTTATAAATTTTATGAAGTAAGCTACCGTATTCAAATCATCTCAATTAGGCCTCCATTATGAACTAGTCATGACAAACTTACATAGTACTCCCCTAGCCTAGCTAGCTAGCTAGCTTTTGTGACACAATTACTCTCTCTCTCTCCTAGCCTAGCTAGCTAGCTTTTGTTACACAATTACGACTTAATAAACAGATGCATTTGATGATTAGATATATTAGTAATATATTCTGTTTTAATTAATGTACGTCTGAACTGGCACGTAACCGCAATAATCAATACTTAACCCTAAAGTAATTAAACATGCATGATGTTAAATTGTTAATTAATAAAGCTGATCAATATATATTACACAAATATGATCTTATAATTGGCTACAAGTTTTTTCAATAAAATAGACCATACCTCATCAAAGAAAAAGGAGCTATAATCGATCATGATATTGCTATTAATTAATAAATGGGCATGCATGTGCAGCACGAATTGACAATTTGGATGTTTTTACGACTCGCTTCAAGTTCATTTCACATCTAGGCATATGTATAGCTTCTCAGTTTGTTGGGAGACTTGCAAGTTTTTTCAATGTGAACATCTTCGATCAGCGACTGCGACCATGGCCGAGAGGATCTTGTGCTTTTGCAATGACGTTTCTGGTTGACTCTAGCTTGCCGCGACGTTGATGACGACTCCGAATGGTGAGGTTTTCTCCTCTCTTGATGTTGTAGGAGCCGATGTCTGCGAGTAGGAGTTGTCTAGTTTTTCATTATATTGTTTTATGTTTTTTAGAGTAATTTGTTAGGGTTTGGTCTCTGTCGTTGTTCGGCATTCCCGCGGTTGGGATTTTTTTGTTGTTTCGTTTGTCCCCGATCGAGGGGTGGTTGCCCTCCTTTGTGAGGTTGTTGTCCCCTTCGTGTGGTTGTTGCCCTCTTTGGGAGGATGTTGTTCCGAGCTTAAGTGGGTTGTATAATCTATTCTCACTCGATGTAATAGATCGTTGTACCCGTGTTGAGAGTTAGGAACATCAATGTAACAAATTTGACAATATATATATATATAAAGCAACGTACGTAATGTCATCTTCTAAGTGTCCAGCTTGTTAGTGTTAGATTATCTTTTCCTAATTAATCTCTATTATATGTGACTTATATTATATTGTTACATACTCCATATTTTGGGCCCAACTTGATGGTAGTTTAGGCATAAATGTTTTGAGTACGGGGGTTTTAATTCCCTCCCCTCTCTTTTCAAAAGAAACGGACCCAATAACTGTAAAACAGTTATTGGGATATGATTTGTTTAAAATCAAAGTGATCTCACCATCAAGAAATTTTGTCTAACGGAAGAAGGCAGAGAGGGGAAAAAACATTCTCAAACTTAATGGTAATGGAATGAGGTATGTTTATATTTTATGATTTATGATTGAATCAAAAGCGTTATATAGATCAGTATAAACAACATTGGTATCAGAGCATGGTTAAACACTTTTGATTCAACTGAGTGGTTTAAGTCGATGTTTAATTTCCGCATTATAGATCAATACTTTGATCGACTTAACTTTGCGTTTTGGGTATATTGCGTTTTTGGGTATATTGTATTTTCCTATTCCGATGCCGATATATTTGGCGTTAAAGAATTTGGATCTATAATAAATTGATATATATGTCGTTGGATAATAAATTCTCGGATGAACTAAAATTTGGGCTTTATTGATATATATGTGTTATGTATAAATCTAATTGATATCATTACGTTAGTTTAATTATTCGTTTCTTTTGGTACAAATTATTTCCTACAAAGTAGGTGCATGGATTAATTTTACCGATTTCTTAGTGTTGATTAACGTGAATTGCAAGAGGTGATTTGCCACGTTTGATTTCATAGTTGGTTAACGTGAATTGCAAGTGGGTGATTTGACACGTTTGATTTCTTAGTGTTGGTTAACGTGAATTGCAAGAGGGTGATTTGCCACATTTGATATTACCATGACAATGTACTATATATGGATTTGAAGACATAAAATAATGTATTGATTAATTGATCAACTGTCATGGATACATACCAATAATTTTGTATGTCTTTCCAATATGTCTTAATAGTTGCATGTTTAAGTATTGTCTTAATTAATTACATGCAGTATATGAAAATTAAGAATGTTAATTATTTATTAGAATTTAAAATTTTGAAATTAGAATTAAAGTATGCTTAATTAAATGTTTATTTAATGAAAAGCTTGTTAGTCACCAAAGTGGCCTAGCTTGAATAGATGTTAAATATTTAATTAAGACCAATTAATTATAATGCTAGGAGGTAACCCAAAGGTGGACCATTGCTTATAATTAATGAAACTTAAGAGATTTATCTTCATACTTAATTAAAAATAAGTATGTTTTATCCAAAGATATCTTACTTATTTACTTAAGTATGATTGATTGTCTATGAAAGTATGCATATTAAGAATTCGATAGAGCATGAATTATGTATTAAAGTACCATCCAAAGGTGAACTTAAATACATAATAAAAGTATTGTATGTCTGAATCTATTAGGTTTAACTCAAAGCATTAATGTGAATAATTTTGTTATATTTGCTGCGTCCTTTAATATGTTTGCCTTAGGTAATATGATGGTTAAGTTCAATGAGCTCAACTACAATGATTGGTCTGAACAGATCCAGTTCCAACTGGGTGTAATAGACATTGACCTGGCAATCATTATAGACGAAAAGCCTGCGGCCATTACTGAGGCCACTTCAAAGAGGAAAAGTGTTTATATGAGGCTTGGGAGCGGTCTAATAGGCTAAGTTTGAATTTGATGCGAATGACGATTGCAGAAAATGTCAACCCATCTATGCCCAAGACAAGCGACGCAAAGGAGTTCATGATCCAGCTAAAAGAGTACTCACAATCGGACATTGCTGACAAGTCCATTGTGGGAAGCTTGATGAGTGAGTTGACAACCAAGAAATTTGAGTGGTCACAGCCCATCCATGATCATGTGACTAGTATGTATAACTTGGCTGCGAAGCTCAAAGCAATGGGTATGGACGTGAGTGAATCATTTCTGGTTCAGTTCATTATTAATTCCCTTCCCCCTGAGTTTGGTCGGTTCCGGGTGAATTACAACACCATAAAAGAAAAATGGAACTTGCAAGAAATCAAGGTCATGCTCGTACGGGAGGAAGGAGATTAAGGAAAAAAGCGTCACTCGGTTCATCTCACTTATGCATGATGGAGCTAGCGAAGAAAAGCGATCCAGGGAAGGAAGGACAAAAAGAAGGACAAAGCCCCAATGAAAGTCCATGAAAGTCGAATCCATAAGGAGCTGAGGTGTCACTTCTGTAGGAAGAGTGGTCACTTCAAGAAAGATTGTCCGAAACGAAAGGCATGGTTTGAGAAGAAATGTATACATTACATTTCTGTATGTTTTGAATCAAACCTAATTGAAGTGCCTAATAATACCCGGTGGCTTGATACTGGTGCAACTACTCATGTTTCACATATTATGCAAGGATTCCTTTCAATCCATCCCATAAGCGTTTTAAGCGAAAAGTTCTTATTTATGGGGAACAGAATGAAGGCACGCATAGAAGGGATCGGGACTTACAGATTAATCTTGGATACCGGATGCTTCTTGGATTTAGAAAAATGTATTTATGTTCTTGAATGTTCAAGGAACCTTGTTTCTGTGTCAAGATTGGATTGTGTAGGCTTTAATTTAAAGATTGGAAACAATTGTTTTAGTTTATTTAAACAAAAATACTATTATGGTTCTGGTATTTTAATTGACAACTTATATCGTTTCAATCTTGATAGTATGTTTGTTGAACCCTTGTTTAATGTTGAACATCTTATTGGAAATAAACGTAGTGCACATGATAAGTGCTTTGCTTACGTTTCTTTGGCATCAAAGATTAGGTCATATATCCAAAGAAAAAGTAAAGAGGTTAGTGAAAAGTAACATCTTACCTCAATTGGATTTTGTTGATTGGGATGTATGTGTGGATTGCATTAAGGGGAAACAAACCAAACATATATCAAAACATCCATCCACAAGAAGCAGTGAGCCTCTTGAATTGATACACACCGATATTTGTGGTCCTTTTGATGCTCCATCTTGGAGTGGTCAAAAGTATTTTATCACCTTTATTGATGATTACTCACGATATTGTTATCTATACTTGTTGCATGAAAAGTCTCAGTCAGTGGACATTTTAGAAGTGTTCATTAATGAGGTAGAAAGGCAACTAGATAGAAATGTAAAAATGGTAAGATCTGATAGAGGTGGCGAATACTTTGGAAAGTATGATGAAAGTGGACAATGTCCATGTCCATTTGCAAATTTTCTTAAAAGTCGAGGTATTTGTGCACAATACACAATGTCTGGTACACCTCAACAAAATGGTGTAGTTGAAAGGCGGAACCGTACTCTTATGGATATGGTTAAGAGTATGTTAAGTTGTAACACTATGCCTTCATCATTGTGGATGCATGCATTAAAAACTGTTGCATATCTACTGAATAGGGTTCCTAGTAAATCAGTTCCTAAGACTCCTTATGAACTTTGGACTGGTAGAAAACCTAGTTTGAGACATCTTCATGTTTGGGGATGTCAAGCAGAAGTACGAATATATAATCCACATGAAAAGAAACTTGATGCAAGGACTATTAGTGGTTACTTCATTGGTTATCCTGAAAAGTCTAAAGGGTACATATTTTATTGTCCTAACCATAGTACGAGAATAGTTGAGTCTGGTAATGCTCGGTTCATTGAGAATGACCAAAACAGTGGGAGTGAAGAATCACGAAATGTGGATATTCATGAAATTCAATTGAAAACTCCTACATCTAGCATTTCTCCTCAAATTGTTGTTCCTCTTGTTGTATCACGGTTACGCTATAAACCCGGACAACAAATCATTGTTCCAAATGAGGAAAATGAACTTATTGTTAATGAACCAGCTAATGATGCACAAGTTGTAAATGATATAGTAGAGCCACAAGAAATAGCATTACGAAGGTCTGTAAGGACAAGAAGACTAGCAGTTTCAAATGACTATGTGGTTTATTCACTTGAACATGAATGTGATTCGAGCATTGACAATGATCCAGTCTCGTTCAAACAAGCCATGAAATGTGATGATTCTGAAAAATGGTTTAATGCCATGAATCCATGATAGACGAGTTGAAATCAACGGATGACAACAAAGTCTGAGAATTAGTCGAGTTGCCTGAAGGTGCAAAGCAAGTTGGTTGCAAATGGGTCTTCAAAACAAAACGAGACTCACATGGCAATATTGAAAGACATAAAGCCAGACTTGTCGCCAAAGGTTACAATCAAAAGGATGGCATTGACTATAAGGAGACCTTATTTCCAGTTTCAAAAAGGACTCTTTAAGAATTATAATGGCTTTAGTAGCTCAAGATTATAGTAGCTCATTATAATCTTGAGCTTCACCAAATGGATATGAAAATCGCCTTTCTGAATGGAGACTTAGAAGAGGAAGTTTACATGGACCAACCCGAAGGTTTCTTGACCACAGGAAAAGAAAAATTGGTGTGTAAGTTGAAAAGTCAATATATGGATTGAAACAAGCTTCCAGACAATGGTATATTAAGTTCAATAATACCATTACGTCATATGGTTTTGTAGAAAACACTATTGATCGGTGTATATATATGAAGATCAGTGGGAGCAAGTTTATTATATTAGTCATATATGTTGATGATATTCTTCTTGCTGCGAATGATGTTACTTTATTACATGGTGTAAAGAGATATCTCTCTATAAACTTTGAAATGAAAGATATGGGTGAGGCATCCTACGTGATCGGAATAGAAATATTATGTGATAGATCACAAGGATTGTTATGTTTGTCTCAGAAAGGATATATCAATAAAGTATTAGAGAGATTTCAAATGGACAAGTGCTCCGCAGGAATAGTTCATATTCAGAAAGGGGACAAGTTTAGTTTAATGCAATGTCCTCATAATGATTTGGAACGTCAGCAAATGCAATGTATTCCTTATGCGTCATTAGTTGGGAGCTTAATGTATGCCTAGACTTGTACTCGATTGGATATCAGTTTTGCTGTTGGAATGTTGGGTCGATATCAAAGTAATCCTGGAATGGATCATTGGAAAGCTGCAAAGAAAGTACTTAGGTACTTACAAGGCACCAAGGATTACATGTTGATCTACAAACGGTCGAGTCATCTCGAAGTGATTGGGTATTCTGATTCAGACTATGCCGGATGTGTGGACTCGAGGAAATCTACATTCGGTTACTTGTTCCTATTGGCTGGAGGAGCAGTTTCATGGAAAAGTGCGAAGCAGACTGTAATTGCTACTTCCACTATGGAGGCTGAATTCGTGGCATGCTTTGAGGCCACTATTCATGCATTATGGTTGCGGAATTTTGTGTCAGGACTTGCTATTATTGATAGTATAGCTAGACCTATAAGGCTATATTGTGATAATTCCGCAGCAGTTTTCTTTTCGAAGAATGACAAGTATTCAAAATGTGCAAAACACATGGATTTGAAGTACTTGTCTGTCAAAGAAGAAGTGCAAAAACAAAGAGTGTCAATTGAGCATATTGGTATTGATCTAATGATAGCGGATCCGTTAACTAAGAGATTACCGCCCGAAGCGTTTATTGGCCATGTTGAACGTATGGGCATTATAGACAAGTCCTTGTTAACATAATATTGTGGTATGTATACATATATTTATAATTGTATTGTTCATATTATTGTCATGACACTTGTGAATTCTATTAAAGCTTTGTCTTTGCTTATGTACTTGTTATCTTCATTATATTTCAGTGAGATAACATTATAGTTAGAGGGTTGAATTATCCTTATTAAAGTTATACTGGTTGAGTTGATTGTGATACATGGAAGGAATCGTGTCGATTAAATGACTTGTGACCGCCATGATCTGATCATTTTAATTCAGTGAAAAAATGATTTGATGGATTCAATAAAAGTGTGCAATTATATTTTATTTAGAATCATCAAGTCATAACATGGGGCAAGTGGGAGATTGTTATATTATCTTTTCCTAATTAATCTCTATTATATGTGACCCATATTATATTGTTACGTACTCCATATTTTGGGCCCAACTTGATGGTAGTTTGGGCATAAATGTTTTGAGTACGGGGGTTTTAATTCTCTCCCCTCTTTCTTCAAAAGAAACGGACCCAATAACTGTAAAACAGTTATTGGGATATGATTTGTTTAAAATCAAAGTGATCTCACCATCAAGAAATTATGTCTAACGGAAGAAGGCAGAGAGGGGAAAAAACATTCTCAAACTTAATGGCAATGGAATGAGGTATGTTTATATTTTATGATTTATGATTGAATCAAAAGTGTTATATAGATCAATATAAACAACAGTTAGTTCTAGAAGTACTACGTTAGTATCGATAAGGAGACACCTAAGCCAAAAACCAGCTTTTAACGCTTAGTTATTGAAATTCTAGATATGATAATATATGGGAAGCATATAGTTTGAGTGACATACTTTTGACAGGATTGGTTTATACACGATTGTTAAGGTTTTTCAGAAATATATAGGTGTTGTCGTAATTATGAATTGCACTGTTTAGATGGTAAGACACTGAGAATAGATAATGTCTTTTTTCAGGCTACATCAGTTGCACATTACCAATTCATAATTCCAGGTTATTTGATTGTAATATCTATTGCATCCTAAGTAGCACATCTTCTCTCGCAAGCTACATTTGCATTCGAAGATGCACTAAGAACGATTTTTAGCAAATCGCAACTTAATTACGTACTGCTTGGAGACGACCTTTGTGATTTCATCATTCATGCTAGTGGCTCGAGACGTAAAGTAGTGGTTTTGAGTTTGAGCTATACAAATAAAGTCACCTTTTCAAAGAGTCGAAGTCTTTTATGAGCAGCTCAATGGGCTACTGAGTAAGGTGGTTAAAAAAAAGCGGCGGTTTTTTTAGCAAATCAATTCAGAATATGATGATGACTCATTTTTTTTTGGAGTTAGGGGTGGCGAAAATTCGGGTCCAAATGGGTTCGGGTCTAGACAACCCCTGTTATAAAAAAGTAAATTCATTACCCTGACTCGGGCCGATTTTAAATTAGGACAAGCTAGCCTGTCCAGACCAGTTTTGTTAAAAATCTAGATTGTCCGATTGTACGGATTCGTCACAATCTTGAAAACTAACTTCTCTTATATTAAAAACCTCTTCAAATATTAAAATAACTACTCATTATACTCTCATGTGATGTAATTTGAAAAAGTACCGTCAAATTCATGTAATTAAACTTTTAATATCCATAAACAATTTATTCAAGTATAAAAAAATAAATTTAATTCATTCTACAATCATATAAGATATCTTTAATACATTAAATTTTATATGTATTATAGTAGATTAATGTTTGTTAATCTATTTAATAAGTAGTAAGTGTTTAATATACTACTTCATCAAAGATATTTTTAACTCTATTTGAAATTCAAACCGGGTCTGGACTGAGTTTTAGTTTACAAGGTCTTGTCTAGACCCGGCAAGATTTCAAATTCGGACAAAAACTCTTTTTCCAAACTCGACTATGATTTATTAAAATATTGTCCGAACCTTTTTCATTTCGGGTCGGATAAAATCGGATCAGCGAGTCCGGACATTAAATTACCAACCTTACTTGGATCATAGTAAACAAGGAGATAGTCTTCGGAAAAAAAAAAAAAAAAAGTCAAATAAGAGGAATTATAATTAAGCATATAAAGCCGACATGAGAGCTTGGTTTCTTGTTGTACATGTACACATAATTAAAAGGCTATGCATTTAATTATAAAGGTCTCGCAAAGTCAAAAGTCAAAAATACACTTGTCATGTAATGAGACGCCAGTTTATGTTTTGGTGGACTTGATGTGGACACTAAACCTGGCTAAACGGGTTTCTTGGTCCTATGGTCGGTGAACGGGTAGCGTTGAGTCCAATCCAAACTCAAATATGGACAGCCCATATTTAGAATTATTCTAGAATTCTAGAATAAAATATTAATTATTTTATTAAAAAAACCAATCATAAATTATGATGCAAAGGGAAAAAAACATACACTATATAATATGACGTAGAGATGGTCAAAGGAGGAGGAACGAAAGAACAAACTAACAAAAAATAACAGGCACAAACACCCAATCTTTTAGGGTTTCAAGATTCAATTCTTCAATTTATTTGATAAAAGCTCCTTAAGATAGAGTCTTTACAACTTTTTATAATAAAACACAAAAAATCTTAATACATCAATAATGTTGTAAATTAAGTTGGAACTTGCTAAGAACTATAGAAGAAAAATAGAAGACTAAGAACTTCTACTACTACAAACTACTACTACAAATGAGAAAATAAGAAACGAGATAGTTGGAATGAGAAGTTTTCATTCAACTTGGTGTGTGAATTACAATGTGGTTGGCACCCCTTATATAGGGCATTTGGTGATGATGATAATTGTACTTATACAATGTGTACAAGTTATACATACACCACAAGTCATACGACACATCACAAGCAACATAGACAATACATGGAAGAGTTGGTGTACATTGGAGAAGATTACAAGTTACATGAAGTGTGAGAGCCATGCTTGATGTTACAATTCAATGTGAGAACCATGTTTCACAATGTGGTCATCCACATGCACAAGTGTCCATCCATTTCATAACACTCCCCTTGGATGACACTTGTTGAAAAAATGTGTCTCGTTAAACTTCTACTATAGAAACCCTGTGGGAAAAAATCTAATATAGGAAAAGAGTATAATATTGCTTTGTAGTATAATATTTGTTGATTGCCTCATTAAAAACCTTGCTAGGAAAACGCACAGTGGGACAAAACCATAACTAAGGAAATGAGTGCAACACATTGATACACTTAGAGAGAATATAAATATGCCTCATTAAAACCTCTACCAGAAAACCATGTGGGAAAAAAAATCTAGTATAGGAAAAAAAGTACATTAATTAATTGCTTTCATAAATTTCTTTTTTTTTATATGGAGTATAATAATTTTAGGATTGCCTCATTAAAAACCTTACTAGGAAAATCTGGTGGGATAAAACCATAGCTAAGAGAAAAAGATGGCAATGCACTAATCAATAACTCATTTTGATTATCCCCCTCATGTTGACATGAGTAGAACATCTTATTATATAGCAACAAACCTTTGCAAACCCAAAATTTTCTTTTTGAGTAAAGTAAATTATATGATGGACAACTATTTTACTTGAAAAATACTTGATTTCCAAATCAATGCTAAATCTTGTTTTTCCCAAGATCTTCCATCTTGAATTCCTTTTTCATGGATTCGAATGATATAACGATGTCGTCGTGATTTCTCATAATATTTAAATCATCAATATACAATGATATTATAATGAAGACATAAACCCAAAAGATATATTAAATCCTTACCAAAGAATTTTTATATCATCAGTATTTTATTTATTTTTACTTCTACCTCATTTTTCAAGGGTTTGCGTCATTCGAACCAGCTTGTCTTTTACGCCTTAAGCGTCTTGTTGGTTCTTGTACATTTATTTGCACATGGACATCACTTTATCGCGAACTTTTAATGTTGGAACATACGATTGTCACTCTTTTACATATAGTACTTGCATCAAGTAATTGATTCATAACTTGTTGCTAATGAATGATCATTTGAACATCAAGTTCATATTAATTTATACATGGGTCATGATACAACAGATTTGATGCAATTTAATATGTTTCAAGCAATTCCAAATCGACATTCCGGGTAGGTGTTTGAATAGTGGCTTATATCCCCCGACTAAGCCGCCACACACCATGCGTGTTATGCACTAAAAATTATTTTGAAACTTAATGGTGGGAGAATTGCTTTATCAAAGTGACAATTAGCAAAACTTGTTATAAATAAATTCTCTGTTAAGGACCCAATACATCTTATAATATGATTGATGGAGAGTTAAATCAATATAAGTTTCCTATTGATTTACCTTGAGATAATCACCAGTTTGATAAACGATGTCCATGAGAATTTATGATATTTTCGCATTATTGATGATTCTGGGCGATCAAATAGATCTTTCCACATTATGAACGTCATTTGATTTATGACGCCATTCGTTTTAACGTGCCTTATATATTCCAGAAGTTAAATCCGTGAATTTTATACTCGAATTAAATCATAATCATATAGATAAATTTTATATTATTCTGAGTAAACTTCTTCTGAACAAGACATTAACAATATAATTGTTGTACCATATATTGTCTGAACGTTAGTCTCAGCTAAGTTCAAATTCGAGAAATATTCTATTTTATACTATAATATATATGCATGTAGCACAATACATAAGCAATAAACTCATCGCCTATATTTAACTCATGATTTGAGCACATCTCGATGTGCCTATTTTATCGAGCCATTTTCAATGATAAAATTCATAATTTTGCATTTGATTTTGAAGGCATGGTAAAGGTCATAAAAATATTCGGGTATATATATGACAATCTTTTGGCAAAATAGCCTTTCATATGTGACGAAAAATATCACAATGATGAGCGCTCATTGTCAATAATTATTTGCCCTTTTTAGTGGTGCACCACTTTTATTCATTCTTTTAGTGGAATTATCAATACGACTTTTACCAGATCTTTTCATATTTTCCACGTCCATAAATTTGTTATTGCGATCATGATCATAATATGCAACATATGCTTCTTAATTTGAAGTTGAACTAATTGGACGGGAGCGATATTATATTTTATCTCATTATTTTACTCAGCTACCATGAGACAAGAAATCAATCCTTAATATTTATTGGATTGATGTGCACACTCGATATTTGTTGCAGCAATAAATCGATGCGGGTTTTATTGTCTCATCAGTCATATTTCCACAAAGCCTCAACAAAGAGGTAATTAAAATTGCGGAATTATAATTAATATTTGACTGATTAAATTTTGTAGCTTGAGACTCAGCCGCTCATTGTGAGCTTTTGGAGCATTACCCTTTTGGTATGTATATATATAACTCCATGGGGTGAAAAGATATATAAAGTGAAATATTCACTTTTCAAATCTCTAAAGAGAAATTGGCGAATGATTGTGTATAACACACAGTTTTGCATATATGATTTATTCACAAATTGTAGCATCTAATTGTCATGACAAGTAATTCTTGTCGGTAATATAATAAGGCAACAAATTCAACTATGGTTGACTAATATTTTGAAAGTAAATGTAATATAAAATAAATTTCTCTTTTTTATGTAAAAAACATAACATATTATTAAATATATGTTCACAAATTGATTCATTAATAAACAAAATGTACTATTCGTATGAGTTGGTGGGACAACCTCCAGTCTGGGTGGTGAGACAAAGTCTACTTAATATCATGCCTCCTCGAACGGGATAACCCGTCTCCCTTTCAATGTTTAGTTTTACCGGGGACAAGGCTTACTAACTATCAACTCAAATTCATAGTACTATTTGTATTATAAAATCAATGATATAGCATAATTAATCGTTTGTAGTATAGCGATAAAACTAGTTATGTCACATATTGACCTTTGGTTTATGATGTAGAAGATCGTACAAGACGCAACTACAGAGCATACTTTTCTAGTCGGTGACATTATAATGTATAGTGTATGAATAAAGTATACATATTGTAACTGCCCATTTTCCAAATGGACCGTCACGGGGGCCAATGCAGGCCCACAACCTGGCCTACCACTGCTAAGAAGTGTCCCACATGTCAATTCATCCACCATACTATCATGAGTAACCTCAAATAACAACAATTTATTGTTTGAATTGCTACTGAACTCAAGTCATCTGTTAAGATCATGTTAAACCCAAATAAATCACAGCGGAAGTCTTTAGCATGACAAAATATATATAACAATGAAGTCATGCAATTAACACACAATCTCGCACGTCAAATGTAATATACTAACACACATTGCGATGTCATGTACACTAGTTCAATATAAACATCGCAAATTAACAATCCAGCACACAAAAATTACTATTTACCTAGCTCTAGACGCGCACAAGCCTAACTGCGGGTCCCACGAGCGTCTGAGTTGTCAGCCATGTCTGCAAACACGTCATTATTAACGGTGAATTAAATTCAGTCCGTTACACATATATATAAGCGATGCGTGTAATAAAAGAAAACAACCATGATAACATGGAAATGAAATTGAACTTGTTTAAATTAACAAAAGTTATACCTTCATAGCTTTGTTTTCTTAGCAAGCGTTCTTGAACTTCAAGATCTCCTTTATGCTAGAGCAAGCTCGTGCTGATAACATGTTGTAAATTAAGTTGGAACTTGCTAAGAACTAGAGAAGAAAAATAGAAGACTAAGAACTTCTACTACTACAAATAAGAAGATAAGAAATGAGATAGTTGGAATGAGAAGTTTTCATTCATTTTGGTGTGTGAATTACAATGGGCTTGACACCCTTTATATAGGCCATTTGGTGATGATGATGATTGTACTTATACAATGTGCACAAGTTATACATACACCACAAGTCATACAACACATCACAAGCAACATAGATAATACATGGAAGAGTTGGTGTTCATTGGAGAAGATTACAAGTTACATGAAGTGTGAGAGTCATGCTTGATGTTACAATTCAATGTGAGAACCATGCTTCACAATGTGGTCATCCACATGCACAAGTATTCATCCATTTCATAAAAAATATTATATATTTTTAATATACCCTTGTTATATATAATTGTAACCTTAGACTTACATTAGCTACCACATCACAATATATGCACTATACAATGCATGTTGGGGACTTGTTTCGTGGTCGATTGCATTATGCATCGAGATGTGCATGCATACTTTTTTTTTGGGTCCAAATGCATGCCCACTTTAGGCATGTCAAGCTGATAAGAATCAGGCCCAGATTTTATTTATGTATTCGCCATGGACCTGTAGGGTTGGCCAAAGTCGGGCTTCATTTGTGAAAATTTTGTTCAAGTCTGTTTTCATATTCAACCTACCTAAGTCCAATATGATATGTGCTTGAGTTGCTAAAATGAATTTATCAATGTGGATATACATTTTTTTTTGGAATAAATATACATATTTTTTTTTGAAAAGAAGTATATGGCAATTTCGTGACCAGCTACTTTGGAGGAGGAATGGGAAAAATCTGTTGCACGTTTTGGCCTTGTTTGATTAGGGGTGGAGTTAACTCCCTAGAAATAACTTATAGGAGAGTTAGAACTATCAATTAAGGATGAATAGTGGTCTCCGCAAAACCGTCCAAGCCGTCCAAACATCATAGTCAGGTCTAATTTTTTAAACTAGCGATTTGACGGCGGTTTAAAAAACTTGAAAACTGTGATTTCGCAATTTGGTGGTGGTTTTCATTTATAGAAAATCATAATTCACCAAACCGCAAAAGCACCTCCAAATTTGGAAAGAAATGGAATAGAGATGAATCTTATTCATGTTGTTTAAGTTTTGAAATGAACTAATACTCATAATTTTGATTGAGTTCATGTGTTTCATTGTGTTTTTGATAGATGGTCATGTATGACCATATGTTTTGTTGATGGACATATATGGACTTGTATGGAATGTATAACTTTTTTTTGTTGAAAATGTGTCATAGTAAAACCACAAAACCAAACCGATCAAACTACGCAAATATCAGTCGGGTTGGTTGCAATTTTGAGGGTTCGCGGTTTGGTGGTGGTTTGCAAAATGGTCAAACCGCGAACCCCCGGTTTGGTGGCGGTTTGATGATTTTCATCACCAAACTGCGGTTTGCCCACTCCTACTATCAACTAATCTTATTTAGATGTCCAATGTCCATACTAGTTATTCCCAACTTACACTTAAGGGTGTGAGATAACTCCCCAACCCCCAAGCAGGGACAAAACCAGCATCCAAGTGTATGTGGTGGGGGGGAGGACAACTTAAAAAAAAAATCCAAACTTAAAAGTGTCTATGATACTTTTTTTTTGTCAAACAAGTGCTATGATACTTATTAGAATAGAAAAGAGAAGAAATTAATATCATATGTTATCATATAAAACAAGTGCACAAGTCATTGACTAAAAAAATTAACAACATATAAATAAACTATATATAACTAATAAAATCTCAAAAAACATAACTAATATAAAATTTATAACATACTAAAAGACATGACTAATATAAAACTTATAACTAAATCATGAGTCAACTAATAATAATGATTTTAACCCTAAAACTAATTTAAACAACAATAACTTGGAAATCTAAGATGCACTAATTAATTTGAGAGATTAGAGAAAACATGATAGATCATATATATGCTATTATAAATTGGGAATCTAAAATGCACTTAATTTGAGATAATAAAAAGCTTTGTAAAAAACATGCCACTTCACTTGACACTTGCGCTTTCAATTGAGTTGTTGTCTAAGAATAATATTAAGGGGTCCTCACAATAAAAATTGCAAACGGAATGACAAGCAGTTGACTGATCTAGCGATTTGCGGTGAGATTTTGTCAAGTTGTTATAACACTGGATAGATGGGGCTAGAGATTTGTGCTTTTAGCAAAAGAAAGTTTGAGATTTATGTTAGGGCAACAAGAAAAAAGAAAAGAAAAAAAGAAAACAAAGCAAGTGTTGTAAATTGGATGACCATTTAACCGAGCTTATGAATGATCACATTGTCAAGCATGGCTCTCACATTGAATTGTAACATCAAGTATGACTTCTATATTGCATGTAACTTGTACACTCTACATAACTTGTATTTAACTCCAATATATAATCACTTGTCTATGTATTGTCATGTAACTTGTAATCTTGTATGACATGAGACTTTGGTGTAACTTGCACACTTTGTGCAAGTACTTATTCTCATCATGACTGAGGGCCTATATAAAGGGGTTCCTTCACTTGTAAAGAACACACCAATGTTGGAATGGAAATCTCTACATTCTCAACTCTAGCTCTCTTCTCTCTTGTCTCCTCATCTCTACTTGTTCTAGTAGTTCTTAGTTTATGTCTTCTATGCTTAAGTCTCTAGCAAGTCCAACTTAAGTTCTAGTTGGCTTACAACTTAGTTTACAACACGTTATCAGCATGAGCTTGCTCTAGCATTAAGGAGATCTTGAAGTTCAAGAAGGCTTGTTAAGGAGACAAAACTAGGAAGGTATAACTTTTGTTATTTAAATAAGTTCAATTTATTTCTATATTATCATGGTTGCTTCTTTTTATTACATGCATCACTTCTATATGCATACTTTATTCATATATTATGCATTATAACGTCACCGATTACGAAAGTATGCTCTGTAGTTGCGTCTTGTACGATCTTCTACATCATAAATCAAAAGTCAATGTGTGACATATAATTTTACAAACGATTAGTTATTGTTATATTCTTGATTTTATAATACAAATAATGCTATAAGTTTGAGTTGATAGTGGGTAAGTCTTGTCCCCGGTAAAGCTAAACATTGAAAGAGAGACGGGTTATCCCGTTCGAGGAGGCATGGTATTAAGTAGACTATGTCTCGCCACCCAACCTGGAGGTTGTCCCACCAACTCATACGAATAGTACATTTTGTTTATTAATGAATCAAGTTGTAAACATATACTTAATCATATGTTATGGTTTTTACATTAAATAAAATAGAAAATTATTTTATATTACATTTACTTTCAAAATATTAATCAACCATAGTTGAATTTGTTACCTTATTATAATTCTTGTCATGGTAATTAGATATTACAAATTATGAATAAAACTAGCATCTATGCAAAATTTGTATGTTGTACACAATCATTTGCCAATATCTCTTTAGAGATTTGAAAAGTGAATACTTCATATATCTTTTCACCCTATGGAGTTATAAATATATAAATACCAAAAAAAGTAATGCTCCAAAAGCTCAAAATGAGCGGTTGAGTCTCAAGCTACAAAATTTAATCAGTCAAATATTAATTATAATTCCGCAATTTTAATTACCTCTATGTTGAGGCTATGTGGAAATATGACCGATGAGACAATAAAATAAGGTCACGTGACCCGCCTCGATTTATTGCCGCAACAAATATCGAGTGCGTACGTCAATCCAATAAATATTAAGGATTGATTTCTTGTCTCATGGTAGCTGAGTAAAATAATGAGATATGATAAATATAATATCGCTCACGTCCAATTAGTTCAGCTTCAAATTAAGAATCATATGTTGCATATAATGATCATGATCGCAATAACAAATTTATGGACGTGGAAAATGTGAAAATATCAGGTAAAGGTCGTATTGACAATTCCACAAAAAATTGGAACAAAAGTGGTGCACAACTACAAAGGGCAAATAATTATTGACAATGAGCGCTCATAATTGTGACATTTTTTGGTCATATATGAAAGGTTATTTTGTCTTAATATTGTCATATATATACCCAAGTATTTTTGTGACCTTTATCATGCCTTCAAAATCAAAAGTAAAATATTATGAATTTTATCATTGAAAATGGCTCGATAAAACAGGCACATCGAGATGTGTTTAAATCGTGACCTAAATATGGGTGATGAGTTTATGTTTTGTGTATCGTGCTACATGCATGTACATTATAATATAAAAGTGAATATTTCTCGAATTCGAACTTAGCGGAGGCTAATGTTCAGCAATATTCGGTACAACAATTTTATTGTTAATGTCTTGTTGAGAAGAAGTCTACTCGAATAATAGAAAATTTATCTATATGAATATGATTTAATCGAGTATAATATTCTCGAGCTTTAACTTCGGAATATATAAGGCACATTAAAACGAATGTCGTCATAAATCAAATGACATTCATAATGTGAAAAGATCTATTTGATTATCCACAATCATCAATAATGCGAAAATATCGTAAATTCGCACGGACATACTTTATCAAACCGCATTTTTTTTATCAGTGAGATTATCTTAAGGCAAATCAATAAGAGACTTATATTGATTTAACTCTCCATCAATCATATTATAAGATGTCTTGGATCCCTAATAGGGAATTTATTTATAACAAGTTTTGTTAATTGTCACTTTGATGAAACAATTTTCCCACCATTAGGGGGAGATATAAGCCAATTCAAAAGGAATGACGTGAAATTGCTTGAAACACATCAAATTGCATTAAATTGTTGTATTATGATCCATGTATAAATTAATATGAACTCAAAGTTCAAAGGATCATTCAATAGCAACAAGTTATGAATCAATTACTTGATGCAAGTACTATACACAAAAGAGTGACAATCATATGCTTCAGCATTAAATGGTTCATATAGAAAACGATGTCCATGTGCAACAAAACGCACAAGATGTCTCACCCATGTGAGCATGAGGGGGAGAATCAAAATGAGTTATTGGTTAGTGTATTGCACTCTTTTCCTTTTGCTATGGTTTTATCCCACGGGTTTTCCTAGCAAGGTTTTTAATGAAGCAATCCTAACATTATTATACTCCATATAAAAAAAAATTTTGAGAGCATTGTACTCTTTTTCCTATACTAGATTTTTTTTCCTGGGGTTTTTCTAGTAAAGGTTTTAATGAGGCATATATATATTCTCTCAAAGTGTATCAATGTGTTGCACTCTTTTCCTTAGCTATGGTTTTATCCCATTGGGTTTTCCTAGCAAGGTTTTTAATGAGGCAATCAACAATATTATACTACAAATCAAGATTGACGAGAACATTGTACTCTTTTTCCTATACTAGATTTTTTTCCCACAGGATTTTTCTAGTACAGGTTTTAACGAGGCATATTCTCTCAGCAAGTGTCATCCAAGGGGAGTGTTGTAAATTGGATGACCCTTTAACCAAGCTTATGAATGATCACATTGTCAAGCATGGATCTTACATTGAATTGTAACATCAAGTATGACTTCTACATTGAATGTAACTTGTACATTCTACATAACTTGTATTCAACTCTAATATATAATCACTTGTCTATGTATTGTCATGTAACTTGTAATCTTGTATGACATGAGACTTTGGTGTAACTTGCACACTTTGTGCAAGTACTTATTCTCATCATGACTAAGGGCCTATATAAGGGGTTCCTTCACTTGTAAAGAACACACCAATATTGGAATGGAAATCTCTACATTCTCAACTCTAGCTCTCTTCTCTCTTGTCTCCTCTTCTCTACTTGTTCTAGTAGTTCTTAGTTTATGTCTTCTATGCTTAAGTCTCTAGCAAGTCCAACTTAAGTTCTAGTTGGCCTACAACTTAGTTTACAACAGCAAGTGGATTCTTGAAGACCGAAAATAAAGAAGAGAGAAGCAGCATCGCCACTGAAAATATGGGTTAATTCAACGAGATGGTCACTCAAGATTACAATTAGTAACACTTTGGTCACTAAACTTACATTTGTCCAAAATATATCACTCAACTTTACAAAACGTTTCAACAAAATAACTCAAGACAACTCTCCGGTCAAAAACAGTCGGCTCTGCGACGTGGCGCCACTGGGATTTCATGGGAGGTCACTTAAGTTTTTAAGTGATGACATGACATTCAACACACACCCACCCCACCCCCTCTTAAGTTCACCCCACACGAGCTCTCCCTCACCCCCCACTGGTTCGTCTTCTTCCTCTCTCTCTCTCGCGCTACCTCTCTCTCGCGCGACCGCAACGTCACGAAAGCCATTGCCAACATCAAGAGCTCGCTCGGCCTCGACTCGTCGTTCGCAGGCTCTCTTTGATAGATCGAATGTCGGCCCGTGGGCGGGCGCCACCACCGTCCACCACCACCACCGCGGATCATCGTCCGGTGGCGGTGCCAACGATCGTTCGATCTCGGAGACGTTCACGAGGCGCGATCATCGCGTGATTCGAGAGGAGAGTTCGCGGCGGCAAACGCGATCATCGACGCGCTGTGCGGTCATTTGGCGGAATCGGACGGGGCGGTGGATCGGAGTACGAATCGGTGTTCCGGGCGATCCATAGGCGGAGAGTGAAGCGGATTCGGTTCGCAGATGCGAAGTACTACTCGATCGCCGATGTCACGACGGAGCTCCGCCGAGTCTCGGAGAGGATGGCGAAGTTCGGAGAGGCGGCGGTGGTGGCGGAGGAGGAGAAAATCGTGAGTACTACGAGAGGCGGCGGTGGTAGTGCGAGAGAGAGAGAGCGAGAAGACGAGCCGGTGGGGAGAGGGAGAGCTCGTATGGGGTGAACTTAAGAGGGGGTGGGTGTGTGTGTTGAATGCCATGTCATCACTTAAAAACTTAAGTGACCTCCCATGAAATCCCACGTGGCGCCACGTCAGCAGAGCCGGCGGGTTTTTGACCGGAGAGTGGTCGGAGTTATTTTGTTGAAACGTTTTGTAAAGTTGAGTGATATATTTTGGACAAATGTAAGTTTAGTGACCAAAGTGTTACGAATTGTAATCTTGAGTGACCATCCGTGAAATTAACCCCTTAAAATAGAAAAAAGAGAGAGAGAGCCGAGTGTGGGGTCAATAAAGTGAAAACTGTAAAGAAAAAATTGGGAGTGTGTACAGGGCTTAGGCATTTATCAATCAAGTCAATTAATGGGTCTGGGCTTTTTAATTTAATTTTGGTAGGATGATCACACTTTAGCATAGCCCCATGTGAGTATATGGGGGTAGGTAGCATTTTTTATTTTTTATTTTTTATTTAGGGGTGGGGGGTTCATCACATAGCTTAGTCACTGCCCCCAGGGAGTTATATACCTGTAGAATATTGACAAAATTGCTCCTCGTAAATCTTCACTAGTGTAGTGTTATGATCTGCCCCCGATGGAGTTATATTCCTGTAGAATATTGACAAAATTACTCATCATAAATCCTCATTAGTGTAGTGTTATGATGGTTCTTTTATTGTCGTCAATATGTAATATGTTTTTTAACCATAAAAATATTTTACTCTTTTTAGAATAACTCAAATGTTTTTTATTAATTTATCAAGATTAAATAAATAACTCATAAAAGAAAGTGCTTTTTAGATAAAAAAAAATATTTTTCAAGTAAGAGAGATATTTTTAAAAATTATCATTAGTTGTGTTTTATTATGTTTATTATTAATAATTATTAAATATTATTTCAAAAAAATTATAAAATATTTATAATTATTTAATGTTTTTTAATATTTTGTAAATAATATTTTATGTTTTTTATTTAGTTCAAGTTTTTTTTATTTCTGAATAAATAAATAGTAGTGCATGTGGTGAAAATAATAATGTATTATTTTTCATTTTAAAAATACGTTTGAAGGGTATTTATGTCAATTCGAACGTTTCACTATCTTAAAAATTTACAACTTCCATGTAAGTTCAAAGTTGAGCCAAACATGAAATATGAACTTACACTGTGAGTTGACTCCAAATATTTATCTCCGCCCATAAGAAAACTCACTTATAAATTGGCAAAAAACAAACCAAACAAGGCATTTATATGAAGGAAAGGCTTGGTCGAAGGATTGAAAAGTGAAAGAACTTGTTGAAATGTTGATGTGGCGCTTTAGAGTGGTGAGGGGCTTTTTTTTTTTGGTTTCAATATTCGACACCAGCCGCACCTATTAATCCATATTCAAGTACTGTCGAGCCCTATATGGAGGGCGACCCTACTGACTCAATTTTTTTGAAGTCCTTTGTTACTTGGACCAACCGAGGAGGGACTCTTTGACGCTGGAGCTGTTATTCTCTCGTAAAGGGCTTTTATATGGGCCTAAAAGCCCATAGATAAACTACCTAAATTGATGGCGCGAGCGGCGCAACTCCGCGGGAATATCCAACTCTCCACGTCAGCTCCCTGTCCAACCACGAACAACAAACCAAAACCAATCACCTCTCACCACGCATCAACTCCTCCGACCTGATTGGCCACAATAATCCACGTCATCAAATCAGAACCTTCTCGAACTGCCCAAGCTCTTTCATTCCAAACCGCGTAAACAAAATTTATAATCTCTTCTTCTCTTCAAAAAACCAATCTTTCGATTCAATTCTTCGATTCTCGATTCTCATCTCTCTCTGTGATCATGGCCGCTCGATTTCTCGCTTCGATTCTGGTTGTCTCACTGATTGGATCAATCACAGAAGCTCTGATCTCCACTTCGGATCTCAATTCGTCACCCCCAAAAGCGATTTCTGTGAGTGATTTTGGTTTCTTTTGTTGATTTTGTTGCAATTTCCGTGTGAGGGTTTGTTAGGGTTTCTCTGATTTTGGTTACAATGTGTTGTGTAGGATTTGAAGGAGGCGATAGTGAAGGGGCTAGGGTTTCCGTCGGAGGAATTCAAGGTGTACGGGTTCGATGTGAGGGACGCCTTGGTGGGGCAATCTGTGGCGTACGAGTTCGATGTGGAGATCGACAACAAGGTTCTTCCGTTTAAGCTTCTTGAGGATGTGAATCGGTGGGAGTTTGTCGATCTGCCGATGTTTAGAACGGAAGATGAAGATTCGGATGGTAAGAATGGCTTGGTTGCGAAGAATGGGAGATCGGAAGGCCGTGTTGTTCCTGTTTTGGCTCCGTTTCAGTTGGCCGGACCAATGGAGATCTGGATTCAGGACGCCAAGGATGTTAGGCTCGCTTTACCGGTGAGTCTTCATTGAAATTAGGCTTTTCTTTGTTTCGCAAAATTAGGGCTTTTGTTATGGTTTCTCTCTAGAAAGGTTTGGTTTTGATCTTGTTACACAAAATTATGGTTTCTGTTATGGTTTTTCTCTAGATAGGTTTGATCTTGATCTAGTTTAACGAAATTAGGTTTTGTTATAGTTACTCTCTAGAAAGGTTTGATCTTGATCTTGTTCTGCGATATTAGGGTTTTTTTTTTTTTTTTTTTTTTTTTGGTTATTCTCTTGAATTGATCTTGTTCTACAAAATTACGGATTTTGTTATGGTTTCTCTCTAGAAAGGTTTGATCTTGATATAGTTTTTCAAAATTAGGGTTTTGTTATGTTTCCTCTCTAGAAAGGTTTGATGTTGATCTTGTTTCACAAAATGAGGGTTTTTGTCACAGTTTCTCTCAAGAAAGTTTTGATTTTGATGTTGATTTGTTGGGGTTTTCGTTGTTTCAGCACGATGTTGATGCGGGAGTTCTGAAGAAAGTGGTGTTGGCAGATGGGGCAGTGGTGACTGTTAAGGGAGCTAAATCTGTGAGTCTTCGGCAACCGATTGATCTGCCGCTACCTCTGAATCGCAGCAACAATGGATTGGCTTCTGGGCTTCTAAAACTTGCAGAGCATCTCCGCCTGGCATCTCGCAATCAAGAGACGCCACTCCTCTCTTTACGCATAGTTGGTCCAACATCGCTCACATCCCCCTCTTCATCGCATTCGGGGTCTGATAATAGGCTCAAGCTCAAACGTTTGGCACCGGGTCTTGTTGAACTCTCATCGCCATCAAAAGCTAAAGTAATTGAGGCCATCTCTGAGATTGATGGTGATGGAGTTACACTATTGGCGCCTGATAGGTTCACCACAATGTGGCCTCTAGCATCTATTAACGGGTCGAATTATAATCTTCGAGGATTTGAAACTCTGTTGAATTCAGTTTTAGGTGATAAGGCTAACAAGAAAGGTTCGTTTAGATTGTTGAAAGCAGAGGCGTCATCGCAGACATTTGTGAAGATGGTGTTTAGATTGGAAAAAGAATTGAAAGAGGGAGATGGGTTGGTGGATTTGAAGTCCTTTCCTGTGTGGAAGACAAAGCCACAGGTGATTAAGATGCATTTTGAGGTATTGGCTAAGGTGGATGGAGAGAAGATAGTGCCCGAGAAGGTTATGCAAGTAGAAGACCCTTTGATGATCACGGAGAGTATAGCTCCTAATGTGCTCATGGGCAACATTACCATGTCCAAGGTTCCTATTTCTTACCCTCTTCCTAGTCCATTCACATTATGAGATGCTGTTTTTTTTTTTTTTTTGGCTCTCTTAAATATTGTAGAAACTATAGAGATGTATTGCTTTTCTTTCTTTTTTAGTTCCCTATTTTAGTGGAAATTTCAATTGGAAAATTTCCCCCGAAATTAAAACTTGTATAGTTTTACATATAATGAAATATAATGCTTGAAGAAGAGTTGGCTCTTACATTTGATTGAGTTTATGCAACTACTTTGATCAATTTACTTTTGTCTTGTTTTGATTTGGTGTGGTTTCTTTTAAGTATCAAACCCATGAACATGCAGACAGGTTTCAAACTTTAGGTCCTTGTGTTTGATGAGGAATTAGTCAATTGCTCGCTACAAAGGAAAAGATAAATTTTTCTACTATTTCGTTAATTTCGGTACTACGGGAATTGAAGAAACGTGTTTCTAACTTGTGATCGAACACACAAAGTTCAAGAAATCAAAACAAATAAAGGGATACTCTCTTTCAAAACCTAGTTTTCCTTAATCAATAATCCATCATCAATCCCCTTTTTTAACAACCGGTCAAGCCTTTATATATATTAGGCTTTATTATGTTAACACATTATTTGATTCCAAGTAGAATTCTTATTCTAATCATGACTTCTAACTTAACTAAAACTATATGTAATCTATCTCTAATAAATAAGAAATCATAATCTAACACAAATTCTAATTTGCATCATTCTCTCCTGGTTGAGAAAAATTCGTCCTCGAATTTAATACTTGAATTATTCTCCCACACATGACCTCTATGGTCTTCATCTTCATCATTCCCCCGGTTAGAAAAAACTTGTCCACGAATTTTAGTCCTTTCGTGACTCTTGCAATGTTGAGCAACAAAGTCTTCAAACATCGACAACTCTTGCTTGAACACAATCTAAATGTGGTCATCACCACTAGTTGGAACAAATTTTTATGAACAATATTAAAAACCTCAACCGACAAATCCATGTCATCAACAAACACACCACCGTAAGAGTCTTGTAGAACGTCAACAACTAACACATCATCTCGTGTCATCATTCAATAAACAAAAGTGCTTTGTCGCCGCGAACTTCACTTTTGTCTCCACAACTTTTTTGACGGGATAGTTGTCGATGACACCATCAACAACCACCTCTTCAAGCACCTGAGGACTTTTAGAATGAGAAATCACCTTGATGACAAAGTCGTCGTCTTCAATGACTAGTTTGTCTTCTACGAAGTCGTGGCCATCACCGTCAAACTTTGGCGCCTCGTCAAAGTTGTTGGAGTCTTCCTTGAAGAAGATCGGATCTACTTTGCCGTCACCATAAAAAAAAGAATTCCATCTTCTTTCTCGGATACAAATTTCTCCTCGTTGTTTTATGGTTCTTCACCAAAAGCAAACTCCTCGGTAGGCACTTGATCCTCAAACCATTGTTGACGTCGTTGACGAAGTTGTTGTGGCTGCCTCTGCTCCTTCAACTGTTGCACTTGATTATGATTCAACTGTTGTACTTGAAGTAATAAATTTTCAACTAAAGTTATTAGTTTGTCCATCCTTCGATCGACATGTGTTGTATTATCTTTTGGAGGAACCTCATCTACGTGATCTTCACGTCGGGCTTGTTTTCTGACGGCATTGCGGAAGACTATAGGATCTTGATGCTCTGATACCAACTGATATAGCGAGAAATTGACCAATTGCTCGGATACGGAAAAAGATAAATTTTTCTACCAATTTGTTAATTCAGTGGATACCGAATTGAAGAAACACGTTTCTAACTTGTGATCGAACACACAAAGTTCAAGAAACTAAAACAAACAATGTGATACTCTTTTTCAAAACCCAATTTTTATTAATCAATAATCCATCATCAACCCCCTTTTAACAACCGATCAAGCTTTTATATATATTAGGCCTAATTAAATTAACACATTATTTGACTTCAAGTAGAATTTCTATTCTAATCATGACTCCTAACTTAACTAAAACTCTATCTCTAATAAATAAGAAATCATAATCTAACACAAACTCTAACAATTTTATCTAATAAATAAGAAATCCTAATCTAACACAAACTCTAATTTGCATCATTGTCTTGAAGGAAAAAACTACAGTTGGAGGGAGCATGCTGCTAGAATCTAATCTAGATTATATAAGCATAGGCATGTTGTCTTATCTAGGATCAATTTCAAGAACTAGCTACTCTTAGGTGGTTAATAAGTAACTTGCTTTTAGATAGTATAGAGGTTTTACATGCGCAAGGCACTGGAAGAAATAACATATGGAAAAAATGCAAGCTATCATTCGTCTAGGTTCCACTATGCTCTTCTAATTTTCAGTTAACTTTGAACTCTCCCATGCTGCGTTTCTTCTTTTGCTCTTAAAATCTCTTAAATATTTTTCCACTAAATGTTCCACAATGATGCAAGTATTGCTTTGTTGTCCACTGTCTTGATGATGAAGTTGTTGCTTTTCTCATTTCTTCTTAACATGTATCCAAACACCTCGCATTTCTATCTGTTGTACCTAAGTCCTGCTGCAATCCCTTCCGCAATTCGTTTGCAAACCAGCACTGGTTTAAGGATGATCTAGTAATTACTTGTACAGTTAAAGATTGCTTTAGCCTTCTTAGTTTCTCTCTAGTCATGTATGTGGCAGATTTTACGATCTCCGAACTTATCCATTTACTTGGGAACTAATTTAACCCGTAATTTATTTTATGTCAAAACCCAAATGAATTTTATAATTAAAATCAACCTAATTAAATATTAAAGAAGGCTTTTAGTCCAGCAAAAAAGGGCCAAAGGCACAGCCAAAAGGCCCGAAACTTAACGCTCCCAGAAGCCCCTTCCGTGAAGGACAGTGACCACTAACACCTTGATCAAAAGATCACTGGTTATGGAAACTTCATGCTGTTAGGCAAGTGTAATTACTCAATTTTCAGAGGTAAAAAGTTGAACATGTACTCTTCATAGACAAAGTAGAGCGCTTGCCTAAATAGGTAGGCATGTCGAGGTAAATTTATTTCACTTGTTTGAAGGCTGGCTAGATGTAGATTATCTTCTTTCTTCTTTCTTTCTATCTTGCAATTTTAAATTTTTACATTGGCAGCTATTCTTTGCCTGCATTTGTTGTTTTTCAATCAGCCATATGTGGTACCAGCATCACCTTGAAGGGAACCTCTTAATGCACATTTAATCATTTAGGTCATCAACTTATTATTCCCAAAACTCTAATGCAACTTGCTTGCTTTTCTTTATCGGATGTCTCCGAAGATACGACTTGCTTACTTAGATCATCGATGAACTGTGCCTGTCTGCATCTTTGTGACTTATATAAAAGAACGATACTTCATGTTCTACTTTGAATGTATCAGCATTAGGTAGTGGGACAAAATGTAAGCTGAGGGGACCAGTAATATCTACAAAGAAGCATAACTTGCATCACGGGCGTCGGTCCCCCTCTCTACTTATATCTTCAGAGGTCAAGCTTGCTTTCTTGGCATATTGTCCATTAAACACTTTTAACTTTGTGAAAGCTTTATGTGGGCTTAAGGGCTGGTTTGGCATGGGTTGATTCAGGCCCCCTATGAACATGTCCATCTGAACCCTTTTTCTTTCAACTAGAATGGATGAGTCTCATTATTATTGTTGTCTAGGTCATTCATTCCATTGATGAGATCACCTCTGCTGGTCTCTTCACTGAACATCATTTACAATGCTGATCTCAAAGACTATGTTAGGTTACAATTCAAGTTGAATCCCCAAACTAATAGTCAAAATTAGCAGAAAGAGTAAGGTGTCCCCCAATATAGTAGAAACTGCTAGCATTGTCAAAAGTTCACACTTTACAGCAGGAATTACTCGCTGTCACAAAGGCTTTATGTCAACACAAAACTGAGCAAGTGGAGAGGTGATCATCAATGTGTGCCTCATCACTGCCATTCTGAGAGACCCTTGTTTTATTCAGTGTCCTTGATGTTTATTCTGGGCTTCTATCAGTCTCCAGTGATGCTGGGGCCTCTAAGTCTGCTCTGTATTTTAACATTATCTTTCTCATAACTTGCTATGCTGAGAAGGGGAGCTAGAGTTAGGCCATGTTCATGCAAGTATATGTTAAACATTCATGAAAAAAATAAAAAAGCACACTCTCATAGAGTCACAGTAGCACTCAAAGCTGTGTTTTCATGAAAATGTACTGGGACTGTTAGGTTAAGACTGTTCTGTTTGTCGGATGAAGGAAAGCATGCATTGAGAGCCACACACACACACACACTCCATTGAGAAGGACTTCAGAGATATGATGAGTTTGAGATGATCTACTTACCTTTGTATTACTTTTGTATGTGTATTGGTATTTAAGAATTCAAATTCATATTGACATGAATGTTAGAAGAATGCTCATGCATCATGAACACAGCCAAGATAAGGTGACATCATGCATACTAAAATCAATCATACATAGAATTGGTGTGGTTGGAGTGTGTGGTTGTGAAAGTTACGGAACTTGAACAAACGGAATTAAAAACAAAGTTCTGCATAGACTCATCAAGAAAGGTAGAATTGGTTGGGACAAAATTGGGGAAAGACAAAAAAAAAAAATTGAGTTAATCAGTCAGTGGGGAGAGTGGAGTAGGCTAGACATTATTTTTCTTGAAGAAAAGGGGTTCTTCTATTTTGGAATTTTTTTTCTTAGAAATACTGGTGCCTTCAACTATTAGAATAAGGTACATGCCTACAAGTACTCAAAATGACAAACCCCACGATTTTTATCATTCTTATTATGCTTCCAACTTTTTACCTAATATTCTAGCTCACGTGAAATAATGTGTGATTTCGCGTGCTTTCTATTAGCTGGTTGTTACTTATATTACTACTTTAAATCGAACTGAGTGGAAGCGTTTGATGATCATCGCATCAAAAGCAATTAATGTAGTTATTGGAGACAACTTATAATTTAATTAGAGTTGCATTGAGAATTGGTTATTGTTGTTGTTATATATATTTTTGTTTCTTACTTATATTTATTAATTTAGATAAATATGCATAAATAATTTGAATTAAATTTAATCACAAAAAAATGAATTAAATTTACATGCGATGATATTAGAAGCTGAATTCGGCTAATGAAGCATTAATATGAAGAGGACTAGAAAATTATTAAAATTGAGCTCAACTTGAGCATCATATAACAATAAATCTATTTGGACTCATGAGTCTGGACTCATAGATAATTTTTTATAATTTTTGCAAATATTTAAGGGGTATGAAAGAAATTTTACAAGTGGTTGTATTTGCTTCGTTTATTGTTTAAGGATGACTTTGAAATAAAAAATAATTTTGAGACGCATGCACTTAATGAAGATCTAGGTGCTCTTAATTTTTAGGTAAGTGAAGCTAGAGGTGCTCTATGCATTTAGAGGTCCCTATAATTGAGCGTGGAGGGAACAATTATTAATTAGTGTGCTAACTTGAGAGGGATTCATCACAAAAGACGAGACAAAATCAAAGCTGGAAATTTAATTAATCTCGGGGACCATATATATACATACATAATTACATCAAAAAATAAGCCAAACAGCTTCACAAGTTCCTCTCTCACTCACACTGTTTAACTTATCTTCACTACTGATAAGTTAGGTTTTATTATTGGTGAGACAAACCTTGCATTCCATGTATGTTTCCCACTCTATATATTTAGACAATATGGTTTATATATGGAGACACTAGAGATAGGCTGATAGCTAAGTAGTGTATGTGATTGTTGTAAATGGGACCTAGCACATGCTGTGGGAACCAGAAAACGAGTTATTAATCTATATTTCTAGATTTTCATTATTCTTTATCTTTGATCTTTGTTCTTGAATCGAATATATACATTATTTGCGTATGATGGATTCACACATTAATTAAAGTGTGCATAAAATGTCCATCTTAGTACATTTTAATTTATATATACAAATATCAATCAATTAAATATATTCACATGGAAAATTTAGGGTGGCATACTTTTATTTGTTATTTTCTATAGAGGTTTTCAATTTTAGACTATATATAGCATTATATTCAAAATCATTTATAGTTACTACTTATATAGAATTTTTTGTTTTTTACTATCTCAATCAACCAAGATTAAATTCATCTAACATATCTCAGATGCTCAACTCAAGACAATTAATGGGGAATCTGTTGTATTAAGACACAAGCAAGTGATCGAGCTTGTCCATCATATGACAAAGATGCTCTGAATCGTGAGTTCATTAGTTAATTTCTTATTAAAGTGAGGTGCTAGAGAATGTACAAGTTATGTTATAAAAGATGTAATTATGTGCTAAGTACATTTCAATAAAATCATATTTGAGATAATATATATAATAATAATAATTAATTGTTATACACTAAAAAACAAAATTATTTTTACTGCACTTAATAAGTGTTAATAATAGCTACATTGTTAAAACTTAACTAATATGTAATTAAAATATCATAATATGTTATTGATTTTGTAAATTAGATTATAATTATTTATTAAATAATATATAAATTTAATAATGTAACAATTAATATATCACCATGAGTAAATTTGTTTAAAGCACTTAATCAAGCACAATGGAAAAGTTTGATCCGTGTAGCCGACCCCAGTTAATTTGGGACTGAGGCTATGTTGTTGTTGTTGTTGTTGAGTAAATTTGTTTAAAAAATATTTGTTTATTTTTTAATTAATTTTGCATTTAAGATGTTTTGATAAAATATTTATCAACAACGTTATTTGAATAGCTTTTACTCCATGTGATACAATGATGCAATCACATTATTTTTGGTTGTATATTGTATTTCACATCCAATATTAATTTTTAAAGACCTTCGAAATAATGAAATTGAATTTTATTATAATGGGGAGATAAAACCGAAGATAAAAAAGTTAAACCAAAATGGGAAAAATAGTTTTAGGTGTTACTTAGGTGTTCATTAATTGTTTTCAAAGTTATTTTAGTTATTTTATTTATTTTAGTTTAGTTAGTTAAATTATTAAATTATTTATTTAAAACCCCCGATTTTTCCTTTTCGTTGTTTTTAACCTTAGAAAGTCTACCAATCTCTGTGGGATCTACCCTTTGTCACTATTCTACAAAATAGTTAGTTTAGGAAATTTTATTTTATTGACGCGCGTCGGATCGGCCCCTTTGCCACTATTCTACAAAATAGTTGGTTTAAGAAATTTTATTTTATTGACGCGTTCGACGCGCATCAACACTCGTAATTAAAGTTGTCTTAATTCTTGTGTCCTTATCTTAAACGACTTATATAAATGATTGGAGAGAGTAATTAATATATTGTCAAAAATAACCAATTAATTGGGTGGCCAATGATTTGGTATGGGATGTAAAAGTAAAAGGTCATGGGCTCGAACCTTGGTGGGTGCAAAATGAGTATTGCCTCCAATTTATCAAAAAAATATATTGTCAAAAATACATTAAACGCATAATTAAAACATAAGTACGTTTTTTTACAAATATAACATATGATTCATGGATTATTAATTTATTAAGAGCATCTCCAATGGAACCATGGATTGTAAATGTCTAGCTGATATGACAAGGAATCAAAATGGTGGATGTCTTGCCACATCTTCATTGTTTGTTATAGAAAGTAAAAAAAGTCACAATCCATAGTCTAAATCCACATTACCTTTGGTGATCATTTTGGAAGTTGAATGTCTATCTATTGCCATATATGATAAACATCCTTCCCACATTCATGACAAGACACTAATTCATGCTTTAAATCCACATTACTATTGGAGATGCTCTAGTTTGGAAGGTTTAATATATAAGATATTTGATTAATAAAATTTTTCTTCAAATATATATATATATATATATATATATATATATATATATATATATATAAACCATTACACATTTTACAAAATTAATAGTATACTATACTATTTTTTGTTAAGGGAAATCTAGTAATCTCGGCCCTAAATTTAAACCTTCTTTAAAATATACTAATGTGATTTATTTCCAAACGTCATATAATTATGATCAAAAGGAGTAACATGTTAATTTTTTTATTTATTTTCTTGAAACTTATAACACGTTAATTGTATATAGATTAATTATCAACCTAGTCATTAACGCGATTTATTCGGTTTTTTTATAAATTACTATTTTCTTATACTGATTGAAGCAATTCACGTACAAAGTTTTTTTGAAAAATTTCTACATATAAAGTTTTCATTAATAATAACTAAAATATGCAATATATATAACAATAATGGCGGACAATTTTCTTTTCCCTGACTATGAAATTAAGGAAAACATATTTAATGTTTTGTCACGATATTGGGACAAAAGAGAAAAATAACAAGGATTTAGCCCAAATTGTCGTGTTACTGGGGTCCTGATGTGCATAGGATGCTGCGACAATCTACACAACCATCACTCCTATCACCATAATTTAACATAATAATGGCAGTGCAATTACAGTGTCATTTAAGACAAGATAGCGATTTTCACTTAGGCTTCTAGAGCTCGAGTGCAATTATAGAAGTCATAAAGTGTAATTTAGTAACATGGATAGAAAATTAAAGATGTGGGTGGCCTCCAATGGAGAGAAGACAATAAAGTGTCATGTTCGAGATTTTACTAGGAAAACTTAAATGGTTTTAATTAGCACAATTGCATGTGCGCATAGGATTTCCACAAAGATTAAAAAACAAGTAATAAAAAAATCAAGCGTTACCAATAAATCGATAACTTAACAATAAGTAATCAATAATCCCTCGGGTTGGCTTAGTGGTAAGGGCGAAGGCGGGACTGTATGGATTAAACATACGATCTCGAGTTCGATTCTCTATGATAACTAAACGTCGAGCTACAAGTGGTCTCTTTCCGCAATTCTAAAGCCCATGAGACTAGTAAAATATAAGTGTTTAATTGAGTATTCGATGAATAAAGTTGCACCAAATGAGAGGGGCCGAGAGGGTCAAGGTGGTCCAGACACCCACAATTATAAAAACAAAAAACAAAAAAAAAAAAGTTGTGCATATTGAGCACATAGTAAGAGCGTATAACATGCCTTTCAATCGATTGACAATGGTTTAATTTTTTTTTTCAAAAAAATTAATAATAATGTGAAAATGAGTATGTAAATTAACATTAATTGTGCAGTTTGAATTGGGTCTTACATATGTTTAAGAGCATGATAAAAACAATTTACTACGTACGTATGAGTTAAAAAGATTGTTGAAGTTACATACTATCGCGCATTAATTAATTATCAATGATGTAGGTATATATATATATAAAGCATAGCCAATTAAGGAGTACTACTGTGGAAATGATTATAGTAACTGTTATACTTTGATTTTGACATAAAATCATACTTTTACATAAAGTATAAACATGTTAGCTAATTTGTTGCCATACAATATGTCATCTCACCTCTCCATCAATACACACCACCCTCACCAAACCAAGCCCTTTCTATCTCATCAAGGTATGCATCAACATTCAACCACAACGTTATTTCTCCAACTTTTCTACCCACCCGTTTTTTAAATCACATATCTTTATGAATCATCAATTACTTCGCAAGAATAAAAAAACAACTTTCGAGTCTTCAGTTCTTGACCCAACGCCTACTTCTGGAATTTTATTGCTGGAACACCACCACGTCATCATTCTGCTCCTCCTGCATGCTCATCATCACCACGTGGCACGTGGTCATACGATCATCATCACACAATATCCTCCACGTCATCAGGCTCCACATGCACCACGTGTGCCCACTACTGCCTACGTGTCGTCCATCCACTTGGATGATTTGTTCGGTACACCTAACCAGCTAGTCAAGCACAGTAGCTAAACTCAACGGTTCTTAGACTGAAAGGTCGACAACACCTCTCATATACATTTATGTGCACATATATATGAACTATGAAGTGATTTAAAAGGTTAGGTTATTAAGGTTAAAAAATTGATTGATTTTAGTTAGTTGTTCATGATTTTACGTGATTCCAAGCCAAGCTAGCTATAACACATGACACACAAACACATAAAACGTACACACTAAACTATACTACGTAGACATCCATGATGATGTTAGTGCTGACGTGATGTACGTTATGTCGACTCAGCTAGCTGTGTCGGTACTACAAAGCATCGGATTCTCCACCGTCGGATCTTATATATCTGCCCAGTCAGCAACATCCAAGGCTGAAACAAGTTGTTCCATCAGATACCGACATGTGGCATTCTTGTGTGGATTTACCAGAAAGCCCATGCACGTCAACTGTGCTATCTGGGCTGTTTGCCGTATGGATTCGGTGCAAGGCTAGGAGAGGTCATTTTCAGGAGCAGAAATCAGAGGTGGTGGTGGGCCCGGAGGTAGGTCTCTGAGAGAACAGTGGTGGGGAATGGGAAATTGTGAGAGACCATGAGGGTAGCTTTGGAAAAGCAGATAATCGAACATAATAATAGGAGCTGTAAAGAGAGAAGGGATTGTAAAAAAAAAAAAAAAAAAAAAAAAAAAAAAAAAAAAAAGGGACAGTGCGAGAGAGAATCCATTTTTTTTTTACCCTTCAATATTTAATTTTTTTAAGTATTTACTTTTTTAATAAAATAAATATAAATACAGTATATATACTTTCTATTTCAATTTCTTGCCTTTTCTTTTTCAAATGAGTTAGAAAGCATATCAAAAGTTGCATTAAATCGAGCGCAATGATAAATTTTGATCCATATAGCTGATCTTAACTAATTTGTAATTAAAGTTATGTTGTATTTGAAAATTTGTCTGGACTAATTTCGAACACGAATAGGATATAATATTACAAAATCAATAATTTATAAATAATAGTTTTAAAATGTTTCTATTTCTTGAGCTTTAAAAATGAAAATATTTAATGAAAGGAGGAGTAGGCACCCGACGAGTGTTGTATAGTGACAATGAAGCAAGCCCTAAGGCGGTAACTAAAACATACATTTCGTCTCGTAATCTTGACAGTCGCATTATTTCTTGAGACATTCATGGTTGTATGGGTTGATGCATCTATACAACCCTGTGGAACCAATTATATATGTAATGAACACCACAAGTGTAAAAAAAAAAAAAGGATAAATAGTATAATATATTTTAACGTTTAAAGTTTTTCTTTTATAAATTTATCATAATGTTTCAATTTTTACAAATATATTGTAACGTTTTAAAATTGTGTAAATTGTATCTTATGAATAATTTTGGATTGATTTTGAAGGTTTTAATGTAAATTGGAATTAAAAGTATTTGCGGAAGCATACTTTTGTCTTATTTTTTGTTGCGTGGCCAACGTGGCCAACAAATTTGATATTACTTTTAATCTTGTTGCAAATGGAAAGAGTTTATCTTAATTTATCATGTTATGGACTACCATTTGTAAGGTTGAAACTTGAAAATGAAAAACTTTAAAATTTTTTGTAAAAAAGTATTGTAATTAAAACATAATGATGTATTTATAAAAAGTGAAATGCTAAGTTAAATTTGTAAGAAACTCAAATATTATGATGTATTTGTAAAAACTAGAATGTTAGAATAAATTTATAAAAAAACTTTAAACATAGGATATATTATGTTATTTGCCCTCAAAGAAATGAAAGAGAGGAGTCTTGAGCGATGCCACCACAAACCATGGGAAACTATATATAAGATAGTATAATGTTGGAACGGCGAAGTGAGGATGATGCGCCCATATCATTACATGCAGGCCATGAGGCGCACCTACTCATTAATCACAGCAATGTACATATTGTTGTGAGCCCAATGGGTCCACTGACACCAAACCAATTTAAAGAACAGACTTACTTTGACCGACCCATCAATGAACCCACATGACCCACCACAATCTTAGCTCATTTTAATGCATGAGCTTTTGTTAATTAATTTTCTATGCTTTTGTAAACATTTTTTTTTTCCCAATTATCAATGCTAGCTTGAAGCAAGCCTGGTCTCATAATAGCTCAAATGCAGAATTAATTCCATAAATTCTACTACTTCATTTCTATAACATGACTTAACCTTTGACCACATATGCATTTTGTTGCCTTGTGTTTGAACTTTACTCATCACTTGGACCTTATCTTTTTCACATTGAATATAGTTCATTTAATATAATCCCCATAGTACCTTACCAATTTCACTGCAACATTTTTCCTGTTTAATATGCATTTATGTCCATTCAAGGCCAATCAAATCCATCATTTTCAATATTCTGTCAATGTAGTGTATTTTTTGACTCATGCCATTGAAAATGCATGCCACGGACATCCATCCACCTTCTCTATATCCATTCAATTTTGGTTGGAGAGTTTTTTTATTAAAAAAAGAATATTTTTTTTAAAAATTTACTCGAGTAAATGTTCATAATAATTTTTTATATATATAATTACACTTAAGAATTTTTTTCTCTCGAAACTTACTAACAACATGTTTTGAAATAAGGATGAAAACTTACTATATATATTAAAAATATTAATTTTTATACTTAAAATATAAATTTGATATGTGTCTTAATGTTTTGCGAGAAAATTTCGGCTATCAAATGCAAGAAAATGTAATTTTTCCACGTAATTCACTATTTTCCTTTAAACATTTTTCTTTTCCGTCCAATCAAACAAGACTTAATGTTACATAAATGCAACTATCAAAATAAAACACCAAGAACCAATAATTAGATCTACAAACCAACCATTAATCCTGCAATTTGATACTATCATCATAGTATATATTTAAATTGATTAGTTAATTTGAAAAACACTTAGAAGTAATTATAAAAATATTGTATATTAATATAGAGGAAGAAAATAGTGGAGCAACCATTCAATCATATTTTAAACACACACACACAGAGTGATGACCCCTTCCTTAATCTAGGGCTCTGCCCGGCCTAATCTCGTCATTAAGCCCTATTCTCAGTGACGTAGGACTTAACAACGTAGTAGTCACCTTTTTATCATATTCTCCTTATAAAACGTGTTCAGAATAAGCATTACACAATTCTCATTATTGTTATTATTTCAGAGTTAATTAAAACTTTTATAACTTATATATTATGAAGTGGAAATCTCAACAAATTAGCGAAAACAATTTTATATAAATTCTAAGTATGTGTGGAAACCATGTAACAACGATCGCATGTACATAAATGATGAAATGACGATAACAGTATAACAAACTTGTGTCTGGTCTGGAAACTATCGCTCAACCCAAAATATAAAACCCAAAAGTAAATAAAAGACATAAATAAGATATAAAACAAAATCTCAAAAACCTACAAAATCTTAAGTAGCAGCACTCAGTGGCTCAGAGGTAGTCGTCGATCTTCTCTTTGCCCGACCCGCTACTCGACGAGTCTGCACCCACTGTCATAAAAAAGACGGTGAGTACAAGAATATAGAAAGTAACACAGAGAGGCATTTATCCACATTTTCAAAAATACAACAAGTATCTGAAAGCATAACAATACCAGGTGTGCTAAAAAGAGATCATGCTATAAGACACTATTCAGTTAAACAAAATGAAACCGACACTCGGTTAAACAATAATGATCTAGGGTCGGTTGACAATGAACTAAATCATATCAACCATATTCCACTATTTAGGACGTAGATATACTCACAAATGCCCATTACACACACGCACATACATACTTGTCGACAATCTCACGTCTCATACCCCGTTTGCCGCACAAGCTAGTGGTGAGATGTCGACAACCCTGAAATCCCGTGACCCCGTGTGTCGCCCATCTCTTGACACATAATGATCCTAGATAAAAGAACTACTTTCATAAATCAAGAGTTAACTCGGTTTAGATTTCAAGAATGGATTTGCTTAAATAAAGCACAAAAGAAACGGATTCACAATACCACAAACCATCTACCTAATAGCATGCTATTTCACTTGATTAAATTCTTCAACAACCAAGAAAGACGTATCACATGATTTTGAATCAATGAAAACCATTCAAACACCAATAATGCCATGCAAACAAACTCATGATATGAGATACACAACAAAGTTATTGCATCAATAGTACGATAGGTATATTAGTCCAAACGACTATAAGTAAATGCACAAATAGGAAATGAAATGGAGAGAAATATCTCAATCAGCTTATTTACAATTCACACAAATTTCCTAGCTTAACCGACCTCCTGACACCTCAAAATGCGTATCTAAACCCCGAGACTCTTCCCAAGGCTCCTGGTATAAATATACATATTTTAGAGTGTGTTCAGACCTTTGGTTATGGTGTTAGGCTTGTTTAAGGTGTTTGAGTTGAATTAAGGAAGTGCAGAAAAAGGGCTGCCCTGCCTGCCCAGAAGGCCTAGCGCGCTTCATACGCGTTAGCTAGCACACCTAGCTGTGATGGCCCCTTTGTTAAAATATAGCACCGCGCGGCCTAATTCTGTCATTAAGTCCTAATCTCAACCACGTAGGACCTAACAATGTATTAGTCAATTTTTTTTACCTTATTAGCCTCGTTATTCGTGTTCAGGATAAGTAAGATACATGTCACATTATTATTGAGTTTCAGAGTTAATTTGAAACTTTATTCAATTAAAAATACTTAGCGGAAGTCTTAACAGTTATGGAGAAACAATTATTAAAAATCGTAAGTGTCGAAACCAGGAAATAACATCACATGCATACAAAACATCAAAAGATGGAAAAAATGTGACAGTCTAAGTTTCACGTCGCGGAACTATACGCTCAACCCAATATATAACCCAAAATATATAGAAATGACATAAAGTAGATAATACATCAAAATATCGAGACCTACAAGATAGGAAGTAGAAAAATAGCCGAACGCTCAGAGATAGTCGTCGATCTTCTCCTTTCCATGTTTACTACTCGACGGATCTGCACCCAGCTTCATAAAAAGAACGATGAGTACAATTAGTAATAAAGTAATTCCTGGAGATTCTTATGTACATTTCAAACATAATCAAGTGGTATTTAAAAACATGAGTATAACGAATAAGTGTTGAAATGGAAATATGCTAGAAAATACAACAATTAAATAAAATGAGACTGTCACATGTTAAGTAGTAATGATCTAGGTCCGATCGGCCATGAGTCCTATCACATAAATCTTAATTCCACTATCTCAAGGTCGGAGCTTAGCTCTACGACTCTATAATCATTCATATCCCAATCCTCAAAGGCTTGAGCTGAGCTCTACGCATAAGTAAATCATATATATACATACTTGTCGTCTACCCCGAGTCCCGTACCCCGTGTGACACGCAAGTGTAGTGGTGAATGCCGACATCCCTAGCAGTCTATTGACCCCGTGTGCCACACATCTCATAATCGTACAATGGACTTTAGATTCTACCACTACTTTGTAATTTCAAAAAAGACTCGCATTAGGGATTCCAAGACAAGGCAATATGCTTCAAAGCCAACATTCAAAAAATACAAGTATATATATATATATATACACTCAAATTTCATTTCTCTAATCCTAATAGCATCCTATTCTCGATCACACTTTCATCAAAACAACAAGAAAGACATAGGATACGAGATTATAGTAAATGATTCCATAGGCAAATGATATCAATGATTCCATAGGCAAATGATATCATGATAAAAACACTCATATAATGAGTAGAATATGAAACAATTTCATGATATCAGAATACAAAATAATACATAGTCAAAGATTGTAAAATGGAGCATAATTAGAATGAAATGTAAATAATAACCTTAATAAGATTACTTACAAGTCACGCAATATATTTCCTAGCTTAACCGGCCTTTCGACACCCCAAAATGCGTATTTGGACTCCTGAGACTCTTCCTTAGGCTCTCGGTACAATTTAGTACGTAATAGAGTGTGGTTAGACCCTTAGTTTGGGTTTTAGGCTAAGCTAGATATGTTAACTGTGTTTTTAGAAAGTGCATATTTTTAGTGCTGTCAGAGTACCTAGCGCGCTAGGTAATTTATCTGGCGCGCTAATGACCTTCTTAGCGTGCTAGGAGTTTTCTCTAGAGCGTTAGAATTGTTTAGCACGCTATATAGTTTCTCTAGCGCGCTAGGCGCGCTGTAACCCATAATTATGGGTTTCCTCTCGGGAATGGCCTCCTTCAAAGCCCCGAATCCCCGTTATGGATCCTCGTTATCAGCCACCAAGGATCCGTAACATCCTCCTCCATCAAACATACATCAAGCACTTCATATAATTCATCAATTACATCAAAATTTAGAGATTTAAACATACATTTTGTTGAAAAAACTCAAAAACACTCAAAACTTGTAAAATTCATAACTTTTCGATTCAAAATCGATTTTCAAACTTCTATAGAGCTGGATTATTAGAACGAAACAAGGAATCCAAATCCGCAATTTGTTTTCAAAAATAAACTCATTTTGAAATCCAAAATTTAGATTTGGTTGTATACATAAAACTTAAAAGTTGTTAAAACTTTGTAAAATCTGAAAATTAAGATTTGGATTCAAATCAATCCTTCAATTTGATTATAAATAACATCACAAATGTTTTGAAATTAGTTATTTATAGAAACTCCTTTGATTCGTCACTCAATTCATCAAATTGAAAGCATAGATGGGTAGGTACATTACCTAGGGTTGAATGTTTTTATCAACACTTGAGTTCTCTTTTTGATGATGAAATTCCCCTCTTGAATACCCCAATGCCAACAACCCTAGCTTTGAGTTTCTCTTTGAAATACATAAGTTTGCATGTGTGAGATTTTGAGGAAGGCAAGTCTTGTTTATATATATTTGGTTAGCTTGATTTTTGTCCCTACATTTCCTTTCTAATACACATCTTTAGGATCATCTAGTGGCTATACTTATTCAATAACCCGCTAACTTTTCACTAACTCACCCTTGCTAACACCAAATCATACTCCATTTTCTCTTGATGTGTTCACACATATCTCGAGAAACATCAAATGACTATTATTTTATTTTACTAACTTAGCCTACATTTATTATAAATCAACTATAACCACATCAAATTTAACTAATTTAGCCACACTAATACATCTAATTAATTAAATAAATGACTTACCATGTCACTCTCTACCCAATCTTATGACTACACGCATCTCGAAGCATATCCCCGCTCACGTATCGACACTTATAAATAACAAGTAATGGTGACTTAGTAGTCTACACATGTATAATACATAAGGAAATCATCACACAAATGTAACATATACCTCGGCCACGTGCCTCGGTCAGTGTGTGTATCACGATGTGGGTCTCACGTCTCGGTCGGTGATCCTGATTAAGGATTTAAAACACGATTAAAAATTTGGGTCGTAACACTAGCGCGCTATGCACAAGAATCCCAGAAAATCCTGCATTCGAATTTTTGGGTTTTCTCCTCCAAATGGTCATCTCCATCACCATAGATCCCTGTTTTCCTCCACCAAGGACCCAATACATCCTCCACGACAACAAAAACACCATCCCTTCAAGAATTATCATGAAATTCACCTATTTAAGCATGCATTTCAAAAAAAAACTCAAGAACACCTCCAAACTTCAAAAATTCATATCTTTTTGGTTTTAAATCAAAATTGGGAACTTCTTAATAGCCGGATTTGTAACGATCCAAAAATTTTAACCCGTGCCACGTGACATTTTAAGACTATGACATGGACATGTCGTGACGTGGCACACTCGGTTAACCCTAAAGATTCGACACCGAGGTATTTTATTTTTCGATGATTTGTGTATTACCTATTAAAAAAAGAAATACTCTTAATTTAATTATTTATTTTAATCATCGATTTGCAATTGAGGTAACTTCTCGAGATGCGTGCATTTACGGGTACATGACTATAGTTGATCAATAAATCAGAGAGGTGCCTAAGTTTAAAATTAAGTCTAAATGAGTATTTTTGACATTTCCTAAAATGGGATAAGAAATTTAATTTAATAAATTGAGGTGTCATGTTGTAGTGGTAGGAAAGAAGATAAATACAAGTTTTGTTAATATATATATAAGAAAACATGTGGTGGAGAATGGTTATATGTTTATTTGGAAGCGAGAGAAATATATAACTCTTTTGGCCATTTGTGTTGGGTGCTTTTTGTAACGACCCGTGACCTTAAGCTGGTGATTAGTACTAACGCAAATGGTAATTAAACCGAGTTAGGCTTAGGGTTAAGATCGGCGTACCTCGATTAGCGTGAGAGTGAGTTGGCATGATGTTTGTGTTTGTTTGGTTTGCAAAACCGAAAAATAAATAGGTTGTGTATATTAAGGTGGTATATACAAGCCTATACGGGATAAGTACACTATAAATTACGAAATACCAGTACACTATGAACGACGAGGAAGACGTGGCAAGGATGTGCACGCTCGTGGCTACACGTGGACGTGACCGGTGGATTTATCGAAAGCGATAAACACGAGATGGATATATATAAATATATATTGAAACTTAAGAAAATAGAAATTATATATATCATTTGATCGTCTCGAACAAAGCGTAAGTCACAGATGTGTTAAGTTTCGTGTCACGTTAGCACGTGTCACTTTAGCACCTCGACGATTCGATCGATCTCGACATGACGTGATGCGTATATTGAGGAATATATATATCAAAGTTGATATATATCAACTTAACATTCGATCAATTGAAAGCCGATGGTTCGAAGGTTTGATTCCAACGAAAAACAAGTCGTCCGAGGTGACGATTCGAGCCAAGTTGAGGAGCTTAACTGGTAGAACGTCCCGCGAGGAACACGTTGGTATGTTTAGTGTTAGTGTTTATCAAAGTTTGAATTGGAAGTGATTGTAGGAAATCAAAGTACAATGAGTTGTTGTTCCAATTTAGTCCCTCACCTCATATTTGATGTTTCTAAGCTATTAGGAATGAATTTGTGGATGTTGGTGCTGATTTGGAGGTGTTTTGGTGGGATTGGAGTTGCAAGCAGTACGCTGCTGTTGCTGGTCTAGCGCGCTAGATCAGAAAATTAGCGCGCTAGGTGCGCTGAAAACGAAGAACTAGGGTTGCGGGCAGGGATTAGCGCGCTAATCCTGCCTATTTGCTCGTTAATCCATGCCCAGAACACCAACAATGCTGCTTTTTATGAATTTTGAATGATGGACTGACTTAGGAGATGTTATTAAGTTGTAATAGATCTATATTAATTATAATTGGTCTATGATAGGTGTTGATTAACCGGGAAAGAGTTAGGGACTCGGGAAGTTAGGAATTTGACGTGACTAGACCGAGGTAAGTACGGATTTGCTTTATTTATCAATGTTGTCTGGCTAATTAGTATATATAGCTCATGTAGTCATTGGAATGAATTGGGGGATTGGGTATAATGTGATGGTTTAAAAAAAAAATGGAAAATGGTGTTCATTGTGATTCACGAGGGTAAAATCCTAGAATTGAGATGAGGTGGTATATGGAGATGGGCTAGCGACCCAACTTATACGTAGCACCCTACTCATTTTTATGAGGCGACGTGAGTTACATTTGCACTAGAGGGTTTGAGATAGAACCATTAGGCATTAACGGATGGCCTAGAGATCATATCGGCCAATATGTTGCTTTAGCAATCGCGTTAATGGCGTCAGTGGGTAATCGACCCTAGTTTTATAAAATAAATGAGGATCACAGTATGCTAATCCAAATTATTTGATTTGCATCTGCTGATATATTCAATTGATATGCTTTATATATTCTTGTTAGATCTTGTTGGAACATATTGTTATGCATGATGTCCTTGTTTACTATATGGAATATTGATATTTATTGTGGATCCTTACTTACTGAGCAAGTTGGAGCGCTCACCTAAATATAAACTTTTCAGGTTCGCAACTCAGCGCTTCGACTAAAGGCAAGGAGAAGATTTAGGAGTTTCGAATCTTCTCTAAGATGTAATGAATAGTTTTATAACTATATACCTTGTTTGAATTATTTTATTGTATATAAACAGGATTGGGGTGTTTTATAAATGGTTTTGTGATTTGATAAACTCGGTATTTTCTTATATTCAGTTATATTCGAAAAAGTTGTAAATTTTCCGCTGCGATATACTTTGAATTATTTATTCGATATGAATATATAGGTTGAGTTTATCAGGTGATGACAGAGAGGCTGCTGGCTCTAGTTAAGTCTACGGGGTTAGTAGGCTTAATTAGGGTTTCAGGTCGAGTATTTTCCCTAATCGGGATAAGGGATGTCATACTTTTGTTGAAAAAAAAAGGATACAGGGATACATGAAGCACTATAGGTTGAGGATAGAAGAGGAGCAAACTTGAGGTTCTTGAGTGTTGGTGGTGATTTTTTAGCTCTTGCGAAGTGTGTGCAACACTAAAGAGAAGCTAAGAGAACTAGGTAACTCATCTTCATCTCTAACCTCTTATAAACCCTTAACTTGATTGTGGCTATGGATTGTAGCGGTTTCTTTGTGAAATTTTATAAATTAAAAAGTGAGTTCATATTTGAGGGTTTCATTGTAGACAAACAATAAAGATGTTGGAAGGGCTCAATGACCCATTAGAATTGAGTATGGTAGCAAAGTTGTTGCCCTTAACGACAACAACGCTGCACATCAAGGGGCAGCAACTTTGCTACCTTGTGTGTGTGTGTGTGTAATCAAGCATTCATTTATATATAAATGATGCGATTTCTATATGTGCAATGATATTTTTTTAGGAATGGATATATTTTCAATTTGGGATGCCATTTTAATTTCTATAGACTCATGAGATAAGTGAGATTATGATTGGAATGATTACACTTAAAATCCTAGCTTGCATTCATTGTGCACTCCATCCACCATTAATTGTAATTTTTGCTATGTAAAAATTATAAATCATTTGGGGGTAAGGATCATTGGCTTAAAAGTCACATGACTTGGGTGTTGCTTGATGGCATTATCTATGTGTCATTACATGCAAAGACAACCTATTAATTAATAGTAACATATGTAAATGTCAATTGTTGTGACGGCCCCAAATTCCAAACCGACTTACTACCTGCCACGTCGCATCCCACGTCAACTAGCCTTGCCACATCATGGCCCGCTTCTCCTTGACACCTCGCGATCTAACGAATTGCTTACACTTTTCCAGCTAACCCTAGTTACGCTAACTAACCTTCATAAGTATTAATAATTCAGTTAGCCAGTTACTCAATTTATCAGGTAGTATTATAATTTTACAGCGGAAGTTTTTTAATGAGTAACTTATGCAATATTTAACAATCCTAAGTAGTGGAAAACCGGACAAAAGAGTCATGCATATATCAAGGCGAGATAAGTATAACAAAAGTTCCATATACATGTAATCAGTGTTCTATGGTCCCCAAAACCCAACAAAAGTAAAATAAATACATATTGATATCACACACGAGCTGGCTCCGCAATCTCAAAGGTAGTCGCTCAGTACCTCCTTGCTTTTGCCCTTACTCGTTGAAGGATCTGCACTCAGTCACCCAACAAATACAGTGATGAGTCCAGCGAGTAAAATCCCGAGAGAAGTCCACAAAATATTCATGAAATAAAACTGATAAACTATGAGACATGCGAATATAACTCTTGGCAACAGTACGTCATATTCCCATGAATGTAGGCAACATACGACAAGCAAAAGCAGTAGCATGAAATAAATAAACAGTACATACTAGCTAAACCAGCTCATAAATAAAACATTAATCAGTAAACATCCGTATAATCACGAGAAAACCCTGACCTACACCAGCCAGAATGGTAAATCAAATAGGAACCACATATATACTTACAAAGCTTACACTGACTAAACCCCAACTTCAATTACCGGATGAACCCCTCCAGACACTATTTCAAGTCAAGGGAACACCCTAAATCCCGACAATCGTAAGTATATCCTCCTGCCGTCGACACGAGCACTAAACACAAGTAACTCGTGTAAGCGATTTAGCCACAACCAATATATACGCACACCGAATAGGAGTGAAAACCCATGTGTGCCCACCAGCAGTCACACATGAAATGCGATATCAATAAAACCAAAACCATGAATTCAATGAAACATTCTCAATGGGTTTACGCACCTCAATCCGCACTCCGACTTCCCCGGACTCTCGTAACCGACCCGACTAGCTCCCCGATACCCGAGCTACGGTCCCATAAGTCCCTTAAGTCCAATTTTACATGTTTAGTATATTTATAGGTGTTTGGGATATGTTTTAAGTCAAAAACTCCAAAACAACCTTTTAATTTCAATTTCAGTCTTTAGTTAGCGCGCTATGGTCTTGGTGTAGTGCGCTATGTGATGGTAGCACGCTATGGACAGTATGTAGCGCGCTACTATTCTTCAGGACGAAGAACAATTGGAAACTCAAAATGATTAGCGCGCTAACCATTCTAGGTAGCGTGCTATCTGTCTTCTGGGACATAATTCTCAAGTCGAAAATTTTGTCTTTATCTTCCAATTTGGCTACCTGATCTTACCTAACACTCAATCCATATCCAATTAACACCAAACAACATCTAAAACAACCTCAGAACAACCATTCGCATCAAATTGATCAAAGTCTTACAAAATTGGGTTCAAATGAAAGTGTAGATGATGGGGATGATGATTACCTTAGTTTAAATCTCCAATTGACCTCCAAGATGGTTGAATTCCAGCTTGAATTCTCCTCCAAATGTCGTTTGCTTTGATCTTGCATGAAATTGTAAATGGTTTTTAAATAAATTCCCACAAACTTTGGTTTATATACATTTGATTGGAATCAAATGTGCGTACGTATCCCGAGGATTACTTTGTGGTCCACAACCATGCTGTCTCACACCACCTGTGACTTCAATGGCACACTCCCTTCCTAGTACCCCTCACTATGCTTAATCTAGATGTCCATCTTATGGTCCTCATTAATAAATGCAAACTATAGGCCTTTATTTATTTTGATTTGATCACACTAACTTAGGCCCATTTTACTTACATATGGTTAGTGCTTTATTTATCAAAATTAACCAACTTGTGGTCTCACTAACCTTCGATTACCCGATACCCAGTGGCCCGCGTTTCGACACACATTTCGAGGCACGCCATAGCCTATTGTTTTAATTTGAATTAACTTAGCCTATGGTCACATTATCCATTTAATTGATTTACTATTCATCTTGACATGGATTAGTCGGGTTACCTAGCATACTCGTAGTTTGCCTATCCAACACTCACGTTGACACGCCTTTCGGGGCGAACACCCGTCACACAAACCCGCCCGATAGTAACATACACACATGCGGTGCAATATAATAATAATAATTTAAACACCACATACACAACCACCATCCATAAACAACATATTTCCTCGGTTCTCGTGTCCAAACCAACCGAGTTGTCCACGTAATGCACGAATTACGACCGTTAATCCTCGAGATTAACGCTAATCCTAGTTTAGTTAATTTGGGTCGTTACAATTGTTGATTTAGGCTAATGTACCAATATGAGGCATGAGCTACAAGTTATAAGATTATTTACTATATCCCCACTAAACATCAATATACAAAAAGAAATAAGCTACCACCTAAATATATATATATATATATATATAAAGAAAGGAATAAATAAAGTATATATATGAGGTGTTTTAAAATATTCTGGCGACGACAGCATGAATAAAGAAGTCCAAGTGCATAGAATATTTACAATTTTTCATAAATTTTTGGGGAAGGTTCAAAGTTAACAAATTTTAATGTGATTTGAGTGTAAATTAAATTATAATTTTCTAACACCCAATACCGATCTAATTAACACCGGGGAATTAGAGTGATATTGTCGGGTGTTTGGTATCGAGGATTCATTGGGAGACGTGTCGAAGCCGCGAGAGCGGATTTCTGCGATATCGGGGTAAGTAAAACCAGCTAGGAAATACACAATAGTTCATTTGAGCTTATATTTTATTGATATTGTATTGTGTCACTTTCTTGAAATTCTCATCCATCTATGAGTGTCCAGGGCCAAGTGAATCATGAGAGTGTTTTTGATGGAGTGGTTATCGGCTTACGACCGGGGCCATGACCTCGAGTCACTGGAGTATTTGGTCAGAATGAGATGTGATTTATCCGGGGCACTGTTGATATCCCTTATTTACAACGGTCTAGGTACAACAGGCGATGTCACGTCCTAGAACCCGAGTCTGCTTGGCGTTGCCGCGAGTCTATGACCCCGTCCCTGTGGCACTCGCACTTGGTGGTCTTGGACTACTTAGTTAACTTTTTGTTGTTTTTTTTGACATTCATTCCTCGTTGGACTTTCATTTTTACAGTGTTATTATCATGCATTCCTTATAACTTTCTTTCTATCTACATGACTTTTAGACTACTTTATTTATTTTGAATTACTATTTAGATCATACTGACTTTTACTTACTGGAATTGTCATTCTTGTGTTTAACCGAGTGCATATCCGCAGCCGAGCAAGGCCAAGGCACCGATACTTGGCGATCTACTCGAGGATATTGGAGTGCCTGTAACGGCCCAAAATTTATAATCGTGTTTAATTCCTTAAACAGGATCACCGACCCGTACCATGGGACCCACATCATGATACACATGCATTCCGAGGCACGTTGCCGAGCTATATTTTATATTTGTTGTGATGTTTTACTAGTGTAATGTATTTGTGTAGATTATTTAAGTCATTCTATCCATTTGTAGGTGTCGAGATGTGAGCAGGGACACGCCTCGAGATGTGTGCAATCGTGGGACCGGGTAGAGTGACATGGTGAGTCTTTTATTTAGAATGAATGAATTAATGAAACCAACTCAATTACTCCATAAGTCTATGGTGGTTAATTTTATCAATTTAAATAGCCTAAGCGGTAACTGCAACATAATACATAAATCAATAATCTTTGATATACCTCGACAGATGTGCCAACACAAGATGTCATGAGATGTGAGTGCACTTTTGGTGTTAGTGTGAGTGTTGTAGTGATGGTAGGGGTGATTGTGAGCCATTACATCTCATAAAGAATGAATGGGCAAGAATTAAGGAATATGTTAGTATATATATTATACTATACACCTTCTCATCGATATGCATGACAAGCAAGAGAGAAAAAAAATAGGGTTGGACTGTTTTAATGGCTGGTTTACTCTCAAGTTGGTGAAAGTAAGATCAAATTCTTCCAGTCTGAAATAAATCAAGTTCATACCATCAAACTAGGAACCCTAGCTAATGATTTCTACACTTTCCATGCTTTCAAATTTTGAGGAAATGAGTTAGATGATAGAGTTTTCTTGTTCTAAAGGTATTTGAAACTCTAATTCACTGATTCATAAAACTAATTGAAGCAATGATTTGAGTTCCAAGCCCAATTTTCGAATTTTGAAGTTTTGGCCAAATTTGGGGGCTTTCAAATGAATGCATGTTTAAATTTGATGAATTGAATGAATTATAGAAGTGCTTAGTGCATGTTGTTGATTGGAGGTTGTTATGGACCCTTGGCGGAGGAGAGCGAGGGATCAGGGGCATTAGAGAAGGCCTAGACGTCCAAGAAACCAGAATTCTATACTTGCAGAATTATGGGTTCTACAAGAAGAACACTAGCGTGCTAGACGTTCTGGGGAGCTTAGTGTTCTTCGACAAGAAGAACACTAGCGCGTTAGAGGTTTCCACCTAGCGCGCTAAAGCTAACTAGCTCACTATGTGGGTTTCCCTAGCGAGCTACCGAGGCTCTGGACATAAATTTTAAGATTTTCAAAAACTCATTAAACCCAATTAAACCAGTTTAAAACCAAAACCTAGCAACTCTAACCCACTCTAAAACATATCAAACAACTCCAGGAAACTAAGGGGAGGTCTCGGGAGTTTGGGAACGCGTTTTGGAGTGTCGAGAGACCGGATAAGCTAGGATAAGTTTTGTGACTTGTAAGTAAAGTTGTGAGAATTCTCTTCTTCATTTCATTGACATTTATCGATTTATAGTCTATTTGTAGACATTTGCTACTTGTAATCTTACATCATGTTGTTCTTGCTTCTATTTATTATTGGATATTGTTAACATGATGCCTTGTGAAATACATCATTGCTTTAAATGTCTAAGCTTGATGATATGTTTGACATATAGTTGATCAAAAACATGCTATTAGGATATGTTGTAATCGATTGGACTTGTACTCTATTTCCTTGGGCTTTGTAGCTTAACTAGTCTTGAAATCCTAGAGACTTAGGACTAATGATCCTTGAAAACTAAAGTAGGTATTATCTAGTGTCCATTGCACAAGAGATGCGTAGTTCACAGGAACTTAGATCTATCGGGGTTCCGGCACTCACCACTACATTTGCGCGGGACACGGGGTTGTCGGTAAGAATGAGATAGATGATTTATACGCGTAGAGCACAGCTCCGCCATTTGAGGATTGATAGAATCTATAAAATATTTAGAGCGCGACTCCATATAGTAGTGGAAAAGGCTAAGTGATAGTTCTCACCGCCGATCGGACATAGATCATCTCTACTTAGCCTGTGTCAGTCTATACATTTTTAACTATGGTATTTACTTGCATTTCTTGATTCAGCAACTCTTCTGTTACTTTATGCTTTTAAATACCTTTCTTTCATTTTGGGAATGTGGTATAGAATTATCCAGTTATTACTTAAATATCACTATACTCACCGTCTAGTTTGTGACGGTGGGTGTAGGTCCGTCGAGCAGCAGCAGACCGGGAAATGAGAAGATCGACGACTTTCTTTGAGTTTTTCGGCGACTCTCCTACCTCATTTTGTGTATGACTCGACTTTTGTTGTATTACTTATGTTTATGTCTTTCTAGTACATATTGGGGTTTTGTATATTGGGTTGAGAGAATAGACTCCCCGACTTACCACTTAACTATCATTTTATTTAATATCTTTTGATGTTTATATCTATGTGATGGTTTGTCCCTGGTTTACCACACTTATGTTTGATTATATTGCTTTCGCATAATTGTTAGGACAAGTTTGTTTGGTGGAAGAAATGATCCGTGAGAGATTGAGAGATTTTCGATTTTTCATGCTAAAAATAATTTATAGATGTTAAAGCAAAATTTAAATTCACTTAGGTTTGATTGTATTCTTTCGCATAAAACTTTGAAATAAATAATGTTAAAGCAAAATTTAAATTCACTCTAAAACTCAATAATGATGTGACATATGTATTACTTATCATGAATGCATTTAACGAGGAGAATATGACAAAAGGCTGACTAATACATAGTTGAGTCCTATGTGGCTGAGATTATGGCTTAATTACGGGATTAGGCCGGGCGGTGCCTAGTTTAAGAGAAGGGGGCCGTCACAGTGGCCCTCCTCTACTCACTTTTGTAGGTTTTTTTACTTTTTGTATTACTTATATATGTTGTTTTATTACACGTGGGATACTTTTTGGGTTGAGAGATACACATGACTTGTATATCATTTTGCTTCGTTATTACACCTGACACCAGATATACATGAGTATACATGTTTACAGGGTTCCACATTTAGGATGTCCGACTCTTTTACTTTATTGTTGAGTTATTTAACGTATTTATCGCTTCCACTAACTTGTAAAACTTGAAAACACTAATAACTCGACGTAAAATTATGAATTTACTTATATCGATGAATTAGAAGGCTGACTAGGCCCGCGTAAACCTTGCGAGGTTGGCTCGGGGGTTTATGTGGGCTTAGGCTGAGCAAGACCCAGATTTGTGGGAAACCGAGGTCGTCACAGATTATCAGCTCGAAGTGAGGAATTCAAAAATGCTATTAGATTTTGAAAACAAACAACTTATTATAGCCGACTTTATAAAATTCATATTCATGACTAAAAACATCAATTTTTACTAGAAACTTTAATTTTGAAAATTAAAGTTTAATACACATTTGAAAGATCAAATTGAAGTAAATCAACCTTAGAAAACACATCAAATTCGTTTTAATCACACAAACCCCTAGTTCTAGACTCTAAGCTCATGCATTACGACATGTAGAGAAGTTTAAATTCATCACCTATGTATAGTGTGTGGTTTCTAGCTTGAATTCTTCAACTCGATGATGAATTTAATCTCACTACCACTATCACCCAGAGAATTTTAGCAACCAAAACTCTCTAGCCTTATATTTCTTCTCTCGATCGAACTAAATGATTTGTATGTGCAAACCCACTTTATTCCCATATATATAAGGTTGAATTTTTGCCCTTGATTTTATGTGTATACCCATCTCTAGATAAATCTAATGGCTCACATCTTGATCTACAATCCACTAACTATCCACTAACTCATCCCTCCTAAGTCCTAACACACATTTTAACCCAATTTGCATTGTAACGTTGTCCACACATATCTCGAAGAACTTCAATGGCTATTGTTTTATCTTTTTAACTTAGGTTACGTTAAAGTCAATTGAACTATATAGGCACATTGACTTAGATATTTAGGTCACATTAAGTCAAATTATGACTTACCACATCACTCTCTACTCCGGTTCCACATTGGCACACATTTCGAGGCACATCCCTGCTCACATCTCGACTAAGGGTGCACACGGATTGGATCCAGTCCAATTAGGGCCAATCCGTAATCCAATTTAATTATTGCGGATTGGAAAATTACAGTCCAATCCACTCCAAATAATTCATCAATCTAACTCAATCTAATTTGCATATTGCAGACTGGACTGGATCAAGTTCCGCGGATTGACCTTTTTTTTATTGAAAGGTTCATGAAATTAAACTTAATCAAATGAACCACAAAAATTTGTATCTCATGAATGACAAATTTATAACATACTTCTCACAAATCTATACCATATTTCCCACAAGCTTATCATCACAATTAACTTTCAAAATGCAAGTTCATACATTAATAAATATGACATCCACAAACCTAGAGCGTACACCCTCACAAAAGCACAAAAAATGTGCATGTTACAACATACAACCCTAAAAAAAGGTCGAAAGCAAATAAAAGAGTTGGGAACAAGCATAGTCCTTTTAGTTTTTATGAAATCTAAACACAATAGACAAGTTAGATAATAACAAGGAAGAAGAAACTTTCGTCATTGTTAATCTTTATTTTCTTCAAGTCTTCTCATATCTTAGTCATTTGCTCCACTTGGGTTTTTTGAATTAAAAAAAAAACACATACACACGTACACACAAAAAAATAAAGAAAAGAAGATCATGAGTCATGATCAAGTAAGGTAATTTCATATTACTAATATATATATTACTAGGATAAAAAATAAAATGCATAGTAAAACAAAACAAAATTAAAGGTAGATAATTCCCCACATTTGACGAAAATGAGGATTACCCACTACAACGCTTCAACTATGTTGTTTGATCAACCAAAAAAGAAGCAAAAAAATGAGGAGATTGCCCTACAAACATCAAAACTAAGACCAATTTTAAGTTTTCAACAAAAATCAAAGCCCAACATATCAAACCAAATTACAAAAACTCAAAAAGAGAACAACAATAGTAATAAAAAAAATGATAATTTTTTTAATTTAGAGTTTTTATCATAAAATCATATGTGTTGTGGTTGATGCTCTTCAAGATGAGGAGAGGGGGACTGTCGGCTGTCAAGATTAAGTAAGTTAGGGTTTTAATTTAGAGTTGATAGTTGTGGTCGATGCTCTTCAAGATATTAAGTACATATAATCATATATGTATATGTATTTATGTTATAAACGGATTGGATTGGACTGGATCCGCGGTTTTTTTTTATTATCATAGAATCTATAATCCGGTCTAATCCATGCGGATTAATGATTTTTTAATCCAATCCAATCTAAGGGATCAAAAAATCGATCAAATTAGCGATAATTAGTTCAAGTTGGATTGGATCCGCGGATCATTGCAATCCGTGTGCACCCCTAATCTCGACCTATGTATACAAGTAGAAGTGACTTAATAAGTCTACATATATACATTACACTAGGAATACACAACATCCAAAACTAAAATACACTACCTCGCCCACATGCCTCGATCAGTGCATGTATCTTGATGTGAGTCCTACGTCACGGGTCAATGATCCTAATTAAGGAATTAAACTAGAATTAGGAATTTGGGCCATCACACACACACACACACACACACACACGCACACACACGCACATATATACTAGTTCTCTTAGGTGCTACACACCAACGAATCCGCTTGCTACGCTCGCGGCGTGGGAATACAATATTCCAATAACTTGTTATTATTCAAAAAGTGCAAATGTATTATATCGGTTATTATATTAATTAGTTATATTATACAACACATAAACTTTTGAATAGGATAATTAATTTTAATTGAAATAGGATACAATTTTAATTTAAATGAAATACATTGTTTTACTTCAAATTAATTTTTCGTTGATTTAATAAGTATAAAAGGTAATTGGCTATTTAATATACAATGACATTTTTTGAAGAAACGTAGGAAACTATATATTAAACATACATATTAATAAATTTAAATTCTAGAGTTCTATATTTCACTATAGATATACAACCATAATTAAGATAAGTTTGAGTTTAAGTTAAATAGTTATCTTTCTTCAAAAAAACGTTAAAATAGTCATCCGAATACAAAAATGTAAGGGTACCGAAAATATAAAATGACTTTTGAATAGAATAATTAATTTTAATTGAAATAGGATATCGTTTTAATTTAAATGAAATACATTGTTTTACTTCAAATTAATTTTTCGTTGATTTAATAAGAATGAAAGGAAATTGGCTATTTAATATAAAATGACATATTTTTTGAAGAAACGTACAAAACTATATATTAAACATACATATTAATAAATTAAAATTTTAGAGTTCTATATTTCACTAGAGATATACAATCATAATTAAGATAAGTTTGAGTTTAAGTTAAATAGTTATCTTTTTCAAAAAAACGTTAAAATAGTTATCCGGATATAAAAATGTAAGGGTACCGAAAATATAAAAGGGCAATTTTAGAATTTCAAGTTACGAAGGAAAATTTCTCTATTGGTGCTTTTAATATATAGGTAGATATATCTTTGCATTACCATGAGAGCCCCTCAAAATGTGTTATATATATATATATGACATCCATAATCGTGCTTAAGCTCATTAATTATTTCTCTTAAACATCCTTCACATACACTTTTAGGTGATTAATTATTAATTGTTTAAATTAATTAATCAAGTCATAGCGATTTTAGGTCTGGTTCGAATTGGCCACCCACCTGACCGCCTCACTTAAATGTCATAAAAATAGATAACGTTAATGTGACATCTTTACTTGGCAAGTTTAAGTTACACTATATCACTTAGAGCATCTCCAATAATAAATGTGGATTGTGGGCGTGGATTCTCGATATGAAGAGGATGTCCATCCCATGTGGTTCAAATTGACATTGAACTTCAAAATAGGTCTCCAATGGTAGGTGTGAATTTGTGACTCGTGTTATTTCTTTCTGTAATTTTATTAATTAAAATGTGAAAATAAAAATGTAAATAAAATAAGTAAATATTTTTAAAAAAATTTATTATCCAACATGGATGTCAATTTGAATGTGAAGAAGTGACATTTAAAATAGACAATGTCTATCCAGGTCATCTTGACATTCAAAATGCACATTCCATTGGAGAGGTTTTTTCACTCCAATGTCTATTTAGTCATAAGTGTCACACATTGACATCCAATTCACATTCCATTGGAGATGCTCTTACCACCCTCAAGCCTCTAGCTCATGTTTAACGGAGTATATATACTTTTTTATAAAAACAACTAAATGGAAGACAAAGTTTGAAGTAGCCCTCACGTTTTTACAAAGGTAAATTACACTTTTTATTATCGTCCCCAAATTCGAACAAAGGAATAAGGAAAATTTATGAAATCAATTTAAAAGCATAATTGTAGTTTAGTTTTAATAATTAATAAGATAAAAAATAAATAATTTAATGAAGGGCTATTTTTTGATGTTTCGCTTTAGGCCCTCAAAATGTCAGTTTCGAACCCTAATATTCAGCTGCTATATTTGCGAGATCACGCTTCCAAATTTGACGATTCTCTTCATATTTGAAGGATGTGGTTACCATAATTTTTACTTATTCTTTCTATTGATTATGTCAATAATATTGATGAATAATTTTCATATTTATGCATTATATAAATCTCTATAAATAGAGCACTTTATTGTATATAATTTTAACTTAATCAATATAGATAATTATATTGTAAGACTTGAAGACTATAACAATGTAATCTCGGTTAACATATATACATATTAGGGTTGGGCAGCGGTCTTCGCAAAACTACTTAAACTGCGCCAAACCATTTGATTTGGTTTGGTTTTTTTAAACCAGCGGTTTGGGGTGGTTTTCATTTATAGAAAATCATGGTTCACCAAACCGCAAAACCACATCCAAACTTGGAATAAAATGGAATGGAATGGAGTTGAAGCATTTTCATGTTGTTTTAACTTTGAAAATGAATTTATACTCATAATTTTGATTGAGTTCGTGTGTTTCATCGTGTTTTTAGTGGATAGTAAAATATTGACATATGTTTTATTGATAGACATGTATGGACTTGTATGAAATGCACAGTAATTTTTTTTGTAGAAAATATGTCGCAGGAAAACCGCAAATCCAGATTGACCAAACCACTCAAACCGCGGTTTGAACACCCTTAATACATATCCCCATTTTTTTGTGTCTGTCAATTATGCATATCCCGTTTCAAAAAAATAAATAAGTTATGCTTCGACAATAGCGTCACTAAGACGTTATTTATTCATTTTTGGAGGCAAACTTAAAACTTAATTTTGAAACAAGAGCAGAAAACATTTAAAAACAAGAAAAGATAAGAAAAAAAAAATGCATAAAAGGGCATAAGCATCCAAGGCAATCCTCGAATGGATAAAAAAAGAAAAGCAAAAAACATGATGAGAAGGTGGCGCGCTGTTGCCCATTTCTTTAAAATTTCAAACCCCCAAAACACACACTCTTGACGATACACTAACTCATTAAATAAACAATTACTAACAGCAATTGGTTACATAATTACTGATCACAAAATCATAAACAAAGGTCTGATGGAGCAGCTACCAAGAGGACTTTAGTACTCCAATTAAGCAAAAGTGATATATAGGTTCAATTTGCTACACCATTTTTCTTCGAACTTAAAAATAAATAGGGTAGTATTAATATTTAAGATATCTAAGATTCAAAACTTTTTTTAATTTAAATACCCTCTACAATTAATGAAACAACCATAATCATTTGAAAATTCTTTAATGTCTTTTTAAATATTTACAAAAATTTTAAAAACCTCCATCTAGCACTACCCAAAGTGATATATAGGTTCAAGCTACCATTTACTTAAAAATAATTATAAGTGTGCCCTCCTAACTATGTGGGATGATGGGATTAGTCGGGCTTTAATGAAGAGGAGTGACCTCTAAATTAGTAGCAAAGTCACCCTTCTAACCTCGTGATCTTAAGAGCATCTTCAATGGGACCATGAATTGAGGTGGAAATGAATCCACATAGGATACAATCCACATCCAACCCAAAAAAGTGATCTTCAATGAGACCATGAATTCATAATGTCATCATATGTGGCATGAAATCAAAGTAGAGGGTGTTTACTATAATGTGTACTTCTAGACATTGTGGTAGACTATCACGTCAGCATTATTATTTCTTTTAACGTTTTTATTTTTTTCAAGTCTTTATTAATATTATGAAAATTAAAAATAAAAGTGTCAACTCATCAATCCATGGTATAAATCCACATTACTATTGGAAATCATTTTAAGATGTGAATGTCTATTTAGTGCCACATAAGATAAACATCATCTCCACATCCATTATGACATCAATTCATAGTCTAAATCCATGTTACCATTGGAGATGCTCTAATCGATCATTTTTTTTTTTTATATATTTGTAAGTATTTAAATGTGCTTAACTATTTTTATGAGACGTTGATGCAATCGGCATGAACGTCCTTTAGTCGCTCAAATAATTTTGACGCAACAAAAAATTAAACTTGAAACTCTGCACTAAGTTCATGTAATTTCAAGCTCGCTTCTTTTTGTTGGGCTAATATGTAAAGAATTTAGTTAGGACTTAATTGAGAGGGAGAGAGAGCTTCATACACCCACAAGGCCACAATCATAGTTGAAAAAAAAAAAAAAAAGAAGAAGCATAATAAAAAATAATCAAACCAAGCTCCTCACAAAACGTTAAAAACTCACTCACTCACTCTCCCTTCTCTACTTCCCCCCAAACCAACGCCACCACAAATTGTACATTTCATCTCTCTCTCTGTCTCTCTCTCACAAACACAAGAGATGAAAATTGTTCTTCTCCTCTATCTTCTACACCTCCTATTCGCGGTCGGAAAACCGGCCAGAGTGCCGGAATACCGCGCACTCCTCTCCCTGAAAACCGCCATTACATCCGGCCTAACCTCCCCACTAGACCAATGGAACATCTCCACCAGCCACTGCACATGGACGGGCGTCACCTGCGACCGCTACCGCCGAGTCCTCTCCCTCGACGTCTCCAACATGAACCTCTCCGGCACCCTCTCCCCGGACCTGGGCGACCTCCGCAACCTCCTCAACCTCTCCGCCGCCGTCAACTCCCTCACCGGCCCCATCCCCCCGGAGCTCTCCCGCGTCTCCGGCCTCCGCCACCTCAACCTCTCCAACAACATCATCAATGGCACCTTCCCTCAAAACCTCTCCTCTCTCAAGCTCCTCCAAGTCCTCGACCTCTACAACAACAACATGTCCGGCCCTCTCCCTGTCGTCGTCACTGAGATGCCCAATTTGATACACCTGCACTTGGGCGGCAACTTCTTCTCCGGAAACATCCCGCCGGAGTACGGCCGGTGGGAGTTTCTCGAGTACTTAGCCGTCTCCGGCAACGAGCTCACCGGCAAGATCCCGCCTCAGATCGGGAACTTGTCTCGTCTCCAACATCTCTACGCCGGGTACTTCAACACCTACGTGGGCGGGATCCCGCCGGAGATCGGGAACTTAACGGACTTAACGAGACTGGACATTGCCAATTGCGGCCTGACCGGAGAAATCCCGCCGGAGATCGGGAATCTCGAGAAGCTGGACACCCTGTTTTTGCAAGTGAATGGGTTGACCGGTGGACTCACTCCCGAACTGGGGAAGTTGAAGAGCTTGAGATCCATGGATCTCTCCAACAACATGCTTCACGGAGAGATTCCCAATTCCTTCTCTGAACTCAAGAACCTGACCCTACTAAACCTGTTCAGGAATCAGTTACACGGCGCGATTCCTGATCTCGTCGGCGACATGCCTGAATTGGAGGTGTTGCAGCTGTGGGAGAACAATTTCACTGGGAGCATACCTACTGGGCTCGGAAGAAACGGGAAGCTTCAGATTCTGGATCTGTCTTCCAACAAGCTGACTGGGTACCTTCCGCCGGATCTCTGCGCCGGGAATAGGCTCCAGACGTTGATTGCATTGGGGAATTTCTTATTCGGGCCGATACCGGAGTCGCTGGGGAGGTGCGAGTCCCTGTGTAGGATTAGAATGGGTGACAATTTCTTGAACGGGTCGATTCCGGAGGGGCTGTTTGGGTTGGGGGGATTGGTGCAGGTGGAGCTCCAGGATAACTATCTGTCGGGGCGGTTTCCGGAGACGAATGCGACGTCTTCGTCGTCGCGGCTGGGCCAGATTAGTCTGTCTAACAATCAGCTCAGTGGGGAGCTCCCGGGGAGCATTGGGAACTTTGTGGCTGTTCAGAAGTTGTTGCTTGATGGGAACCAGTTCAGTGGGAGAATTCCTGGTGAGATTGGGAGGTTGCAGCAGTTGTCTAAGATGGATTTTAGTAGTAACAGGTTTTCGGGGGGGATTGCCCCGGAGATTAGTAAATGCAAGTCACTTACATTTGTCGATCTTAGCCAGAATGAGCTTTCTGGGGAGATTCCTGATGCCATCACTGGTATGAGGATCTTGAATTACTTGAATTTGTCAAGGAATCATCTTGTTGGTACCATTCCTTCTTCGATTTCGACTATGCAAAGCTTGACTGCTGTTGATTTCTCCTACAACAATCTCACTGGTTTGGTCCCCGGGACCGGCCAGTTCAGTTACTTCAACTCCACGTCTTTCATGGGCAACCCTGGACTCTGTGGACCTTATTTGGGTCCTTGCAAGTTCGGGGTTGGCAATGGCACTCACCAAGCTCATGTCAAGGGACACCTTTCGTCGTCCTTGAAGTTGTTCCTTGTAATTGGATTGCTTCTCTGTTCAATTGCATTCGCCATTGCCGCCATAATCAAAGCTCGGTCGTTAAAGAAGGCGAACGAGTTTAGGTCATGGAAGTTAACTGCATTCCAAAGACTTGATTTCACTTGTGATGATGTTTTGGATTGTTTAAAGGAAGATAACATTATTGGGAAAGGAGGGGCTGGGATTGTGTACAAGGGTGTGATGCCTAATGGTGATCAAGTAGCCGTGAAGAGGCTTCCGGGGATGAGTAGAGGGTCTTCTCATGATCATGGATTCAATGCTGAAATACAGACTCTAGGGAGGATTCGACATCGCCACATTGTGAGATTACTGGGTTTTTGTTCCAACCATGAAACAAATCTACTTGTTTATGAGTACATGCCTAATGGGAGTCTTGGAGAGGTTCTTCATGGCAAGAAGGGTGGCCATCTTCACTGGGACACTAGGTATAAGATTGCAGTTGAGGCTGCAAAGGGTCTTTGCTACTTGCACCACGACTGCTCGCCGTTGATTGTTCACCGCGACGTGAAATCCAACAACATTCTTCTTGATTCAAACTATGAGGCACATGTTGCAGATTTTGGCCTTGCCAAGTTCTTGCAGGACTCTGGCACTTCAGAATGCATGTCTGCCATTGCTGGTTCTTATGGGTACATTGCTCCAGGTAACATACCACACCAGCCTTTCTCTAATTCATTACTAGATTAACTGCTTAATGGCACTGCTTTATTGATTTTGATTTAGTATTCTATTGATTCATCAAACATTCTTGTTTTCAAAGAACTGATGTTGTACCTAAAAAGTTTAATCCTTATCATTCTTGACATTTGGATTGCATTGCCTTTAAGTGAGTGCTCTGTGAACTTATGTCATTTGTACTTAAAAGAAAACACATCCAATCAGTTTTACAGATTTAGAAGAACTCTTTTTTTTTTCTTTTTTTTTTTTTTTTTGTGTGGTGCCCGAGTTAGTTTTTTCAAATGTGAGATTGAATTTGTGAATGATTTCTTATTGAATGAATGTGGTGGTTTGTGCAGAATATGCCTACACGCTGAAGGTCGACGAGAAGAGCGATGTGTACAGCTTCGGAGTGGTTCTGCTTGAACTAGTGAGTGGAAGAAAACCAGTTGGGGAATTTGGGGATGGAGTGGACATAGTCCAGTGGGTCAGAAAAATGACTGATTCAAAGAAGGAAGGAGTGCTCAAAATCCTAGACCCAAGGCTCTCATCTGTCCCTCTCCACGAAGTGATGCACGTTTTCTACGTCGCAATGCTCTGCGTCGAAGAACAAAGCATCGAACGACCCACAATGAGGGAAGTGGTTCAAATTCTAAGCGAGCTTCCAAAGTCCTCAAACACCAACAATTCAAAACAAGGTGCCTCAACAATCCCCTTAGAATCATCCCCAGCAAAGTCCACCATTGCGGAATCACCCTCGCCAATCAATGCTAAGGACTCAAAGGAGCACCCACCCCAGTCACCACCACCTGATCTCCTTAGCATCTAAAAAGAAATCAAACTCTCTAAATGCCCATGAAAATGGGCACAATCCACAATTTGGTTTGCTCACTCTGTTTCCTCTGTTCCTTGTTTGTTTGTTTGTTTCAAATATGTTGTTCTTCTTAGTTTAACATTAGTATTGGTGGGTTTTAGTCCTCTAGAGAATTGATGGTGTACAGTAAGTAATATGGGGGTTATGGTATAGAGTTTTTGGGGGAGTTATTAGTGTTACTAGATGAGCTCTTAATCATCACCATCATGTGCTGCTGCACTGTTCTGCTCCTCTGCTGCAACTCTGCAAAGCAAAAATACAAACTGAAGAAGCATCATCACTCATCAGTGTAGAAATCAAGGAAGCTTAGTCAGTGATGTGGTTTTGTCATTGAAGAAAGATAGATAGATGGATGAGTTGGGCATGGAAATGTGTGTTTGTAAGTAAGCAAGTGAGTACTTCCTCTCTTGAAGGGTAAGTGTAGGGGTGAGGAGACAGACTAGAAACAGCAGGTCTCGGTGACTACTTTTAGTTAACATGACTAGTTGGGTTTGTTGAGAGTGTAAGAGCATCTCTTCTCATTTCATGCAATCTTCATTAATTAACGGGGTTCTCTTTTTTTGGGTTTGTTTTTTTGAATTTGATGGTACAAGTCAAAAAGAGTGCACTAACAAACCAACCAAAACCCAACCACTATTGTTTCAACGCAACAGTACTGTGTAGTTCTTCAATTGCATTGAAAGAAAGCTACGTGACTTAAATGGTGAGCTTTGCATGTTTATCTTTTACGAGGAAAATGAGTTTGATTTCTCAACAAACCAACAAATAAATTAGTGCAAAACTAAAACTATCTTGTGTGGTTGGCTCCAATTCGTTGTGGCGGGGGCCATGGATATTCTCTTCCTTTGGTGGGCCCGTGATAGAATTTGGCCTACCGTGCTCCCCACGTGACTCACATGTGCAGTTACATTTGTGAGACACCATGGCAAAATTGTTTGACTAGGGTTGGCTTTTTAGGTGGAGTCTCGGGATATCCACTCGTCGTCTTATCTAATCTTCTCGTAGAAATTCCACGTCACTTGATTTTGATTTGTTTTGACTAAGATTCTTTATTATAGAAAGATTAACGATTTTATTGACCTGTAAGTCGTTATTATTAAGTCTACCACGCACAGCTGGTGGACTAGTGAAATTGAAGAGCCTAAAGCAGTGTGTATTAACTAAGAAAAAAAATAAAAATAAAAAAATAAAAAAATAAAACTCCCATTACGAGGCTTGAGTAAACTCATATCAAGCGAGAGATAGTGAATCAGTGATTGAGATTTATTATTCACTTGATTTTCTCAAGGTCACATGTTCAAAATTTTACTATGAAAAAAAAATCTTAAATCTTAATTTTCGAGGTGTATCTCTTGTAATGAGTGATGTGAATCATGTAAAATAGTAATCAAGAATAGAGAGTAGAAACCATAAAAAAATCGTAGCCCATAAATCTCGTTCCTCCTCCTTTAATCGAATGTGCTTATTTCTCCTCGGAAAAAAAAAGCGCTTATTTCTCTACCATATTATTTAAGATCTCCTCTTTGTATCCGTTTTTTTATGTATGTGGTGATGTCTATGACTGATAATTATGTTGATATTTTTGTTGTATTATACTTCTTCGTTCTATATTATCTGTCTGTCAATTTGGGCTTGCGCACATGAATTAAGATGATGATTGAAAGTCTTTAAGAAATATATATTAAGACTAAATTACCCCTCATTAATAGCTTACTTTTCGTAAATTTTTGCTTTAGAAATTAATGTGGAACCCCTAATTGACATTAATGACAACTTTAAATTATGGGTAAAATTAGAAAAAAAATCCATCAAAGCACCATTGATTTCTTAATGTGACACATATTTTTTTTTTGTCAAATTTGTTTCATTGATGTTCCTATTACCCAAAAATGGGTACAATAATCTATTACAACGAGGATAATAGATGATACAATTCACTGATGCACGGAACGACATCCCCACAAGGGGGGCAACAACAATATTAAAAGGGACAACAACCTCCAAACGGAGGGCAACAACCCTATAACGAGGGCAACACCCATGAAAGGGACAAAAAACACCCTGAGTAGCTAGGCGAAGGGAAGAACAAACAACAAAACTATTAAACCTCACACTACAGCAGATGCCAAACGTCGTTTAAACGCTGCTTGCCACCATATAAAGTCGGTCGTCGACGCTCACCACTGTTGACATGAGGACTAGCAATCGTCTCGTCGCTGCTCAACCTTCCATTCCAGCGCTCAAGCAAAAGATGGGCCATCGGCGGCGGCTGCGCCAGAAACCACCAGCATCACGGTGCATGATCGGGAGCTGCCAAAAGATATGGTGAGAACAAGAGCTAGAGGGGGAGAGAAATGGATGAGCCGCTGTGGATTGGTTGGGGACTTGGGGGAGTTATGAGTTGAAGAAGAAGCAAGAAGGCGGGTGCGAAAACGCAGAGGTGGTGGAGAATGGGTCACAAAGGAGAGAACAGTGGGAGACGCGGAGGGGAGGAAGAAGGAGAAAGGGGGAAAGCGGAGGGAGGGGAAAACAAAAAAAACAACTAAACATAGGGGTCGACGGTCCTTGATTGGGCAGCTCTGGAGGGAGAAAATTAGGGCGGCGGCTAGGGTTTGCTCCAGAGAAAAGCTAATACTTTTTAAAGGACTTAATGTGACACATATTGTTGAACAAAAAAAAAATTCAATGTGATAGATAATATGAAACGGAGGGAGTGTTATTATGTTGGAATATTTCTTGCCTCTTCCCTAGTTGAAAATTATATTATTTTCCACTTTAATTAGTGGTGTATTTATGTATTAATTATAGTGTGTTGCTCCGTAAATGGTTATTAATTAAGAGAGCAATCACCAGCTGTCACAGTGTTTGAACAATGCTAATTACAATTGTATGCTTCGAAGTCATTGATTGTAGGTTTGGTTGTTTTTGATTGATTGTAGTTAGAGAAAAAATAATTCCGGTCTCCCGTGGTCCGAGAGCCTATTCTCTATTGACAAGCCCACGTTGTGACGTGTTTGTACTTATGTGCCGCCACGTCAGCTCCTCTGATTGATTGGATTTGACGTGGCTTCAGCTCATGAATGCCAACTGGTGCAGATCTCAAGGAATGTCCAACGGCTACAACTTAAATTTACTACTTTTTTTAGTTATTCTGAGCTATTTTTTTTTTATTTCAAAATCATCCTCGTGTAATTAATGAAGCACATACAATTATTTGTAAAACTCATTTGTTACCCCTTAAATATTTGTAAAAATTTAAAAAATCTCTTTATGAATTCAGACTAATGAGTTCAAGTAAATTTATTGTTTAAGGTAATCTATTATTTGCAACTCTGTAGTCTGTAGTCCATCTCATCCCATCACCTGTTCAATTAACGGCGTTACAGCTCTGTTTTTACTGCTTGCTTATACAACAAACAAGAGATTATCTGCACAGTAATCATTATTAGAACTTCATTTACGAAGGATCGGTGTACATAGTTACTTCAACGACACGCCATTTTTTGCTTGATTTGGCACGTTCCTTTTCTGTAAAATATATTTTTACTCTGTTGTTTTCCCGATCAGTCTGGATCTTACGTTGTTCCTTACAAGTTACAGTTAAAAAAGTTTTGACAAGAGCATACAAATGGTTGAGATTCTCTCTTATGGGAAATGACGTTACATGGTTGATGTTCTTATCAAATTTGCACTGTTTTTACCAATCCAAGACTTCTTTAATCATGTGTGTAAAATCATTTTGTTGAAGACACTGGATTGAAATAAAGTCCCTTATCGATTAATTGTAAATTTATAAATAAATACACATAATATAAGTGCGAATGTCTTTTCTAGTTGTAAAACTTTACAATTATAAGTTGAAAGTGATTAAATTAAGACTATTAGTACCGACGGATAGATTTTGCGTTCCGAGTGAAAAATCAACATCTTTTGAAGGGATTTGTTTTATTCTCACTCAAAAAATTGTAGTAAAAGTGACCTTGATTTAAGGGTTTAATTTCAATGGGCATTTATTGAAACTGTTCTGGTTCTAGTTGAAACTTTAATCTGTTTGTTATCTGTCAAACCGTCATGTGTCAAACATGTCTCTATTATGATTCTGAACTACTTTGCTTGTAAAATACCATTAGCTGGCTGATTAATACATATCTTACATATCTAAAAAAAAAAACTCACAGTATATTTTTGCACGCCAAGTAACTTAATTAACACACTTATAATGTAAATATAGTAGTTACTTATAGTCCTATATAGTTATTAAAAAATGGATATGTTTTCCAAAAAAGAGACTAATTAGTAATGCTAGTAAGAAGATCAGATCCACACTCTTGATCTATCAAAAAATAAATACAAATACGATAATATAGCCTCACTTCCAAAATTAATTGGGGTCAGCTAACTATATAGATCAAACTCTTACATTATGCTTGATTTATTACAATTAGATTAATTAACTAGGAAGAAACAACAACAACAACAACAACATAGCCTCGGTCTCAAATTAACAGAGGTCGGCTACATGGATCAAATTTTTTCATTGTGCTCGATTAAGTGCAATTGATGGTGAGCTTTTCAAACCATTCAAATCCCTCATAATTAATGCATCCCATGTTAACTTTGGTCCTGCCCAAACCTCGTCGAATTTCTACGGTTTCTATTAAGTCAAGTTTTCTAGTTGGGGCATTTGTAGGCCGTCTTTACAGTGACCAAACCACCGCAACCGCCATTCCCTAATCTTTGTATCAATTGGTGCTACTCCTACTTGTCTTTGAATTTCTATATTTCTTATTCTATCTTTACGAGTTTTACCACACATCCACCTAATCATCCTCATTTCCGCTACGTTCATTTTATGTAATTGTTGTTACTTTACCACCCAACATTCACTTCCATAGAGCATAGCTGGCCTAATTGCGGTCCTATAAAATTTTCCTTTTAACTTAGTTAAACATTTCGATCACAAATCACCTCTGTTGCACTCCGTCATTTCCTCCATCCAGCTCGAATTCCGTAACTTCGTGAATGATATGTATCAGATGAAAAACATAGTATTCAAATTAAAGAATGAGTATTAATTCAGTCTCTTTTTTATTTTGTTTTTGAAAAAAGAAGAGTAAAGTGAGAGATGCGAAGATCAAGACAAAATTTGTGCAGTATTAGTAGTACGAGAAGTTACTGATCATGTCCGGCAGGTGGAGCACTTCGAGGTCATCAAAAAGAACGATTTGCACTTCGTTTTCAATGTTGGGTTGTGCCTCGACATATCGTATGAAATCATTGAAATGAGAGCGAAATTTAATTTAATGTGTGTTGGATGCACGCCAAGCCAATTTTTCCCCATATAACTTATGCAATCAAACCATAGTACTCTAATACAGATACATGTGGAAGAATAAATCAATGAAATGATGAAGAGCTGCATTGAAACATATACATGAAACCTTAGCTTATAAATTATAATAATCAGATTGAATATATTGTGCATCATATGTAGTACAGTCCCTTCTATGTACTAGGTGCAGTGTTACACTTTGTCGCGGACACTAATTGTCGAAAGAGCCAACTATATACTGCGCTGATTTAGCTAGGCTCATGAAGTTGATCAAGACCCTTTGGAATAAATGTGTCAAATCTTTAGGGGCCCATCACATTCTGAATAAATATTTGATTTAAAAGAACAAAGATTTGTATAGTATATCTAAAGAGATGGGTGGGTGAGGCCTATTAGAAAAAATAAAAAGAAATTCACTATATAAAAGTGACAAACAGCTTTACAAATGTATCAAACAGATCAATGACAACAAATTAACCTAAAGTTGCAAATCAATCTTTGCTTCTCTTTTGATTTTTTTTTTTTTTGTTCAAAACACTACCTTTGCTTCAATGACCATTTTTCTTAGTAATGTGTGTCGTTTTGCTAACTTTTTATTTCAAAGTGCATGGACTCAAAAGGCCCCCTTTTGATTTAACTTTCTTCATGATTTTGTAAATTAATCTCTCTTTCCCTTATTCTTTCAAAGAATCCACTTAATTGGCGAAGATGGTGTCTCCTCCAAACATGTATTAAAAGTGTTGAAAAAGTTGAAGTGTTTGGATATATTAGACTATAGACAGGGGACCCTTTTGTCGTCACAATGGGTTTTCCTATAAATAATGTGGGGGTGTTGAGACATGGACAAGTCAAACGTGCAGCTTTAATAGAGCAATACATATATTTGCAACCCCACATCGCATGTGCCACAGTTATTGAGCAAAAATAGGCCCAAGCATCTAAAGTGTGTTTTTACATTTTTTTTTACATGCATCTTTTACAGAGGTTTGACTGATCATGATCTAGCTAGTTCATTTATTTACATGATAACTTGATTCACATCATTTTGTCCCCTTACAACTTGGATAAAATCTGAATTCATCATTATTGTATTTCCATAACTTTTGATTCTCTTGAAACAATACACAAAAGCTTTACTATCATTAATATAATAGATATTAATTGTGTTTATAATTAAATAAAAACGTATATAATATAAATATATATATGCCTAAATTATTAATTATGATACATTAAAGTACCCCTCCTAGACCTGCACTGCGATAGTTGGTTTGGATTAATCTCACAACAATTATAAGTGAAGAAGACAAAAACAAAGTATAAATGCTTTTAAAATATCAAGTTGCACATATATAAATTTTTAATAAAAAATTAATTGAACTCAGCTATATGAATCATCAAACTCTTTCACTTTGTCCGGTTTAACGTGTTTTAATCTAAAAAATGAGTTTGTTTTTTGGTTTTGATGAGAGAATATTAGAAGTTGTGCCATGTGGTAAAATAATCCATGATGGCCGATCAAGTTAAAAATGCCATCGGAAGCTATTGCTAGTCCATTTCTAGGAGTCGAAGCAATGAATGGTCAGGTCATGGGAAACCTAACAAAGTAAAATAATTTTTAAGTGTTCCATGGGTGGTCCTAATCATATTTCCTAATGTTGAATGTTGATTAATGTAACTTTTACAGTTTCAAAGAGCCCAAAGCACATGCCTCTACAGTCTCCTAGACATTGGTAATTTTATTAATTACTATCTTACATGTGGACTTTACAGAAGAAAAGGAAGAGAAAAATGTGATGGATATGGAGCTGGTGGCCTTCAACTACTAACCTTTACCTCTCCACCTAAATTTCACATTTTGGTAGAGAGTGGCCTATCAAAACCTACATACACACAACTGATTAATTCAATTACAAGAACCATTTCATAAATTAGTGATTTGCAGTTGGATTCTTCGTCTCAAACGCAACTACACATCAAATAACTTACCTTAATTTTATCTAAAGTTCAGTCCATATTTAGTACAAAAAATTTGTTCATACATTTCACTACTAAACTTTTTGTTTTGTTTCTTCATAGCATTTGCTTATCTAAAGTTTAATCTATATAAGTTATACTTACTTTATTCTAATTGTCATCTTTCTAAGCAGAAATTATAATTGTAATTCTCGAACTTCAAAAGAATTTAAAATATGTGCATCTTAGTTGTTGGAGCAATTATAGACTATACAGGTTTCCTAATAAAAATTACACTATAAGTCTTCTGAATGATAATGACAGTTTATGTAATAATAATAAAAAAAGTAACAATAATTAATCAATAGTTACAGAATCAGAGTGAAATTAGTATACGCATTTGTAATACAATATACAACCATTGGAGAGCTGCATCCATCCGCTTTTCTTAATTATAGTGGTTCACAGGTTTGATCAGATACTAATCAAAAGCAATAACCAATTAAGGGTACCCTTGTTTTCATTTAATCATTTCTTCTTTATTATTATTATTATTTTTTTCTATCTACTATATGATATGAACCACACTGATTGTTCCATGTTCTATCAAAGGTGGCCCTTCCGACCCAATTTGTTCCTTCCAAAAAACTTGAAACCAAAATAATCTGCTTAAAGGTGAGTCCCTTTTATTAAGGCCTCATTTTTGGTAACATCATTAATGGCATGTGGTGGACTTGCCAAGGTCTATCAAGCAAACGGGCCCAATATTACTCCTCTCTAGATAAATGATAACATGACTTATGAAACCTGGTTGGGCTATATAATTTTGTTCCCAATTCATTTTTTTCTTGCTTAGATTATGATTTACAATTGGAAGTGAGTGAAACCATAGAAAAACAGTAAAGATTGTAAGTTCTGTGTCGGTATCTGTGGCGCCAAGCTCAGTGTCCAGGCACGAAAAAGCATTGTTTTGGGCGTTGAAGCGCTAGGTCGGCGCCACAAAAGCCCGAAACGAAAAGTTGCGTATTTTAGGACTTATTTTGTCCATTTTTTGTCCGTTTCTTCGCTCCAATTCGCACTCAAACTCACCCTTTGGTGGATTGACACTAAGTAACTCACCCCTTGGTGGATAGACACTAAGTCCCTTAGTTTTCTATAAATTAAAGGACTCTAGTACATACAAAACATATTGAAATACATTGAGAAACATTGAAACACAAAAGGATTTTGAATTAAAGTGTGTTCTTGAGTCAAAGAATCATTCTCTCAAAAGTTCTTTAAAGAGTGTTTTTGGTTGGTGTTAGCCCCTCAATAGCATGACCCGAGTAGGCTGGGCTAGGCAACGAGAAACCCAGCAAATATCCGAGTTTCGGTGGACTCGGATGGTTTCATGAGGCTTAGTTGCGGGATGGTGCACCCACGGATGGTTTGCAGGATAATGCGCGGAGGCTCGCATATACACACGGGTAAATCGCATGAGGCGTGGACAAGGTCGCGCCTTGGCGCGCGCCTAGGCACGACGCCTGGGCACAGAAGTGGTTGCGCCTTGGCGCGCGTATAGGCACGATGCCTGGGCTGGGACAAGGTCGCGCCTTGGCGCGCGCCTAGGCACGACGCCTGGGCACGGACGAAGTTGCGTAGGCACTTATAACGTCGCGCCTTGGCGCAAGCACGGTGGCGCCTTGGCGCATCCCTTGGCACAGAGCACGGTGGCACCTTGGCTGGTTCCTTGGCAAGAGCAAGGCCGCGACTTGGCACGGGCAAGGCATTACCTTGGCATGGTTTGACAAAACTTGACTTGGGCGTTGACCAAATCAAAGTATATATGATTGGTCTTACTTTTGGATGTTTCTTATTGGAGTTCTAGGAACGGCTTAACATCTACTATAAGGAGGGGTGTGTCCTCTCCTAGGGGCGACATGAGCATGGAGGCAAGGGAGACTCTAGAGCATGCCTAGGGCAATCATGCCAAGGCTATAACCACAGACCCATGGTGCGAGCCACCTCGAGCCGATGGGATTAGACCGAGCCCCGGCTAGCACCCAGGGTGCCTAGGCTCAGCTAGGCACCATCGAGCAGACCCTGTCCCTAAGCAAAACATGGACCAAGTCACCTTAAGGAACGGAGGGACCAAGTCAAGGTGGTTCTAGGCACTTGTGTAACTACCTTGGTCATGGCCCCTGACATGACCAAGACACGTCCAAGGTGTCTCGAGCACAATGAGCATGTGCAAATTGACCAAGCAGTTGTGGAACTAGGTGGCAGTAAGGGAGCATGGCAGTTGGGTAACTGCCTTGACTACAAGGAGTGGGGTTTTACTTAGTCTACGAATCAATGTAATCAGGACATGTGTCCTTAACGGTTATGTAACTACTTCATGGCTGATCTATAAAGCCAATGACATCATGCTTGGGGAAACATAGAATGCCAGTGTTGTATTCCCATTGAGAGCTTAGTAAAACATTCCCTTTGTGCCATTGCTTGCTATTCATTCCCTTTGAGTATTGGTAGTGCTGAACTAAGATGACCATTAGGCACCACGGGTAGGATTAAGCGAGAAGAACTCCTTAGGGTAAACCCCTCACTTATTACCCCCATGACAATTGGTGTCAGAGCCCCATTTCGGAGACGATGGCGACCCGAGCAGCAAATGATCTAAGTGAGAAGGCGGTTCACTTAGAACACATAACGGCAACGATGAGTGTTCCAATGGAGGCGACGGAATCTTCAATGTCAGCACAACGTATTGAAGGCTTGAAGATGTTGGTGGTTTCCTTGGTGATTAGAGGTGAGTCACAAGTGGCCATGATAGCTATGTAGGAATCCAAATTCGAGGAGCTTGTAGCTGATGTACGTTCTGTGGGAGAGCTCACCATCGAAACATCCGCGACAGTAGCTTTGGAGGTGAGTTTGCTCAAGCGAGCCGTCGGTGGAACCTTGGAGGTTGCTGGTGCGGCGAATCTGAAAACTAAGGTGCCGGAGCCAAAGGAATTTTCAGGCAAGCGGAACACGAAGGAGCTTGAAAACTTTCTTTGGGACATGGAGTAATACTTTGCTACTGTCTGGACGGAAGAGAACCAAAAGGTCATCCTGACCTCCATGTACTTGGAACGTGATGCAAAGCTTTGGTGGAGAACCAGAGTAGTTGATGACGCGAATTCTGTTATACCCAAGATCGTAGATTGGGAGGTGCTGAAACGGGAGTTGAAGGATCAATTCCTACCTACCAATGCGGCTTGGCAACCTCGGGAAGCCTTGCGCAAGCTCAAACAGACGGGATAGATTCAAGACTCTTTTAAGGAGTTTTCCTCCCTCTTGCTGGACATCAAAAATATGCCGGAGGTAGATAAACTCTTTAACTTCACTATTGAGTTGTAGTCATGGACTCAATCCGAGCTAAGGAGGAAAGGGGTGAAAGACTTGCCTAGGGCAATTGCTGCGGCTGACAGTCTTGTGGACTTCAAGACTAGTTCTCCCATGAGCGAGGGGAAGAACAAGGAGAAGAATCCGTTCAAGGACCACCATAAAAAGGGCGAGAAGAAACCCTTCCCTCATAAGCAAGCGAGCTCGAAGCCAACCCCTAAAGCTGAGACAAAACCCTCAACAAGTTCCTCGCATAAGGGATGCTTCATATGCTATCCCCCACCAGGGCGCGAGATTGCCCAAAGAAGGAGAAAATTGCGGCTTTGATCGCTGATGATAATGGCCAGCCCCGGATGAACCCACTGCAATTGTTGAATGCCATTTAACAAGCCAAGATAAGCCCTTCGGAGGGGCTGATGTACGTTGAGGCGGAGGTGAATCGAACCGAGTCTTGGCAATGGTGGATTCGGGAGCAACACATTCGTTCGTGGCTGAACACATGGTAGAAAAGCTGGTACTCACCCTTGTTGAGAATTCCAGCCGGATGAAAGCCGTAAATTCTAAAGCCAAACGAATCCAATGTATGACATCTAATGTGAGTCTTAGGGTTGGGTCTTGAGAAGGGAAGATCAACCTTATGGCAGTTCCTTTAGATGACTTTGATTTCATTATAGGGAACGATTTTCTACACTTGGGGAGTATTGCCTTGATGCAATTTTGAGGGATTGTTTGTGATGAATAAGTCCAATCCTTGTTTTGTTCCTGCGACTAACATGATTTCAGGGAAAGAGAGTATAAAGCTATCCCATCTTTCAGCCATTCAAGTGAAAGATAGACTGCGGAAGGGTGAACCAACGTACTTGGCGGCCTTGGTGGAGACTAAGGCAAACACGACATCGAAAATCCCTGATGTAGTTGCTGAGGTATTAGAGGACTTCATTGACGCGATGCCTTCGGAGTTGCCAAAGCGGTTAACCCCCTCAAAGGGCTATTGACCATGAGATTGAGCTAGTCCCTTGCTCAAAACGTTTAGCACAGGCCCCTTACAGAATGGCTCCAAATGAGTTGGAGGAGATGAGGAAGCAATTACAAGAGTCGTTGGATGCTGGATTTATTCACCATCCAAGGCCCCCTATGGAGCACCAGTCTTGTTCCAGAGAAAACACGATGAATCCCTTCGGATGTGCATGGACTACATGGCACTGAACAAGCTGACAGTAAAGAATAAGTACCCAATCTCTTTGATGGAAGACTTGTTCGATCGGCTATCTAGTGCAGCCTACTTCACGAAGCTGGATTTGAGGTCGGGGTACTATCAAGTCCGAATTGCTGCTGGAGATGACTATAAAACAACTATGGTGACTAGGTATGGATCATTTGAATACTTAGTCATGCTATTTGGCTTGACAAATGCCCTGCTACAATCCGTAATTTGATGAACGATGTGCTTAGGGAGTTCATCGATCGGTTTGTTGTTGTTTATCTTGATGATATTATAATTTACAGTCAAAACCTTAAAGATCATTTGGATCACTTACAAAGGTTTTGACTACCTAGAGGGCTAACCATTTGTATGTAAAAAGAGAAAAATGTGAGTTTGCTGCTCAAACGATCACTTTCCTTGGTCATGTTATAGGCCAAGGTAAATTGCAGATGAACCCAGAGAAGGTGCGTGCAATAATGGAGTGGCCAAACCCCATGAATGTCCAGGAGTTGCGGTCATTTCTAGGCTTGGCCAACTACTATCGGCGGTTCGTGGAAGGCTACTCAATGAGGGTGGCGCCGCTGACAGATATATTAAAGAAAGATCGGACTTGGGAGTGGACGGATCGATGCAACCAAGCCATAGCAGAATTGAGGCATGCCATTGCATCTGGACCGGTATTGGGGCTGCCCAATTTTGATCTAACTTTCGAAGTGCATACCGACGCATCAGACCGAGCATTGGGGGCGGTGCTTGTCCAGGAGGGATACCCCATTACCTTCGAAAACAAAAAACTGAAAGAAACTGAGCTAAGGTACTCGACTCATGAGAAAGAAATGTTGGTTGTCATTCATGCTCTCCATCTTTGGAGGCATTATTTGCTGGGAACGAGCTTTGTGGTGGGGAAAAACAATGCTGCCATTACTTACTTCATGAGTCGGAAAAAGCTCAATCAGAAACAGGCAAGGTGGTAGGATTTCCTAATCGAATTAGATGTTCAGTTCGAGCTTAAGCCGGGAAGGCTTAACTCAGTCCCGGATGCTCTTAGTCGCAAGGTGGTGGCTAAAATAATGTCGGCAGTGGTGAGGTTGGAAAGCGAGTTCTTGCCTCGTATCAAGAAGGAGACAAGCAAGGACCTTGTTTGCTCAAAGATGTTAAAGCTAGTGGCTGAGGGAATCACTCGGGGATTTTGGTGAGAAAATGAGATCCTCTATGCCAAGGGAGGATGTCCATATGTCCCTAGTACCGGCGGACTAAAGGCGACAGCTTCTGAAGGAGACATATGATGCTTAGTGGGCTGGATCGATTATCGAAGTATGCTACATTTATAGCTGCTCCGAAGAATTGCGATGCAGACATGGCTGCAGAGTTGTTCCTGAAGCATGTGGCAAAATATTGGGGAATACCGGAGGACATTATCAGTGATCGAGACACTCGGTTCACTGGGAGATTTTGGACTGCTTTATTCAATCTGCTGGGTTCGGAGTTGAATTTTTCCACATCAAACTATCCTCAAACGAATGGGCAGATGGAGAGGATTAATGCATTGATTGGAGGACTACCTCAAACACTATGTGAATGCAAGTCAATCCAATCGAGTGGATTTACTTGACACAGCCCAATTTTGCTACAATCTTCATAAAAGCTTTACTACGGAGTTGAGTCCATTCGAGGTGGCGACGGGACAACTGCCGGCTACTCCACATGAGATAGTCAAATCAAAGTCGATGGGGCAAGCCCAGCGGCTTATCGTTTTGCGAGAAACAAGCAGGAGCTAAGGGAGGCATCTCAAGACAGCTTAGCCAAAGCTGTTCGGCAGATGAAAAAGTATGCGGATCAGAACATAAGAACCTTAGAGTTCTAGGAAGGAGACTTAGTATTGTTAAAGCTCACTCACCAGATTTTGAAGAAGTTCAACAAGAAAGAGACGCACAAGGGCCTGGTTCAGCGGTATGAATGACCATTTGAGGTGGTCAAGCCGAGTTGGGAGGGTGGCTTATCGTCTTAAACTACCAGAAAGGTTAAATGTACATCTTACATTCAATGCCAGCTACCTTAAACCTTTCCATTCTGATGAGGCGGATCCAGGGAAGAGTACAACGAGACGGGCTCCACCCTTGGTACGAAAGGAGTTTGCAGGGGAGATTAAAGCATATTTTAAGCTACGAGACGCGTGGCTAAAGCAAGAAAAACATGCAGATTTTTTACTTGATCAAGTGGTTGATGTTGATAAACCTACTTAGGAGCGAGATACTACTCTATGGCAATTTGAGAAGGAGATAGAAGACTACCAAAAGCGGCAGCAACCGAGCAGTTCGATGAGGGCACGAACATTTCGGTGGGGGATGTTTGTTAGCCCCTCAATAGCATGACCCGAGTAGGCAGGGTTAGGCAGCGAGAAACTTAGTAAATATTCGAGTTTCGGTGGACTCGCATGGTTCCATGAAGCTTAGTTGCGGGATGGTGCACCCAGGGATGGTTTGCAGGATAACGCGCAAAGGCTCCCGCCGACGCACGGGTAAATCGCATGAGGCGCGGAGAAGGTCGCGCCTAGGCACGACGCTTAGGCACGGACGAGGTTGCGCCTTGGCACGCGCCTAGGCGCTCATAAGGTCGCGCCTTGGCTCGAGCACGGTGGCGCCTTGGCGCGAGCACGGTGGCGCCTTGGCGCGTTTCTTGGCACGAGCACGGGCACATTCCTTGGCAGAGAGCACGGTGGCGCCTTGGTGGGTTCCTTGGCACGAGCAAGGCCACGCCTTGACACGGGCAAGGCATTACCTTGACAAGGTTTGACAAGACTTGACTTGGGCGTTGACCAAGACAATGTATGATTGGACTTACTTTTGGATGTTTCTTATTGGAGTTCTAAGAACGGCTTGACTTTTACTATAAGAAAGGGTGTGTCCTCTCCTAGGGGCGGCATGGGCATGGAGGCAAGGGAGACCCTAGAGCATGCCTTGGCATGCCCAAAGCTAGAACCACAGACCCATGGTGCGAGCCACCCCAAGCCGGTGGGACTCGACCGAGCCCCGGCTAGCACTCAGGGTGCCTTGGCTCAGTTAGGCACTATTGAGAAGATCCTATCCCTAAGCAAAACATGGACCAAGTCACCTTAAAGCACGGAGGGACCAAGTCAAGGTGGTTCAAGGCTGTTATGCAACTACATTGGTTATGGCCCCTGGCATGACCAAGGCACGTCCGAGAATGTCCCGAGCACAGTGAGCATGTGCAAATCGACCATGCAGTTGTGGAACTAGGTGGCAGTAAGGGAGCATGGCAGTTGAGTAACTTCCTTGACCACAAGGAGTGGGGTTTTACGTTGTCTACGAATCAATATAATCATGACATGTGTCCTTGATGGGTATGTAACTACTTGTTGGCTGATTTATAAAGCCAAGGGCACCATGTTTGGGAAAACATAGAGTGCCAGTGTTGTATTCCCATTGAGAGCTTAGTAAAACATCCCTTGGTGCCATTGCTTGCTGTTCATTCTCTTTGAGTATTGGTAGTGCTGAACTAAGGTAGCCCTTAGGCACCACCCCTCACTTATTACCCCCTTGACATTTGGAGTTGTGTTACACATATAACATCCAACAACCATTAGAGACTTGATTGTATCCTGAAGGCAAGTTTCGATTAATCCCATTGTGTATATGCGGTTTTGACCGGTAGGAAAAATCTTGTTTAAAAGAGAGCGATTACGCGCCTCAAGTCTTTGTTTGGTTCCCCCATTCTCATCTTGGATTTCTTGTCCGAAGTTTTTTGTTCCAATAGTTTTTCGACAAAATCTTACTCTTCATCAATGGCTTCTTCGACTTCGGATGAAATTGCGGAAACGAATGGGAATGGTGGCTCTTCATTGCCTTCCAAACATAATTCTAATGGCGGGTTCGTTCCTCACTCCATACAAATCATGAACCATGATTTGACTCGTCTCAAAAGGTTCTACGGCGACTTCACCCGATGGCAAGAGAAAGTGATGTTCTTTCTCACATCTCTCAAGTTGGCGTGCACCCTTGATGATGTGCTTGAGACCCTCAGTGAACCAACTTTGGATGAGTCAAATGAAGTGGTGGATCGATGTGTTGCAAGAAAGGAAGATGATTATCTTTGCTCGGGGCTTCATCTTTAGTGCACTCTTCGATAATGTATATGCGGCACATCGAGTCATTGAGTCGGCGAAGGAGTTGTAGGCTGCATTGAACACCAAATACCAAATTGAGGAGTCTAGTAATCGTTAGTTTTTAATTTTGAATTATTTGGATTTTAAGATGAGCAATGATAAGTCTCTACTTACTCAAGTTCAAGACTTGCAAAAGATTGTTGGTGATCTTAAAACGGCTGGAATTTCTCTTGAAGAAAAATTCCAAGTGGGTGTGATTATTTCCAAGTTGCCTACAAATTGGAATAATTACAAGAAGAAAATCATTCATGAGGAGAAGAGTTACACTCTTGAATCCCTCTAACGCCATCTTCGAATTGAAGAAGATTCTCGAAAGAGAGAGAGGGTTGGAGATGACTTGACTTTTAAATCCGGTTCAGGGGCAAATTTAGTGGAATATCACAATTCCAAGAAATTTAAGGTCAAGAATGATTCAAAATTCAAGGGAAATGCCAATTAAAACACTTCAAGCAAGAAAGGGAAGTGTTACTATTGTGACAAACCGGGACACTATGCACGAGAGTATCGATCCAATAAGAAATTCTTGAAGAAGGAAGTGGTCAAGGAAAGTCACAATGTGGAGCACATGGACATGGAACTCATAGCAACGGTTTGCCAAGCCAATTCAATTGCAAATGAAGTGGGATGTTGGCTGGATACTGGCGCAACCATACACATTTGCAAGGATTGTAGCCTTTTTAAGACTTACGAAGATCTTGCCAGTAGTGAAGAAGTGCGCAAGTCGAATAACAATCACACCAAGGTGGTTGACAAAGGAACGGTGGATATAAAGCTTACTTCGGGAAAAGTTTTATATTTAATTAATGTTTATTATGTACCCAAAATATGTAAGAATCTTTTATCGAGTGACAAGAGAGGTTTTCATCTTGTCTATGAGTCGGATAGTTTTATCTTGTCCAAGGGAGATGTTCCTATTGAAAAGGGGTACTCATGTAATGGTATGATTAAGTTAAATGCAATAATAATGAACTATTCTTCTTATATTGTTGACTCATGTACTTCTATTGTTGATTCATGTTCATTATGGCATGGTAGATTAGACCATGTTAATTTTCGTTGCATTAAAAATATGCATAACTTAGGCCTAATTACTGAGTTTAAAATTGATCATGATACAAAGTGTGAGATATGTGCACAAACAAATATTATAAGACAATCACACAAATCGGTACAAAAATCTTTTCAAATTCTTGATTTAATACATAATGACATATGTGATTTGAAAAGTCATGTTACATTAGGAGGAAACAAATATTTTCTTACTTTTATTGATGATTTTTCAAAATATTCCTATATCTTTTGAAAATCAAAGATGAGTTTTATGAATATTTTTTTTTGTTTTCAAATTGAAAATTGAAAATCAACATAACAAGAAAATTAAGGTTCTAAGATCCGATAGAGGTGGTGAATATTGTTCCAAAGAGTTCACAAAATTTTGTGAAACTAATAGAATCATACATCAGGTAAGGACACCTTAAACACCACACCAAAATGGTGTAGCGGAAAGGAAGAATATGACTTTAGTAGAGATGGTTAATTCCATGCTACTAAGTTCTAACTTGTCTTTGAGCTTATGGGGGAAGCCATTCTTTCGGCTTGCTTTATATTGAATAGGGTTCTACTAAAGAACACCAATGTCACCCCGTATTTGTTATGGTTCAAGCGACAACCCAATTTTTAGAGACTTACAGTTTCGGGTTGTTTAGCTTATGTAAGGAAATCAGATCGAAAAAGGCATAAGTTAGGAAATAGAACATATAAATGTGTTTTATTGGTTATTAAAAGCATACTGTGACATATCGATTCTTGAATTTGGAAACTAATCATATAATTGAATCTATAGATGTACAATTCTTTGAACATTTAAATAAAACACATGACATGCTCTTGCATCCGAATTTTGGAAATCTAGAGGAGTTGCCTCAAAACTCTTCTAATGAATAAAGTCATGAGAACCTAGAAAATTTGCCTTCAAGTTCTTCTAATGAACAAGAGAACCCTCATACTAACGATGGTGAGAACGTTGAAGTGAAGAGAAGTAAAAGGAAAAAGATTGATAAATTTCTTGGCCCAGATTTTATAACCTACTTGGTTGAAGGAAATAGATATGAAATTAAGGAACAAACAAAATTTGTTCTTAATGTTGATGATGATCCTATTTCGTTTCAACAAGCAGTTTTATCAATGGATGCTTCAGTTTGGAAAAAGCGATCAATGATGGGATGAATTCGATTTTGTCGAATCAAACTTGGATACTTTCTGATCTCCCACCGGGATCAAATGCAATTGGGTGCAAGTTGGTATTCAAAAGAAAATTAAATACAGACAACATAATAAACAAGTTCAAAGCGCGTCTAGTAGGTAAGGGCTATAGACAAAAGCATAACATTGATTATTTTGATACATACGCACCGGTTGCAAGAATAACATCTATTCGGGTGTTGATATCTCTTGCTTCTATTCATCATTTAGCTATCCATCAAATAGAGGAAGAAATATATATGGAACAACCGGAAGGTTTTGTTATGCTAGGCCAAGAGAAGAAAGTTGCAAATTGATAAAATCTCTATATAGCTTGAAGCAAACTTCCATGCAATGACATGAGAAGTTTGACACGGTTGTGCAATCATTTGGATTCAAAGTCAATGATGCTGACAAATGTATTTATCGCAAGTTTTACAATGATGTTGGTGTCATCATATGTGGATGACATGTTAATATTTGGGACTTCACTAGCTTTAATTGAAGAAACTAAGCAATTCTTGTCTACTAGCTTTGACATGAAGGATTTAGAAGCTGATGTAATTTTGGGAATCAAAATCTTACGACAAGATAATGGTCTTACATTATCTCAATCCCATTGTATTGAAAATATTTTGAAGAAATTTGGTCATTTTGATCAAAAGTCAGTTTGTACTCCTATCAAACCTCATTTAAAACTAGTTAAAAACAACGGTAGGTGTTTATCACAAATAGAGTATTCTAGTGTGATTGGAAGTCTCATGTATGCTATGCATTGCACAAGACCGGATATAGCTTACGCGATTTGTATGCTATGTCGGTTCACTAGTAATCCAAGCAAACAACATTGATAATGCAGTTACTAGGATATTTATATACTTGAAGGGGAATTTGAATTATGGTCTACATTTTAATGGATATCCGCTAGTCATGGAAGGTTATAGTGATGCTAGTTGGAATAATGTGGAGTCAAATTCCAAATCAACTAGTTGATGGATATTTACGCTAGGAGGTGCATCTATTTCTTGGAGCTCAAAAAAACAGACATGTATTTCTGATTCAACAATGACATCAAAAATAATTGCCATATCAGATGCAAGCAAGGAAGCGAAATGACTTAAGAACTTGTTAATGAAGATACCATTATGGAACAAGCCATGTCCGACTATATAAATCAATTGTGATAACAAGCCAACTCTTTATAAGGTCACAAACAAGACTTATAATGAAAAGTCTAGAGATGTAATGTGACGACCAAAAACCCAAAAGACCTACCCTAGGGGCAATTAAGTAATTTCATAAACCTACACAAATTAACCATAATATACAAAATTGATAACCCCGCCCCTTTTTGTTTGAAAATTTAACTACGGGGAGAGAAAAAGGAGATTGAGGTGTTGGAAGTCTAACTCAAGGAGAACCACAAATCGAGGTACGCACATCTCCTTCACCCTCTTAATCTTGTTTTAAATGAATATTAAACTTGAATTCGACAAAACAATTGTGGAAAATCACGTTATTAATGATTTGTGGTGCCGGCAAGGCGAGCGACGACCGAAGCGACTGGCGGTGGCCTCACTGTTGTGCCGCCACCGGCGACTTCCCTGTCGCCACCACGGGCATGGTGGGGGCCCCACCAGGCTGCCCCCACCAGCAAAATGAAAGAGGAATGAGGGGGTGGTACCATGACCACCCCACCCCCATTATCGTTCTAGCCAAGGGCTGGCAAGGGTGCAACAACGCCCCTGACCAGCCCTGGCCCGGGGCTGCTTGGGAAGCGCCAGCGCCGATCGGTGTTGGGCCCCCACCCCTGATGGTCAGGGATGGGGTCTGTCAACCACCGCACTAGGGGCAGTTGGCCCCTGATTCGGTCAACTGGTATTGATCTGTCACCACCATTAAAAAAAATAAAAATAAAACATATATATAGATATTAAAGAGTAATATAATAAAGTACAATAATATGTATTATAAATAAACAAAAATAATTGCTTTCAAACGATGCACTACTCCACTTTTGAGGGAGACCAACCGGGTCCCTAATCTCTACCATCGCATTGGGCTACGAGGGACCCGCGAGACCCACACTAGGAGATCTAAAAGATAAATAAATGGAGGATTTACTCAACTTTAAATGAAAGCATTTATTTATGAGATGTGTTATAGTTGTATAGTGTCGCGCGAAGGTTCACATCAGACCCCGAGCGTACCAGGAGTGGTTATAGGCGTCGCGACGAGTTGATGTAAGTGGGGAGTTTCGGTCATACATTAAATATGGCTTGAATATTAGGTAAATAGAAATATCACATTTATATCGAAAGACTTGGGATTGGGTTGCATTTAGTCAATGGTATGGATATGCTTATTTATGGAATGAATGTAACAAGAACACTTGTGTTATCGAATGCGGTGATGTGGCAATATGCTCATCAAAAGAGAGTGGTTCGCGCCACGAGTAGTGGTGGTGTGGCACAGTGCGCTCACCAAAATAAAGTGGTCCGCGCCACGAATTGCACTGGTGTGGCTATGATCCCACCAAAAAGAGAGTAGTCTGCACCACGAAATATCAAGCTCACAAGTGATCACAATCGGTGATGGCTTGGAAACACTTACTGTTGGTTTGATGGAACTAGATGGAGGTCACAACTGCCATTGTGACCACCAATAGTTCACATCATCTCGAGGGTGAGTGTTTCGGTCACCAGATTCATACTATTGGCAATAATGCATTGAATGGAACCATGACTTATATTAATTACTACTTTTATGGTATCTCTCTTGTTGGACCCTATTGCATGAATAAATGATATTTATTTACAAATTTGTGAACTTCCCTTTTTATGATGTGATTTCAAAAGAATGCTCATTTCCTAGCTTGTTGAATAATGAATCTACCTTTAAGTGATATTAGATATGGAACTTGTTTACATCCCCTTTTATGAACAAGGATCGTGTCTTTATTTCTTTCCCTTAAATGCTTTACAATTCGATTTACTAGTACACGTGTATAATTGTTTTGCTTTTTAGGTAATACTTGCACGTTTAGCGTTTGAGCGAGTCTTCTCTCTTATTGAGCTACATTAGTTCTTTAGCTCACCCTACTTACTCTCCAAGTACATCCACCTCCGCAATGGCTAGTGATAAAGGAAAGACACCCGCTTGAAGGCTTTTCTTGCTTTGTGAGAAATTGCATGCTTCTATTATCTATTTATTTGATTTTGAGAACAATAAATTTGGGTTGTAACTTTAGTAGGTTATTTAGGTAGTTTGGAACCCCCTTATCTACTTTGGACTATTTGAAAGCTTTATGGGCTATTTGGAAGCTTTTTGGGATGATTTAAATTAGTTAGACTTATGAACTCTTATCACTTTAATTAGATGATTTATGAAATTCTAATTTATTTTCACTTCTGCATTTTATTATTCTATATGGTTAGTATGTTATTCCGCAGGTTGAAATAGGCGCGCCAGACTGTTATTTGGGCTTGCTTAAGGTATCGGGCTTGAGTAACGGTTTGGGCCGGGCGACCCGACCCTAAGTCGGGGGAGGGTCATCTCATGTAAGTCTAAGCCATAATCTTTTGAGGTAGTTACTAAAAAATGGGGTTGTCACAGTTGATTAGGTGGAATCTAACAAGAATTTAGCGGATCCATTAACAAAGGGTCTTGTTAGAGATATGGTGTCTCAGACATCAAAAGGAATGAGACTTATATTTTTCTAATTTCGATCGTCACTTGATGGGAACCCAACTTAATTCTTGAAAATACATAATAAGTTCAATGTGGTACTAACAAGTCAAGTGAAGATTGCGGAACACTAGAAAATTTATATTATAAAAGGTCCATTCCTGGTTCTAGTGTTGGTTCTGCATGACGGAGGTTGAAAATTGGGTCTTAATAAGTCGAATAGAGTGACTCGCAGATTCACTTAAGTAGACTTACCTATATGGGTGTAGAAGTGTGGTCGCTTCTTATAAGCCTAACCAACTCTAGAGCACTCAAGAAAGACAAGATTTGCACAAGGCCATAATGTGCAATCAACATAACACTCTTACTTACATGAAATTGGTATGTGTGATATTTTTTGTTTTTTCGCAAGGGTTCTTGGTTCAAGATACGTTCACCATAGTACCTGATGAAACTTTGAAGTACTTGTACTAAGTGAAAAGTTCAAGTCCAAAAGACACTTCTCATTTATGTATTGATTTCGGAATGATGCTATATGTTTTTTGGTTGTGTTATTTTTAAGTGTACTTTTTAATTTATATGTCCATATAAGTTGAAAATGAGGGGAAATTGTAAGTTTTGTGTTTGGCGCCACAGTGCCAGACACAGCGCCATAACAATTTGATGTTCTGTGTTTGGCGCTGTGGCGCTAGACACAACACCAAGCAGGCACGGAAAAAACAGTGTTTTGGGCGCTGGAGCGGTAGGTCGGCGCCACAACACCTTGAACGAAAAGTTACGTATTTTGAGACTTATTTCATCCATTTTTTGTCTGTTTCTTCACACTAATTCACACCAAAACTCACCCTTTGGTGGATAGACACTAAGTAACTCACCCCTTGGTGGATAGACACTAAGTCCCTTAGTTTTCTATAAATTAAAGGACTCTAGTACGTATAAAACATATTGACATTGAGAAACATTGAAACACAAAAGAATTTTGAATCAAAGCGTGTTCTTGAGTCAAAACATCATTCTCTTAAAAGTTCTTCAACGAGTGTTCTTGGTTGGAGTTGTGTTACACACACATCATCCAACAACCATAAGAGACTTGATTGTATCATGAAGGCGAGTTTCGATTAATCCCATTGTGTGCGGTTTCGACCGGTAGGGAGAAATCTTGTCTAAAAGAGAGCGATTACGCACCTCAAATCTTTGTTTAGTTCCTCATTCTCATCTTGAATTTTTCGTCCGAAGCTTTTTGTTCCAACTATGATGAGGTCGTTTACATCAAGTCATTGTAGTATATGTATTGGGGAGCTAAGCTTTACAACATTTGAAAGAGTTAGAGAGAAGATGCAATCAATTATAAATAACATTTGCGTCGTGAAAGTCCTTTGATGTTGAGCTTCTCATATATATTAGAGATTATGATTGTAACGTGGCCCAATATAACATTGTATACTATCACCAGCCTTTGCCTCCGGAACAAATACCTAGTAGAATACAAGGTGTTTTTCCAAAAGTAGGGTTGGTTTACAATTTATTTCACAAAATAGGGTAGTTTTTTTTTTTTACGAAAGTAGGCAATAACGCCTTTTGAGAAGGCGTTATTGGGGTGAGATGTTGGTTCGTGGTGCTGACGTGGCGATGACGTGGCGACGTTTTGTACAGATAGCGCCTTTTGAGAAGGCGCTATCTGTACATGTGGCCGCCACGTAACCGCCACCTCAGCGCCACCTTACCTACTTCAATAACGCCTTTTAAAAAGGCGTTATTAGCTAAAGTTGCGTTTGTGAGGTGGCGCTGAGGTGGCGGTGACGTGGCAACACATGTATAGATAACGCCTTTTGAAAAGGCGCTATCTATACAAACCCACGCCACGTCACCGCCACGTCCGCGCCACCTCACAAACGCAACTCGCCAATTTGTCCGCCACCGCCACGTCACCACCACGTCATCGCCACCTCACCACCACGTCACCAACTGGACTCGATTTGTCCGCCGACACCGCGAGCTGCTGGACCGCGTCGTCGTGGTCGTAGTCGAGCGATCTCGACAATTACAACCAAAGGAGTTTATATTTATATAAAAAAGAAAAAAGAAACAAATTTTATATATATATATATATATATATGTACATTGGTTTCAACCTTCAACTTTCTTTTCTAAACTAACTAACCTAACCTAACTAAACTAACTAACTAAATAACTAACTAACTAACTAAACTAAACTAAACTAACTAACCTTAACTAAGGGAACCAAACCAAACTAAACTAAATAACTAACTAACCTTAACTAAACTAAATAAGTAACTAACTAACTTAACTTAACTAACTAACTAACTAACTAACCAAAGTAAACTAAACTAACTAACCTTAACTACCCTAACCAAACTAAACTAACTAACAAAGTAAACTAACCACTGGACCGCCACAAAACACCACGTTCCACGTACCACCACGTACCCCCGCCAAGCTCGACAAACGTCTCCGCCGCGCGCACACACTCGCCCACTCTCTCCCGTTAAAACAGTCTGTCGCCCCTCCTTCTTCCTCCCTCCTCTGTCTCGCCTCTCTGCTGGTTCGCTCTCCCCCTCCCCTCCTTAAGTACCCGACCCACCCCACTCTCCACAGTAAACCCGTGACCGACCCCGTGACCTACACCGCCCCCTACCCCCTACCCCCTACCCCTATACCAGTAAGGACGAAACCGACGCAGAGAATATATTCTCTGCGTCGGTTTCGGGAAGATGACTGTGGGGTGCAGATAGCGCCTTTTGAGAAGGCGCTATCTGCGCCCCTAAGTCACGGGTTTCCCGGTCCACGTGGAGCCACGTGGACCGGAAACCTTTTCTTTTCCCACGTGTCATATGATAGCGCCTTCTGCGAAGGCGCTATCAGTATGCCACGAGTTTTCCGGTCCACGTGGACCGGGAAAACCCTAATGTGTCCACGTGGACACTGATAGCGCCTTCGCAGAAGGCGCTATCAGTGTAATGTGTCCACGTCAGTCCACGTGGACATGTCGACGTGGACACATACACTGATAGCGCCTTCTGCGAAGGCGCTATCAGTGTTCTACACGCCACGATGTCAGCCACGTGGATAACGCCTTTTGAGAAGGCGCTATCCACGTGGCAACAACAGAACAAAAATTTTTGCCACGTAGATGACGCCTTCCCAATAGGCGTTATTGCCTACTCCCCGGAAATAAAAAATTTTCACCCCTATTTTCCTCATTAAATATTATAACATGTGTACTTTGGGAAAAATTTCAGAATACAAAGTACAAGCAAATTTCCCAATGCATTCTGCTCAAGCCCCTGCAGCATGTACAATACATCAATTAAGTGCACTTCATTAGAAATGCAACTACATACAGGGCCGGTCTTGTCATGGTCTTGTTTTTAGGGGTCTAGGGCAAAAATAAATAAATTAACAGGGGTGTATTCAATTGAGATTTTAATAGACTTTTGGTTACTTTTATAAGTGAATGACTTTTATGAAGTTTTAGATTTTGGTAGACTTTTAAAGACTTTGATAAACTTTTATGTAGATTTCATTATGATGACTTTTATCAACATTTAAGATTTTTAGTGACTTTTGTGAACTTCTTAAACATGATTTTGATGATACTAATAGATTATTGTGATTTTTAAAATGAAACAAATATTTTGCACTTTATTATAAAAAATAAATAATTATATTTTTTTCTTTAGAACTATTACTAATTTTTTAAAAAGTATTTTTGTATTTTAGTAAAAAAAACATATAAACATATTAATGAATTACTCTCAAGGTAGTAGCATAACAAATAAGTAAATAAATATCAACATAATAAATAGGTAAATAAATCATCATTTAGTGATAGAAAAGAATCAAGTAAGATCATTGTAAATATTTTTTCTTTTTTGAGAAAAGATCATTAGAAATATTAGTGTAAAAATTTTGCACTTTATTTTTTTGTTTGACTTAAGCAAAAAAGTATATTTTTTCCTTAATAATGATAGTTTAAATTCTAAAAAATGCACTTCTTGCATTTTAAAAAAATTATACAATTATTTTCTTCAAAAATAATAATACTACACTTTTTGATATTATAATAATACACTAAATAAACGAAACTTCTTTATCAAAAAAAAAAACTATCAAAAATGTATAGTGATGCAAGAATGAGATTTTGTTAATAATGACATCAATCCATTTTCATCAACATAGATATTAGAGTATAATGAGTGAGCAATGAAATCCAAGAGTTGTGGAGTGATTGTAGAAGTTGATAAAAAATAATTGATAAGAAAAGACCTCTTGTGAACAATGAAGTCCTTATTGAAAAATGTAACAAACAAAAATTAGAAGTCTCTAAAAGTTTCTAGGTTGAGGTGAGGAGAAGTTGAAGACTTCTTTGTGTATTTTTATACAAATAGTCTACAAAAGTCAAGATTTGTAACCAATCTACAAAAGTCACAAAAAAATTAAATACACCTTACTTTTATGAACTCTCTAAAAGTTTAAATTGAATACCCCAAAACTTTTAGAGACTTTTTAAAAGTCTATAAAAGTTCACATTGAATACACCTTACTTTTAGAGACTCTCTAAAAGTTTTAATTGAATACCCCTAAACTTTTTTAGTCAATAAAAGTAACTAAAAGTCTATTAAAATCTCAATTGAATACACCCCCCTAAAGCCTTTTATATTTGACCTTTTTAAATAATCCTTTTTTGTAATCACTTGGTATCTAAACTAATTGATTACTTCAAGTTCGAGCAATAGTCGACTCATAAAGGACTTTGACTCTCTAAGTGGATACTCGATACATGAAGCTCAAATTCAAGACTAGCTACTACTTGAGGGCCCGAATGTTGAGCCACTCAAACCATGATATATTGGTTCTTCCTTAAATATTAATCTTTGACATACATGTTTGCTAGAATATTATTATAATTTTATATATACATATTAATATATGTGTACGTATTTGATAAAAGAATATGCATATAGTTGAGTTCAAAGAAAATGTATATAGTTAAACCATTCTTTTACTCGAAGTTTATTTTTTTAATTAGAAAAAATGTTTTGATCTTGATTTTATTAAATTTAGTTGGTATAAATCAAGAATTTATATAATTATTTTGAGATTATATATAACAAAGAACATAATTTAAGAGTAGAGAGAACATTTAAAAGAAATGTTTGTGTGGACTTGTTCTACATACATTTACTCATAGTTGCTTGCATTCATTCAACATGCATTGAGATGTGCGCTTGGATATTTCAATGAATTTTCAATTAACCCCAACCAATGTGTAGCAAGAATGTCACCTGCATATCAAATATCCTAGCAATACTTAAGTTTGGTCTCAATTTTTTTTTTTTTTAAAAAAAAAACCCATACACAAGCACTAGAACAATTTCGGTATTTAATAGAGGTTTTTAAACTCCTATTAAAGGGGGTGTTATTAAATAACACCTAATTGATAGGAGTTTTAAAAAACCTATGTAATACATGTATAAAAAATTAAAACATAACACATTTTCACATGACATTTAATAACACTCTATTTAATAGGGGTTTTAAAATCTCTATTAAAGGCCGAAAATGTTCTAGTGAAGGTTAGCGTGTCAGGAGTCTAGGGGCCTTTGGTGGGGATGGGGCCTAGGGCGGTCGCCCACCCAGCCCATGCCCGAAGCCAGGCCTGACTACATATTTTGAGTTCAATCACACATGCTACCATTGTTTGCATTTACCAACCATGTAACCCGAAGGCGCCTTAGTGAAAATACAAATGGTGAGATACCCATTGCTCAATCCCCAAAAGGATGTTAGCATGATCATCCTTCCTTGGTCTCCATACTTGGCAGTGAAATAAATTGCCGGAATCAGTATGAAACGACCGATGGATGCAGCCATGATACCTTTTCGTGACTCCAACTTGATGCATTCCACAATGGGGATGTATCGCCCAATCAGATCAAACACATTAAAGGTTTCTACCAGAAGAAGTGGATACCTGATAAGGAATACAAAAATGTTATAAGAAGTAGTAACAAATTCAATTCGACTTTTGCTAGCTTCTAAACAAGGAGAACTCACCGTTTGCCTAAGCTATGTAACCCGGTATCTTCGAATAGAAATCTAGGGAAAATTGACAAGGTCAGAACGTAAATTAGAAACAGTTCGACGACATAGTCTATATTCTTCAAAAGCAACTCCTTGTTACTCAATTGCTCTAGTAGCTGCAATTCATTATCGACCTGCGCAGAGTTTCATCCATTTACTGAATATGAGGTACCCACATTGAGTTTCATTATCGACCTGTGAGGTGAAGGCGCTATCCATACAATTGCCCCGCCACCTCACCGCCACCTCACCAACTTCCAATAACGGCTTTTCAAAAGGCGTTATTGCCTATTTTTGCAGTTGGTGAGGTGGCGGTGACGTACGCGCATATCGAAGTGGACAACCCATGCAAACGTCACCCATGTATGCCGATGTGCAGATTTCATGCAAATGTCAGACACGTCTGTCGAGGTGGGCGACCCATGCAACTCATGCAAACGTCACGCACGTGTCTTGAGGTGGTAAAGCCAATGCCAACGTCACGCACGTATCTCCTGGTTGACAATCCATGCAAACGTCATGCACGTATCCCGAGGTGGGCAATCCATGCAAACGTCATGCACGTATCTCGAGGGGGCAACTCATGCATATCCACTACAAACTATAGACCTCATGTAAACGTTAGCACGTATTGCGAGGCGGACAACCCGTACAACCCATATGCGCTATTCGGTTGGCCCATGTCCACGTGATCATCCTACGTGGACCGCCTCGCGGTCGGCCCATGTCCACGTGGTCATCCTACGTGGACCGTGTCACGTATTGCGAGGCGGACAACCCGTACAACCCATAGGCGCTATTCGGTCGGCCCATGTCCACGTAGGACGGCCTTACACAGATAGCGCCTTTTGAAAAGACGCTATCTGTGTAAGGGCAGTCCTACGTGGACCGTCCACGTCAGCAAAAAACCCACCCACTTTGATAGCGCCTTTTGAAAAGGTGTTATTGTCTATTCTGGAGAAAAAAAAACACAACCTTATTTTTCGGATTTAAACTAAAAACATTAGTACTTTTGTAATTTTTTCCAATTTCCCAAAGTAATAAGCATAGAGGAGAGCACAAAATAACTTATAAATTACTGAGAGTGCAAGGAACATAAATGCATTTAAACATCATGCAAGGTGACAAGGTAAAATATATATCGTCACTATTTGTTTAACCAATACTCAGGTAAGAAAAAGGATATGACATAAATCTTGTGAGTTTCATGCAGAAGTGCTGGTTCTGTAGGTGCAGAACACGTCCCAAAAATTCAAGCAATATTCTCAATAGATATTCGAACTACTGGACAAGATATTCATGTCAACCCATATATATACGTCCAACAAGGAGAATATATTTGATTGCCAACTCGTAAGAAAATTAAGGCAAGTTTCCTTTGATTGGCAGAGAAAGAAGGAAACAATATATGCCACCTCACTTTATTTAAGACATACAAAGAAGCTTCCAAAAGAGAGCCATTGTTTTTATCTCCAATGCTTGTATTTTCAAAATCATTGTGAGACGAGCTTTCGAGAGATTGTTCTTTTTGATTTTGCACACATTTAGCCGAGGGGATCTCGGTTGTTGTCCAAGGGGAATTTGAGACTATTGTGTAGGATCAGTTGTAAGGGGAGTGGGTAGCGTAGCAAAGTTTGGTGAGAGATTCACTAGCTAGATGAGGGGTCACTAGTTAGGAACTTTGCATAAATCTGTACTTCAATTTCTCTAAGTGGATTCTACTCCTGGGCGTGGCCCCGCAGACGTAGGGCGAATGTCTGAACTGCGATACCAATCGTGTGTCTCTTTTACTCTATTTTACTTTGGTGCTATTTTTTTGTTTTAATTGCAGTTGATTGAACGTTTTCAAGTGGTATAAGAGCCTACACCTAGTCTCCTTATTATGTCAAGAAAGGTGAGATCCGAACAGAAAAAACATGTCTCAATCACTACAATCCGATCAATATGAAGGAGTTTCGACAACAAAGCCACCTTTGCTTACGCCTACAAACTACACATATTGGAAAACAAGGATGGATGGGTTTATCATGTCCTTAGATGTTAAGGCTTGGAGATCAATAGAAAAGGGATACTTTGTACTTACAGTCAACGATGAGCCAAAACCGAAAAATCAATGGTCCGAGGATGAAGAACGACTACTGCTCGCCAACGCCAAAACACTGAATGCTATTTTCAGTGCTGTAAACGAAGATCACCTAAAGCTTATATCCTCTTGCAAGGTTGCAAAAGAAGCATGACAAATTCTTTAGAACATGTTTAAAGGTCATGAAGATGTACGAGACTCAAAGAAAGTCCTTCTTGCCTCTCTGTTTGAAGGACTACGCATGGGCGATGATGAGACAATTGTAGAGTACATTGCAAAACTGAAACACATTGCAAATCAAGCCCAACAACTTGGCAAGAAGTATTCTATTCGAAAAATGGTTGAAAAAGCCATTAGATCACTTCCTTCGAAATTCGACGTGAAAGTGGCTACCATCCAAGAGACAAAAGGTTTGAGAAATTTACAATTTGATGAATTAATAGGTTCTCTAACTACGAATGAAATGCATTTTAATCAGAATAAGAAGCAAAAACAGATGTCGTTAAAGGTGGCTACACAATACATGAAGGAAGATCAGACCGAGACAACATAACTGGCAATGCTCACCAAACGATACAACAAACTCTTCAAAAAGATATATGGTGGTAGATCAGGAACAAAGTATGATGGATAAAAAACTGGAGGATATGATGCAAAATCTAATGATAGAAGAAATTTCAAACAAGGACAATGCGAGAATGCAACGAATTTGGTCATTACCAATCGGAATGTCCAAATTTTTTGAAAAGGAAGGGAAAATCAATTAACACAACTTTAAGGGATAGTGACTCAGATAGTGAAAGTGGGAATGGACATCGAAGCGACTATGTTGCTTTTACTTGTGCAATATCAGAAGAATCCAGCGACTCTTCTGTTGTATCCACAACATCTGTTGTACCTATAGCTTTGACTATACTCATATCGTCTGTTCTACCTATAGCTTTGGCTGTACCCATAATGTTTTCTATATCCACATAATGCAATACAACAGATCAGGTAATTTCTCCAACTTATGATTCAGATTTAGATTTTACTAATTTAGTTGATACTGCAGATTTGAAAGAACCGTATGCGAAGTTCTATGTGAAATGGTCAGAGACAATTGATAAAAATGTCATAATGTCAAGAGAAATCACACCCTTGCAACACCAACTCGATGCTAAAGAAAAGGAATTGTGTGAAGTCTAGAAGACCCTTGAAAGATTAGAGTCAACTATCAAGTAGTTGAACAAGGGAAAAGCACAACTTAATGACATCCTCAAAATGGGAAAGGATTCCCATGATCACAGAGGCCTTGGCTACAAAAGTAAAGGATCAACCTTTAAGAAAGGAGAAACCACTTCCTTCATTAAAAAAAAGAAGGAACTGCGGCCACCGAAATAAAAAATGGCCAACCGTTTTCAAGTTGACGTGTTTTTACTGCGGCATCAAGGGTCATATCCGACCTTGATGCTACAAAATGTATCGAGATCTAGCTAGGCGATAAAGAGCCATCACCAGTAAGCATGATAAGTCCAGCAATGCAACTAGACATGTTCCAAAGGAGAAGCAAAAATGGGTACCCAAAAGGAGCTTGCAATACAATGTAGCTCATATGAGTAATGTACGTCGTCTGTCCCAATTTCAATGCAATGGCACAAATGTTCCACTGAGTCTGTGCTTATCTTCGTCCATACATTAAGACAACATCATATGGACTATGGTCAGGTATAACACTACATCTTAGTTATTTTTATTTTTTTTGCAATTTGTTTTATTTTGTTTTATGACGGGGAACAAGTTGGATAGATCGACGACAAGTGGAAACGTTGAACTTTTTTAAAATGCTACTGCTTTTGTACCCACAGACAGTCAGTTTGCTTTTGTACCTACAAACAGTCAGCCTGCATCTGTACCACAACAATGTTGACAGACCCACTACATGTGTCCACAACAGCTTCAATTGGAGGTAATGTTGAATTCAAGGGGAGTGAGTGTAAGTATAAGAGTTTCTATGCGTCCTTTCATATTGCTTTGATATTGTCTCATGCTACAACTCTTTTATAGTATCTATATTTCCGCTGTACTTACTACTGATATAGTAGTTAATTATTTTCATTGTTTCGAGTTTTGATAATTTATGTCCCGAATAGGGAGACAATGCAAGGATGGAGGTAGTTCATTTAGTTAATATATGATACCTCCCCGAGTTACTTTCTCTTACACTTGTCTTTTATTTTGTCACAAGGAGGGAGAATAGCTCTAATATAGGGGAGCTTATTATGACTTATACTATTTCGGTTCAATTTCTTTGTTTCTACAAGCTGTTTTAGTTTTTTAAGTCTGAATATTCGGTACTGTAAACAACTCATATCTTTTACTCTTGTAGGACTTTATTATATTGATATCACATGCTTCACTTATTGATCTTTACTTCCTTTATAAATTGCATGTTTCTATTATTAACTCTGTCATAATCTTTCGTATTGAGTTGCGACAAATAAATGACAAAGGGGGAGATTGATAAGGTAAAATATATATTATCACTATTTGTTCAACCAATACTCAGGTAAGAAAAATGATATGACATAAATTTTGTAGGTTTCATGCAGAAGTGTTGGTTCTGTACCTACAGACTTGTTTGTAGGTACAGAACACGTCCTATAATGTGACGACCACAATCAAAACTGGGCCCCGCTCGGCCTAGATTTACGTGGACCCCGAGTCAATCTTCGCGACTTCGACGCAAGCCTAGTCAGCCTTCCTAACAATTTTTCATTACAAGGCAGCGAAATTTAACATTTATAGTGAGTTATTCAAATTTGTAAGTTATCAAAGGTTATACGGAAGCGATTTCAACTTAAACAAATCTAAAGAGCTCTAAACCAATCAGTCAGGACATCCTTGAATGTGGAAACCCCGCATAACTTAGTCAACATGTATAATAAACAGAGGAGAGAGAAATAATATCATATACACATGTACCAAAGTATCTCACAAAATTCATAAACCCTATGTGATAAAAACAATATACATAAGTAATACAAAACTTACAAAAGTACAAGAGGGAAGGCCGCTCCAAAGTCCTTATAATAGGTATCCCAGTATTGGCCCCTATCCCTTACTTGACTACGGATTTGCACTCAGTCAAACACAAGAATGACGAGCCCAAGTAAGTAACGCTAGTAAGATACTAAACAATATTTTGAAATAAATAAATCAATATATATTCATGCAGATATAAAGAAAGATATAAGGACGCATGAATAAATAACATACTGTAAATAAATCAAGAATAATCGATACATGAGTGTCCAAGAATGAAAACATAGAGGCGCAAGTAATCTCGACCAACAGGTCGTTGAGTCTTGGCAAACCATCAAGACTCGGGTTCTAGGACTTGGTAAACTCACAAGCCCTAAACCCACGAGATGGTGAGACTTCCTGGAACAACCACGCTAAGAACGCACATCCCGTCAAAAACCAGTATCCAGTGCAGTGCATCCCGAGGTCATGAGTCTGGTATGTTACCTCAGCCAGCCACTCTTTCCAAGGATCACCGTTGACTCGCTTGCCCTCGGACAACTCGATCAGAATGGAATTCCAAGGATAGATATCAAAGCAATGAACAACAATATTCAATAGCTTAAAATGAAATAACCGTGCATTTCTTAGCTGGTTTACTTACAACCAAACCAACCCAACGTTGGTTACGAAGCCTTACACAATGTTCCCCCGACTTTCACGTACTTCAACAAGTCCTATTAAATCACAAATTCACATTTTAAGAGTTATAACTCTATTTGATCAATCAATCAATATCATTCATTTTATTAACTAATTAATTTAGTTTTATTGATTTTGGCCATTTACACGACTATTTTTCACCAATTTAAAAGTTGTACCAAGGTCCGAGCTTAAGTGCTACTCAAAGTAGGATATATAAGGATTTCAAAAAGTCCAACCTTAGTTAATTTGGATAGCAAATACCCATTTAAATCATTACCTAAAGTTGCTAAGTCGCAACTTGTCATAAGTGAACAGTTTTGGACCATATAAACATGCTATGTTCTACCTTGTTTTTCATTGATTAAACAAATTCCAATGGCCACAATCTTTATTGATCATCAAAATAGGTTATACTAAGATTCAAACGAACCTATTCGCAAGTCAATTGGGCCCAATTTGATGTCTCAAATCAATTAACCAACATGCCTACTCAAAACAGTAAAAAAATAATAGTGCGGCCCCATGTTTTAAGCCTCCTTTTCGGCCGCCAAAACCTTTCAAAACCAACTCGAAAATCAAATCTGATTTGCAGGGGTTAATTTTGATATATAAAAATGAAAACCCATAAAATATTCCGCTAAAAAACATTCACTTGATTGCCCGGATCATTACCTCAAAGTTGCCCAAAAATTGGACTGCAGTACTAGTTCTACAACACTAGTTTTATGCCATCAATTCGACTTCAAAACCTGAAGCTGATTCTAAGGGACCTAATTTGATATATAAACATCAAAACCAATATGTATGTTCGACAAAAGTCAAACGTCTAATTCCTCAAAACCATATCCCAACATGACATGAAAATAAGACTACAAAACATCAACAACAACACTCATCAATTAAACACCACCACAACCACAACATGACACCTTGAATGATCACGAAATCTCACTCAGGATTAATGTGAAAATTCAAAAATTCAGTGCCATGGGTCATCCTAAAAACCTCGACGAAAATGCGCAAAATTGACTACAAAACAACAAGAATCAGACGACTACCAAGATCTTACCTTAATTCACGTCGCTGGTCAATCCCTTGGCGTAAATCACCACTTGAAATTCATAAAACCCATCTCTATTTTTATTTTTGTTGAGACAGAAGAGAGAAAAAGTGATGAAACACCCATTTTTTACTTTTATACTCCAAATGTCATCTTGACCCGTCTACCAATCCTAATACACATCTTGTAGCTCAAAATCATTCCATCCAACTACTTTTGTGACTTAATTGAGTGACTCCTTGTTGACTTGGTCTTTTATCTTATCCTTTTGAACAACTTAATTGGTCTTTCACAGGCGTAAACGCGCCCGGTCGGTACACGACTCACATCGCCGTGCCTCGATACAAATTTCATCGAATGAAATACATTCTCATACTAATTATTATTCATATTTCATTTTCCATTTTGTTAGTGTTTTATTAAAATTATCCCCTCCGGATGTCCGTATTCCGCAATTCGTTCGCTTGGTACTCGTTCGCGTACGTTTTCCCTAGGCAAACCCGATTCGAAACTCCAACACGTACATGTAAACGTACTCACACGTTTGGACAATTGGTTTCACATTCGGGTTATAAATACATAATTCAAACACCAAACAAAAATAGCATACCTTGGTGTCGATGCCCGAAAATTGGACATGTGTATCACAACAGCTGGTTCACACATACGACTCTGAAATGACAAATGACATGAGTAAGATTTTAGGGTCGTTACACATAAATTCAAACAATATTCTCAACAGATACTCGAACAGCTGGACAAGATATTCATGCCAACTCATATATATACGTCCAGCAAGGAGAATATATTTGATTGCCAACTCGCAAGAAAATTAAGGCATGTTTCCTTTGATCAATAGAGAAAGATGGAAACAATATATTTGCCACCTCACTTGATTGAAGACATACAATGAAGCTTCCATAAGAGAGCCATTATATGGTCTCTTCATATGTAGATGTAATCACTGCGGCAGACTTATCTCCAATGCTTGTATTTTCGAAATCACTATGAAACAAGAGCTTTCAAGAGAATGTTCTTTTTGATTTTGCACACACATAGACGAGAGGATCTCGGTTGTTGTCTAAGGGGAACTTAGGATTATTGTGTAAGATCAATTGTAAGGGGAATGGGTAGTGTAGTAAAGTTTGGTGAGGGATTCACTAGCTAGATGAGGGATCACTAGTTAAGAACTTTGCATAAATCTGTACTTCACTTTCTCTAAGTGGATTCTACACCTAGGCGTGGCCCCAGAGACGTAGGATGAAGGTTCAAACTGCGATACCAATCGTGTGTCTCTTTTACTCTATTTTACTTTGCTGCCGATTTTTTTTTTTCGTTTTAATTGCAGTTGAGCGTTTTCACAAGGAATAACAAAATTTTTGTCAATGGCTCAATCCAAGAAATGCAACCACATGCATACACAAGCAATAAAGAAAGGGACGGAAGAAAGTGGACAAACGGATATTAAGTTATGTAAAATATGGGACATTTCTAGAAGGTGCAAGTTAAGTCAGTACCCACTTCTTAAAACTAGAACAAAATTGAAAACTCTCAATTCACTGTAATCATGAAAAACAACGACAAAGCAAGCAAAAAAAATAAAAATAAATGAACACACAAATTATTATCGCAGTTCAAACCTCCCGTCCTACGTTTGTAAGGCCACGCCCATGTGTAGAATCCACTAAAAGAAAATGATGTACAGATTTATGCAAAGTTTCTAACTAGTGATATTTCATCTAGCTAGTGAATTCATCACCAAATTAACTTTGCTACACTACCCACTCCCTTTACAACAAATCCTATACAATACCCAAGTCCCCTTGGTGTCCGAGATCCCCTCGGTGAATTGGCTTAGCCTAGTGTATGTAAATAAAAAAAGAACAATCTCTCGAAAGCTCTTGTCTCACAGTGATATTGAAAATTCCAGCATTGCAGATGAATTTTCTGCTGTGATTACATCAATATATAAAGAGATCATGCAATGGCTCTCTTATAGAAGCTTCCTTGTATGTCTTCAATCAAGTAAGGTGACAAATATATCGTTTCCTTTTTTCTTTGTTGATCAAAGGAAATTTGCCTTAATTGTCTTACGAGTTGGGCAATCAAGAATCTTCTCATTGCTGGACGCATCTATATGAGTTGGCATGAATATCTTGTTCAGTTGTAAAAATATCTGTAGAGAATATTGGCCGAGATTTTGGGACGTGTTCTGTACCTACAGAAACAACACTTCTGCATGAAATTCACAAGATTAATGTCATATCCTTTTTCTTACCTGAGTATTGGTTGAACGAATAGTCACGATATATATTTTACCTTATAAAAAATTTAATCTGTGATGGATTCCTCAACTTAATCATACAGGTTTTCATTCAAAAATGAATGCAATAACGTTGTACAGGATCCCCAATTTTTTATTTTTTTTTGGATGGCAAGTGGGAAACCTGTATAGCGATTGTGATGTATCAATTGTCCACTTCCAAAAAAACTAAGAAAAAAAGGAAGAATGCTTCTACTGTTCTACATGTTGTAGGAAATGAGAGATTTGGAATTGTTGGAGTACGAGCCAAAACTTAAATGTATAGTATATACGTAGCATTGGAGCAGTTCCTCCCATTCCCATGGTGGGCTAGCTGGGTGTTTTTCAAAAAGTAAGACACATTTACATTATATTTCACAAAATTGGGTGGTGTACTTTGAATTCACAAAAATAGGCAATAACGCCTTTTGTAATGGTGTTATCACTTGTGAAGGGTGTGAGGTGGCGGTGAGGTGGTGGGGCAAATGTATAGATAGCTCCTTTTGAAAAGGAGCTATCTATACAAACTCTCTCCCCCTATGACCACCTCGTGCATATGGAGATGGATGACCCGCGCTACTCGCGTATCTCGAGGTAGACAACCAATGTAAACAACACGCACGCATATCGACGTGGACAACCCATGCAAACGTCACCCATGTATGCCGAGGTGGAGATTTCATGCAAATGTCAGGCACGTCTGATGAGGTGGGCGACCCATGTAACCTCGTGCAAACGTCACGCACGTGTCTCGAGGTGATAAAGCCAATGTAAACGTCACACACGTATTGCGAGGCGGACAACCCGTGCAACCCGTGCAACCCATAGGCGCTATTCGGGCGGCTCATGTTCACGCGTCATACGTGGACTGTGTTTAATGGATAGCGCCCACGTCAGCGGAAAAAATCTACCCAACTAATAGCGCCTGTTGGAAAGGCGACATAGCCTAGTTTTAGAAAAAAAGAAAAAGAAAAAGAAAACCACACTTATTTTTCGGGGTTTAAACTAAAAGGTAAAGTACTTTTGTAATTTTTCTCATTAATTAGTGACAAAATATCAAAAATCTGAAGTTGACACTTCCAAGCTACGGAAAGTAAATTTGCACACAAGTAGTGTTGTACTTCCAAATAGTTACTGCTAAAATGTAAAATAAAACAACTAACCATATATTATAGTTCTTTATAGGCCTTGGGGCAATCAATTCAAATTTATAGATTGCAAAGGCCAAGACTCCATAGGATCCTGTACAAAAGAAATTACTTTTAACCTCAAAAAGCTGCATTAAATTAAGGTGTATAAACAAATTACAAAAACACCTAACTTGGTAAAGCTCTGCCCTAGTCATACTCACATTGAAGTCCCTCTCTTTATATTTTTTCATATGATTCGGCTTGAGATTTTTCTTTAATTAAATGATTATAATATCAATAAGATTGATTAAATTTATTGATTAAACACCGAACTTTAAGTCAATCACTTCAAGAACTTGGATACCGTACCCTAGACTCTTAAAATTAGTACTTAAAACTCACCAAAAATAAATAAGTAAAGCACCAACCAACTTGGAGGTCAATGAACCAACCCTGGGTTTCATGCATTGGTTAGGACCTAGCTAGCTACTAGTTGTTTAATTAATTGAATTTCCTTAAGGTTATAAGTTCGAATCTTCTAATTTTTCGAGATATATATCTTTCACAGTGATGAGTTTCTGTTATGGAATATTCTAGAGTAATCACATATACCACATTTTAATAATATGAAAAACATGAGAAATAAGTTTATTCCATGAGAAGGTTGTATACATCAACTTCGTTCACCCAAAATATAAGATGAAACAAATCACCATAACATCAAGAAAACTCATCACACAGGTCTATTACGACGGTTACGTTGACGTTGTTGCTCGGTGATGCAAACCGGACGTACACTATGTCTAGTTGGACGATGTGTTTGTACATCCGGTTGAGGTTGTTGAGGTTGCTGGTCTTGCATTGAATGACGTCGAGTAGATTGATGCTCTTCCTCTGGTGCTTCACTCGACTCACCTCTGCTACTGATGCTCCCAAAAATAGGAGGTGGAACCATCCCAAAATACTGGCTTCCTGTATGAGGCTGCGGCATGGTCAACAAGTTCTTTAATGAGCCATCTCCACTATATGACATATTGTAATTATAACATGGTGGAGTATATGGACTCGGCATGTATCGAGGCAGTGACGGATACATTTGATGTAGGCATTCCATTGTCTACATATGAAGACGACGGCCCGGGTGCATAAGGATCAAAATGGTAAGGAGGAAGATTCACGATCGGCGGCCTGGGTACAAACATTTGAGGTTCTGGTTGCATTGTGGACGATGCAGGAATGTACCCATGAGAAGAATGAGTTGGTGGGGATGATCGTTGGCTACTCTCGCCAACAGTCTCTGTTCTACTCGCTCTCGGACGAGATGAATGTGCTAGAGGAGAACGTCTGCTACTCTCTGCAGCAATCTCAGTCTGAGTAGATGGACGTGGTGGACGAGGACGTCTCGTGCGTTCCCGCACAGTCTCTGGTCATGTTCGTCTTCTTCTCACCTCTCTGTTTGCTTCGCCCTGATCATCTTCTTCATCTTCCTGTTCATTTTCGTCATTTATGTCTTGTTCGACATCAATTCCGTCATGCGAAAGAGTAGACATTTGCCTTTCATCTTCGTCTAAAATTTTAATCCCTTCATCAAGCGCAGCAAGACCTTGCTCGTACCCATCCTCAATAAACACTCGCCTCAGTCGATGCACCAAGTTACACTGATATAAAAACATGAGCTAAAAGCATGCAATATAAGATATTAGTTGTTCGAGAAAAAAGTAAGAGTTAGAAGTTTACTGAGTAGTCACGTAAAGCCCCGTAGTGTCCAATGAATCTCCTAGTGACCGAGCGATACCACGCCATGTAGTTTTGATGATCGTGCCCTTCATTATGTGCCGCTGTGGCAATGGTGTCCCCACGATTTTTCCACATGTGTATATAGCTTGCGTGAAAAGTCACCCAATTTTCATGATGATGTCCACGCAATTCGAGGCGATGCAGTTGGGCGTCATAAGCACAATTTGGTGGCACCGCTTGTACCATTCTGAATTGTCTCATAACCCTTTCTCGTCGATGCCACTCGACTATGTGGAAACAAATAAGGGGACACGTAGAAAGCCAACTACCGTGATCGTTAGTACAGTAATCGGGAAGAGACCCCATGACTTCAGTATATGGTTGCCAAACCACATCATCCTCATGCCTTTGCGAGTCGAGTGCATCACGGTAAGCCGATACGACGTGCGTCGCACTTTGTGTTACCGAAAATGCATCGAGTCATCTGCGTAGAAAACAAAAAGTTAAGATAAATGAAATTGGACAAGATTTTTTAGCAAATTAATGAAAAATATTTGTATTACCTATGTCCCAGTGGAACGTCCATCAGCATATGTTCTCCATCCACTGTTCGCGGTTGAACTCTAGAAACACCCCGGCGCCGCGGTGCTATGAATGGAAATATGTCCCATGCCTACAGTTGTACAAGAAGTGACGCGCCTGCAACCTCATGTGCCCCTGCGCGAGATCCGCGACACAACTCCCTGTACAAATAAGCCAAACATGCACTCCCCCAACTATATTGCCCGGCTACTTGGAAATCCTCCAGCAATGGTAGGAACATCAAATGTACGAATCGATTAGACTTGTCGGCGAAAATACAACCACCGATAAGTTGTAGTATGTACGATCGAACATAACGTTGCACCGACTCCTCATCGCTATCATCATCTATAGCTGGTACGTTACGCTCGAGCCAATCGACATTAAGTTTACAACCAACAACGTCATCTCCAACAGGAGTTCGACCAAGTAGCCTCTCGCAGACATCAGCATAGTCTGTATTTGTCGTTCCCGTCACGGGCATACCTTTGATAGGTAAGCCAAGTTGTACCTGCACGTCCTGGAGTGTAATTGTGCACTCCCCACAATGCATGTGAAATGTATGCGTCTCATGGCGCCATCTCTCTACGAACGCAATAATCAAAGCCCAATCAAGGCTGAAAAATGCTACCCGGGAAATCCCATAGAACCCACTGGAACGAAGGTATGGGATCATCTTCGAATGATACTGCACCGTTCGATCAACGACCCCACGTCTTCGACGTACGTGCATTGTTTCGTACACCTTATAATTGATAATGTATTAATCTATATTTTTGATACGTTTTTATTGTAAATTTGACGTATACATGTAAAACAATTTACCTCACCCCTCCAGGTTCGCGACGATCTGTGTGTAGATTGGAGTTGCAAAAGTGATGGATCTGAAGGACCTGGATCCATTGTTGTACAACTACAAATGAATGTTATAAAAAGAATTAGAGTGTTGTTCGAAAGCAAACGATAACTATTTCATAAATGTTCACACAAAAACAAATGCGTAAATGCTCAAAAGCAACATAGGCATGAACTTAAGTTATTTCAAACATTATAGAAAATCGACTATAGGTTTTCATTGGAAGGTTGTGGTCTGTTTGGACAAAATTTTTTTTTGTTATGTCCATCTGAACGACAAATACCACACCGGTTTTTCCTAGTTGGGACTCGTTCACGGTCCTTATTTGGACATGTTGTTCTTCTATGTCCTTCTTGATGACATATGCCACAAGGCCTTTGGACATTAGGAAGATCCATCTCGTTATGTCTTCGCGATCCCTTAGGTCTCCCTCGGCCACGTCTACACCTTGGGTCGGGTATGATCTTCGTCCCAAAAGTCGGCCAATACTTCTCATCTGGGATGACCTTGAAATTGTAAGAGTAGCATTGTGCGTACACATCTATCTTATAGTATGGCTCGATGAACCGCGCGTAGCTCACTCGAATAAACGCACATGCAGCTAATACGTGTGAGCAAGGGAAACCAAACGACTGCCATTTATTACAACTGCACACCCGGTCCTTTAGGATGACGACTTGGGTGTTGTTCCCTTTATGCATGCGATCTCCATGTCTTCCAATCTGCACTTCGAACTCACCAATGTCTCGATTGATCAACGTGACTTGATGTCTCCTTGCGGATTTTTCATTTTCCGTGAGTTTGTCCATGACATATTTCATGTACGATTGTCCGTTTGAGATTGCTTCATTGATTTCCTGGTTGCGTTGATCGTGGTATGTCACCAATCTATAGTATATCATCTGAGTCAACGCAGTTATTGGCAAAAATTGAGCCACCTTCAACACACCGTTAAAACACTCTGCAATTGACGATGAAATTCGGGTAAGTAATATTGGTTCGACGATAACTTTGTGTATTTGAGTGCAAAACATAAATTGTATTTCGTACATACCAACACCATTAGAATTCATCCATCCGTACCGCATGCCTCTGTCGTGCGATTGAGTCCAAAGTTCTTTGGGGATGGCTTTGACATATTGCAGACATTGAGGCGTTCGTGATGATAAGTATGTAAAATGCTCCATGCACGCATTAAATTTTCGTTCTTGATGTTGAACAGCTGCTCGACCAAGGAGTACTTTCAAGGGGTTATTTTTGAATTGGGTGCCGAAATTACTAAGCAAGTGTCGCAAGCAATAACGGTGGTACCCTTTTGGGGGACAAAATCCGTTGCTTGGGGTGTTGACCGCCTCCAAAATGCCAGGGTGACGATCAGAAATCACACAAACGCCTTCTCTATCTGTCACGTGTTTGCGCAACATCCGCAAAAACCACCCCCACGAATCAGTTGATTCGGTTTCTGCAATGGCAAATACAACCGGTAAAATGTGTCCATTGCCATCAACAGAGATCACAATCATTAGCTTCCCACTGTATTTGACATATAAGAATGTCGCGTCAATCTGAAGCAGAGGCCTGCAAAACTTGAAAGCATGTATTGAAGCTTCAAATGCAAAAAACACACGACGAAATTGAGGAGACGCAGTTCTTAATTCATCAGCATGTCATTGTCTTTGTGACCACTCGATTCTTGTCCTCGGACTCTTACTCCTCACAGCCGCCAAACATCTTGGTAATTGAGCGTACGACTCATCCCAATCTCCAAATGCACATGCAATTGCTTTCCTTTTAGCATCCCACATTCGCTTGTAGTTGACTTCGTGTCCGTATTTTTCCTTAATTATTTGTACTAATGCTTTGATCGTAATACCTTGATCGCTCTTGACGACGCTTTGGATCTCTCGCGCAATCATGTTGGCGTCAAGTTGGGCATGACCGCGTTTTACGTCGGGATTAATACACGTGTGCGGTACGTCTAACTGTGTTATCTCCCATAATAGTGTTTTCTTTCACAAAGAAGCACGAAGACGCCACATACACCCGTGTTGCGCACTTCTGCACTTAATCGCCCACGTAGTTGTAGTCGATTCTATCACATGAAATTGACAATGTCTATTAACATGCCACACTTTAACGGCATGTTGTAAGTCTTTTTTATTGTCAAAGTACATCCATTTCTCCAAATCGAAGTTAGACATGTCCCCCCGAGTTTGCTGATGGGAATGTTCGCAGTTGAATTAGCCACCTCCCAATCAATTTCGTTATATCCCGGTATTGGTTGGTGAACTTCATCATCACTTGCTTCCTCCAACAAAATCTCTTCATCGATAGCAAATTGTTCATCATCTTCCACATTCTCCGCACCCGGAGGTTCATATCTTGGATCATCCGTGCAAACATTAACGTTATCCCAAACGACAGCTCTTGGAGCTTCTTCGTTGGGACGTATGTCCTCATCAGTTTCATTATTGGCGTCGTCGTTATCTTCATCGTCATTATAGGCATTAATATCTTCACGTAATGGAGTAACGAACCCCTCTTCCACGACCTCACCCTGTGGGGATTGCATATGCAGCCTTTCCATCATTAATGTTGCGTCTGGCGTGCCGACATGTTCATCACAAACTTGGGCATGAACCGTACGATTTTGAACTGAGTCGATTGACTCAAATGTCACATAGATTTCTACCGTTGCAGTTATTGGTAAATTGGCCACCGTCTCCCACATTAAGTCGAAGTGTGTCGTATTGTGCAGCAATACAGGGACGTAATAATGTGAACCTCCGGGGAGGATTATCACGTGGCGATATGTCATCTCAACTAGAGTCTCCGGCAATGAGATATTGAACGCGTTACACACGTCATGCTTCAATTGACGACAACTCGTCCCAAACTTAACCATCAACACTACTGATGGGGGGTGCGCTGTACGCAATGCCATTTAACCCATTAACAATTTCACTGTACGCATAGAATAGAAAATGGATGTTCCTATTTTCCATGACCTACATAAGTTATTGAACAATGATGTAAAAGGAATATACAAAAATGCACAAATATATTAAGTGCAATAGTTGGTTAATAATGTATTTAACGCGCAAAGCAAACTTTCTGATGTAGAAGATCGCCATAACAGTGCAACTATAGAACATACTCATTTCTTTGCACTCCCAATCATGTACTAAGTCATACTTACATGTCAAACGATCAAACCTACTGAACTAGTTCATAATGAACTTTTTGATTTTATCCCATTGAGTTTTCCTAGCAAGGTTTTTAATGAGGCAATCTTAATAATATTATACCAATCTTAATATTTATGAAAATGATGTACTCTTTTTCTTTTACTATATTTTTCCCACATGATTTTTCTTATTAGAAGTTTTAACGACACACAATATCTAAGCAAGTGTCATCCAAGGGGGAGTGTTATGGAGTATGAATGACCACGCATGTACACCAACATATTGTGTAGTCATGTAACTTGTATTTCTCACTTAATAGTACCTCCACTTGTCTATGTATCGTCATGTTACTTGTAACCATTTTCAATGTACACCAACTCTTCCATGTATTGTCAAATTACTTGTGATGTGTTGTATGACATGGGGTGTATGTGTTACTTGTACACATTATATAAAGTACATTTATCATCATCACCAAATGACCTATTTAAAGTGTGCTAACCTCATTGTAAAAACACACCAAGTTGAATGAAAACATCTCATTCTAACTATCTCATTTCTTCTCTTCTCCTTTGTAGTAGTAGTTTATAGTAGTAAAAGTTCTTAGTCTTCTATTTCATTTTCTAGTTCTTAGCAAGTTCCAACTCAATTTACAACAATAAGTCCACTATATTATATCCAACTTCAAGTATTGTATAGGGTGTCTATTGGGTCGGGCGGCGAGCCCATGTCTCTTTCCCAATATCAGTCTGTGACGTGTTTTTTCTTTTTTGATTTTTTAAAAGAATTCTTTTTTGATTTTTCAATTACCAATGTATGATTTTCTTTCTCAACGAGTTTGGTTAAAGCAACCCTTATTGATAAGTTCACCGCACTTGTTTTTTTAAGTTGATATATTATCTTAAAATTAATACAATCCTCCAACATTATTAACACTAGAGCGTGCGTGAGGAAGGCGTTAGAGACAAGTAATTTAGAAAGATTGCAAATTTACTTTTAAAAAAAAACCCAGGTGGGTTGAACTTATAACAAGGGTTGTTATAAAATAGAAATAATTTGCTTTAATCGGACTCTTTATTTATCTATTGCGTGATTCTTTCATTTTTCGAAAGGAAATGAAAAAAAAGAACATTTAGAAAACTCATGAGTTGTGAAGAAAATCAAATCTGAAAAACATTTTTTGAAAAGAAATCAAGTCTTAACAATTAAAGCATTTAAATTTAATTTAAAACTAGAGTTGTGTTATAAACTAAAGTTGGACTTGCTAAAGACTTAAGCATGAGAGGCTTAAAACTAAGAACTAAAAGAGCAAGTAGAGAAGGGGAACAAGAGACAAGAGACTTAGAGAGAATGTAGAGATTGTATTCAACTATTGGTGTGTATTTTACAAGTGAAGGCACCCATTTATATATGCCCTTAAAAATCATGAATACATGTACTTGAACTTAACTTACAAGTAATACAAAGTGAGTAAGTTACAAATATATACTAGTATACACAAAGTGGACAATACATTGACATAACATGTACAATATGAAAGTGTTACAAGTTACTTAGACAACACATGCATAATCAATTATGGGTGTACAAAGTGAGGAGATACAAGCAACATGGAGATGTACAAGTCACACATGTGTTGATGTTACACATGCTTGATAGGGTCATCTAATTTACAACACTCCCTTTAGATGACACTTGCTGAGAGAATGTGCCTTGTCAAAACCTCTACTAAAAAAATTATGTGGGGAAAATCTAGTATAGGAAAAAGAGTACACTATTCTCGTCAATCTTGCTTTGTAGTATAATATTGTTGATTCTCTCATGAAAAACCTTGTAGGAAAACCCAGTGGGACAAAATCATAGTTAATGAAAAAAGTGCAACACATTGATACACTTTGAGAGAATATATGTCTCATTAAAACCTTTACTAAAAAGACCATGTGAGAAAAAATCTAATATAGGAAAATAGTAAATTAATTGCTCTCATAAATTTTTATATGGAGTATAATAATGTTAGGATTGCCTCGTTAAAGCCTTGTTAGGAAAACCCAGTGGGATAAAACTATAGCTAAGGGAAAAAGAGTGCAATGCACTAATCAATAACTCATTTTGATTTTCCCCCTCATGTTGACATGAGTGGAAGTGTAACGACCCACTTTCCAAATGGTCCGCCACAAGGGCCGATATAGGCCCGCAACTTGGCATACCAAAGCCAAGATGTGTCCCACATGCCAACTCATCCACCATTTATCATTATTACCCTCAAGAAAACAACAATTTACTGTTTAAATAGTTACTGAACTTAAGTCATCTGTTAAGATCATTTTAAACCCAAATAAATCACATTGGAAATCTTTAGCATGACCAAATATATATAACAGTAAAGTCATGCAAGTAACTCTAATACTTAGTGTGGAAAACTCATATATCATCATAGAACAAAATTGTACCTCAATGTATCAACAATATAGAGTCCTAATGTATCACACAATCCCAAATCCCAAAACAAAACAAAATAAGTATATACAAATGTACAAGCCTGACTAAACGTCTCTGTATTCCGGTAGCTTGCTCTTACACCGGCTCGTACTAGGATATGCACTCAAGCCATCACAAAAAGATAGATGACGAGTCCATAGTGAGTATTCCCAAAGAAATTAAGTGAGCAATACGGAAAGTAAATACTGAAATTTAAACAAAACTATTAAATAAACATGCGGAAATAAAATACAGGCAACTGTGCTCATCGCATGCATATGTAATAGTGGAAGCTCAAAGTGTGTGTTCCTAGCCCACAGGGTTAGACTAGCGCCATACTTCGGACTCCCAACAGACTACTACCGGCGAGTAGCACTCTAGCAAGGCCAGTATTTGGATTCGCTAGGTGGTCGACGTGGGACTTACGACGCACCCACACGTGCCCGTCACTCTCTCGGGTAGCCCTATTCACCAAGATGGCACATGTGCTGTCACGACCCAAATAATTAATGCACGTTTAATTCCAATCAGGACAAAATGACCCGTGACGTGGGACCCGCAGCGCGATACGTGTCACTACCGAGGCACGGTGGCCGAAGTAAATGTTATATTTGTTGTGTTGTATGCCTAGTGTACTGTATATGTGTAGACTACTGAGTCATTTACGGGTATGCAGATACCGAGTCGAGCGAGGATGTGCCTCGAGTCGCGTGCCGACGTGGGCCCGAGGCAGCAGCTCGTGGGGTAAGATTAAGTAATTTCAATTAAATGTGATTTAATGTTGGCTTAATAAGTGGCTATAGGATTGTGGTCACATTAAATTAAATATGCAATGGGCCAAAGGAAAGAAAAAGGATACCTCACTAGATATACATCTAGATACACACACACATCTCAAGAAAGGGTGTCAAGTATTTGTGTCACTTGAGAGACTGACACAAGGGACAAGTGTTGAGAGCAAGTCCACCCGATGTGCCTCGAGATATGTGTGTGGGTTGAGATGTGTGGCTCACATTCAAGCCACCTATATTATATATATAACCTATATTTATAAATTGGTCAAATTGAATCCCCCCTAAAGTCCATCGCTATCTCTTTATCTCTCACATCAAAAAAAAAAAAAAAAAAAAAAACCGAAATAGAGAAGAGGAAGAAAAACAATGACGAAGCAAGAAGAAAGGAGAGAGATATCGAGATCGAGCTCGAAGGTGATGCAAGGTGAGTTGATTTCGCGTTGTTGTTGTTGTGGTTTGTGTTGTCGTTGTGGTGGTTCGAGGTGCCGAACTCGGACGAACTGTCATGGCAGTTCGTCCGAGCTCAAGGAGGGCCGGGGAGTAGTCTCCCCGCATGGGAAACCCAACCTGGGGTTGGGGGTGGACGCCTAACCCCAACGAAGCAGAAAAAAAAACTTTATTTGAACAGAGCAACAACTCTGTCGCGAGGAAGAAGAAGATGAGGGGGGGGGTAGGCGGGTCGGGCTACCCCATGTGAGTCGAGTCGGGCCGACCCGAGATCGGGTGGGCCAAGCCGGGCCGACCCTGACCCGAGGGGAGCGAGTCAGACCGACCTGGGTCTGCTTGGACCGGGTCGGGTTGACCCGGGTCCGACTGGCCCGGGTCGGGTTAACCCGAACCCACCCCAATAAAAAATATATATTTAATTATTTAATTAAATTAAACTGATTTTTAATAAAATAAATTCCAGAAAATAGATAAAAAAATATGGAGAAGTTTAGGAAAATTTCAGAAAAATAGGAAAAATATATTTGTGACCCAAATCAATAGAAATTCGATATTTTCATAAAAAGTGAAGAATTCAGAAGTCGGTTGAGACGTTATACCGAGGTTTTTACCTCGAAAAAGGCGAAATCGGTAAATTGGTCTTGAATTCGATTTTGACCGATTTCGACCAATTTAGGAATTTTAAATAATTAATCTTGAATCTAAATTGATAAATTGTTGAATGTTAGGACCCAAAAGGAGCTATTACGGGGTATTAGGTGTGTACATCGACGCGACGAGAAGTCGGATAGCTTAGGACTTGTGTTGTATGTAAGTAAACTGATTGAGACATTTATTTACATTTCAGTCCATTTATTTATTCATTCTCAGTTATTCGGACTGAATTTACCTTTGAAATCCATATGCTATGACTTGTTTATTTCTCATTTTATGACGTTGTTCATAGCATACTCTGTTACTATCATTGATTCAAATTCATATACTTTGTCATGTTGTTTGTTGTGTTTGGATGTCAGTGATATAAAATGCTATTAGGTTAGTTTGTTTATTTTGACTCTAATCATTTGTGCATTAGTATGCAGTTACATCTCTTGGATTCTATTCCGAGTCATTATTGAAAATGAAAGTGGTTCTTGTGGTTAGGGTCATTTGATGATAGAAATTCAGCTTTCATACGGGGGTAACTAGACTTTTCGGGATGTTAGGGAATTTCTCCACTACCTTGCATGACACACGGGGTAACGTGCCTCGAACGGGGTAACCGGACCTCAGAGTTTGTTGGCGCAAGAATAACTTAGGTGAGCATGACGAGTTTTAACACTCGGGTATGTTAGCAAGTATACATTCGGTGACGACTAATTCACTTGGAATAGAAAAGGCGTAATCGTAAGTACGACCTTTTGAAATTATGATATAGAGCTCAATTTGTACTGAAATTATATAGAACAGAGCTCAAATTGTAGTGGACGGGCTGATGTGATGAAGATCACGGCCGACCGACCCAAATCCATTACTACTCAGCCTTGAGTCAGTTTCATATTTGGTTAACTCAAGTATCTCTTTGCATGATGTTTCCTTCGACATAATTGCTATTTAAATTATGGTATTTGATACTTGTTGCCTGTTTGGGAATATGGATCAATGTCTCTCAGTATTACTTAAATAATTTCACGTACTCATCGTCTAATTTGTAACGGTGGGTGCAGATTAGCCGAGAAGCAGACCAGACAAAGAGAAGATTGGTGACTACCTCTGAGCCAGTGAAAGACTCCAACGACATATTTTTGTACGTTTTGCATTCTTTTGTAATACATTTTATATGTACATGCTATTTTTACTTTTGGGTTGAGTGATAGGAACATCTGACTAGACACATGTTATATATCACCTCTTTTGTTTATATATGCATGTGATCTCTATTTCCTGGTTTTTCCACAATATGTTAGGCCTTAAGATCTAATGTACACTAGTAACAAAATATGACTTCCGCTGAATAACTTGTTAGGTGGAAAAATTCAACTTAACTCTGATTTATAGACAACCATAGGTTAATCAGTAGAACTAGCTTGTTAACTGTAGGTGGTATCATAATTGGTAGGTGTTTAGGTGTTTAAATAAGGCTGACTAGTTCTTTGTTAGGTCATATAGGGGAGATTAGAGCTTAATTAAGGGATTAGGCCGGGCGGTGCCCTTATTTGGAGAAGGGGTCGTCACAGGTGGTATCGAGCCCTGTGGACGTACACACATAAATGACACAAAGTAAGAGGATCAACATTCGTCCATTATAACATACCAGGAATAGAATAATGAAAAATAGAAAATGAATTCAAAAGTAAAAGTAAATACTGCTCAATAAATATCAGTTGGGATACTACACACCCCACACCGCACTCCGTGTACCGTCACTAACCCCCAGTCCGACTCCGCCTAGTCCGAGATATCCCAAATTACAGCCCGTAATGACCTATGTTCATGTATAAGTGATATTTAGTCATTTACTTATGTGTTAAGTCATTTCACACCAATTATGTCAAAACAGGGGTGCATTAGCGCGCTAGGTCTAGCCATTAACGCGCTAAATGCCCAGCCCGTTAGACGTTTTTAGCCCAGACAAATATTAACGCACTAATGACAATTAGCGCTCTAGATCCTGCGACTAGCGCGCTAATCGCGTTCTGGACAGTAAAACTGTCGAAATTTCTGGGTTTTCTTCTTCCCCAACAACCCAACAACAGCCACAACACCAACAACAACACGTCAAAACACTAGAAACACATCTAAACAACAACCGAACAACCTCCAAATCTTCACCAAAACCTCTCAAACTAAGATCAAAAGATAGAGAAAGTGAAGGTGTAAGTGATTCTCACCTTGTTTTTGGTGTTTTCCCACTCCAAGCTCCACAAACCATCAAGTTATACCACTCAAACCCTAATTTTTATTCCTCTCAAGCTCGGATAAGATGTGAAGAGAGAGAAAAGGTGGTGGTGTTGAAGTCAAAGTGACTTATATAAGGTGATGTGTCATCATCTCTCACAAGTGCATCACTAGGCCATCAAATGCCTCTATTTGCTCCTATTCTCACCCCTCATGACTCCAATTGTGACTCCGTTAACTCACTTGCTCTTGTTCTTAGCACAAAAGTCCATTTTCGGGTGTTTCCGACGCCCAATTTCGCGTCCCGAACCTTGACCCACGCGTCCTACCATGTCCCTAACCACCAAATATGCATTCCATATTAATTATTTCCCCAGTTTTATTCATTTTATGTGTATTATTTCCCCCGACCTAGTGTTAAGTAGGTTAAACTACCCAGTACCCGCGTCGACATGGATATCGAGACGACTACTTAACACACGGTCTTGCACGTCAAATGTAATATACTAACACACATTGCCATGTCATGTACACTATTTCAATATAAACATCACAATTTAAACAATTCAACACACAAAATTACTATTTATCTAGCTCCAGGCGCGCACAAGCCTAACTGCAGGTCTCACGAGCATCTGAGCTGTCAACCGCGTCTGCAAACACGTCAGAAATAACGACAGATTATATTCAGGCCGTTACAGGAACACGTTATTTTTTTGCAACAAATCTTTGCAAACTCAAATTTTCCTTGTGAGTAAAATAAATTATATGATGGACAATTATTTTACTTAGAAAATACTTGATTTCCAAATCAAGGCTAAACCTTATTTTTTCAAGATCTTCCATATTGAATTTCTTTTTCAGGTATTCGAATGATATAACGATGTCGTCGTGATTTCTCACAATATTTAAGTCGTCGATATATAATGATATTACAATGAAGACATAGATTATATAGATTACTTACATATCGTTTTCGAAGTAAATAATCATTGAGGTTTTGTATGTACGTACATCTAACCAAATTGTTTAAGTCTAATCGACTTTATAGCGCCACAAATCTTGTAGGCTATTAGTCCAACAACTTCTTGTTTCCTTAACGAGTTTAGCTTGATTTGGATAACCTCTTTTGATAATTATGTCTTCTATGACATTTAACCACATACTATATATGGTATTGAATCATTATTTTCAAATGATACATTGAATTCTTACCAAAGAATTCTTATATTAGGTGTATTTTATTTATTTTTACTCCTAACCTCTTTTTCAAAGGCGTATATCGTTTGAACCAACTGATTTTTTATGCCTTAAGCGTTTTGTTGGTTCTTGTGCATTTTGTTGCACAAGGGCATCATTTCATATATGAACCTTCAATAGTGGAACATATGAGATTGTCACATTTTTTATATTAGTGATTACATCAAGTAATTGATTCATAACTTGTTGCTAATGAATGATCATTTGAACTTCAAGTTCATATCTTAATGCAACATTTTTTATGCGTTTCAAGCCATTTCACGCCATTTTTTTAATTGGCTTTATGTATCTCCCCTAATGGTGAAAAAATTACTTCATCAAAGTGACAATCAACAAAACTTATTGTAAACAAATCCCCTATTATGGGCTCAAGGCATTATAAAATTGTTGAAATCGACATAAATAAAAAATTTTCTTTATAAACTCATTTTTATTTAAGCATATAAAATAAAGCATAAGCTTTATAATTGAAAAACTCAAATGTGAGATATTTCGTTGTTCGTCTAAAATGGGTTATAAAGAACTTTGAATGAAATAAATATGTTATGTAAATGTCTCAAATCTAAAATCAGTACCTCAATTTTTTTATTTTCTTGTTTTTTTTTTAAATCAATTAAATGCTAGCCAATGCATAAGTTAAAAATATATAAATACGTATGCATCTACTTGGCCAAAACATAAATTGAAAATATTTACTATAAGATTGAATATATCCAAACGTATTCATAAATAAATTATAAGCAAATAATGATGGCTTCGACAACATATTTACTTTGTGACAATTTAACCAACAATTTGCCTCAAGTCTAGCAACATAACCGTAATTTTCAGTTGATAAAATCTTTTGGTTCCACAATTGATGCCCACGCATATTTTCAATATTATTATCGTAATTGATGATCATGAATGATCAAATTGATCATTTCGTCTTATGAATTTCATTAAATTATATGATGATAGTTATTTTAATATGCCTTATTCAAGTAAAATTCAGAAGATAAAGTTGGGAATTTATGATTCTAAGATGAAACAAAATCATACTGAGTAACTTTTGGATAAGGCATTGACAACATTATAGTATTGCATAGACATTAGCCTCTATTAAGTTTATATTCGAGAAATACTTTCTCTATTTTATATTATATTGTGTACATATTACAATAAGCAAGACATGCAATATTCGCTTTTATTGTGTCAGTTTTATTAAGCTATTCTCAATAATAAAATTCATAATTTTGCATTGATTTTGAAGGCATGGTAAAAGATTAAAAATATTTAGATATAATGTGACAATATTTAAGCAACATAACCTTTCGTACGTGACAAAAAATGTCACAATTATGAGCGCTCATTAATTGTCAATACTAATTTGCCATTTCTAGTTGTGCACCACTTTTATTCCAAATTTTAGTGAAATTGTCTATACGATCTTTTCTGGATCTTTTCATCTTTTCCACGTTCGAAAATCTATTATTGAGACCATGGTCATTATATGCAACATATGTTTCTTAATTTGAAGTTGAACGAATTGAACGGGAGCGATATTATATTTACAATATCTCATTATTTTACTCAGTTACCATGAGACAAGAAATCAATCCTTAATATTTATTGGATTGACGTGCGCACTCGATATTTGTTACAATAATAAATCGAGGCGGCCCACATGACCTTCTTATTATTCTCTCATCAGTCATATTTCCACATAGCCTTAACATAGAGGTAATTAAAATTGCAGAATTATAATTAATATTTGACTAATTAAAATTTGTAGCTTGAGACTCGTACGCTCATTTTGAGCTTTTTGGAGCATTACCTTTTTTGATATTTATATATATAGCTCCATTAAGCGAAATGATATATAAAGTAAAATATTCAATTTTCAAGTCTCTGAAGAGATATTGGAGCGATAGTGCTTGACACATAACCTTGCATAGATATTTTATTCATTAATTTTAGTATATATTTAATTGCCACGACTAGTAATTCTTGTTAGTAATACCAAGACAACAAATTTGACGATAGTTGAATGATATTTTGAAAACATAGGTAATATAAAAATAGTTTACCTCTTTTTTTTTAATGTAAAAACACATAATATATGATTATTTAATAAACAAAATGTACTACTTGTCTAAGTTGGTGATACAACCTCCAGGTTGGATGGTGAGACAAAGTCTACTTAGTAATCATGCCTCTTAAAACGGGATAACCCGTCTCCATTTCAATATTTAACTTTACCGGGGATAAGGCTTACCCACTATCAACTCAAATTTATAGTATTATTTGTATTATAAAAATCAAGAATATAACATAATTAATCGTTTATAATTTTATGATAAAAACTATATGTCACATATTGATTTTTGATTTTTGGTGTAGAAGATCGTACAAGACGCAACTACAGATCATACTTTCTCAATCGTCATGACATATATATAGGCCCTTAATAATTATGAACACCCGACCAATGAGCACATCATGTTGATAACGTGTTATAAATTAAAGTTAGACTTGCTAAAGACTTAAGCATGAAAGACGTAAAACTGAGAACTAAAAGTGCAAGTAGAGAAGGAGAACGAGAGAGAAGAGAGGGTTAGAGAAAATGTAGAGATTGTATTCAATTATTGGTGTGCATTTTACAAGTGAATGCACCCTTTTATATATGCCCTTAATAATTATGAATACATGTACTTGAACATAACTTACAAGTAATCCAAAGTGCATGTTTAAGTTACAAATATATATAATATACACAAAGTGGACAATACATTGACATAACATGTATAATATGAAAGTGTACAAGTTACTTAGACAACACATGCATAATCAATTATGGGTGTACAAAGTGAGGAAATACAAGCAACATGGAGATGTACAAGTCATACATGTGTTGATGTTACACATGCTTGATAGGGTCATGTAACGGCCCGTTTTAATCGATCCCGATTAACTGGCTAATTACAAATTAAGAACATAAGTTCAGACCCACTTGGACGTCGCGGAAAAGTCTATGACACGCCTAATGGGTGAAATATGTTATTTTTGTGTGGCGAGTGTTTAATTAGTTTATTATTATTTAATAGTTCGCGCCGCGTTAATTGAAAATTTTGTTTGGTCGCGTTGTGCCCGTGTAGTGACGAGAGTGTAGAACGTCACGGTGTGCGTGAGATTTAGTTGTCACATCACCCATCCCATCACATCACACATCACATCAAACCCATCCTTCATCATTCCCTTTGTCCTTTCTCAAAAAAAAAAAAAAAAAAATTCTTCAAATCGGGTAGAGTGAGAAAGAAAGACAGCAAGAAGGAGAGGGAGAGAAAGGCGACCATGGATGACGAGGTCACAGCCAGCAGGCGTGGTCAACGGCAGCGGACGACTCCGGCGAGAGCAGACACGGCGGCGCTGTGGCCGGCGCGGCTCCAGCCGGCGAACGGCTCTAGCGCGACGCTTGGAGGGACAGTGCGCGCAGCAGGCTGCGCGAACAGACCAGCAGGACGGTGAGTCGGCGAGAGGCAGCGGCAAGGAGCCGGCAGCTGCGCGCTGACTATTCTCCGCAAAACTCGTAGGTTGTGAGATGTTTGACGTAGTCCTAAGTCTACGTCATGGGTTCCTCTCGAGAGATGTTTGGATGGGGTTTTATCGTTCAATGGTTCCTCTCATTCGACCGTGAGATGTTTGGCGAGGTGGTCGCCAATGGTTCCTCTCGGTTTAGCTACGAAGATTCCCGGATGTCGACCATGGTTCTCTGTCACGCTACACTCGTGTCCAAATTTGACTTCTCAACGACTTATTTTCATGCGATTTTCTTTATTCTTGTCCTTTATTTAAATTGCATGAACTGTAGTCGTTTCATTGGAATTCGTTAATATTAGCTAACGTTCTCTGGGATTTACTCACCTGGGATTTGTCATTGTTTTTGGTGACAAATCGCGATGACAAATCGCAGATCTTGCGACGAGCCGGGGCAAGGGCGTCTCCGGCGACTACGTTTGAGTTAGGAGAGCCCGTCATTTTTGCGTAGGTGTTGTATGTATTTATTTACTGTTTTTATGAATGTTTTGGGAGGACTTGTATACCTGATACATGTATATGTTCACCTTTTGTACTTCTGTCGCTCATTAATATACATGGTATTTATTGCCGGGTTTCCACACTATAGGGTTATTTGTACAAATGCAAACTTTTATTGCATACGGTGTTTGCATGTTTTAAAAGGCTTCCACTTGATATTTAATAATTTAATAAATCGTAAATAACTTAACTTAGTCAATTTAATGTGAATATCCATAAAATTTTTCATAAATACTAAGTTAAGGCGAATATGGTACGTATAAAGGTGTAGGTCGCAGGCAATTAAAAATAAGTGTGCGGTGACGTAGCATGCTTGGTGACGTGTCTGGCGACGTGGCGGTACCTGGTTTGCCTTGGAGTTTGGGGCCGTCACAGGTCATCCAATTTACAACAACTTGGACATATGGTTTATTTTTTAATCACATAGCTAATACCAATATTATATATAGATTAATAGATATAGTTTGCCACCCTTAAATATGTATAGATTGACATGAAAATCGACATTCTTATTCGATAATTTAAGTCATGAACCTACGTACATGCATTGCAGTCAAACATTTTTCAGTGGGCTTCATTCAATTATTATGGTCTTTCCACCCACTTTTCGACAAACATTTTCTTTGGTCCTAATACATTGTACATGTCTATTTCTTTTATTAGCTTCCTAATAAGACTTTATTTACCAATCACATAAAAAGGTTTTATAATCCTATTTTGTTTTTTGTTTTTTTATTTGCATTGGTTCTGTTCTTAGGATTTTAATTGCTCTGGGAGACTGGGATGGTTGTTCTACGTTCCTTCCTTCGATTACAAACTCGCTCTCCTAATGGAGAGTTTGATTTCAATGCCATTTTTTAATTTGTTATTTCAATGCTTTTTTAATATAAGCATTCAAGAGCAGCAGATAAGGATGCAAATGGAGAGGGTAGAGATGGGGAACCCATCCCCCATCCCTCATACTCATCCCCACACGGGGATGAACTTTCATCTTCATCTTCATTCTCATCCCAGCCTAATCTCGTTGGAGATAGGGAATCCTCATTGAAAAAAAATCTTTCCCAATTTATTTTCTATTGAAGATCCCCTTGCGAGGAATTTACGAAGAATTACCGTGGGAAATATTTTTTCTCACTTAATTTTTTTCAAAAAATTATAAAAAGTATGGTGCACATACATAGGATCACAATTGTTGAAAATTCCAACCAAATAAGGTATAACATATAAATATAATTGCAAATAATTTAAAACAAAACATATAATTAACCAAACAAGTTAAAATTATAAATCACATTAGAGTTTGTTTATCACTAGTGTTTTGGGTGAAAACATTGTAATATTATATAAAAATTGATATATATAATGTATATAGATGTATTTGATATATACGAGGATCTCCAGGAGATTCTCACGGGTAATCCCCACGAAGATCCTCAATAAGAATACTCACTGGGAATCCCCACAGATATTATCAATGGAGATTTCCCTTGGGGATCTCGCGAATCATGGGTATGAGATTTTATCCTCATCCCCAATTCCATCACCATTTAAATTCTTCATCACCATGAGAATTTCTTACCCCACTTACATCCCTAGTCGCGGAGTTGCAAAATTGAACTTTCTGCACCATTAAAACATCTAAGTAGGATCGATGTCTTAGAGCATGGAGCATTTTCTATGAAAATCTTGAGAAGTTAGCTTGTGTGGGTAGCACATCAGATAGATATTGTAGGCTGAGATGGTTAAAAAGCACAGTTGAGCTATTCAGATTTCAGAGTAAGGATATGCTACTAAAAAAATGTTACTGAGGTAATTTTTTGAGACTAAAAGTCTAGATTAGACAAGAGTCGGCAATATATATACATCCAAAAATTAAATCAAGATTTCACACTCCATTAAAAAAAAAATGGTGAAGTCAAACGTGGCAGTTGCCAGTAGGCTCTTGATTAGAAAAATAATGGCTTAATAGGCAAATCTATCTTATTGTTTCAAAATTTTTGCAAAAAATTTCTAATGTTTCAATTTTTACAAATATATCATAATCTTTTAATTTCATGTATTTGTTTGTAATTATTATATATCAAACCACAATCAAAATGATGAATGATCACTACATCACATATCAATTTCATTTATATAATATAATATTCTCAATTGTATGCATAATTTATTATATTTTTAAGTGTAATTCACTTAAAAATAAGAAGTGAAAATATAATTTATAAAAAATTAAAATGATAAAATATTTTTGTTAAAATTCAACGTTAAGATATTTGTACAAAAATTTTAAAATTTTAAAATATATTTACATATTAACCAAAAATAATTTGGTAATAGTGCCTAATCTTGCAATATTGAATGCCAGTATAGTAATCCTACAGACTAGAGCCCTACTCAAGTTAGTAATAGAACTCTTTCAGCACGTTGTATGTCTATTCAATCAATATTGCTAACGTAGCAACAGTAAGATACCCTTCCCTAGCCGTCCGATCCATAAATAAACACGTGGTCGTTGAGCCCTACCCGGTCGGTCCACCCATATCACTGATTGGCCGGTGTGGACCGCCTAACTAATTGAAGTCATGACAACAGTACAGTACGCCACTAGTACGACCTTAACCGCTGCTCCTCCTCGCATCGCACTTTAACTCGCCCTACGAGAGAATCCAACCACCTACAAACCACGTTTCAAATAGTGCTTCATCAAGCACACACACTTGGAGGGAATCGAGACTGTTAGTTCAAACTTCAAAGCACGAACCTTCGAAGCAGTCAACAATGGCGGCACCACAATTCTTCACAACAACCAAACTCACCTCTGTTACGTCCTTCACCGATACTCTCTTTCCATTCCAAGCGAAACAGAGAGTGATCGAAAATGCACTTACTCATCCGTTTCGATCACGTTCTGCTCTTCTTCTTCCTCTGTTTCGTTCAATTTCGCTTCTTAACCGCGCAATCAGACGAACTTCACATCTTATTGAGATTGAAAATATCGTTTCAGAGCAGCTCCACCGATGTTTTGGATTCGTGGAGTTCTTCGCAATCGCACTGTAATTTTACAGGGATTGTTTGTGATTCTAATCAATCCGTGATCGCCATTGAATTGGATCACCAAGGATTGGTGGGGAAAAGCCTTCCCTTCGATTTAATCTGCCAAATTCAATCGCTGCAGCGGCTCAAGCTCTCTTTCAATTCTCTACATGGCCCAGTAACAGAGCACATTCAATACTGTACAAAGCTTCAACTTTTAGATCTCGCGAAGAACTCGTTTTCCGGGCAAGTCCCGGACTTGTCATCTCTCACAGAATTGCAGTCCATTCATTTAGATGGCAATGGATTCACTGGTGTCTTCCCCTTCAAGTCCCTCGAAAACCTTACGAGTCTCTCTGTTCTCTCTGTTGGGGACAACCCATTTGAACCAACTCTGTTCCCATCAGAGGTGTTGAAGTTGAGAAATCTGTACTGGCTCTATCTATCGAATTGCAGTCTCGGAGGACGAATTCCGATGGGGATTGGGAGCTTGACGGGGCTAGGAAATCTAGAACTTGCAGACAATGCGCTCTTCGGCGAAATTCCGAGCGATATTGTGAAATTGAAGAATCTATGGCAGCTGGAGCTCTACGACAATGACTTTTCAGGGAAACTACCAATTGGGTTTGGAAATCTCACCAATTTGTCAAGCTTTGATGCTTCAAACAACAGTCTTGGCGGGGATTTATCAGAATTGAAGTCTTTAACTAGGCTATCTGTTCTGCAACTCTTCGAAAATCGGTTTTCGGGGGAGATTCCAGAGGAATTTGGGGAATTCAAGAACTTGACAGTCCTCTCGCTCTACACTAACGATCTCACAGGTCCTCTGCCGCGAAAGCTGGGTTTTTGGTCGAATTTCAGCCTAATAGACGTGTCGGAGAATCGATTATCGGGTTCGATCCCGCCTGATCTCTGCAAGAACGGGAAGATGACAAGGGTGTTGTTGATTCAAAACCAATTCACTGGAGAAATCCCACCAAATTTGGCCAACTGTTCGTCTCTCACTCGGTTGAGACTCAGCAACAACTCACTTTCTGGGCTAGTCCCTTCTGGAATCTGGGGTTTGCCCAATCTCAACTTCATTGATCTCGCCATGAATCGATTCCAAGGCTCAATTCTATCACCAGACATCGCGAATGCCAAGTCTCTGGCGCAATTGCGCCTCCAAAGCAATCGATTTTCGGGCGAGATCCCTCCAGAGATCTCAAAAGCCACTTCTCTAAACCTAATTGATATGAGCTTCAATTTCATTTCTGGAGAAATCCCACCTCAAATTGGGGAATTGAAGCAACTCGACAGCCTTTACTTGCAATCAAACAACATTTCTGGTGCAATCCCCGATTCACTATCATCGTGTTCATCACTCACAGTGCTCGATCTCTCCAAAAATTCAATCACAGGAGAAATCCCCAATTCGCTCTCATCCTTGTCTGCCCTAAATTCACTAAACCTCTCGACAAACCAAATCTCCGGCCAGATCCCGGATAGCTTGTCCTCTCTGAGGCTCAGCCTTCTCAACCTCTCCAACAATCAACTCTCCGGGCCTATCCCGGACTCGCTCTCCACCGCGGCGAACTTCGGTGGCTTCGCCATGAACCCTAATCTATGCAGCTCCACAAACCCTAATTTCCCTCCATGTTCGTCATCGAGAAGCACCACCAAATCAACACATTTCAGGGCTCTCCTCTTCTCGCTCCTCTCCTTCGCGATCGTCGTCCTCTTCTCGTCTCTGTATTACATATTCATCAAAAACAAGAACAACAACAACAACAACAACAGCATCAACAACATACAAACCCTAAACCCCCCAATCTGGGACGTGAAGTCGTTCCGTCGATTGGCCTTCTCGGAGCGAGAGATCATCAATTCAATCAAAGACGAGAACCTGATCGGCCACGGCGGGTCAGGAAACGTGTACAGAGTAGTCCTAAGTAACGGAACGGAGCTAGCAGTGAAGCACATTTGGAAATCAAATTCCAACAACAATAGTAAGACGACGTCAGCAATGTTGTCGTCGTCGTCGAATGAGCAACCTCCGCCGCTGGCGCGGCGTCGGTGGAAGACGAGGAGGTCGGAGTTTGAGGCGGAGGTGGGGGCGCTGAGCACGATCAGTCACGTGAACGTGGTGAAGTTGTATTGTAGCATAAGTAGTGAGGAGTCGAGTCTGTTGGTGTACGAGTACATGCGGAACGGGAGCTTGTGGGATCGGTTGCATGGGGAGGGGGAGGGGAAGGGGGGGCTCGCTTGGGAGAAGAGGTTTGAGATTGCGTTGGGTGCGGCCAAGGGGTTGGAGTATTTGCACCATGGGTGCGATAGGCCGGTCCTGCACAGGGATGTCAAGTCTAGTAATATATTGCTGGACGAGGGTTTTAAGGCTCGGATTGCTGATTTTGGGTTGGCTAAGATTGTTCGGTCTGATGGCTTGCCTGATTCCACTCTTGTTGTTGCTGGGACTCTTGGCTACATTGCTCCAGGTACCCTTTTTTTTTGGTTTTGTTTTAGAATGTTTTGGTTTGGGCAATGCTATGTTAAACATATTTGAGTCACAACTATAGTAGAATATGGTGGCCAAGGTCTCTAGGTTTACATAAAAGGGAAGTTTTATAAAGGAAAAGACATGCACTTTTCATTGACAATAGAAAGTGCGCAACTTTTATGGGGTACAATAATAGGAGGGTCCTCTTATAAAAATTATTAGACTTCTAGGTTATTTTTAGTATGAGCCCATTATGAATTTCGATAGAATAATCTAGGTCCACTATAAATTTAGATAGCTATGCAAATCATCACTAAATTAATCCTGGCTCTATAGGCTACTATTAGCGTTTAAATATGTCCATTGCATTTGAAAATTGATGTATAACAAAATCTTCGCGCACACTATTTTTGGATTAGTGGTAGGGTGATCACTTTGGATACTTTAATGAACACTCGATTGTTGATGTCCCTTAAATACACATTGATTTGTGTGTTCACGGACATTAATACACAAATCAATGGACACAAATAAGTAGGTGTCCATTTCGGATGTCCAAAACTAGTCACCCAATCATTTTCCTTTTTCTCATTACCCGTTCTTTTTCATGGTATAGTAATCACCCATTTCGTTATCACTTCAATTGTTCGCATATCAAAATGATTTACAAGCTGTTGTGCATAAACATAACGTTAATGTAAGATTTTAAACTTTGCACCATTTCACAACCAAGTCGTTGTAGTATAGTGGTAAGTATTTCCGCCTGTCACGCGGATGACCCGGGTTCGATCCCCGGCAACGGCGCGGTTCTAATATTTTTCTAAAAAAATCTTACTATGTTTCGCTTTGTTGTGTGTGTGTGTTTTTTTTTTGTTGGAGCAGAGTACGCATACACACTGAAGGTTACAGAGAAGAGCGATGTGTACAGCTATGGTGTGGTACTGATGGAGCTGGTGACAGGGAGAAGACCCATCGAGCCAGAATATGGAGAAGCCATGGATTTAGTGTACTGGGTGTACAGTCGAATGGCGAGGAAAGACAATGTTGACGAAATTGTAGACTCCACCATTTCTGAGTGTAGGAGAGAAGATGCAGCCAAGGTGTTGAGAATTGCCATCTTGTGCTCTGCTAGAGTTCCGGCGCTTAGGCCGTCTATGAGAACCGTCGTGCAAATGCTAGAGGAAGCTGAGCCTTGCCGATCCGTGATCAACGTCACCATTGGAGGCTAGAAGGCGTCGATGCTAAAACATGGTAATGCATTTCGCGCCTTTTTGGTTAGTATATAAGCTACTTAGGATCATCATGTGTGTAGCTTGCTCAACCAGTTTACACACAAGAAATAGCTCAACAAATTAAGAGCCGGAGATCTCTTGTAAATAGCATCCAAAGAGGGTACAAGTTGTAGTTTCAGTAACTTTCACTGTCCAACTTATCATGTTACAGCTTTGTAGCCAGTAATAACAATGTATGTTATCAAATATCAAATGTCTAGACTAGTGCAAACACCTTCATTATTCATTGACATAGCATCTATGAATCTATCGGTTTTGATTCCGTGCGCACTTGTAGACTTGCGATCATCAAGAACTGCATGTACGTATACTCACTAGTCTTTGCCGATGAGCCACAGCCATCCGAGCACCACCCCCCGCCAAAAATACCGACTAGAACGCAAACTACAAGGACATTTCCCAATGCATTTTGCTCTGGCCCCTGCAACACAAGGCACAAAATGCAGTCTACATTAGAAAATGAAAATGCCCCTCTTGAGTTTAGAAATTTTAGCATTGTTAGCTTTTACCAACCTTGTAGCCTAGAGGCGCCTTCGAGAAGATACAAATGTTGGGACACCCATTGCTTAATCCCAAGAAGGATGTTAGCATGATCATCCATCCTTGTTCACCTTATTTAGCTGTGAAATAGAAAGCCGGAATCAGTGCGAGACGACTGATAGATGCAGCCATGATGCCCTTACGCGATTCCAACTTAATGCATTCTATATGATCAGATCAGACACATTAATTGAATGATGCCACCAGAACAAGTGCATACCTGAGAAGGAATTGAAACCGTTGTCGTTTACATATTTCGTGTGATATAATCATATAATACGCTAGTGTTTCAGGAGAACTCACCATTCTCCCAAGCTGTGTGACCCAGTGTCTTCATAAAGGAATCCAGGGAAAATCGACAAGGTCAGAACATAAATGAGGAACAGATCAATTGCGTAAGCATAAAGGATAACACATAGGAACTCATATAATGCAGCAAGTGTAAGTAACATAACTGCATTTGAACATAATGGAAGAAACACGAAGAATTTGTTACAAATCCAGCGGAGAAACTAAACCACAAGAACATGGAAGCTTCGAAGAATGAAAACTATGGAAAGTTAACCAGCAGCACATAGATAAGTTAAGCCAAAAATGCGATAATTTCTAGATAGTGCGATAAACTAAACTGCTTTGAAGCTAAATTCTAATCATCTTAACAAATAACTGGGAAACTCATTATGCAAGTTAAGTCTTCCTTTGATATCAAATACAATGAAGATAATATATTGTAACCACATCATTCATCGAAAGAACAGGCAATGTGAACCGGTTAAGCGATACTTAACACAGATTCCTTTAATTTTTTCATTCTTTTTTTTTGGAAAAGAGTAAACTCATCGTTTCTTAAAACTAGAATTGACAAGGAGCTTAAAAAGAAAAGCATATATCCAATCAGATTTCTTCGTCTGGTGTTTATATTTGCCTAATCATACGCCAGAATAGAAAGCTTTCCAAGTGCGAAAGGCTGATACACAAGTGTTAGCACCCAAGGGAAGTGATACTTCTGCACAAGGAGACAATGAGATATAACTTGACAATGAACACATATAAATGGACTGGTGAATATTCTTCCGAAAGAAAAGAAAAAAAGGATAAATTTTTAAACAACACGGTAGAGCTATAACTTATAAATATCTAGATAAACTACATGGGTAAATTCCCTACAAAACGGATACGCGCTAACAAGAGTAAGGAATAATCCATCTCCTATGTAATTTTGCTACCGAGGGAAGATCTGAAATTTAAAATGAAGAATGCATTTATGAAAATAATTGCCTTATTATCTCTTTATCTTGTTAATGATGAAAAAAAAAAAAATGTTAATTGGGAAGAGTAGATGCAGGAAGTACCGTGAATAGCGTGATGAAATAATCTTGGAAGTTAACACCACCCCATGAAAGAAGGCAGCCATTTCCCAGAAGCCAGCATACCACTATTGCGGCATTCTTTCCCTTCAAAGACTGACTTGACTAAAATGCAAATTGAAACAACAACAAAAAGCATAAGAGCATTTTTGGGATTAAAAGAATCAAACACAATAAGGAAATTAAGAAGAGCACCTCAGGTGGTAAAATAGAATAAGATTACACACCTCAAGCTTAGCCAAGTCATTTTTTTCATTAGGGTTCGACATCAATGCCTCAGTTAGCTCATTCATCAAGCTATGAACGTATACATTCTGTTGAAGATCATTCAGTGCAACAAAACTTTGCCTCACTTGTATGCAAACAAGGAAGATGGCAAGATTGGCTTGAATTTAAAATCAGTAACAAATCATTACAGATTCAGGTATTGTACTATATGCGTGAATGGTTGAATCGACTCCTGTTTAGGCAATCGGAACTGATAGATCAGTAAAGAACTCACTCGTCGACTGGCATGAAAGTTGCTAATCTCATTAAATAGGATAACTAGATGCGCATTAACTACGTTCATAAATCATAATGAAGGCGAAAATCTTTAGTGTCAAACATTGAGGAGCTCGAATGCATGCAGAGTTGCTGCTGACATTATGAATGACATGCAGATTTGTCAATATGTACAACAAAGCTTCAATCACAAAATAAATGGGGTGGTCGGCTACATAAATCAAACTCTTCTATTCCGCGAAATTTAATGCACTTGAAGGCGTGCCTTCAAATTCCAAAACCTAAATCATTCTAATTCATAATTGGAGCAGACCGATTTTTGGTAATTTTGGTCCTCATTATTTAATCACAATGCAAGTCTTTGAAGAGAAGATAGTTAGGCTAGATGGGTTTGAGGGATAGCCCCAAACCGCGCATCTAAATGGCTGGTTTCTATTTTACTTCAATTCCCATGCGTTTGATGTTGCACAGAACAATCACTAATGTACTATAGATATGAATAAAACGAATTTACAAATAAATACTAATAGAATAAACAACAAATAAAATTTTTAACCAACGCTTGCACAGAAGCAATGTCTTAAAGACAAAAATATCTTTGAATTCGGTGATAAAATTTTCCCCAAAGATTTGTCCCCAAGATACAACTGGACGCTCTTTCAAACGAAAAATCACCAAGTTCGAAAGTCTACTAAACTGAGCTTTTGCTTCTCTCTCACGAATATTGAATCCGAAAAAATCAGTGAATATTTCAGTGTTTCGGTTCTACTTAAATAGAACTTGAAGCACTGATTCAAACCAAGGTGATTGTCCAAATTCGAAAATAATACCCGTTGGTATTATTCGACAGTCGCACTTATTAATCAAAATAACGAAATTAATCGTCAACAATTAATTTCGAAATTAAAAAAATATTTAAGTTTTAAAATAAAAATAACTTGATTTTACAAAGCTAACAATCTAAGCCCAAAGCCCAAGGCTCTATCTTTGACATTGAATATCAAATATTATATATATATATTATATACCCTATTACCTAATGCTACTTGGGTGGGTTTCTCTAAAGCAAAGTTAAATTGTGGGTGTTTGCATATAACGAGTTTGTACTTTTTTTAAGTGAGCAAAGTGGGACTAAATAGTTTCTATTCAAACTCTAACAACACCCCCCATTTGAATAGAAAATATCACTTTACCTCACATTTCTTTTCAAATTTGGCTCAAAATAAATAAATAATTAAAAATTATAATACACGAAAAGAGAGAAGTATCAAGTCATGTTGTCAGAAAAAATATCTAAAAGATTTGAACTTACCATAGCAAAACATATCGGATTTACTTCGTGACGCAATGGATATAGATGATCTTAAACTATTCACTTTTTGTTGTAAACCAAGACAATATGCCTTACGCTTGACAAATTATCAAAATTCAATTTATACGTTTTTATCCATTTTCGTCCTGGACAGATCCTGGTTTCATGATAGATTTAGAGAATTTAGCATGTCTTTTTCTTATAAATGCGACCCACATTTACTATCATATAAGTGACATTTTTTATTTGTCATTAAATGTTGAACATATCTTTTCACTTCTTCTTAACACAGTTTTATCTTAGGAATGAGCAAGTATGTGTTATTCTCTAAAGTTTCATCTAATCAGTTTGCCTATTGAACTTAGTACATGAGATCTTCAACCACCTAGGTTAGGTTTTTGCCAGACTTAACTCATTTATAGGCTTTAAACTCATTCCCCTCGATAACAACTTGACTTGGTTTCTTGGTAAGCCCTTTGTCTTAGGATCTGCAATGTTCTCCTTCGACTTCATATAATCTAAACTAATTACTCCAGTTGATAGGAATTGTCTTAGAGTATTATGTCGGCACCTTATATATCTTGACTTACCATTGTATACATTATTTTTAGCTTTAGCTTGTGCTGTCATACAATCACAATGCATGCATATTGCTGGCACATGTCTGTTTTGTTGAATTCCAAGAAATTGCAGCTCCTCCCAATGTAAAAATATATCCACTGGTTGACTTAGTTTCAGTACTATCAGAAATTCAATTGGCATCACTATATCCTTCAAGTATCGGTAGATATTTTGTATATTGCAATCCATAGTCTAAAGTATGTTTTAAATACTTTAGCACTCTTATCAATGCTTCCCAATGATCAATTCTTGGATTGCTTGTATTTCTACTAAGTTTGTTCACTGCATAAGCAATGTCTAGTCTTGTAAAATTCATTACATCAAACTTCCAATTACTTGGAAGTACTCCAATTAAGAAATTCTGCTTTTAGTATTTTTCTTAAGTTTGCAATTCGGCTCAAATGGAGTAGGAACGGGTTTACAATTAAATTGATTGAACCTCTTCAATATTTTTTCTACATAATGTGATTGGGTAAGGATATATCCATCATCATTTCTTTTAATTTGAATACCCAAGATGATATCTACTTGATCTAAGTCTTTCATGTCAAAACTAGAATTCAACATCTTTTTAGTTGAAATGATTATATCCTTACTAGTCTTAATTATCAACATATCATCAACATATAGACATACTATGACACATTAGTTTTTCATTTCTTTGATGTAGACACATTTGTCACATTCATTTATTTTAAATCCATTTGCAATCATAGTAAGATCAGATTTTTCGTGCCATTGCTTTGGTACTTGTTTAAGTCCATATAGAGACCTAATAAATTTGCAGACTTTGTTCTCTTGACCTTGGACCACAAATCCTTCTGGTTATTCCATATATATATATATATATATATATATATATATATATATATATATATATATATATATATATATTTATCTAATTCTCCATTTAAAAATGTTGTTCTTACATCCATTTGATGTATTTCCATATCATAAATTGCAGCAATTGAAATTAACTTCTGAATAGATGTAATTCTTGAAACTGGAGAATAAGTATCAAAATAATCCAACCCCTCCTTTTGCTGAAATCCTTTAGTCGTTAAACGAGGTTTATATTTATCAATTGAACCATCAGCTTTTAATTTTCTTTTAAAAACCCATTTATAACCTATTGGTTTAATACCAAGAGGTAAACCAACAAACTCCCATGTGTGGTTAATTAAAATGGATTCTATTTCACTATTTATGGCTTATTTTCATAAAATAGCCTCAGCAGAAGTCATGGCTTCTTTATATGTTTATGTTTTAGTTTCAGTCAAGAAACTTATAAAGTCTGGTCCAAAACTTTTTTGAACTTTAGATTTTCCCCCTTCTTGGTTCGTCATCTAATGTTGGAACGTTAAAAGTGGATGGTTCATCTTGAACCCTTTTGTACTCTTTTGTTTGATGAGTTTAATCTTTCTTCTTTATAAGGCAAAATTCCGTCAAAGAATTGCACATCCGCAGATTCTATAATTGTATTAACATGTATATTACTAATCTCAAAATTAATTACTAAAAATCTATATGCAGCACTGTTGTTAGCAAATTCAATTAATACACAATCTATAGTTTTAGGCCCTAATTTAGTTCTTTTAGTGACGGGAACTTGTACCTTAGCTAGACAATCCCACACTTTTAGAATTTTAAAAGTAGGAATCATACATTTCCATATTTCATAAGGAGACTTATTTGTCTTCTTAATTGGGATTCTATTTAGGATATAATTCGTTGTAAGTAGTGCCTCATCCCACATACTATGTGGAAGTCCTGAACTATTTAACATAGAGTTTATCATGTCTTTGAAAGTTCTATTTTTCCTCTCCGCGACACCGTTCTGTTGAGGTGTGTGTGGTACCGTATTTTGGTGTATAATTCCATGATTACTACAAAATTCAACAAATTCAGAGGATTCATATTCTCCACCTTTATCCGTTCTTATTGCTTTAATCCTTTTGTCTAATTGATTCTCTACTTCTGCCTTATATGTCTTAAACATATTAAAGGCTTCATCTTTAGTTTTGATCAAATAGACATAGAAAAATTTACTAAAATCGTCTATAAAAGTGATGTAGTAATTCTTCACACCTCATGTAAGGATTGATTTATAGTCGCAAAGCTCACTATGAATTAAACCCAACAATTCATTTGACCATCCTTATACTGTTTTGAAGGTTTTCCTAACAAACTTAGATTCGGTGCAAGTTTGACATTTATGCTTTAAATCAATATTGAATTTAAGCAATAAATTAAGATGAAAAATTATGTTGATAGACCTACTATTTACATAACTTAATCTAGCATTCCAGACATCATAAAAATCCACGATATAAATAGAAGCATTCACTTTATTCATAGCATTAGTAACCATTACATTTAGTTTGAACATTCCATCGACTAAGTAACATCTTCCTATATAGTCCATGGCCTTACATAACATAAACTTATCATATTCAAACACAAGTTTGAATCCCTTTTAGTAAGGAGAGTACCCGAGACTAGGTTCTTTCTAATTTCAGGAACATAAAGTACATCTACTAAAGTAAGAGTTTTCCCATAAGTAAATTTCAGCAACACTTTTCCTTTCCCTTTGACACTTGAAGTGGATGAATTCCCCATGTAGAGTTTTTCATCATTAGTAACATCTTCAAAGGTTGAAAACAACGTCTCATCGCCACAAATGTGCCTAGTAGCTCTCGTATCAATCCACCAACCTTTAACACTGTCAATTATATTAACTTCAGAAATTACAGTAACCAAGTCTTCATCAATAGTTGTGATATTAGCCTGATTCTATTGAATAAAATTTTCAGCAGGTTGATCTTTACGGTGACGATATTTTTGAGCCTTATGTCTAGGCTTTCCGCACACCTAACAATTGCCTTTAACTTTCTTAAAAAGCTTACTCTTTGGTGCAAGGGTGTAGGAACTTTTTGCGGAAACTTATTTCCTTTGTTCTTCTGAAATTTGGGAGTAAGTTCATGTTTTTGATATTATAAGTTGATGATATTTTGCTTGCCACTAATGATCTTGGTCTTTTATTTGACATACATAATTTTCTCTCAAAGAACTTTGAAATGCACAAACATGTACCAAACCAGATATCAGCTATGCAATGGGTATACTTGGGAGATACCAAAGTAATCCGACATGGATCATTGGAAAGCTGCGAAGAAAGTGTTACGGTACTTGCAAGGAACAAAACGATTACATACTCACATACAGAAAGTCTGACCATTTAGAAGTTCTCGGTTATTCGGATTCATACTTTGTTGGATGTCTTGACAACAGAAAGTCTACTTTCGGATTTGTGTTTCTCTTAGCTTAGGGAGCAATTTCCTGGAAAAGTGCAAAGCAGACTATTACTGCTACATCCAATATGGAAGCAGAATTTGTGGCTTGTTTCGAGGCCACTAACCATAGTTTATTGTTAAAGAACTCTATTTTTCAAGACTTGGCATTGTTAACACAATTCTCAAGCCATTGAAGATTTATTTTGACAACATTGTTGTAGTATTTTTCTCCAAAAAAATGATAGTTACTCTACCGGTGCAAAACATTTGGATATAAAATACTTTGTAGTGAAAGAAGAAGTTCAGAATGAGAAAGTGTCTTTATAGCGTATAAGCACAAATCTTATGATTGCAGACCCCTTAACGAACGGAATGCCTCCAAAGTCATTTAAGGAACATGTTCATAAAATGAGTCTTAATTGTAATCAATGATGTTTTTTCGAGTAATGTTAGATTTGTTTTCGTACATTTATTGTATAAGATATCTCATTAAATTAAAGTATGCTTATATATTATTCCTGATATTATAATTAAGTTATGTACATATTATGATTTGAATGATCATGATCAGGAATGTCTTAGACACGGACATAATGCTTAAAATTATGTATTATGATTAAATATGTAATTGATGTTGTAGTACATAGAAGGGAATATGTCTTATATAGATATATAACCGCTTAATTATAATTTTATGATGATCATAAATAATGGCCACCATTTAAGTATTTGACACTGAGATATGCGCACTTATGTTAATCTGTCAAAAATATGATTGTTGGTCATGTGGGATAAGTGAGAGATAATGTATTATGTTAGTGTCCTACATGATAGAAATTATAATCATGTGGTCTAAGTGGGAGAATGTCAATGTTTCAAAATTTATGCGTCACACACCCACATGACCATTATGTGATTGATCAAGTGGTAACAGATAATGACTCATTTTTTATGGGAAAGAGGAGTTACAAAGAAGGGTGCGGATAGATGCATAACCGCTCGAGCAATAACATCCACCATCAATTGCTCTCAATTAATTGTGTAACCCCTCCCTCCCTCTCTCTCCAGCCTATAAAAGGGGAAGCTACCCCTCTGTAGTGTATCCTGAAAAAACTTAAAGTTAAAGAGAGCGAAAAGATTGTTGTAGTCTAAACATATAGCAATGACATCTTCTTGTGAGTATTTTACTTTAATTTGTTATTTTGATGTGAAATTATATTTGTAGAAGATCTTGAATTAATGTCATGCTTTATAAAAGTTTTACACTAATCCCAATTTGCAAATACCAAGAATAACAACAGTAAAGCCTCATTCCAAATTAGTTAGTTTTGGCTACACAAATCAAACTTTTCACTTGCGCCCAATTTAGTGCAATTCCCAAATACCAATTAAATCAAAACTAAAGCAGAAGTTGAGAAACAACCTACAGTCTCCTGTTCCGCGCTCTCCTCTACCCTCCCGTGTGATGAGGACTCCTGACCCTTATGCTTCTATTGGGGCATCAATTGTAGATTGAACAGAAGTAGTTCACAGACATACTCAGAATTTTAAGTATAAAAGACCAATTAGTTCTACCTACTCCCAATTCACTTAAACCAATTTGATGAAAACTCAAATAAAAAAAAAAAGTGGGAAAGAAGCAATTATTCACACTTCATAGACACCCACTTGTTTGCTTTGCACAAATTGAAGAAACCAAAACAAAAAAAATAATGAATAATGGGTTCTTCACCAGCTCATCTGAATCACTGGTTTTGCACAGAATATGTTAAAAAAGAATCAAATTAGCTTCAAAATTAAAGCAGTACAGACATCCAAGGCCAAGACAGAATCCCTTTATTTTTTATTCTTGTTTAGCAGGTATGTGCCCAACCAGGACATCTTGTAATCCAATCCTACTAAATTAATACTACTATTGGTGCCCATGCTTTAAAGCTATACCATTTTTTTGGAAAATGTTTGGGTCACACACTTTTGTTAAATACATTTGCTGCACAGGCGTTTGTGCACTTTCGATGCTAGCATCGAGATGTACGCGTGCAAATGGCGAAGAGTGTCGGAAAATGTTTGTCACTTTTGAGTTTTGAGGACCCTCTCTCTTTTCCTTGTTCAGAAGGAAAATGTTTGGGTGGCATACTTTGATATATACATTTCATCTATATATAGTTGATGGAGTCCTTAATTTGTTAATAATATCGATATTTATTATCAAATGTGTGGACTAATACAAACAGCTACATAATTCATTGATCCTAGGATTATGCTTTGATCGGTTTCAATTCTTAGTGCGCACTTCTAGGCTTGTGCATCAATAAGCGGATGCTCACCAGCCTTTGCCTATGAGCCACATCCAGTCGAGAACCACCCCCGAAAAAATACCAACTAGAAGGCAAACTACAAGCAAATTTCCCAATGCGTTCTGCTCCGGCCCCTGCACACAAGACACAAAGTACAGTCTGCATTAGAAATGCAAATACATAACTTGAGTTCAGACCAGTTAGCATTGTTTGCAGCTACCAACCTTGTAACCGGAAGGCGCCTCGGTGAAAATACAAATGGTGAGGTACCCGTTAGTTAATCCTAGAAACGATGTTAGCATGATCATCCATCCTTGGTCTCCATGTTTGGCAGTGAAATAAAAAGCTGGAATCAGTATGAAACGACCGATTGATGCAGCCATGATTCCCTTTCGCGACTCCAACTTGATGCGTTCTACGACAGGGATGTATCTCCCAATCAGATCAGACACATTGTATGCTGCAACCAGAACAAGTGAATACCTGAGAAGAAAAACCATTTTCATTTACATATTTCGTTGTTTCTCTTGATATTACAAGAATGTTCCAAGAGAACTAACCATTGACCCAAGCTATGCGAGCCAGTGTCTTCAAAAAGGAATCCAGGGAAAATCGACAAGGTCAGAACATAAATCAGGAACAGGTCAATTGCGTAGTCTATATTCTGAAGAAGCAACTCCTTGTTACTCAATCGCTCCAGTTGTCGGGATCCATTCTCAGCCTGTACAGCATTTCAACTACTTAGTGAATATAAGGTCACATTAAATTTCGTAAATTGCGGATTCCTACTACTTATGCAAAGAAAGTTTACTTTTGCATGTTCTGTTTGGATTCCTCCAGCAGCAAGATCAGCTACAACTGTTCTGGCTCCCTCGGAAGCGGCTTTTGCACGATAGTACTTGACGATCGGCAATTTCCCAAATACATAAGCATAAAGGAGAACACATAAGAGCTCATACATTGCTGAGAGTGTAAGGAACATAACTGCATTTAAACATAATGTAAGAAAAACCAAGAATTTGTCATTGATCTAGAATGAGAAATACAACCACAAGCATATGGAAGCTACAAATAGAACTGTGGAGTGAGACAATCAGCATAATGGATAAGTCAAGTAATATATGCAATCATTTCTTGTTACTGCATGTAATTAAACTGCATCTAATTCAAATTCCAACCGACGCAATAAGTTAAACGAACTCCTTATGCAAGTTCAGCCTTCATTTGACATCGAATACTATGAAGATAAGGATAAAACCATCATTTATCTAAAGAAGTAGCAATATGGATGGGGTAAGCAAGACTTTACACACCGCCTCCTATTCAATTTCGTTGTTTTTAGAAATTTGATAAAAAAAAAAAAAAAGAAACTCATCCTTCTCAATATTAGTAATGATCAAATAGAACCGTTTTTTACAACTTACTAGCTCCCTTGCGCAGACCATTTTTTGAATTCTCAAAGGCAGCTTTTGTTAGAAACCTCAAGGAAGAAGTTATTGCCCCAGATGCAGCCATACCAGCCAGGAAAGACTGTAATTTCCAGGAACGATAATATTCACTGTTAGTATTGTTCAAGAATACAAATCAATAACCAACCAATTGGGTGGCCCAATAGTTTGGTATGGGATGTGGACGTAAAAGTTTATGGGTTCAAACTTTGGTGGGTGCAAAAAGGAGTATTGCCTCCATTTATCCAAAAAAAGGAATACAAATCAATAGAACTACATATACAATAAATTTACCTGGATGAATTCGGGACACATAAGAGACAGATCCCCAGTCATTCCACCTTGAACATGGGCATCCGCAGTACCAAAAGCTGCACTAGCTATGCAAATGCCAATGAATGATCCAAGTCCACCTTTTCCAGATGAAGCGAAGTCTATCTGTTGTCGACATGCTAATGATCAAATAACACGAACTTGGAATAATGGCATCACAAGCAAAAAAAAAAAATCAGCATCACCGTGAATCAGTATAATGTTACGAAGCATTGGGCGGAGAAAACGCTTACAACTAGAACTGCCGTGGAGCTTATAAAGAAAAGGATATAACCAATCAGATTTCTTCTTCTAGTATTTATCTTAGCTTCATTATATGCCAGTATTGAAAGTGTTCCAAGCGCGAAAGGCTGATACACAAGCGTTAGCACCCTCGCAGTGTGATACTTCTGCACAAGGAGACAATGAAACAGAACTTGATGATGAACACAGAGAATGGACAGGTGACACTTTCAGAAAAGGAAAAACCGAAAAAATACAACGCATTAACATTGTAACTTGCAAATGTTTAGATAAACTATATACGGCCAGATCCCCAACAATCGAATTAGCACTTAAAATAATTTGGAATAACTCATCTTCCAAGTGATTTGGCTACCAGGGATCGACTTGAAACTAAATACTGAAGCAATAACAATAATTTTGTAGCAGGTGAAACCTTTTGCATTTATAAAAAGCTTCCATACATAAAGGAGCTAATAACAATGACAAGTATTGTGTAACGACACTTGATATTGGAGATCATGGTTCTACCTAGAGAATTAACATATTGGCACTTGTATCGGTCTTATGGTTAATGCTATTGTTATTAGCCCCTCCATTTTTGTTAAACTGTGAGAATATTGCTATTTATCTTATTAACAGAATAAAAAAAGTAGGTGCAGAACATACCGGGAATAACGTGACGTAATAATCTTGAGATGTTAGCATACCGTTCCATGCAAAAAGACAACCATTTCCAAGAAGCCAACATAGCACCATTGCAGCATTCTTTCCCTTCAAAGATTGACTTGACTAAAAATGCAAATTGAAATAAAAGCAATAAGCATAAGAGTGTTTTTGAAATGAAAAGAATCAGACAAAATGGGAAAAAAAAAAAAAAAAAAACCACCTCAGGGGGCAAAGTACGATAAATATAAGTTATGCACCTCCAGCTTAACAGAATCCCCATTTTCATCAGGGCTTGACATCAATGCCTCACTTAGCTCTTGCATCAAAAAATGAAAACCCTGTTGAAGATAATTAAGAAAACCTTCACCTCAGTTCTATACAAACAAGGAAGATGACAATGTTTCCTAGAACTCAAAATCAGCAATACCTGTGAGGATGGTTATTAAAGATGCTATGTAAGCTGTGGAATCAACACCTGCCATGGCAATAGGTAAATGTTAAAACAAAATTTAATCTTCAACTGGCATTCCAGTTGCAAATCCCAATACACAGGATAAATAGATAAGGCATTCACTATGATACAATAAAAACAAAGCCTTACTCCCAAACTAGGCGGGGTGTGCTACATGGACCCAACATATCCATACAGCTCGGTTCGATGCAGTTGATAATGTAATTAAGTGATTTTTTTTTATAATTAATACATCCAAAGCTAACTCAGTTCCAAATGCATAAATCATAATAATAGAGTAAACCTGCAGTACCTAACATTGGGGAGGGAGACCGAACGCACAGAGTTGCAGCATAACGAAATGATTGACATTCAAATTTGTCAATTTGTAACATTGTCAATGTTACAAATTAACAAATTTATAAAAATATATAATCTTAAAAAAAAAAACTAGTGGGACTCTTGATTAAATCCTAATTGAAAATTGAGGCATATGAGTTTTGAAGGAATTGGTTTGTAGTTGTTATGGCAATGTTGTGGGCCAGGTTGTTGTTATTAGAACAAAGTCCCGATGTCAAACTAGTTGGGGTCGGCTACACGGATCAAACTCTTCCACTCCCTTCGACTAAATGTGATGTGCATTCAAAAAAGGAAAAAGCTTTGAAGGAGTTGCCATTTCAACTAATGATTGAATATGAGGTCCAAATTCATAAATTCAGTATCTACATCAGTTCTACACTTCTACTCCCTATTTACAAATACAGATTTGATCAAAACTCAAACAAAAGTAGAAAAGCCAACTTACAGATGGTTACTTCTTTTGCTAACCACTAGAGTCCCAAATGATGAGGACTCCTGGTCCTTGTGCCTCAGTTGAATTTAATTTATCACAGTAAAGAATTATTTGGTTTAAGACCAAACAAAAAGTTTTCTAGGAATTGGGCTTTCATTAGATGATTGAATGAAAGCTCACAGATTCAGTATTTGGAAGCTAAATGAAAAATCTACATCAGTTGTACTCCCAACTTAGAGATACCAATTTGATCAAAATTCAAACAAAAGTTGAAAAAAGCAACCAACAGATACCCACTTCTTTTGCTCTTGTACTACATGAAGAGACTAAACAAAATCTAATGGATGATGGATGGATTCCTCACCTCAATCACTGGTTTTGCACAGAATAGATTCAAAACGAATCGCATTACCTGCGATATGAAAGCAATATAGAGCACTGAGGTCAACGATGGTATTCCCTTCATTTCTTTTACATGATTCCCTACACCACATGCCATCAAGACAATTAAGGATTTCATTATAAAAATATATAATCTAAAAAAAAAAAAAAAAACTAGTGGGACTCTTGACACAGATCACAAAAACCTCTAGCACGCAAATTATTCATCATTTCGAAAAATGAAATCTAAGCTTACGTAATCAAATCTCAATATTTTCTTGTTTCCTTGAACTTCTACGTATTAAACAAGAAATTGTCTATTAGCTAATCAGTGATGGCTCAGTATATATAATATATTCAAGTTTGTTGAACGAAAGCGTTGCTAAATTATTATCGAATCAGTCTATTCTCAGCGTCATATTTTATAACATATTTGAGAGATTTATGTTGTAGGCAATGTAAAATTAAATAATTTCCTAACAAAAAATTGTAGAAGGCATTTCTTTGTTAACAAAAAGGTCTGATGAGGATTGCCAGATTGGTCAATTCCTTGGTCACATACTCACAAACCGCACTTGTGGTGCGACATTGAGCCTAGCCCAGTTCATTTGAACAGACAAGATTGCTTCGTTCATGCAGACTCTATGTCCATTAACTGAGAAGATCCAAAATCTGGACTCTTAGCGAAAACAAGAAAACTAGATGAACATAACCTGAAAATGGGACCCAACAAAAATTTAGAACTACTGCTCATAAACTAATGACAAGTAGTTCCAAATTCTCACTTTCTTACACTAGTTTAATTTATATAGCTAACAACTAAATGAGGACTTTGAAAGACCTGACTATGGTGCATCAGCAATTAAACCCATATGTTATTGATTGAATGATTCATCAGATCAGAGAGATATTTTTTACCATGTGTAAGTTGGACTAGGTAAATATATAAGAGATATGAAATTATTTGCAGAAGAAGCAAAACAAGAAAAAAGCTACAATGACAATCAACTAAACACAAGCCGCTTTTATGTTGCCAGAAAGCGCTTCAATCATGTGACTAGAGTGATTTGAGAGGCATACAACAACATAGAATTAAGTAGGTTGTGCATGGTTGATATATATCCTAGTTAATGTTACTATAGAACAAATCAAAGCAAATCGTGTGAAGCTAGAAAATATAGAAGGCTCACTAGCTAACATAAAAAGATCATGCATGTTATCTCAAACGAAAAGTAAAATATAATCATATACAACATGAAAGAGATTAATTCCTCGAGAAGATTTTCCAATAATGTAAGCCAATTAAAGTATTATGAAAGTACAGTACTGCCGCGTGCATTAAATCAAGCAAAATGAAAAATTTTGATCCATATAGCAGACACCAATTCTTATCTGGTATTGAGGCTTTCTTGTTGTTTGTACGAGCTAATTAATTAAAAGATGAGGGTGCCTCATGGCCATCCGAGCGGCCAAAGATACTTAACGGTTTAATAGGCACTTATTCCCTTTAGTCATCATCAAGAAATTGACTCTCTAAGTTAGAGCTAATGTCCTACAATATTTATCAACATATCCATCCATCCCATCTAATCTCCCTTCCTTCCCTCATAAAGCATTCTTTAGTGCTCTAAAACGCATGCAATAGATGTAAATTGCTAACATGCACCGGATGCGGCCGTCCGTCCACAACACACATCACTCACTACTCCCTTATTGTCTCCTCCAATTTGCTATACAATTCCCCAAACATTGAGCCTTGATTACACCACTTGGCTCCACCAATGGTGCACCCATTATTGGTGCGCACGTTAGCACACCAACGCGGTAGCCACCCTACCCCTACTTGACACGTGTCTTTTGCTTTGTGTGTTTCAGTGAAAGTTGAAGCATCTTTTGCTGTTGCGTTCCATCATGAATCATGAATGGAGAACCCTTATCCATATTCTCACAGATTCTCCTATATGTGTTAAAGCACTTCAAGCTTAGTGGGCCCATCTAATGCGTCACGAGGCCCATTAATAATACAGCAGCTTGGCACGTGCTGTTATTGTTGGACTTACACACGTCAGACTTTGTATTTGATTATTTATTCATGGCAAAACTAATGATTTGGTCCTTAAACTTTGTGTTTTTTAGGCTTTTAGTCTCTAAACTTTTATTACTACACATTTGATCCTTGAACTTTCATAATGATTCTACATTTAGTCATTCCACTATTTAAAGTGTTAAATTCCACCAACGTGGGTAACAAAAGTGTTGCGTAACTTGTCAAGAAGAGTAAAGTAGTTTATATTATTGAACCAAACGACTCACATCAACCAACAAAAGTCGAAAAAAAAATTAATTTTCCCCCAAAACATAACATAAAAAACTCAAAAGTTCATGGACCAAAAGCATAAAAAACTCAAAAGTTCATGGACCAAATGTACAAAAATAAAAGTTCAGGGACCAAATGTACACTAATAAAAGTTCATAGACCAAAAGCATAAAAGACTCAAAGTTTAAGGACCAAAAAATATGTTTTCCTTTATTCATTGAAGTGTTGGGTTAAGATTCTATTAGATGTATATTGCATACATACATACATGCATTCATAAACTGATATCATTACCAACTTTGCAGGTGTTGCATAGATAGTGCAAGAGGGCTATGACAAAAAAATAAAATAAAAATAAAAATGTATTCTCAATAAAATACATCATATTCCTTGTTCCAATTAGTATATTTTTAGCTTCATTTATTTTTCTAAAAAAAGGTCCCTATGATTAAATTCCAAAATTCTCTAAATCCAACCCTTTAATTTGGAGATCAAAAGTTCATTTGGACAGCCATTACTTGCCATGTGGCATCTCCAAATGAATATGGTGGCTAACCAAACCTAATGAAAAATGAGTATGCACGCAATAGCCCCTCTACCAACAATCAGTTGGTCTGAGCTACAAAGGGATTTATTACTCTTAAATGAGAACTCAGTTTCGATTCTCGATAATGGAGTAAACTGGAATAGAAAGATCACACATCTATCGGGTGACAATATTTGAATGTGAATTAGTCAGTGCGATTAGCAACAAAGAACATATGAGAAACCAAAAAAGGAAAAAAGCCCCACCCTCTTCATTATTAGAGAATAGTTTGAATAGTGAAGACCCACATTGAAATGTAGGTAAAAACAAAAACCCTGTTCAACAGCTCTCACATTATGAAACATCGGGACTAAATTCTTCCAACATGTCGTTTTACATCTAACAATGATATCCATATAGACAAGTAGACAATTTTAGCAGCTCTGTTCCTAAGCATCCTTGGAAATGGTAATACTTCCAAGGCCAGTTAATTAGGGATCTGCTCTACTTTTTCCCAACATTGTTGCTAACACAAATCCTAAAACAATATTTGACATGCTCATTTGGTGTTTCCTATGTCTCACCCTTATCGAGACGTTCGATCCTGTCCGTTCGATCAATATATAGATTCACTAAACATTGAAATTCATAAGTTGAACCAGTAATAGGAGAAGTTCCTAGAGTACTGTATCTGAACAATTGGAGTATGATATCTAATAAGGTAGGGTGTTATAATCTAATAAGTTTCTTCTTTGCCATTAGTGGCCAAGAAAAACATGAGATGCTATTAGGTGAGATTATGATCAGTTAAGAATGTGAAGAATTTTGGAGTAGAATAATAGTCCTATTTTCAACTACTTGTCCATATAAAGGACCAGTAGTGATGTTATTCTTCACAAGCATTAGTGGGGGTATAAACACAAAAGCTTCTTTATGCAAAGATATGCACTTCTATCTGTGTATCAGAGACCTTTTCTATTGCATGCACATCCTTCTCTCTCTTTCCATCTTTTTTATCACTTCACTGTGTAATGCTGCTGCTGCCCATGATTCCTTATACATGCCATTTATAAGCGTCCTAGCTTCCATTCATCTTTCTCTGCATCCACCACCATAACCAACCTCTCTCCACTATCGAAAAAAACCGATCGAGGAGATTCATATCCAAAACTCTACTCCAATGGGTCTCCTGCGCTTCCTTTTCTTTCTCACACTTCAATTGTCTCTCTTCACCCTCTCCTCCCAAGCCACCATGACAAACCAATCATATTTTTTCTCTTTGATGAATCAGACACTCTCGGGCAACTCTTTGTCACGATGGAACTTCAGCTCGGTTGGCGTGAGTGACTCCTACTTCTGCAACTTTGCTGGAGTTGGCTGTGACAGTCGCGGGTATGTTATAAAGATTGATCTTACCGGATGGTCACTCACTGGTTATTTTCCTGAAGGTGTCTGCTCTTATATGCCAGAGCTGCGTATTCTTCGTCTTGGTCATAACCATCTCCAAAGAAATTTTCCCATTAGCATCACTAATTGTACTCTTTTAGAAGAGCTTAACATGACACACATGAACCTCAGTGGATCCCTTCCGGACTTCTCACCCATGAAATCACTCAGGTTTCTTGACTTGTCATATAACCGATTCACAGGAGACTTCCCCTTGTCCTTGACAAACCTCACCAATCTTGAAACAATGAATTTCAATGAAAATGGCGATTTCAAGTTATGGAAGCTCCCAGTGGAGCTATCCCGATTGACAAAGCTCAAACGTATGATCCTCACAACATGTTCCATTTACGGAGAGATTCCAAGGTGGATAGGAAACATGACTTCGCTCGTCGACCTTGAGTTGACGGGGAATTTTCTTCAGGGCCAGATTCCAGCAGAAATTGGGAAGCTGAAGAACTTGCAAGCTCTTGAACTGTACTATAATCAGCATCTGAGTGGTGAAATACCGGACGAACTCGGCAACCTGACTAAACTCACTGATTTGGATATGTCAGTGAATAAACTAACTGGCAAAATACCAGAATCAGTGTGTAAGCTTCCCAATCTTCGGGTCCTGCAGCTGTATAACAACAGTCTCAGTGGAGAAATCCCAAGAGTGATCGAAAACTCAACGACTCTAACATTATTATCATTGTATGACAATTACCTGACAGGCACGGTGCCACCAAACCTCGGAACATCACCAAACATGATGGGTCTGGATTTGTCGGAGAACCGTCTTTCAGGAGAGTTGCCAAAGCAGGTCTGCAAGGGAGGTAAATTGCTCTACTTCTGTATGTTGCAAAATCTGTTTTCCGGTGAGGTGCCAGAGAGTTATGCAAACTGCAAAAGTCTTCTTCGTTTTCGAGTTAGCAATAACCGTTTGCAGGGGCGTGTCCCTGATGGCCTCTTTTCTCTACCGCACGCTTCTATAATTGATTTGGCTTTCAATCAGTTTGAGGGTCCAATTGGAAAATCTCTTGGAAGTGCTAGAAACTTGTCCGAGCTGTTCCTTCAAGGCAACAGGTTTTCGGGTTCAATTCCACCTGAAATCTCCAGAGCTACCAACTTAGTTAAAATCGATCTCAGTAATAATAATCTATCAGGTCCTATTCCTCCGGAGATGGGTAATCTGAGAAAGCTGAATACATTGATGCTGCAAGGAAACAAACTCGATTCATCAATCCCTGATTCTCTTTCTTCATTGAAATCTCTCAATGTCCTTGATCTTTCCAACAATCTCTTAACTGGGACTATCCCAGAAAGCATTTGTGAGTTGTTGCCTAACTCGATCAATCTTTCAAACAATAACCTCTCGGGTCCAATTCCTCTCTCCTTGACAAAGTGGGGACTAGAGGAGAGCCTCTCGGGCAATCCAGGACTATGCATTTCAGTTTATCCAAATCCTCTAGAACAAAAGTTCCCTACATGTTCAAAACTTCACAGCAGAAAAAGAGTGAACCACATCTGGTTGATTGGGATTTCAGTAGTTTTTGTCATTGTTGGAATTGCATTGTTTCTAAAGCGTTGGTTCGGTAAAGATAAAGGGGCGGCAAAACACAACAAAACCTTGTCATCGTCGCCTTTCTCCTACGAGATGAAAAGCTTTCACAAAATAAACTTTGATCAGAAGCAGATAATTGAAAGCCTGGTTGAAAAAAATGTCGTTGGGCATGGAGGATCTGGGACTGTTTACAAGATTGAGTTGAGTGACGGAAAAGCAGTTGCAGTGAAGAAGTTATGTACTCGCAAATCAAAGGTTGTAACTCCAGAGGACCACTTGTTCTTAAACAAGGAACTGAAGACTGAGGTCCAGACTCTCGGAAGCATCAGGCATAAGAACATCGTAAAGTTGTACGGCTACTTCTCAAGTTTGGATTTGAATCTGTTGGTCTATGAATACATGCCAAACGGAAACCTGTGGGATGCCCTTCACAAAGGAAGGAACCTTCTGGATTGGCCTACGAGACACAAAATTGCACTCGGAATTTCGCAAGGCGTGGCCTATCTCCACCATGACCTACTGCCACCAATCATTCACAGAGACATCAAATCCACCAACATCCTACTAAATGCGGAGTACCAACCTAAAGTGGCAGATTTTGGTGTTGCAAAGGTGTTGCAAGCAAGAGCCAAAGACTCCAGCACCACTGTCATTGCAGGGACTTGTGGCTACTTGGCTCCAGGTAATTAAATCACGTTCCTCGTCTAGATAACAAGATAACAAGATAATTCAAGATAGTTTAACTTGTAGTTGCGTCTCTTTCGTACCATAAATCTTTGCATTACTTAAGAATTCTGTTGGTTTCGATTAAATTTAGTGTTTCATTAAAGCAGTTGATGAAGCATCCCGGTTAACTTTTAAAATTCTTTCTTCTTTGTTGATGCTTACAACAGAGTATGCATACACATCCAAGGCAACAACCAAGTGTGATGTCTACAGCTTTGGAGTAGTGCTGATGGAACTATTGACAGGGAAGAAACCGGTAGAGGTAGAGTTCGGAGAAAGCAAAAACATCATATACTGGGTGTCGTGTAAGGTGGAGACAAAAGAAGGGGCCACAGAGGTCTTAGACAAACGACTATCAGGTTCATTCAGGGATGAGATGATGAAGGTCCTGCGGATTGCAATACGTTGCACCAGCAGAACACCTGCCCATCGTCCAACAATGAATGAGGTCGTTCAGTTGCTGATCGAAGCCGATCCATGCAACTTTCATTCTTTCAAATCGTCAAACAAGTTCAAAGAACCGTCTAATGAGACTAAGACTAAGAACAGTTCCCAATAATCACAGTAAGAGCTTGTAGAATATGTATAAATAAAATAGTATCTTAGGAGCTATAGAATACTAACTGTCTCTCTTAAATTATATGAGAGAATCATAAAGAATAGTTTTCTTTTTCTTTTTCTTTTTTTCAGATAAAAAAAGTACTGGGGAAGATTCTTCTTTGTTTTCTTCTTTTTTTTTTTTTTTTTTTTTCCTTTTCTTTTTGTTGGAAGCTTCTAGAATAGAATGATGTCACACATAGAATTCAAGCTAGATGAAAGAAATGGCGGAGTGCAACATGGATGATTTGTGATCAAAATGTTTCTACTAAGTTAAAAGGAAAATTTTATAGGACCGCAATTAGGCCAGCTATGCTCTATGGAAATGAATGTTGGGTGGTAAAGTAACAACAATTACATAAAATGAATGTAGCATAAATGAGGATGCTTAGGTGAATGTGTGATAAAACTCGTAAAGATAAAATAAGAAATATAGAAATTCAACGACAAGTAGGAGTAGCACCAATTGATACAAAGATTAGGGAAGGGCGGTTGCGATGGTTTGGTCACCTGCAAAGACGGCCTACAAATGGCCCAACTAGAAAACTTGACTCAATAGAAACTGTAGAAATTCGACGAGATAAGGGCAAACCAAAGTTAACATGGGATGCATTAATTAGGAGGGATTTGAATGGTTTGAAAAGCTCACCATCAATTGCACTTAATCGAGCACAATGGAAAAGTTTGATCCATGTGTATGACCCAGGCGAGTTAATTTGGGACTGAGGCTATGTTGTTGTTGTTGTTGTTGTTGTTGTTCCTTTTCTTCTTGTTCTTTCTTTCTTTTTTTCTTCATTTTTTTTTTTTCTTTTTCTTTCCTAGTAAGGATTGGAAGGAATTTGGGGACAACAACTGCTTTATAGCTACGCACAGCATCTACAATTTTTTTTGAACCCCAGCATCTACATTTCAGAGCAGGAAATTATACACTTGCTATATCAAATTCTGTTTTTTCCCTTTATTTTCTTTTCCATCTTTATTTACTAGGGTGGTCTGAAAAAGATGGGATTCAAAAGTTAGATATGTTGGGAAAAGAAGTGGATTAAATTTGAATTCACTTCCTTCCTAACACAGTGAAGTGTGTTCTTCATTTCCCGCATCTTGAAAGTAAGTCAATATTTGTTTGGAGGGCCCCTCCCGCCATTCGTCGCAAAAGACAATACAATATGATTGATTGATGAATTGAGCATCCATGTCTCAATCCATTTTTGGAGCATAAACGAAAGATATTTTTATGCTCTACTTTTCATTTTATTTGTTTTTAGCTCTCCATCTTTGTGAGTGCTGATTTTTTTTTATTTTTTATTTTTTCTAGTCTAAAGGAAGAGAGGAATGGTAATTACCATAGGAAAAGCACTGAGCTTTAATCACCCTTCATAGTGTGCCATGAACTCCACTTGCAAATAATAAATTTCTCATCAATCATGTTGTTTAGAGTAAGACATGTGATGCTTCCATTGCTAAAGATACATATAAATTAAGCCACAATCATAGCTTTCCCACATCAGAAAGAACCCTCTATATAGCCTACAAAATTATAATACTAATCTATGTTTTTCGAGGGTGGTTCGAGCATAATCCGAACCAAGACATTCGCAACACGGGCAATGCATCTTATAATGCATTTGCGCACGTATGAGTGAGTGAGTTCATCATCAGCAATGGTGGACAAGTAGTAGGTTGTGTTGTGGGTCCTCTTATAAAGGGAGTGTAAGTCATTAAACATTAATGATCTTTGTGTGAACAAACACAAAGATCATCTAATCTAAATTGCGGAAATAAAATAAGAATTACCTCCAGCCATTGTTGTTCTTTCCAAAGCTTGATCTTCTAATTTCTTCTTCTCCTCTCCTTAATGGTGTTCGGAGTCAAAACCTTTTTGGAGAATGAAATTGGGGACCAAACTACGTTGATTAATATCCCAAAAGATAACCGCCCATCAACCGTTATCTCTAATCATAATTTGACACTTGTAATGTGTGGGACCCACATGGATCACTTAGGATAAGTATAATGTAAAGAATACTTACATTCTCCCACTTGATCCATATACACATTACCACCAAAATTAAGAAATAAAATACATGAATAATGGCGATAGGTCCTCTATCAAGTGAGTAATATCTTCCATGTATCACAATGCATTAAATTTCTTAACATATTGTCATAACTTAATGAATAAACCTCATGTTTATTCTTGGTCCAAACTTAATGATATTTCTCAAATCAAATAAAACATGAATGTGTACACAATACATAAGTAAAGAAATACCTCAAAGAGTTCCAATAAACATCATTCTTACAATAATAATCACATAATGGATCTAAGTCACATTCTATCAACATGATCCTTAAACTTCATTGGTGGCATGCCTTTAGTTAAAGGATCTGATATCATTAATTCAGTGCTAATGTGCTCAATGACCACTGTTTTGTCCTTGACACGTTCCCTTATGGCTAAGTACTTAATGTCGATGTGCTTGCTTCGACTCCCACTTTTATTGTTCTTAGCCATAAAGATAGCAGCTGAATTGTCACAATACATTCTCAATGGCCTAGAGATAGAATCCATGATTCTAAGCCCGTAAATGAAACTCTTTAGCCAAACACCTTGAGAAGTAGCCTCAAAACAAGAAACAAACTCAAATTTCTCCATAGTGGAAGTAGCAATCAATGTTTGCTTTGCACTTCTCCATGATGACTCCACTAGCTAGCATGAAAATAAATCCCAATGTTGATTTACGTGAATCAATGCAACCAAAGAAAGTCCGAATCGAGTATCCAAGTGACTTCCAAAATATTAGTTCGTCTATATGTAAGCATGTAGTCCTTTGTCCCACGAAGGTATCTCATGACCTTCTTTGCAGCTCTCCAGTGGTCCATACCCGGGTTACTTTGATATCTTCCTAACATCCCAACTGCAAATGCTATGTCAGGTCTTGTGCAAACACGAGCATACATCAAGCTTCCAAACTGGTGAAGCATAAGGGATGTTAAGCATTTGTTCCCGCTCGAGATCATTTTAGGGGATTGGTTCAAACTGAACTTATCACCCTTCACAATGGGAGCTACACTTGATGAACAATCCTTCATTTCGAATCTTTCCAAGACTTTGTTGATATAGGCTTCTGAGACATTCCAAGAATACAACGTGTTCGTCTCTATGGATCTTAATGCCAATAACATAGGATGCATCTCCCATGTCCTTCATATCAAAGCTATTAGAAAGGAATTGTTTCACTTCATGAAGCATACCCTTATCATTTGTTGCAAGTAAAATGTCATCCACATATAGAATGAGAAAACAAATTTTGCTCCCACTAACCTTTCGATATATACAATTATCCATAATATTCTCAACAAAACCAAATGAAGAGATAACATCATGAAACTTCAAATACCACTGTCGGGAGGCTTGTTTCAATCCATATATATAGATTTCTTAAGCTTGCAAACCAAATTCTCATTGCCAATAGAGGAAAATCCTACGGTTGTTTCATGTAAACCTCTTCCTCTAGTTGACCATTAAGAAATGCGGTTTTCACATCCATTTGTTGCAACTCAAAATCAAAATGTGCAACCAAAGCCAAAATTATGCGAAGAGAATCTTTCTTAGATACGGGAGAAAAAGTTTCCTTGTAATCGATTCCTTCCTTTTGTGTGAATCCTTTTGCAACAAGTCGGCCTTGTATCTCTCAATGTTGCCTAATGAGTCCTTCTTTGTCTTAAAGATCCATTTGCATCCAATTGCTTTGGCTCCTTTAGGCAACTCAACAAGGTCCCAAACATCATTTGATGACATAGAATTCATTTCATCATTCATAGCATCATACCATAATTCAGATTCAAAGACAATTCATGGCTTGTGAAAAGGTTTCGGATCACTCTCGACTCCGACATTATAGTCCAATTCTTGCAGATACACAATGAAATCACTAGGTATTGCTGACCTTTTAACTCTAGTAGATCTTCTTAATGTTGCATCAACATTTTCTTGAAGATCATGTTGATCAACTTGTTCATTTACTTGAGGTACTTCATGAATAATTGGTTGTTCTACCATTTCAAGTTCTTCATGAACAACTTGATCTACTGGAGGATTGTCAACAACTTGTGGAGTTTGAACTCTTTGTTCCTCAATTCTCAATGGAACCTAAGCAAAACTTGGAATGACATACATATGATCACTACTTGATTTAGAAGGAAGATCATCAAAATGAACCCTTTTAGGAACATTATCCTGAAAATGATTCCTCCCACTAATCATGTCATTCTCTAGAAATTTTGCATTTCTAGATTCCACAATTCTAGTGTTATGAGAAGGACAATAGAAGCGATATCCTTTAGACCTCTCGGCATATCCAATGAAATACCCACTAATGGTTCTAGGATCCAACTTCTTTTCATGTGGATTATAGATTCTCACTTCACACGGGCATCCCCAAACGCGTATATGTCGCAAACTAGGTTTCCAACCTTTCATTAACTCAAATGGCGTCTTTGAAACAGCCTTAGTTGGAACCTTGTTTAATATATACACCGCTCGTTTTAAGAGCTTCACTCCACAAAAAGATAGGTAGAGTTGCATTACTACGCATACTCCTAACCATATCCATCAAGGTCGGTTTCTTCTTTCTCGCTACACCATTCTCACTTGGAGAACCTGGATTGGTGTATTGAGGAACTATTCCTTGCTCTTGAAGAAACTTAGCAAATGGACCAAATGCTTGTCCATCTTCAAGTGTATCTACCATAATACTCCTCCTCTCGTCGAGATCGACAATCTTAATTTGTTTCTCACTTTGTTTCTCTACTTCACCTTGAAAACTTTAAAGGCATTCAATGCTTCATTTTTATGATGAAGCAAGTAGACATACATGAAACGTGAGAAATCATCAATAAAGGAGATAAAGTATTTTGGACCAGTTTTAAAGTCCATATCTGGACAACATATGTCGATATGGATGATTTCTAATAATGTTGAACTTCTATGAGCACCTCTCTTGGATACTTTAGTCCTGTTTTCCCTTTATGCAGTTCACACAAATCTCAAAATCAGCAAAGTCAAAGAGCACTTAGTACTCCATCATTTACTAATCTTTTGATTCGATCCTTGGAGATATGTCCCAATCTCGGTGCCATAACATAGAAGATTCATCATTCATGACACTTCTTTTCAAACCAGTAACATGCATTGCAGTGGCATTATTTTCTAAATTCAAACAAAATAAACCATTCAATAAAGTACTATGTCCAACGATATTTGATTTAAATATCAAATCAAAAGATGTTCGAGAAAAGTTGAAGTGAAATCCCAAATACAACAACTTGGAAACCGAAATTAAGTTTCGGAAAAATTAGGTACATAGAAAACATTGTCCAAATTTAAAATAAAGCCACTAGACAATTTTAAGATGCATGTTCCAACAAACTTCCACATGTGAGCGCATTTTATTTCTGAATAAATGCTCAACTCACTTCCCATTGGTTTCCGCATGATTTATCATATCCCGCAATGTATTGGAAACATGGATTGAAGAACCTGTGAGTCAATCCACCAAGTGTCATGTAAAGTATCAACCATATTAGATTCAAAACAAACATATGAAATTGATATACCTTTCTTTTGAAGCCACCGTTGGAATTTGATGCAATCCTTCTTCATGTGTCCCTTCTTTTACGAGAAGAAACACTTGGATTCTTTCTTCATAATTCCACCTTGGGGTTGCATTTTGTCTTTCCCCTTCCAGTTGGCTCTCTTGTCCTTTTTCTTCTTGTCCACCGTCGCAACACACCATTCTCTCCTTGCTCCATAATCGCTCTACCCTCCTCCTCCCGAACACACATGGTCGTCAACTCGTTGATCGACCATTTATCTCTATGCGTGTTATAAGAGATCTTAAAGGGTGCATACCGAGAAGGGAGTGTGTTCAAAATGTAGTGGACTAAGAAGCTCTCGGACATATCAACCTCAAGTGTTTTGAGTCGCCGCTATGTCCCTCATCCGCATGATGTGCTCGCGCACACCCTTAACTCCGGTCATCCGGAGTGATGAGAATTGCATGATTAAATCGGCGCTGCCTTATCGATGTCCGAAACCGATCCTCGATGGCCTTAAGCAATGGATGAACCTTGTCATACTTCTCCACCGTACCCCGAATACTAGCCGTTATGTTCGTTTTAATGAACATAACACAAATGCGTTAGATCTCTCCCATTTTTCGTAGAGATCAACCGTCGAGAAGACTAGCCTCGGTGATTGCTTTGGTGGTTCGTCCTTACGTATGGCAAAATCTATATCCATTACTCCCAAATGGAGGAGAATTCTCTCCTTCCATACCCTATAATTCTCTCCATTAAGAGTCGGGATCTCAAATTTTAACTCGAACCTAAGACGGGTATATGAGTAGTTGCAAATATTAAATAAATAAATACATGCTTAACAACAAATAGAGACTACAAATAATATGTTTTACCAATGCAAACATAATAAAAGAAATAAATCAAGTGACGTAAAAACATGCACGTGGGCTAATGCCTTTACTCAATAAGATTCATTAACCATATAATAAAACTATCAAATTATTTTCATTTTCTCAATTCCTGTGGGTAAATTAAAAAAATACAATTTGATATTCTATTCTAATTAATTATATGAGTATAGTAAAATATCCTGTGGGATAAATTTTACCACAACCATATTACTAATTACAACAAATGAATGAATGATCCTATATAATTTAGATGTTGTGGCCACTCTAACATTATTTAAAATTTCACATGCATGGATCATCCTACATTTAATCAATGAATTTCTTAATGTATTGCATCCTTATTTAAACAATACCAACAAATTATATACATGCATATATACTTCATGGCATATTATCTCATGTATTATTTAAATAAAATAATTAATGTGCCTGAAAATTAAATATATAGAACATAATACTCATCAAGTGATTATCAACTTGTACTAAACATGTATCTATTATATATGCATATTATATATATATATATATATATATAATCCCTCTTATGCACGTGTACTACTCTTAATATGTAGGCGTCATATTCATATAGCATATGTCAGTTCTATTATATATGCATATCCATGCATATTGAACATGCCAAACAAATATATGTGACATAGCTACACTGTTTTGTATAAAATTTCATATACTAGAGTGTAGCAAACATTAAAAAAAAAATTTGCTATTCCGCCTAATTTGATTTCAATGATATACACACTTTAATGTGCGTACAGGAGGTCAAATTCAGAATTTATAGGAAATTCTTCAGATCACCGAAACTAACTATGTGAGTATTTCAGTTTATCCAAAATTCCAAAATATTACGAAAAATCCTTTTCTAAGCACATGTATTAATAAATCCAATAACGCCAAACAAATCGGATTTTGAATAGAGAAACACAAAATACCAAATAAGGATCGACTCCAAAAAAAAAAAAATTCCAGTAATGTCGATCAAAACAATACTGCGGAAAAATTCTAGATCGACATGATATGAATCAAAGGTTTAACCACAAAGCTCTGATACCAATTGTAAGTCATTAAACATTAATGATCTTTGTGTGAACAAACACAAAGATCATCTAATCTAAATTGCGGAAATAAAATAAGAATTACCTCCAGTCATTGTTGTTCTTTCCAAAGCTTGATCTTCCAATTTCTTCTTCTCCTCTCCTTAATGGTGTTCGGAGTCAAAACCTTTTTGGAGAATGAAATTGGGGACCAAACTACGTTGATTAATATCCCAAAAGATAACCGCCCATCAACCGTTATCTCTAATCATAATTTGACACTTGTAATGTGTGGGGCCCACATGGATCACTTAGGATAAGTATAATGTAAAGAATACTTACAGGGAGGGAATCAAATCGATTCGTAAATGATTGAGATCATCACCTCGCAAGTGAATGCCCCGACAGAGAGCATTGCGATCGCCCTAAAGAACCAAAAGCAAGAGTAGCTACTAGCTAGTAGTAGCATTTGAATTGTAATAAGATGTACCTGAACAATGCGCATGCCCTCGCGAACGCGACACGTAAAACACAGCCGAGAGTTTCAGTGGGGCAATTCATCAAACAGGTGGTGATCAATGAAGAAGATGTGCCTTGATTGAACATGGGAGTGCAGATTACTGGTAAAGACAACAGATATTTCCAAGTTGGGCAACCAAACAAGGCCTTAACCACCTTCTCACCGATGTAAGGCTTTAACTCAAAGACCTCGATTCTATTTGGGAAAGAGATTCGCGCTTCATTACGAAGTTGCATTTAATTGAAGTGGCACTAATATTTCGATCCACACATCTCCCGACATGATTATGGTAATGGATCAACCCTTTGTGGTATGGCACGTATTTGTGCACTATGGGTGATCATATTGCATATCAATATGTGATCATCATATCGCTCAGGGTGGCTAAACGGAACCCACTCGAGCTCGCATGTTAAGAATTTTTGATTAATTTTTTATATTTTTAATAAATTAAATATATTTAAAAATAAATATAGAGTATAAGTCACTTTGTGGTATAAGTTGTATTAGATTAAGCTTGAGATATCTAAGGTTCAAACCTTACTAAAAAGCATATTTTTTTATATTTTAAAAACTTGATGATAGGAGCGTCGGACAAGGTTAGGCTTGCAAATACAAACCCGAGCCCGTCTCAAACAAGACGGCCGGACGGGCCGGTGGATACCCGAACCCGTGTACATGTACTAAATCACCTCTAATTGATACTTTCTTTCTTTTCTTTTCTTTTTTCAACAACAACGTACCCTCAATTCCACATTAGTTGGAGTTCGCTATGTCAGACCCCACTTAATTAGGGCATCTGCCATGCCTAAATTACCTTAATTCTATAATAATATAGCAGCCTTAACATCTCCATCAATTAAAAATTAAGATTAAGATCTTGTACTCATTAATTATAAAACTTTATTGACCAGAAAGGACTTTAAAGTGAATCTTGAACTTCAAAGTTTCGTAAAAATTAATTATATAATCATCAAAGTTCATTTAGATTAAATATATTATCCTCAAAATTTCGTAAAAATTATTCGACAGCACCTCTTCTATTTCTAAGCCTACACTAAAAATTCCGGCCTTCAAAAATCTTCAACAAAACCTGCTCAACTTTGGTGAAAAAGCTAAAGAACTCACAATCCACCCATAACAATATATATTGCATTAAATGAATATATAATCATTCTAATTTGATTTAAAAGATCAAAAACCTTAAACTACATTTACCTTAGCTCCAAAATAATCTCAGTCCTTCCCAAAATCGTTCCAACCATTTCAAAATAGATCATAACAACACACGAACTCAAAAACTCATTTATACAATATAGTATAGCAAAAACAATACATATATAGAGAGAGGAACTAATCAAGTCACAGTTAATCTGACAGCTTTCTCTTTCCTTTGTCGTTGCTTGCACCTATCATTACCCAATTATAAAAATTCGATAATGTCAGATAAGTAAATCCCACACTATCCAGTACACATGTAATAATCAAATGTATTGTATTCCAAGAATTTAGACAAACAATAATATCGCTAGGAATCATAAATATACAAGTATGCAATCCATCCGTTTCTGTTGACCAGCCATAATCAAAAGACGTCTTTCCAAAAGTGATGGGTAAACAGTAATAAAAATTCATAAGTTTGAGAGGAAGTCCCCTGGGAAGCCACACCCTCGACTATCCGTAGAGTATGATCCTGGGCCTCCCAGCCAGCATCACAAAAATAACCATCCTAAACAAGTGTCTACAATGATTAGTGACTCCAGTCGCATAGCACCACGGTGTTCATCCTACTACACATATAGCCAATGAACACAATGGGACCCCCAAATGCCTCCTTCTCCCGTGTCTGTGAATGCATGATCAATAAATATGCAGCGATAAACTGTGCATGCAATATATTCGAGAAATACTCATACAATGTAAAGGTTATCATGTGATTTACTTAAACTTACAACCGTGTTATCACAATTCCCTTGGCTCGAATCAATAAATTAGTCCACACAGGGTTCCAACTGTTGTCCTACAATTAATTTGTAAATCATGTAAGATTCCACAACAATTCCACTATTGTTTTTCAATTAGATGCAGTTAAATCAACCCAATTGCATCTCGAAACCCCTAAAATACTTTCAAAATAAATTATCCAATGTCTGGATTTCATTTTTGATTCAAAATTATTGTTCGGCATTGAAAATTACGTTGTCTAGGCTTAAATTGTTGTAAATTGAGTTGGAACTTGCTAAGAACTAGAGAAGGAAAATAGAAGACTAAGAACTTCTACTACTACAAACTACTACTACAAAGGAGAATAGAAGAAATGAGATAGTTGGAATGAGAATTTTTCATTCAACTTGGTGTGTGAATTACAATGGGGTTGGCACCCTTTATATAGGCCATTTGGTGATGATGATAATTGTACTTATACAATGTGTACAAGTTATACATACACCACAAGTCATACAACACATCACAAGCAACATAGACAATACATGGAAGAGTTGGTGTACATTGGAGATAATTACAAGTTACATGACAATACATAGACAAGTGGAGGTACTATTAAGTGAGAAATACAAGTTACATGACTACACAATATTTTGGTGTACATGCATGGTCATCCACATTCCACAACACTCCCCCTTGGATGACACTTGCTTAGAGATTATGCCTCGTTAAAACTTCTACTAAGAAAAACCATGTGGGAAAAAATATAGTAAAAGAAAAAGAGTACATTATTCTCATAAATATTAAAATGGGTATAATATTGTTAAGATTGCCTCATTAAAAACCTTGCTAGGAAAACTCAATGGGATAAAACCATAGCTAAGGGAAAAAGAGTGCAATACACTAATCAATAACTCCCCCTCATGTAAATATGGGTGAAACTTGTTCAGTTTCTTTACTTGCAATGTCTTTAAGTTTACGCAAGCCAATATCATATGTAAGCCTTTTAAATGTCGTAGTTGGTAAGGCTTTTGTGAATAAATCAGCAAGATTATCACTCGATCGAATTTGCTTGACATCAATTTCACCATTATTCTGAAGCTCATGCGTATAAAAGAATTTTGGTGAAATATGTTTTGTTCTGTCCCCTTTTATGAATCCTTCACTTAATTATGCAATACATGCTGCATTATCTTCATATAATATGGTTGGAGAATCTTTTATTGAAGGCAAACCCCATGATTCTTGAATATGTTCAATCATGTTTCTCAACCATACACATTCACGACTTGCTTCATGAATTGCAAGTACTTCAGAATGATTGGAAGAAGTAGCAACCATAGTTTGCTTTACTGACTTCCATGATACAACAGTATTACCACGGGTGAATACATATCCCGTTTGAGAACGAGCCTTGTGGGGATCAGATAAAAATCCAGCATCAACATAACCTTGGATATTCAATTTTACCCCTCTCGAGTAAAATAAACTCATGTCACTTGTTCCTCGAAGATATCGGAAAACATGTTTAACACCATTCCAATGTCTTCGAGTTGGAGAAGAGTTGTATCTTGCAAGTAGGTTGACAACAAAAGCAATGTCAGGTCTTGTACAATTTGCAAGATACATAAGTGCACCAATTGCACTTAAATATGGTACATCCGGACCAATTAGCTCTTCATCACTTTCATGAGGTCGAAATGGATCCTTATCCACTTCAAGTGATCTGACAACCATTGGAGAGCTCAATGGATGTGCCTTGTCCATATAAAATATTTTTAATAATTTTTCAATATAATTTGATTGATGGACAAGTACTCCACTTGAAAAATGTTCAATTTGCAAACCAAGACAAAGTCTTGTTTTTCTAATATCTTTCATCTCGAATTCCTTTTTCAAGTATTCGGATGTTCTAACGATGTCGTCGTGGTTTCCCAATATATTTAAATCATCAACATATACAGCAATAATCACAAATCCTGTTGATGATCTTTTAATGAAGACACATGGGCAAAGCAGATTATTTACATATCCTTCTTTCGGTAAATAATCACTAAGACGTTTGTACCACATTCGTCCGGATTGTTTCAATCCGTACAAAAACCTTTGTAATTTTATAGAATGCATGTTATGAGGTTTTGATTTTATTTATTCGGATATTACAAATCCTTCAGGGAATTTTATATATATCTCACTGTTTAGGGATCCGTACGAGATATCTTTGTAACGACATCCATTAAATGCATATCAAGCCCTTCAGAAACTGCAAGGCTTATCAAGAATCGAAATGTGATTGCATCTATAACATGATAATATGTTTCCTCATAATCGATGTCAGGTCTTTGTGAGAAACCTTGAGCTACAAGTCTTGCTTTGTATCTTGTAACTTCATTTTTTTCGTTTCTCTTTCATACAAACACCCATTTATATCCAACAGGTTTTACGCCATCTGGCGTTTGAACAATCGGTCCAAAAACCTCTCGTTTCTTTAACGAGTTTAGCTCTGCTTGGATAGCCTCTTGCCATTTTTGCCAATCAGGTCTTTTTTGACATTCGTCCACTTTGATCGTGGTTTGGATCATCATCATTTTCACATATTTCAAAGGACACATTGAAAGCAAATATATCATCAGGAACAATTTTATTTCGATCTCAAATCTTGCCAGAGTTTAAATAATTTATTGAGATCTCATTATTTTCATATTTTTCCTCTTTTTCTAGAGGCAGTTGTTCCTCGTCAGAATCAACTTGTTCTGGCAAATCCTTATCAAAGGATTCTTGTGCTTTCTCAGGAGTATTTTGATTTGTATTTATTTTTACTCATGTTTTCCTCTTTCGAGGAATTGTATCCTTTGAACCAAACTGGTCTTCCACGCTTTAAGCGTTTCGTTGGTTCTTGTGCATTTTGTTGCACAGAGACATCAATTCTTGCAGGAGCATTTACAAGTTGGAATATGTGATTTTGTCACTTGTTTTGCATCATTAAATGCATCAGGTAATTGATTTGCGATTTGTTGCAAATGAATTATCTTTTGAACTTCAAGTTCACACTGATTTGTGCGTGGATCATAATGTGATAAAGTTGATGCATTCTAAGCAATTTCGCGCCATTCCTTTTGAATTGGCTTCTTATCTCCCCCTAATGGTGGGAAAATTGCTTCATCAAAGTGACAATCAGCAAAACGTGCAGTAAATAAATCCTCTGTTAATGGCTCAAGGTATCTTATAATGGATGATGAGTTAAATCCAACATAAATCTCAAGTTTTCGTTGTGGACCCATCTTAGTTCTATTGGGAGGTGGTATAGGAACATACACTGCACAACCAAAAATTCTCAAGTGTGAAATATTTGGTTGTTGACCTAAAATGAGTTGCATGGGGGAATGTTAATGGTATGCAGTAGGCCTATAACGAATGATAGATGCTGCATGAAGGACTGCGTGTCCCCAAACTGAAGTTGATAACTTAGTTCTCATGATTAAAGGTCTGGCAATTAGTTGAATGCGTTTGATCAGAGATTCTGCCAAACCATTCTGGGTGTGCACGTGTGGAACAAAATGTTCAATGTTAATTCCTATAGACATGCAATAATTTTTAAATGCTTGAGATTGAAATTCTCCGGCATTATCAAGACGGATGGTCTTGATTGGGTTGTCAGTGAATTGTGCTCTTAAATTAATGATTTGTGCTAAAAGTCTAGCAAATGCAACATTGCGGGTCGAAAGCAAACAAATATGTGACCACCTAGTTGATGCATCTATCAAAATCATGAAATATCTAAATGGTCCACAGTGAGGATGAATGGGTCCATATATGTCTCCCTGAATGCGTTCTAAGAAAACTGGGGATTCCACAACAATTTTACTTGGGGATCGTTTAACTATCAATTTGCCTTGAGAACAACTAGCACAATTATAATCACCAGCTGAAAATATTTTGTGACTCCTTAAAGGATGTCCATGCGAATTATTAATTATTCTTCGCATCATTGATGATCCTTGATGACCAAGCCGGTCATGCCATAAAATGAATGTCTTTGGATCATTAATTTTTTTATTTAAGACGACATTCGTTTCGACATGCCTTATATGAGTAAAATATAATCCGGAGGATAAAGCTGAGAATTTTTCTAACACTTCTTTTTTCCCATTTGAAACCATAGAGAAATTCTCTATTATTTTCGTTCATGGTTTCAATGTGATATCCATTTTGTCAAATATCTTTAAAGCTGAGTAAATTTCTTCTGAATTTTTCAGAGTATAAGGCATTGTCAACATGAATTGTTGTTCCCCCAGACAACATAATATTTGCTCTTCCAGAGCCATTAATCAAATTGGAGTTGCCACATATTGTTTGAACATTAGCCTCAGCTAAGTTCAAATTGGAGAGATATTCTCTGTTTTTAAGGATTGTGTGCGTTGTAGCACAATCAGCAAGACATATATCGCTCTTATTTGATTCATGATTTGAACACATGATTTGTTGATCCATCTGGACAAATAATGTTTGGCAAATTAGAAAAAGAGTCAATTTCATTGATAAAATTCATAATATTTTGCCTTTGATTTTGAAGGTATGGTAAATGTCACAAAAATATTCGGGTATATATATGACAATATTTATGCAAAATAGCCTTTCATATATGACCAAAAAAAATGTCACAATTATGAGCGCTCATTGTCAATAATTATTTGCCCTTTGTAGTGGTGCACCACTTTTGTTCCAATTTTTGGTGGAATTGTCAATACGACCTTTACCTGATATTTTCACATTTTCCACGTCCATAAATTTATTATTGTGATCATGATCATTATATGCAACATATGCTTCTTAATTTGAAGCTGATATATTTGGACGATAGCGATATTATATTTATAATATCTCATTATTTTACTCAGCTACCACGAGACAAGAAATCAATCCTTAATATTTATTGGATTGATGTGCGTACTCAATATTTGTTGCAGCAATAAATCGAGGCGGGCCACGTGACCTTACTTTTATTGTCTCATCAGTCATATTTCCACGTAGCCTCAACATAGAGGTAATTAAAATTGTGGAATTATAATTAATATTTGAATGATTAAATTTTGTAGCTTGATACTCAACCGCTCATTTTGAGCTTTTGGAGTATTACATTTTTTGGTATTTATATATTTATAACTCCATAGGGTGAAAAGATATATGAAATATTCACTTTTCAAATCTCTAAAGAGATATTGGCAAATGATTGTGTACAACATACAGCCTTACATAGACGCAAGCTTTATTCATAATTTGTAATATCTAATTATCATGACAAGAATTATAATAAGGTAACAAATCAAACTATGGTTGATTAATATTTTGAAAGTAAATATAATATAAAATAATTTTCTCTTTTCTTTTATGTAAAAAAAAAAACATAACATATGATTAAGTATATGTTCACAACTTGATTCATTAATAATCAAATGTACTATTCGTATGAGTTGGTGGGACAACCTCCAGGTTGGGTGGCGAGACAAAGTCTGCTTAATACCATGCCTCCTCGAACGGGATAACCCGTCTCCCTTTCAATGTTTAGCTTTATCGGGGATAAGGCTTACCCATTATCAACTCAAACTTATAGCATTATTTGTATTATAAAATCAAGAATAGAACAATAACTAATCGTTTGTAGTTTTAAGAGAAAACTAGTTATGTCACATATTGACTTTTGATTTCGATGTAGAAGATCGTACAAGACGCAACTACTGAGCATACTTTTGCAATCGGTGACGTTATAATGTATAGTATATGAATAAAGTATGCATATAGAAGTGATGCATGTAATAAAAGGAAGCAACCATGATAATATATAAATAAATTGAACTTATTTAAATAACAAAAGTTATACCTTCCTAGTTTTGTCTCCTTAACAAGCCTTCTTGAACTTCAAGATCTCCTTAATGCTAGAGCAAGCTCGTGATGATAACGTGTTGTAAATTGAGTTGGAACGTGCTAAGAACTAGAGAAGGAAAATAGAAGACTAAGAACTTCTACTACTACAAACTACTACTACAAAGGAGAAGAGAAGAAATAAGATAGTTGGAATGAGAATTTTTCATTCAACTTGGTGTATGAATTACAATGGGGTTGACACCCTTTATATAGGCCATTTGGTGATGATGATAATTGTACTTATACAATGTGTACAAGTTATACATACACCACAAGTCATACAACACATCACAAGCAACATAGACAATATATACATGGAAGAGTTGGTGTACATTTGAGATGATTACAAGTTACATGACAATACATAAACAAGTGGAGGTACTATTAAGTGAGAAATACAAGTTACATGACTACACAATATTTTGGTGTACATGCATGGTCATCCATATTCCACAACATAAATATAATTTTTCTAAATTTTAAGCCTTTTCGGGCGTTAGCATGCTTTACGAGACAAACCTCAGTGTACCGACCCCGAAAATTCCCAATTTTCATTTTATTCTCAAGATTATATTATTTTAATTAATTCCCCAATTTTCACATTTTTTTGAATTTTTCATATTTTTCTCAAAATTTTGTCAAATCAGACCGAATCGCGTCGATTTCCAGCAAGGTGGCTCGGGGGACGATAGGACTGTCCTGGGCAAGGTCTAAGGCGTCCTTGGGATGCCCTTGATCTGGTGGGCTGGAACACACCAGCCCTGCAAACAACACAGGGCCTTGCCTTGCAAAACGCAAGGCAAACTTTGCTATGCGTTATGCAAGGCAAAGGCATGGTCTGCCCTGGCCAAAGCCAGGGCAGCCTTACTGCGTTGCTCGACATGGCGTGGCCTTGTCTTGCTTTGGCCATGGCAAGGCCAGCCATGCATTAAAAATTTTTATTTTTATTTTTTGTTCATGACAGTAGAACACTTTCCTGCTGTCATGTTGTGATGGCCCCAGTTTCCCACAAACTGGGCCCCTCCCGGCCTAAGCCCACGTGGACCCCCGAGCCAGTCTCGCAAGGTCAACGCAGACCTAGTCAGCCTTTCAATCCCTCATTATAAGTAAATTCAACATTTTAAGTTGAGTTATTAGTATTTTTCAAGTCTTACAATTTACCGGAAGCGATTAATTAAATAACTCAACAATAATGTAAAAGAGTTAGGCAACCTAATTGTGGAACCCAAGTAAATATGTACATTCATGTATATATCTCAACTCAAATAAGTATCCCAAGTGTAATAATAACATATATAAGTAATACGAAAAGCCAACAAAAAACCTACGAAAATGTACGAAGGTAGATTTCCAAATGTCTGCGTCTTACCCTTGCTCGGTTGCAGCTCTGCACTCAGTCAAACACGAGAATGCCGAGCCCATGTAAGTAAAAGCCAGTAGGATCTAAACAGTAATTCAAAATAAATGAAGCAGTCTAAAAGTCATGCGGATAAAAAGAAAGTTGTATGGAATGCATGATAATAAGACTGTAAACATGAAAGTACAACGAGAAATGAGTATCAAATGAAACAATAAAGAGGTGCCCAAGTAGTCCAAGATCACCGAGTGCGGGTGCCACAGGGTCGGGGTCATAGAGTCGCGGCAACGCCAAGCAGACTCGGGTCTTAGGACGCGGCATCGCCTGCTGTACCTAGACCGTCGCGAATGAGGGATATCAACGGTGCCCGGATAAAACACATCTCATTCCGACCAAATACTCAAGTGACTCGAGGTCATGGCCCCGATTGCAAGTCGGCAACCATTCCAATCAGAGACACTCGTATGACTCACTTGACCCTCGGACACTCATAAGTGGGTGGGAATTCCAATGAAGGGACACAGTACAATCTCAATAAAATATAAGCTCAAATGAAATACTGTGCATTTCCTAACTGGTTTTACTTACCTCGAGAAATCGCAAATCGTCATCAAGACGTCCCGCTCACGCCTCGATTTGCGCACCCGACACCCGACTATTACCTCACAAGTCCCTGGTGTCCATTTATACCATTTAGGGCTAAGTTACTTAAGTTATTCCAATCACAACCAAATTAAGTGAAGTAAACCTCACCATGGCCTTCAATGGAGGTCTCCAATCCAAAATCCATTTGAATCCATCGCGTCGTCGAGCTTCGTCGAAGTCACGAAGCCTTGTCCATTGTTGTTGTCTCGTCAGGATCGATCGGCCCGACAATGCGCCACTGCGCCGTTGCTCAAGCCGCTCCCCGCGCCGCCGTCGCTGCCGCTCCTCCTCGCCGACGTCACTACTTCTCGCGCAGTGACACTGCTGGAGCAGCACCGCCGTCCAGCCATCCGCGTCGTCTCGCCGCCGCCATTGCGCTGCCGCTGCGCCTTGTCGTCTTCCCACCGGAGCTGCTGTGTATGAGCTCCTCATCGCGAGCAAGATCGCCACCGTCGCGTCATTGTTGCTCTCGTTGCGTCGTCGCTCGTCGTCATCGATGTCGCCGCCACTGGTGAGCTCCTTCACGTCACGGTCCGTCGTTGCAGCCGCGAACCGCTGTCCGGACCTCCTCTTCTTCGTCCGCACCGCCGATCTCCTTCTCTCTCTCTTTCCACAGTTTTTCTCTCTCTATCTCCCTCTCTCTGGTTCCGCTCTCTCTCTCTCTCTCTCTCTCTCTCTCTCTCTCTTCGTTTCTTCTTGATGAAGAAAACAAATGTGTCCTCGAGATTCGTGCGAAGCGGAACTCGAGGCACATCAAAAACATATTTATTCAAATGTTTTCCTTAAAATTAGGCTAGTGCGCATCTCGAGGCTCCATAAATATTCACCCCACTACCACCTCATTTCACAATCTCGACACTCGCGCCATACGCATCACGAGGCGCATCCAATATTTTTTTAATGTGACCACATTAAAACCACTATGGCCACTATAATCACATTAAGCCGCTACCTTGGTCCCACGTCGGCACGCGACTCGAGGCGCGTCCCCGTTCGTGTTTCGGCTCACCAAATTCCTCGCATACACCAACTCGTAAAACAGCTCAATAATTAGCATTATAATCTCAAATTGGATATTACTAAATAATACACACATCAGAGAAAAATATCATACCTCGGTGTCTCGACCCGAGATTCGGACATACGTATTCCGACGAATGGATCCCACATACGACCCTGACCTGGCACGTGGCACAAGTCAAATTTTCGGGCCGTTACACATGTTTAATTTTCTTTTTTTTAAATGTTTTAAAACCCCCATCCAGCAACTCCATCTTAACAAAAACCACATCAATGAGTTCAACCAACCCCAAAACCCTATTAAATTAAGCCAAAACAGTCCCACCACCTATGAAAATAGAGATAAACTTACCTTGTTCTTCAATCGTTGTCATAGTGTGCCAATACTTGCAACTAGGGGTGGGCAAACCGCGGTTTGGTGGTGGAAACCATCAAACCGCGACCAAATCGAGGGTTCGGGGTTTGGCCGATTTGCAAACCACCACCAAACCGCGAACCATCAAAACCGCACCCAAACCGCCCGCGGTTTGCGCGGTTTGGTCAGTTTGGTTTCGCGGTTTTCGCGCGGTGGGAGGCGACGACAACTGATAAGGAGCGACTGCTACAGGCGGTGGCCAAAGTCGACTGAGAAGGGCGACGTGGTAGGAGCCGACAGGGAAGGGCGATGTGGTGGTGGGACTCGCAGCGACCGAGGCGCGACTGATATGAGGCGGCGACGGAGGCGGGACCAGTGGGAAGAGGCGGTGCGAGGCGGTGGCGGACGCTGCAGTGACGACAGCGGTTTGTGCGATGGGAGGCGACGGCGACTGACAAGGGGCGACGACGACAGGCGGTGGCCAAAGCCGAACGAGAAGGGTGACGTGGTTGAAGCCGACCGGGAAGGGCGTCGGCGGCGAGATGGGGAGTGAGGAGAATGACGGTGAGATGGTGGCGAAAATGAAGGCTGTAAATGTTGTTGTAAATGTTGAGTTTTTTTTAAAAAAAAAGTTTTAGGGTTTTGACTTTTGAGTTGTTGTAAATGTTGGGTATTTACTAAAATACCCTCGGTTTGGTGAAACCGCGGTTTTTTTAAAATGAAAATCGTGACCAAACCGCGCTCGCAGCTTTTTAAGTTTTTCAAACCACCCCCAAACCGCGAGTTCTAAAAACCAAACCAAACCATGCGGTTTACACGGTTTGGGCGGTTTTTCGGAAACCGCTGCCCACCCCTACTTGCAACACACTTTGAGCCTCCGAAACTCACTTATTCCAAGCTCAACTTAAGTGGAGATTTGGTAAGAATTCATGTTGGGATGGAGGAGAGGGACGAGAGACCGATAGCTTGCCATTGGAATTAAAGGTCGAGTGAGTTATTTTGAGAGTAAGGAAATGAGGCGGTTGTGTGAGATTATATGCTTGGCTAAAATCACAAATCCTCACCACTCTACCGCGATTTCAATCTCCTAAAAAAAAAAAAAAAAAAAAGCCAAATGACCAATATGTTCCTTGATATTTATCCTTAACCATATAAATTCAATACCCTTTTTAGTAATTTGGCGGGTTAATTTCACAGATGGTCACTCAAGATTATAGTTCGTAACACTTTGGTCACTAAACTCACATTTGTCCAAAATATATCACTCAACTTTACAAAACGTTTCAACAAAATAACTCCGACCACTCTCCGGTCAAAAACCCGGCGGCCCTACTGACGTGACGCCACGTGGGATTTCATGGGAGGTCACTTAAGTTTTAAAGTGATGACGTGACATTTAATACACAACCCACCCACCCCTTTTTAGTTCACCCCACATTTAGGGAGGGAGCACCCCACCAGTCACTCATCTTCTTCCCCGACCACTTCCCTGTCCTCGGCGCCGCCGCCGCCTCCTCCGCCGCCGCCGCGTTGGGGTTTCACCACCCCAACTCGTTCTCCGCCGCGGCAGCAGAGTTCGACTCCGACTCCATGAGCGATTTTAGGAACCGTGATGATGATTCCGACTCGACCGGTTTGGAAGAAAACCCGGTCGAAACGACGGTTTTATTTTTCAGGACCGAGTTCTGAGGGGCGGAGGGGAGTTCTCGGTCACCTGGCGCGGCGGCGGTTGCGGGGAGGTTGTTTGGGGCCAGAAGGTGATATGAGCGGTTGGCGGTCTGGGGATCTGAGAAGATTAAGCGATTGAGATCTGACGGCGGAGAGGATGAGAGGTTGAGTTCGTAGTGAGTGTGCCAGGAACTCTCTCTGGCGTCGCCGCCGCCGCCAATGTCGCACATCAGGGTGTCCATCCAATCGTCAGAGTCGAACTCCGCCGCCGCGGCGGAGAACGAGTTGGGGTGGTGAAACCCCAACGCGGCGGCGATAGCGGAGGAGTCGGCGAGGTCGGAGGCGGAGGCAGCGGCGGCGCCGAGGACGGGGAAGTGGTCGGGGAAGAAGATGAATGACTGGTGGGGTGTTCCCTCCCTAAATGTGGGGTGAACTAAAAAGGGGTGGGTGGGTTGTGTATTAAATGTCACGTCATCACTTTAAAACTTAAGTGACCTCCCATAAAATCCCACGTGGCGCCACGTCAGCAGTGCCGCCGGGTTTTTGACCGGAGAGTGGTCGGAGTTATTTTGTTGAAACGTTTTGTAAAGTTGAGTTATATATTTTTGGACAAATGTGAGTTTAGTGACCAAAGTGTTACGAACTATAATCTTGAGTGACCATCTGTGAAATTATAAACCCCGAAAAATATCCTAATTCTACCAAAAATTGAAAAATTTACCAATGCATTCCAAAACTCTAAAAAAAACTTGTTTTGTACGAAAATCGAGGTGTGGGACCCACGTCGACTCGTTAAATCAGTTTAAACTTAAAAACTCGAGTTTTTAAACTTAATTACAAATATTTTTCGTGAAATTCGAAACGATAGATTATGTCAACCTTTTAATTTTCTCGAGACTATTTTAATAAATATCTCGAGACAAAACCCCGCGAAATATCGAATTCATTCGGTCGACTTGAATTTCACAAAATAACATAGTCTATAGTACACAATACGAGGCACGCATCACAGAAAAATAAAATTAATTAATAACCTCAATTTCACCGGTGTTTAACTCTTGATTCGCGGCCAAAACCATAATTAGTCTCTCTTAATCCTTGATTAGCCGTGATTACCGATTTAAAAATTCAGGATTTGACAGGCTACATGAATCAAACTCTTCTATTGCGATCAATTTCTCAAATTAGTTCAGGTTGGCTATATGGATCAAACTCTTCTATTGCGCTCAATTTAGTGTAATTGATGGTGCGATTTTCAAATCATTTAAATCACCATCTAATTGATGTGTCCCAAGTTAGCTTCGGTGATCTACTCCTACTTTGTCAAATTTGTTTAGTTTATATTAAGTCGGATTTTCTAGTGAGGGCATTAGGTCGTTTTTGAAGGTGTTCAAACCATCACAATCGCTCTTCCCTAATAATCTATTGTTCCAATCAGTCGTTGCTACTTTTTCTAAATTTTTTTGCATTTCTCATTATATCTTTATGAGTTTCACCACACGTCCACTTAAGCATTCTCGTGCTCGCTACTTTCATTTTATATACCTTTTTGTTTTTTATGAGTTTCACTACACGTCCACTTAAGCATTTTCGTGTTCGCTACGTTCATTTTATATACTTTTTGTTTTTTTATCGCCCATCATTTACTTTCATAAAAAGCATATATTGGCTTAATTGCGACGCTATAAATTTTTTTTAACTTGGTAGCAATATTTTGATTGTAAATCACAATTTTTGTAGTACTCCTTTATTTATTCCATATAGCTTGAATTCTATGTGTGACATCATTGTCAATATTACCATTATTTTGTATGATAAATCATGAATATATAAAATTGTTCACTTTAAGAAACGGTAGTTGCTCCATACTAGTATGTATATTCATAATGCATGTGTATGATCATGAGTTTTATGTGTGACATCATTGACAATTTTTAACTTGGTAGCAATATTGCCATTATTTTGTATGATAAATCATTCTCCTAATTGTATCGCTCCATTTTTTGATGTCTAGTATGTATATTCATAATGCATTTATTCAGTCTTCGTCCTGCACAACTCTATCAAACATATATATTGACTGATCCTCCAAATGATAGTTGTTTCATGCTAGCTAACGGTCCTTCAAGTGCCTTTTAGAAATAAGATGTACTTGTGGGAATCGACTTCACTACCTCAACAAATCTTTTTTTTTTTTTTTTTTTTTTTTTTTTTTTTTTTTTTTTTGACAAGTGGTGTATATGACATCTCACCAAAGATGCTTTTGCATGTACCTTTTCGACTATTTATGGTTTGGCATGTGCCTTTACGACTATTTTTTGAGAAGTCATGAACGCCAAATGTGATATGTACGTTTACGATGTGTTTTTTTTTTTGGTTACAATGTGCCTTTACAATTTCCATATGCAAATGATTAGAAGCCCATTTAGTGCACAAAAATGAAATTATACATGGTCCAATTTGTGCTTGGGCCCAATTCCGGCCTGTCTCCAAATTGATTTTGGGCTTTTTAAGAAAGGATAGAAAAGAAGGGTTAAGGCATCAAGAGCGTTAGGGAGTCATCTGCGAGGGGTTCTTGTGTAAGGCTAGTGAAAACGTTAATACTGTGCAGGCGTGCTCTCACTCTCGCGGTTCCTCTCTCGCGGCCGCGGTCGTGCTCTCACTCTCGCGGCCTCTCGCGGCCGCGGTCGTGCTCTCCCTCCCCCCAACCGGTTCGTCTTCTTCGCGTCCTCTCTCGCGGTCGTGCGATCGTGCTCTCCCCTCCCCCCACCGGTTCGTCTTCTTCACCGTGCTCTCTCTCTCTCTCTCGCGTGTACATCTCTCGTCTCTCGTCTCGCGCGCGGCCCACCCGCCTCGACAAAGACGAGGCAAGGTCGTTGTCTCGCGTGAGCTTCGATCCCGAGCAACCAATCGGCCTCGACTTCACGGTGCAAGGTGTCAATGTAAGAGATTTATTCTTCGCACTGATTTTTTTGGACTTATGATAGATCAAACAGGAGTTTAATAGGCAAATTTTGTTTTGTCGGGCAGACATGCAAATGATTGTAGGATTAACTCGATTCGGGCATGCTTAGATTCCTGGATTGTTATTGTTTATGAATGGTTTATTCCACTATACGTATGTATTAAACTTCATGAATCTCCAAGATCGTATAATTCCTCATCACCGCAATACACTTTTTTGTTATCGAAGTGGTTCCATTTTAGTTTGTCAAGCTAATCTGTACTCTATTAATTATTGCTTTGTTAACAAGTTGACATTGATGTTTTTGTGGTCAATTTCAATTAAGTGCAAGACATAGTAGTTACCACATTATTGGATCGTGTAAAACCTGAACTAACCATTGTTCTTTCTATTTGTGTTTGTGTTTGATATGTCGTTGAAGAAACCATTGTTGCGTTCCCGCTTTGAATCTAATCATATATTGTGAAGGAAGTTAACGAGACTTTTGTTGTTAGTTAGTGCTCTACTTTACTTCTATATGTTCTTTTGAATATATTTAACAGTTTGGTTTTGTGGTTTTGTACATCTCAAGTGGACATTTTTAACATCCTTATCATTGCAGAATCATTTTCACAATGGAGATGATGGTCGAAAAGAAGTGGAGCCTGTCTTAGAACAAAGATATTTTGGGTCCCAGAGATATTAGAGAGCAAGAATTAATTGACTTAGAGGTTAGTCGGCCAAGAAGAAGTGGAACCTCCTGCAGAACAAAACAATGGAACAATTCAACATGAAGAAGTAGAATCGGATGAAGGCCATGATTTTTTCGAGAGTGACAATGATGTTGAGGACGATGATGACTATCAAGAAGTTGTTGACGAACAAGTGCACAATAGAAAAAAAGGAAGGCCTAAGGTTATTACTTCACCTCGTAGTAGTGCACTTGCGATTGTTGAAGTGCATGACCAAGACTCAGACTATGCAGCATCAGATGAGCTCCACACAGATGATGATTCCGATGGATCTGAGAAGATGAGTTATGTAGAGTTCGATGAGTTCAAAGACATGGCAAACCCACAAACTCGAATTAGGCATGAAATTCTCTTCTTTCAAAACATTTAAGTCGGCATGCAGGAATTGGGGTATTCAAAATAGGCGACAAATACGCTTTACTACGAATGATATGAAACGGTGCATATGTAAATGCCGCTTCAAGTCTAGCAATTGTGAATTTCGAATTTTTGCTTCTCACGTGGGTAAAGATGACTCGACGGTTCAAATCAAGTCAATCAACTTGACCCACTCATGTACCAAAGTGAACAAGAATTATCACGTGACTTCCGATCGGCTTTGCGTAAAAGTATATTGAACAATTTCGAGTGGACCAAAATTGGTCAAGATTCGGGTATTATACAAAGAGTGAAGGATGACTTAAAGTTCGAAATAAGTCGAATGAAAGCTTGGAGAGCAAAGAAGAAAGCAATGGAGATGATGAATGGAGACGAGAAGAGCCAATACCGAAACTTCATTCGTATGCACTTGAGTCGCTAAAAACAAATCCGGCACACAAGTCAAAATGACGCAACATCTAGGGGTATTTCAAGGTATATATATATGTCTTGCTCCATTGAAAAATGCTTTCAACTCGGGATGTAGGCCTTTGATTTCTCTTGATGGTTGTTGGTTAAAGGGTCAATATAAGGGACAATTACTTGCCGCATAAAGTAGGGATAGACCCAAATGATTGTATATTTCCCATTGCTTATGCAAGTGGTTCAAGTTGAGAGTAAAGGCACATGGCAATGGTTTTTAGAATTACTTAAGGATGACTTGAATATTGTCAACACTTTATAGCGTTGCTTTCATGTCTGATAGGCAAAAGGTTGTGGCCCTTGAATGAGTGCTATGGATAAAGCAGTTCATGTAGTTGATCCATATAATTGGGAAAAATGAAAGAATTGTAACAAAACCAAAAGTATTAACTACGGAAACAGTGCATAACATTTTTGTGAACACCGGTATTCAAATGGTACGAGTAAGAAAATCATAGCCAAGCAAGAAGTGAGGAAGCATAGTGAGAGATATTCAATATGCATCGGGAGTTGTTTTAAGATATATAGAACCTCTCAAGTTCGATCAAATTAGAGGAAAGTACTGACCTCTAGCAAAGAAGACGAAGTGTCGGCTATAAAACCTGGAGTTTTTTATGAAGAGGCCTCTTGTATGTGTTTTTTATGGATCATTTATCAAGCAAAGACCATGGTGCATCTATCTTCGCTAAGAAGACTTGGTAATGATTTTTTGTTTTTGTTTTTTAGATCGCTTGGTAATGTACTAGCTAATCAATCAATATACATACATTGGTTGCAGGATGTACTAATTACTTTTTTACTAAATAAGTTACTTGAGGGAAAATATCAACTTGTTTTTTTTTTGACGAAATTATATCATCAAGCGTGCTTCTTCGCACTGTAAACTAACTAGCACTCGCTAATAATAATAATATAAGCAACTTCGCATCGCAAAATGTACCAAGTGCTCTCTACTGAAAATAGCAAGTAAAGGGTCTAGCTAATTATCGAGTAAAAATACGTAAAACTAGCTAGCAATAGCATGCACCTATTTAACTAACATGGTGATAAAATTAAACTCCGTAAAAATGAAATAAAATAAACCTAATAAACAAATGACCAAAACCAACAGATCGAGTTAACAATTAATCAATTCCTACCACCTCGAAACATGAAAAATCAATAACTCTAATGTACACTAGTTAGTTTAATAACAAAAAGGTAATTAAGCTAGCTAGAAGACCAGATCGATCCCGCAATTAAATGTAATTGATGTAAAGGCAATTAACAACATAATACCATAAAACAAATTCAAATCAAATAGATGAGAATACCATATAACCTTCTCCAATGCACAATGTGGATTGCAAATGTGAAGATCATTGAATTTTGTAAATCATGTTCTCGCTAATTTATACATCAAGTGTTAATTAAAGGTCCAAACAAGCATCAAAGAACAGCTTTTTTTTTTTTTTTTTTTTTCTCGCTTGCCTTCATATTTTTTTTCACTATATGGTATAATTGCATAACATATATCCGAGACCCTTCCAAAGAATCACCGCAACATTGTGGTCTAATTGCGTAAAATCAATCTAATTGCAGAAAAAAAATTTGAGGTAGAGGACGAACGGTGAAAAGGGCGGGGGTCTTGTCGAGGCCGATGGACGCGCGAGACAGAGACAGAGATGTACACGCGAGAGAGAGAGAGAGCACGGCGAAGAAGACGAACCAGAGGGGGAGGGGGATCGCACGACCGCGAGAGAGGACGGCGAAGAAGACGAAACCGGGGGGGGAGGGGAGAGCACGACCGCGACCACGAGAGAGGAACCGCGAGAGTGAGAGCACGACGAAGAAGACGATCCAGGGGGTGGAGAGCACGAGCGCGCGAAGAATCGCGAGAGAGAGAGAGAGACCAAGCCGTTTCAAAGATGAAAAAAAAAACAGGGGTTGGAGAGGAAGTAGAAATTGATTTAATGGTGGTGGGGTGAACTAAGGGTGGGGTGGGGTGGGGTGGGTGTGTATGTGGCATGCCATGTCATCACTTAACAAGTTAAGTGACCTCCCATGAAATCCCACGTGGCGCCACGCGCAATGCGCACGGTGGGTTTTTGAAGAGTGGTCTGAGTGACTTTGTTGAAACGTTTTGTAAAGTTGAGTGATATATTTGGGACAAATGAAAGTTAAGTGACCAAAGTGTTACAAACTGCAAACTTGAGTGACCATCGATGAAATTAACCCCTCGTGCGCAGCCCCATGGATGTAGGTAGTGGTACCGAACTGAGTTACCAAATTCCCTTGTGCTCTGTTTTTGCCTTTACTTTTTTCTTTACTTGTTTTTATTATTTTACAAGTACTATATATATATATATATATATATATATATTTTGAGCTTAATTGGAGGAGCACCCATATATATATATATATATATAATATATATGTGTGTAGGTGCTCCTACAATGAAACCCAATTACATAACATTAATTGCGCATTTAATGTGTTTTGCATTAAATGCACTACATCAATCACCATTAGATTGAAATTTCATAATAATCCAATGGTGAGATATGTAATAAAAGAAGACCTTGGGGTGTACATGTGGCTTCTTCCCATGCTTCCTTCGTGCCAAGTCATCAACGTGTACGCCACATCACCAACTCCAATGCTAAATCACACCCCAACTATCCCTATTAACCCATACTTACCCATTTGTTTTCTTTCCTAATTCTTACGTATTTTCTTTCATATTTCTTAGGTAGGTATTTATGGAACTTATTTAGGTAATAGTTTATCTCTTTTTTTTTAGTTATCATGGTTGTAATTTCAAATTTTTAATTATTTTTTTATCTCTATTCTATTCTATTTCTTATTAAATAACATTTTGATTCAGAAATCATATTTATTATTGAATACAACGACATGTAATTATTTAGTTGTAGATCTACACACATATATATAGTAAAATTTATCAATATCCAAGAGACAAGGAAACAAGGTTCAAGTTTTATTTATCTTATTCTTCTACTACCTTCTCTTTTGTTGGTTGATCTCTCATTTGCTATCAGAAAATCACTAGATTTTTTTCACACTTGATTTTTTGAATGACCTCTCTAATGTAGTTACCAATTGGATTGAGGTGCGACAATAAGTACTTTATTTATTTATTCACTTCCTTTTCTCATCATTTTTTTTTAGTTGTATATTGATGTATTTTTTTATTTAATACTAATATTCAGTCTCTTCCGCGCGCGAAGCGCTGGACAACGGTTGGTATATATATTAAAGGAAGGCCTTGGGATGCCACATGACTTCCTTTCAAGCTTCCTTCTCGCCATGTCATCAAGTTTTATGTCACGTTATCAACTCTAACGACATCTATACATATTAAAGGAAAGTCTTGGGGTGTCACATGGCTTCCTCTCAAGCTTCCTTCTCGTCATGTTATCAAGTCTTATGCCACGTCTTCAACTCCAACAACATCTACATATCTATATATCTATAATAAAGGAAGGCATCGGGGTGCCACATAGCTTCCTTTCAAGCTTCCTTCTCGTCATGTCATCAAGTCTTATGCCACGTCATCAACTCTAACAACATATATATCTATATATATAATAAAGGAAGGCCTTGGGTCGGGTGCCACATGGTTTTCTTTCAAGCTTCCTTCTTGTCATGTCATCGAGTCTGCCACATGGCTTTCTCTCAAGCTCCTTTCTCGCCATGTCATCAAGTCTTATGCCACATCATCAACTCCAATAACAAATATATATATAATAAGCCTACATCTTGAGCGTGCCATGTGACGGTTTCGAGCCTTCTCGTAACGCCACATGGCACGCCCAAGATGTAGGTTTCTTCAAGCTATATATGGTATGTGACATGTGGCATTTCGGATCCTTCTCAATGCACCACGTTGTATACTCAAGATGTAGTCTTATTATATCGCACATATCATATACATGGTATGTGTCACGTGGCATTTTTTAGCCTTCTAGTATCGCCACTGTGACGGCCTTGGTCCCACAACCTAAACTGGGTCTCGCCCGACCTAGATTTAAGTGGACCCGAGTCGATCCCAGCGACGTCAACGCAAGCCTAGTCAGCCTTCCTAACCATTCATCATTACAAGGCAAAGAATTTTTTTACATTTTTAGTGAGTTATTCAAATTTATAAGTTAACAAAGTTTATGCGAAGCGATTTCAACTTAAACAAATCTAAACAACTCTACACGAATCGCTTAGACATCATAGAGTGTGGAAACCCCGTATATACTCCATGTAAATATCTCACAAAACCCATATATCCCATGTGTCAAAAACAATATACATAAGTATACAAAACCTACAAAAATGTGAGAGGGAAAGCCGCTCCAAAATCCTCACAATAAATCTCCTAGCACCGACTCATTTCCTTACTCGATTGCGGATCTCGCACTCGCTAAACACAAGAATAACGAGCCTGTGTAAGTAACGCCAGTAGGATACTAAACAACATTTCAAAATAAATAAATCAGTTTATATTCATGCAGATAGAAAGAAAGGTATAAAGAACACATGAATAAATAAAAGATTGTAAATAAATAAAAAACAATCGATACATGAGTGTCCAATAATGCAAACAGAGAGGCACAAGTAGTCTCGACCAATAGGTCGTTGAGTCTTGGCAAATTATCAAGACTCGGGTTCTACGACTTGGTACACTTACAAGCCCTAAACCTACGAGATAGCGAGACTTCCTGGAACAACCACGCTAAGAACTCACACCCCGTCAACAATTTGTAACCAGTGTAGTGCATCCCGAGGTCATGACTCTGGTATGTTACCTCAGCCAGCCACTCCTTTCAAGGATCACCGTTGACTCACTTGCCATCGGAAAACTCAATTAGAATGGAATTCCAAAGATTGGTAATAAATCAATGAACAACAATATTTAATAGCTTAAAATAAAATTATTGTACAATTTCTTAGCTGGTTTACTTACCTCGATCCACAAACTTGTTCCTAGCCTATCCGACTTCCCGACACTCCTAGACGTGTTTTTGAATCCCCGTAACTCTTCCTTAGATTCCTGATATCATATTATAAGTTTTTGAGTGCATTGAAGCCTTTACTGGGGCATCACACCGATTTAGAGTGTTTAAGGAACTTTTGAAAATTGCATATTTTTGTACTGTCAGTGGTAATTAGCTTAATAATTATGACATTAGCGTTAATTCCCAACTTTAGCGCGCTAATATCAACATTAGCGCACTAATTTGATCATTAACGCGCTATGTGTAGCAGAACCCATAATTCTGCATTTCGAATTATGGGTTTCATCTACACATACGCCTTGTTAATGGCTTGGGACCCCTCATACACCCTAGAGGTCCCTAACATCTACCCCAACGTAAAAACAACAACAACAACATCAAATTCAAGTATATGACCAAGCTATGTTGATGGAATTACCTAGCTTGATGTTTTGATCTTCTTCTTCAACACGCCATCAAAGAATTGCTCACTTCCACTTCACCAAAACTCACTCCAACAGCTCATCTCTTTCTCTCCTTCCTTGCAAACGATTTTGATGTGGAAATGAAAATCAAATTGTTGACTTATATGTATTGGATGGGCTTAAACCATAGCCATAGATCTTGTATGCGCACGTATCGCGAGGCTTGTCTAGTGGTCTACCTTCATTCAATCATTTACCAAGTCATACATGAGTGACTCTACAAATGGACTCATCAATCTCTAGATTACTCGACACGTGTCTCGATGCACATCTTATGCTTGTTAATTTGTTTTCCACTAACTTAGGCCCATTTAATTTCACATTGAATGTGGTCACACTAAAGCTAGTTAAAACCTTAATTAACTCACATAACACTGCAGCTACCTCTGGCCCCCGTCGACACGCAACTCGAGGTACGTCTTCGCTCGTCTCGACACTGATATGCCCCGTGTGTACCTTACCCGCACATTTCCGAATTTGATTAGCTTAAATTGTTCAATCTTTTATATACATAATACAAGCGTCAAACAAAAATAGCATACCTCGGTGTCGACTCCCGAGGTTTGGACATACGTATCACGACAAGTGGGTCCCACGTATGACCCTGAAATGACACGTGGCACGAGTTATGTTTTAGGGTCGTTACAGCCACATGGAAGTTGTGGTTTTTGTCAAGCTATATATATGTTATGTGACACGTGACATTTTGGAGCATTATCAACGCTCCAAGTGTCATACCCAAAATGTAGATTTCGAGGACCTATATATGGTATGCGACACATGTCATTTGGAGCATTCTCAACACACCACGTGTTATATCACACATAAGTTGAAAACTTTACCAAATTAATACTCTAAGAAACATCTTCGTGTCGCCACGTGGCATGCCCAAGTTGTAGGTTTTGTCAAGCTATATATATAATATGTGACATGTGGCATTTTATAGCATTATCAACGCACCACGTGTCATACCCAAAATGTAGATTTCGATGACCTATATATGATATGACTACAAAAATGTATCGGATTAGCAACGGATTGCCCGTCGCTAATCCGGTACAACCCGTCGCTATTTTGGACACGTGTATCTGGTCAGCACAATCCTCACCACGTCACCACTTTTAGCAACGGGAACATGTAGCTAATCGCCGTCGCATTTTGACCGTACCTAGTTTGGCAGCCACGTATGCGAGAATTAGCGATGGGAAGCCGTTTCCTCGCACGTCGCTAATTAAATTGAATTTTTTAAAAAAAATATTATTTTGTATTTTCTGATTTTCAAAATAGGTAAAATATTGATTTTTATTAAAAGTAATATAAAATAATAATAATTTTTAATTTAAAATATTATAAAACATTTTATTATAAAAGAAACATATTTTTAATTTCATTAAAATTAATATTAAAATGAATTGTTTTAAAATAATAGTTTTTATTTTTTAAAATTAATATTAAAAATAAATATTTATTTTTAAAACTTTATAAAACATCTTTAATTATAAAAATAACATATTTTAGTTTTATTAAAATTTAAATTAAAATGATAATTTTTATTTTAAACATTATAAAATATTTTAATTATAAATAAAAAATTTTCTTTTTTTGATGAAAGAAACAATTTGTTTGGAATAACAGTTATGCAAATAAATATAAGCAAATTAAACTAAATAATCGAAGTAAATAAAGAAGTAAATTAAATAAATATAACAAAAGAAAGTTACAAGTATAAAATGTACAAAACAAGATAAAGGTATGTGTGACTACAAGATCTAAAATCCCAAGTGTATACATGAGAGAGAACTCAATCGTCGAGATCGTCATCGGTCTCTGAGTTCGCTGGATCGTCCACTGGAGGCGCGAATGAAATCTCAAGTCTGTCCATGAGAGCCCGCTCTATGCGACCTAACCGTCCTTGCAACTTTCGCAACTCGTCACGGTTTAATGTGTTATCCTAGATAACTAGTAGAAGATTTGTCTGCATCTCCTTAATGTTCATCCTCAGCAGCTCAATGGGCTCATCTTGAGCAAAAATAGGCCGAGAAAATCTTGCTCTCGCATGTCGACACCTCGACCCCGATGGTGTCCACCCTAATCCATATGTTCATCCTTTGTCGTCACGCTCCAAGACACAAATATAACTTAGTCTCATCAATCTGGGTGTCACCGCGATCATAAGTGTGAGCTCAATGCGTCTATTGCGTATTGCCATTTAAATTAAAAACTTAAACATTTACAAGTTATATATACAAGTTATTGATACCTATCATTAATTAACCAAACAAAGTTTTAAAACAAAACTATTTTCTTATGATAATCCTCTCTACTATTTGATCAAGGAAAGTTACGCCGTCATGATCTTTGGTATGAAAGTATAGGCATAACTCCAAAGCAGTCGGGGGTCGACCTAACTTTTCCTCCTACAAAACATATATTTAAAGAGGATTAAGTTTGAGACTTAATTATATATATATATGAACTTATTATGAGCTTATTAACTTACCAAATTCTCTCATGCGTGCTGATAGATGGATATAGAACCACTTGTATGCACTGCTACACCCGTACCCGGTCCCTCTATCTCCGTTCTCCAATTCTTAATTGCTCGCTCTGACCTCTTTTTCGATTCAGGGGTAGACCGCATCTTCTTACAGTGCTCAAAGATCTCGGTAGATACATGTACCGACTTTTTATCTTTGGAACACATCTTGCTACTGAAATCGATGTACCGAGTGACAATCTGCCTATCGTACGCCTCTCTAATAGTTTCGTCATCCGATGGCTCCCAGTTGAAAGAAAGCTATGTGCAAAAATATTAAAATTTAAATATAAATAAAAAACTTTTCAATTTTTGTCTCTAAATCTTAAGTAAAAGAAACAAACTTAACTTAAATATTTTTTACCTTCCATTAATTCCAATAAACATCTCACATGTGCTACGGAACAAACTCATAAGAATAACCGTCTTTGTGCAAGGAATATTTATATGCCCTAGTCATCTCCTGACCAGCTCCGTCTGACGAGTCCAATTTTCGTCCACTAAATTGAAAACGAGGCGTTAGACCGAGTTTATAACAAATTAATTAAACGTAAGTAGTTGTACGTATACTTACTATCTGTCATCTTTCACGACAAAAAATATTTGCCCCGAGGCTTGATTAGTCGTATTGTTTCGTCGTCGTCTACGTGGGGCCGTACCTATGGACGGGTCACTCAAACCATGTGCCAAGTAACTCGGTGATTGTGACACATGTTCTACCTGATGACTCATAGAGGGCGAGACATGCAAATCAGAATGGCCTGGTGGTGGGGCCATACGGTGTTCGTGCGTCCGATCATGCAGATGTGAGGGAGATGAGGACCCCGTAACAAAAAAGTTGGCCCAACACCTAGCTTAAACCTACCGCGACCATTGACGGATGGAGTGGGTAGCGATGAGAGCAGCGTAAAGTAGATCTGCATAGAGGTGTGATCATCACCAAATACAGATTACAAAGACATATAAGAAGTAAGAGGATGTGCATAAGATGGGGAAGGTGTCTGATGAGAAAAGGGGTATGTTGGGATGGGTTATATGGGTACGGATGAAAGAACGGGACCTACTGTGTGGGATGCGAAGAATGTTGATGCTGAGTCTGCTGGCCCTAACTAGACTGCGCAAGTGGAGTAGCATCATCACGAGAACGTGGGTGTGAATGACCCGATTGTCGATCTCTGCTAGTGCCGGATCGTCTATTGGATCGTCCACCAGATCGTCTACTGGATCCCTCACCGAATTATGGATCGCATCCTCTGCCTAACGACATGACTTTATAAAAGATTAAAACTAAATTAGAAACAATTACATATAAACCTCCTACATTTGAAATATTACATAACAAGTCAACAAATATGATATTTAGTTTCGCATTCATTTACCAACTTAAATGGTTATATCATGATTTGTCGTCACCATTCTTATCGTCCGATGAAAACTCGAAATTATCGTTTTCATCGTCTTATTCGTCGACGTTCGACATGTCCGCTCCACTAGATCGCTTAGCGAAATTGCAATATTTCAACTTCAATATCATGCTCGTGTAGTTGCTCTTGAAAAGCGTGTTCTTGTGTAGCGCATTGTCAATGTTCTCAATTAAGTTATGTTCATCGATGAATTTCTACTAAAGTCTCGCACGTAGTTTGCCAATTGTTCGCGCACTTCTTACACTTGGGTATGAAAGAAAGTACACTTGACTAGCTTGCATGACTAGTATGAAAGGCTCATACTTATTTAATTGAAGATTTCGATGTACATCGACGATTTTTAAGGAGTGGTGAATTCTTGTTCCGACATCGAGCGCGAGATCGAACCATTCACACTTGAACAACAACAGCACGTAAGAATCCACCATATTTGATTTGTATCACTTCTTGCAATTGCCCATAAAAGTCATTATTGCATTGTGCGTAATTTGTGCTTCTAACATACACCCTGCTATTATGCGTATCATTGTTTGCGCCATGTGACACAGTATGAAATTTGTAGCCATTAACAAGATATGAGTGATATGAGGTGCAAAGTCGACTAGGTCGTACGACAACATTAGAAGTGTTGTATCTTGAATATACGATGACGCCTACAGCCAAAAGATTTTTTATGATAAACTTCATTTTTAATTAAATAACAAAAGAATAAGAATTATGTTGATATGCATGTAGTAATGATGTACGAATTGTTGGAACCAAGTTGAGAAATGTTTCTCAAGATGTTCATCGATTGCACTTTGTGTGATATTCTGGTTGCTTGGAACGCAACTCCGATACATAAAAGAAATTAAGGATTACGATTGAATAGATTAATGATATTAAACTATTGACATTAAAACCGTGTATTGTAATGTATTAATGTATACCTTATGAATGGAGTGACCTCATGACAATTTAACAACACATATGAGTGGGCGCCGTTACATTCATCATCCGCGAGATAATGCTTCTTTGATCTCCCATATGCCTGACCTGAGTGGGTGAAGATTGAGAAGTTGCTATCAAAATTTTGAGTTGGTCCGACTCCATCATCGTGATTGTGAGGCTGAGTGTGAGGTGGAGACGTGTTCCTCAAAATTATAGGAACAAAATGTAGCCGCCTCTTCCACTAAATAAGCATTGCATCTTAAGCCCTCAACCCTTACCTTATTCCTAATATTATTCTTCAAAGGTTTCAAATACCTACATTTGTAGAGGTAAGTTAGTTAAATGTATATCTTAATTGATTTTAATTGTGTACGAATATAATTGATTGCCTCTCAAAACGATATATCCACCGGTTGTATCGGGCCGCAAGGATAGCCTCGTATGCCGATGGATAGGAGATGCTCCATCGAGTTGAAAAACTTCGCGAAAGATTGTTTTCAACTTACACAATATCTTAGAAATGTTTTCATGCAAAAGCCGAAGATTCTCAACATTTATCTTTCTAGCGCTTAAATCTCTATAGAAAATGCTTAACTTGCTAATTGCAATTCACATGTCCTTATCTAAAAGATCCCGAAAAGTAATCAGTAGCAATCGTTGCATGAAAACATGACAATCGTGGCTTTTCATCCCAAACATTTTCAACTTTTTAGAATCTACGCAATGACCGATGTTTGATGTGTAACCATCAAAGAAGTGCAATTCCTTAATCCACTTATACAACGCTTGTTTTCTCCGCTTGACCTTAAATTTGAAGCAAACCGGTACCGCCACGTCGCGACACGTCACCAAGGCATGCCACGTCACCGAACGCTTGTCCTGACGATCGCGATCGAAACCTTCGTACGTATCTTATTCGCATTTAACTTAGTATTTATGAATGTTTTTATGAATATTTACATTAAGTTAACTAAGTTAAGTTATTCGCATTTATTATATTAATATAAGTTGAACATCTCGAAATGAAGTCTTTAAAGCATGCAAATATTATAATGAAAAGTTTGTATTAATAAACAACCCTATAATGTGAAAACCCAACACAAGATACCATGTATATCAAAAAGTGACAAAAATACAAAAAATGTCATATACATGTATCGTATATAAGTCAACCTAAAGATCTCATAAAAACAAGAAATAAATACATACAAACACATACACAAAAAGTTGATGGGGCTCTCCTAGCTCAAAGGTAGTCACCTAAAACCCCTTGCCCCAAATAAATATAGATCCGCAATTTGTCACAAAAATAATGACAAATTCCAGTGAGTAAATCCTAAAGAACGTTAGCTAATATTCATGAAATCCAATAAAACGACTACAATTCATACAATTTAAATAAGGAACATAAAATAAGGTAATCGCATGAAAATAAGTAGCAGAGAAGTCGAAAACTAGACACGAGTGTAGCGTGACAGAAAACCCTAGTCGACATCTGGGAATCGGCTTAGCTAAACTGAGAGGAACCCATGACGATCACCTCGCTAAACATCTCACGGTCGAATGAGATGAACCCATGAACAATAGATACTTGTCCAAACATCCTTCGAGAGGAACCCATGAAGGAGACTTAAGTCTTCATCAAACATCTCTCAACCTAAAGGGTTTCTAAGAAGTAGTCACCGTGTAGCCCCAACATGAACAACTACTCAAGAACGCGGGGTAGCTAGCCCTCAGTGGTGTGAGTATATGTCATGTCCGACCCCGTCGACAAACACACATACATACGCGGGAGTGGATGAATAATAAGTGGATAGCAATAAATAGCATGGTGGAATAATTGAAATTTAAAATAAAGCAAGTGCTATAAATAAGTGTTAACTAATTTTCAAATGGGTTTATTTACCTTAAACAATCGCAAATCACCCTCAAAACGTCTCGCGCCACACCTCGAGATGCGCACTCGACACCCAACTATGGTCTCCAAAGTCTCTCGGTGTCTAATTATACCATTTTAATTATTTTAGAGTCACATTAAGTTAATTTATAATATAGGACCAAAATTTATAATTTATTCCAAAAAGTTTGATTTTTGGCACACTTTTCGAGTTATATCATGGTGTCAAACACTCGAAAAAGCCTCGAAACTCATTTTCCTAGCTTTTCTAACTTTTCATATTTTTCTCGAATTTTTCATAATTCATATCTATTTATATCTATTTTTCGTAATTTATTTTATTTAAAAACTATTTTTATTTATTTTTAAATTAATTTTTAAATTTAATTAATTTGGGCCCGATCAAACTCGGTCCAGCTGGGCTCTGGTTCGCCCAACCGCCGGGCTCTGGTCGACCCAACTCGGCCCACTTGGGGGTAGCCAGGCCCAACTCGCCTGACTACCCCCTCCGTCCTTCTAATTCGTCTCTTGTTAACATAGACGAATTGGAAACCCCCATTTTTTGTTTCTTTTTTTTATTAATAACAACAACAATAATCAACAACAACACTACTCACTACCATCTCAACCTCACCATTAAAATTTCAAGTTTCTTAAAAAATGTAACCACCACTTACCTTGGTCTAGGGAGGTCACCACGAGAGCCACCAAGAGGAAGAAATTCGCAAGAGGGATGACCGACTTCTTGAGACCATGGAGTGTGAGGAGAGCTTGGTGAAAGAGATCTTGGTGTGGGAGAAAATGAGAGTGGTGTGAGGAGGAAGAAGGAATTGTTGGAGAGGGAGAGAGAGAGAGAGATAGGGAAATTATGGGTTTTGTTTGGAGAGAATAGAGAAAATAAGAAAGAGAAAAGCGAGGTATGGGATGATGTGATGGGTAGATGTGATGTTACAAGTGATATGACTTATAAACCCCCGACTACCCCACACACCCGCGTAACACGCACCCAGCGACGTCGTACACTCTCGTCACTACACACGCACAACGCGACCAAATAAAATTTTAGCTAGTGCAACGTGAATTAAATAATAATACAATAAATTAACACGCATCACACAAAAATAACTATTTATACCTTGATTGGCGTGCCCTGAAATTATCGACGGTGTCCACGTGAGTCCGAGCTACGTGTCCTAATATGTAATTAATACATTAATTAATATTAAATAATGTGGGCCATTGCAGCTTATCAAGCGCGTATCGTGCCTTCGGATATTTTTTAGAAATTGGATCATAATGAAGCTCTGGACGATTACAAATCTCCTTTAAGTCTTCCCTAGACTTTTCATTATCCTTCGTCTTCCCTGGCACACTCATGATTGTGTTGAAAATATAGTCAAAAACATTTTTCTCAATGTGCATTACTTCTAGGTTGTGTCTGACAAGGTTCGTCTTCCAATAAAGCAAGTCCTACAGTATGCTTCGTTTTCTCCACCTTCTAGTCCTCGAGACTTCGTTGTTTATACCATCTGATCCCAATTCAGTGACCTTCATTTGCCCTAAAGCTTCAATTTCACGCAAGATATCTTCACCGATTTATTAGCTCTGGTCGCTTGACGAATACGATTATATCTCTACGAAACCGACTTGTCTTTCCTCTCCTTCAAATATCGCGACAAGAAACATTGATGACAATCAAACCGAGTCGCTTTTTCCCCCGAACCTCAACCGGAAAGCATCGATATCTTCCATACAATAAGGACAAGTCGTCTTCCCATGCGTGCTCCATCCCAACAACATGTTGTAGGATCTAAAATTCGCCGACAATCCACATAAGTTGCAAAATGCATTTGAGAGTTTGTCTTAGTCGATACGTCATATGTAGATGTAACGACCCGAATAATCTAACTTGTGCTACGTGTCACTGCAAGACTCTGTCAAGGACTTTATCTGACATGGCGTAATTGGTTAACCTTCGTGAGTCGACATTGAGGTATATTTTTTGTGTATGGTGTGTGTAGTTTTTATTTTATACTCAAAAATATCAAATTTCAATTAATTATTGGTCTGATTGAGTTGAAATACGAGTAAAGTTCGATGGTTGGTATGCATGTATATTATGGATATCCAGGTACGAGTATGTGATAATATAGGAGAAAAATAATTATAGGACTATAATACTATTTAATTAAGAGAATAACCTAAGTTGGAATTTTTATTTAAATTGCCACATTACTATATTATTACAATACACATCTAAATAACTTATTATTATAGTGTAGAAATGAAATAAGGCATATGATATACCTCGAGAGACGTACTATGGAAGATTGAAATTAATGTAAAATTCATCTTCATTCATATTAAGGAACCAATTTAAATTCAAAGGCTTATGGTATGCTTGGTAAATATGTTGAAAAATAAGGTCACTTAATCTATGTAAATGCATTGGTTGCATGGAAAATACATGGAGGAACTAAGGGCAAAATTGTTATTTTACACTTTGTAGGACACTTGGCAAATGTAGAAATGAGATGGAGAGCTTGGATTTAGACTTAATTAAGCTAGGTTAGCTTAATTAATCCATCTCAAATGAATTTTCAAATAAATGTATAAAGAGGTAGAAGTCATTAGGGAGTTAACTCAAATTCATTTCTAAGAGCTCTAGAAAGAAAATTAGAAAGAATCCCACTATTAATGGAGTTGGAGAAAGCTTGAAGACAACAAGGAATTTAAAAATTTATATGGCCTCAAAACACGTTCTACACCTTCTTCATAATAATTTCTCATATTTGAATTCTTATCCATGCTTTTGATTCCTATTGATTTGTTTCTTTTTAATGATGATCTTATTCATGGAAGCTACTTCTTCATACTCTCATCTTCCTAATCTTGTTTGCATCCCCTTTAATTAATCAACAACACACACATATGTATATTGATCAACTAAATTCATGCATGGCTTTCTTGAGTGTTTTAAGGTTGATCCAAATTAATGCGTATTAATAAAAGAAATGATGCATAGATGGATGACATATTCAATAGCTAAGATTAAATTATTTGAGAATTGGAAATTTAAGTACAACATTGATTTAGCTAATAACTTAGGTATTAATTAGAAATACTTAAGTACTGAGTCAAATAAATAAAGTAAGCTAATTCTATTTATCTAATATGCCTAAGTTGTGAAATAAAGACAATTAGACCTAAAGTAAGCTAATTCTATTTATCTAATATGCCTAAATTGTGAAATAAAGACAATTAGGCCTAAAGACAAATGAATTTATTTACTTGTATAAATTAATGACTTTTAATAAGTTAATGGAATAATCATTTAAATAAATTAGAGGGCTTGAGTTTAATTGAAAAAAAAGCCTAAGTTGATTGTAAGACAAAAATGAGTATATAAGCTAGTTTGATGTGCCTAAGTAAGCTAATCAAATAATTTACTATTGTATATAGGTAAAAGTGAATTTTTATGTGACCAAATATTAATCTAGTGTTAAAATAATAATAGTAATAAATGATAAGATTCCTAAAAAAGTTTGTAGAGATATATTGATGCATTAAGTGGTTATATATATCATATATCATAAAGACATACATACATATGTATATATGTATGTATAAGACATTAGGTGTGTTTGTATAACCTTTACACCTTTATATAATATAAGGACAATAATAAAAAAAAACAAATCATATTATGGATCGAGTTATACTTAATAGAGGATTAGTAAGAGAAACAAACTCTAACACACCAAAACCAACTAAAATGATGTCGTGGACTTAGCGAGCTAGAGTTGGAAATCTGGGGTTAGTTCTGGGTCGTGTTGAGCCGCGAGAGAGCGTATTAGCGTGGATCCGAGGTATGTAAAACCAGCTAAGAAATGTACAACAATTCAATGAGCTTTATATTTTATTGCTATTGCATCATCTTACCTTTCTTGGAATTCCCACTCCAATATGAGTGTACGAGGCCAAGTGAGTCGAGAAAGTGTTTTTGATTGGAGTGGTTGTCGCTAGCTACCGGAGTCATGACCTCGATTCACTAGATTGTTTGGTCTGGGATAAGATGTGTTTTATCCGGAGCACCGTTGCTATCCCTCATTCGTGATGCCTAGGCACGGTGTCGCCGCGTCCTAGACAGAGTCCGCTTTCGTTGTTGCCGTGACTTTATGACCCCGACCCTGTGGCACCCGCACTCGGTGGTCTTGGACTAATTGGGCGCCTCTCTAGTTGCTTCTTTTGACACTCATTTATCGTTGTACTTTCATTATTCAATCTTATTGTCATGCATTCCTTATATCTTTCTTTCTATCCACATGAGTTTTAGACCGCTTTATTTATCTCGAAGTATTATTTAGATCCTACTGACTTTTACTTACTGGACTTTTCATTCTTGTGTTTGAATGAGTGGAGACACGCAGTCGAGCAAAGGAAAGGCACTGATATTTTGTGTATACTCTGAGGACATCGGAGCGGCTCTCCCTTACTCACTTTTGTAGGTTTTTTGAATGTTAGTATTACATATATATGTTGTTTTATCATTCTTGGGGTACTTTATGGGTTTTGAGAGATGATTATGACTTGTATATCACTTTTGTATACACTTTACACTTGATATACAAGTTTGATATATATATATATATATATATATATATATATATATTTATGTGGTTCCACATTTAGGTTGTTTGACTCCTTTACATTATTGTTGAGTTATTTAATGTATTAATTGCTTCAGCTAACTTGTAAAACTTGAAAAATAATAATAACTCGACTTAAATTATAAATTTACTTATATGGATGGATCTAAAGGCCGACTAGGCCAAGGTTGACCTTAGCGAGGTCGGGTTTGGGGGGAGGGGGTCCACGTGGGCTTAGGCCGAGCGGGGCCTAATTTGTGGGTAATCTGGGCCGTCATAGTAGGCACTCCATCATACCAAAAATCCTGAAATTCTTTCACCAACTCGTTGGAGAAACACATCAATTTTTTGCGACGATTGATCGGTCTGTGTACGATCACCGTTATGAACACCACTTCTTTCTTCATACACATCGACGAATGCAAGTTGTACTGTTAAGATCACCGATCACGAGGAGTACAAGCTTTGTCTGGTCATTCCTAAAGGTTGGAACCCATAAGTGCATAAGCCTAGTTGAACATTACGAACCTCGAGTCGGGCGTAGTGGTTCACTTGATTGAAGTTGTTCTATGTCATGGAATTAGAGCAATGTTGCATATTGCCTTCATATTTGACGTGTTTTGCGTGCCATCAAATGTGTTTCACACAGCCTTTCGAAGTTTAACAAACATTGTAGACGAGGTGTCAAAGGAAAGAAAAGCATTGTCTTCGCAAGGGCTTCTTTGGAGTTAAAACTAAGTTCTCCGCAAAACTTGCAAAATGTAAGCTCTGAGTCGACCCCAATAAAGCATGCATAATCGGGGACAACAATCGATTGGCTTATATAGGAGACCCAACTGCATTAAACTCTTACATTTGTAAAAGCTATCTACCAAAAATTGTCTTCAAGCAACACGTCTTTACGTACTTGCAAAATTTTGGCGAATGCTTGCTCCAAAATATAATGATTCGACTTTATCGTCAACAAACGCGCCATTGCCGAGAGTTTAGTCATCTTCTCGCAACCCGGCCAAAGCAAGCTTGATTCATTGTGTCGATCATTTTGAATAAATGATTGGCTTCAAGGTTCGCTCCTCTTCACTTCCAATCGAGATCGGGGCCCGCGTGGTCGTGTAACATATGATGATATGACGTCGGATATTCGTCCATCGATCATCATGTTCATCGTCCACATCGTTTATTAATTCTTCTTCCCCATGCTCGCTTCAACAATAATATTCTAGAACGAATCCTTGTCTCACTAGATGAAGCTCTATTGTGTTTACATCGTAGTATTTCTCGTTATGACATTTTTGGCACTGACATCGAATTTTCGCTTTGTTGAGGAAAGTGATGCAAGTTGTTGCATGGCAAATTTTATGAACACCTTCACACCACCACAAACTCCAATCGAGTGTAACCGCCTTCAATGCGTTGTAGAATCCAATCTCGAGATACGTACATCTCGAAAGACCTAAATAACCATAATTAAACACACGTACACACCAATCACTATATACATTTTAGTCGAGTGTGAACCAAACGTAATTTGTCGAATTGTTTGTATTTGCACATACTTTTGCGTAATACATATTAAACATTTTAGTCAAATGTTAATCGTAATTAGTCAAATTAGTTGAAATATTTGCACATACTTTGCTAATATATATTGCTTGAGACATTATTATAATTGTTGTAGTTTTATTTCAAAATATACCTATAGTAATTATTAAATTTAACGTGTTTAATTTTGTTGCTATTTATTTTGCTTCAAATTTCTTTTACTTAGTTATGTTTGTTTTCAATACAGACACACACACGCGATAAGTACTACTTTTCTCATCGATTAAAGTTTTAAAGTACATTAATATAATTATACAAATAGTATAAATTATTATAATTTTCTTTCAATATATATAGTGTAATTATTAATCTTTAACTGGTTGCAGCTATATATAGTGTAATTATTAATCTATTAGTGGTTCCAGTTCTGTTACAAGTATATATTATATGTTCCATATATAGTATAGTTTGTACATCCAAATAGTATACATAAGTTTTTAAGTGCTTTATTTTCTTTTAAATTTTTTTGGTTTAATTGAGTTTTTTTTCATTACACATAGTATATATACGTTCTATATATATAATATAGAAGCGTTTTTATATGTTTTTTTGTTCAATCAATTATATATTTCCTTTATTTTATTTTTTAAATACACATTTTTGTTAGTTAACTTCCATAAAGTGCTTTATGTTTGTTCATATAGTCCTTTATTTTTTTCCTAGATCATAAAATGTAATTTGTCTAATTAATTCTTATCATTTAAATAAGATTTTATTAGTAAAGTGTACATCATTAATATTATATTTTACTTTATTAATAATAATTTTTTATTCAACTCAACATATACTTTTTCTCAACTAAATTATAACACATTACAAAAAAATTTACGTATCAATATTAAATGATTTTATTTTCACTAATATAAAAAATCTTACAAAACATCACAAATAATCACAACAAAAACTAAATTACAATCACACATTCATTTTATTTTTCACTAATATAAAAAATCATACAAGAAATCACAACTACACATTTTTCACCAAAAAATTACACAATTATAATTAAGATTTTATTCAAACAATTTTATTCAAGATTTTCATTCAACATCACAATACTACACATTTCTCACCAAAAATTACACAATTATAAAATTACATAATTATAATTAAGATTATATTCAAACAATTTATTCAAACAATTTAAATTTTTAAACAATTTATAATCATACAAAATTATTATAATATTTTATTTAAACAATTTTCTCCAAAAAATTAAACAATTACACATTTTCAAATTCAACATCACAATATAACACATTTCTTTTAATTTATGAAAATATATTAAAATCAATTCACAAAATTAAAAATTACAGTAAAATAAAAAAAAATACCTAAGGCACAGCGGAATGCGACACTGATCGAATAGAGCCGGCGTACGCGAGGTGGACACGCGGCGGGGCGAGGCCAAGAGGGAGGTCGGCAGAGAGGGAACAAGGACGCTGCCCGAGGTCGACGAGATCGAGGAGAGAGCTAGAGGCCGAGAAGATGGGGTAAGGGGTTTTGGGGTGGGGGTGGTCGACGAGCCGGGACTGATGGGGTTAGGATTTTGGGGCCGAGAGACGAGAGGGCAGAGAAGGGAGACGGAGAGGGAAGAGATCGAGAGGGCAAAGAGGGAAAAAGGTTGTGACGGCCCCGACTACTAAACAGGGCACCGCCCCGCCTAATTCCGTAATCAAGCCTTAATCCAAATCACATAAGACTTAGTTACGTATTAGTCAACCTTTCGTCTCTATATTACATTCACTACACATATTCCGATATTATTAAGTTAATTAAAATTCCTTTATCATTCTCATGTATTTTAAAGATCATGCGGAAGCTTTCATTATCCAAAATTCTAAATGCTGGGAAACCAGGAAAAACATATAGCATCACATGCATGTATATATATGGAACTAGTCACTCAACCCAATGTACAACCCAAAATGACATAAATAATAATAATACAACAAAAGTCGAGACATACAAAATGAGTTAGGAGAGTCGCTGAACTGCTCAGAGGAAGTCGTTGATCTTCTCCTTCCCTGGTCTGCTGCTGCTCGACGGACCGACACCCACCGTCACAAACTAGACGGTGAGTATAGTGATATTTAAGTAATAACGAGAGAATTATATGCCACATTTCCAAAATAAACGAATGATATTTAAAAGCATAAAATAGCGAAATAAATTGTTGAATCAAGTAATGCAAGTAAATACCACAGTTAAAGATGTAGAAACAGACACATGCAAGTCGAGATGATCTACGTCCGGTTGGCGGTGAGAACTATCACCTAACCATTCCCACTACTATATGGAGTTGCGCTCAACATATCTCACACAAATAGCGGAGCAGCGCTCTACGCTTATACAACATCACTCTCATACTTGCCGACCACCCCGAGTTCCATAACTCGGGTGCTGCGCAAGTGTAGTGGTGAGTGCCGAAACCCCGGTAGACCATGTCCCCATGAACCGCGCATCTCTCGTGCAATGGACACTAGATAATCCCTACTTTAATTTCAAAAATAAATAATGCCAACGTTCTAGGAATCCAAAACAAGTTATGCTACAAAGCCCAAAGGAAATCAAATACAAGTCCAAAAAAATCCAAATTATCTCATTAGCATGCTTTTCATCAATTCTTTTCAAAAATGACATCAAGAGTAGGAATCAGATTCAATGAAACAATTCGCAAGGCATCATGTCACAATATTCACTCATGAATAGATACAAGAACAACATGAAGTGAGATTTCAAGTAGCAATGTCTACCAATAGACCAATAAATTAATAAAGGTGAATGAAATGAAATATAAAATTCTCACAAGCTTGTACTTACAATTCACACGCTTGTCCTAGTCTATTCGATCCCTCGACACTTCGAAATATGTGCTCAAACTCCTGAGTTCTCCCCTTAGTTCCCTAACATTCAATAATGTATCAATTTAGGTCAAATCAAATTCGAGACCAATTTCTAAATTTTTAGGCCAAACTGCCCATTTCGCGCTTTTCGAGGTAAAACCCCCGTAAAAGCCTCGTCCGAAATTTCAAATATTTTATTTTTCATAGAAATTTATTATTTTCTATTTATTTTGTCAAAATATAATTTTTCAGAATTTTTTCCTAATTTTCTGATTTTTTCCCTTTTTATTTTTTTTATATATATATGGGTCGAGTCGACCCAAACGGTTGAACTCGACCCTAGCCAGTATGCTGGCCCGGCTCGCCCCATGGATCGAGCCCGGCCCAGCCCCCGGCCCGCCCAACAGGGAAGGTGTGCACACGTGCATGTGCCCCATTCTTCCTCAACGAACCAGGGACTCCCCGGTTCGTTGATGGAAACTTTTTTTTTCTCAAGAGCCGGGGTCTGAGATCCAACCCGAGCTCGTTGGGAGGGAGACGACTCTTCCGAGTCGTCTCCTTCCTCGACGATTTAACTGCGTTGGCAATTCGTCCGAGTTCCCAAGCTCCCCTCGCCAACACCAACCCACAAACAACATCAATCGAATAACACCACATTCACCTTGATCTTCTCTCGGTTTCTCTCATTTTCCTCATCTCCTACACCAAAGAACTCTCTCTCTTCTCTCTTCTCCTCCCAATTTTGGTCGATAAGAAACCCATTTCATTGACTTATATACACATTGACTATAGTGATTTGTTTAAATGTTGGCCTTTGATCATGGTGTGCACACGTGTCTCGTGGCTCATCTCATGGACCATCTTGTCCCACTTGTCCCCCAAGTCAACTGTGAGTGACTCAACATATTGACACTTGCCTCTTGATGGTTAACGCGTGTCTCGATGCACATCTAATACACCTTGTTTTATTTACACTAACTAAATGCCATTTAATACTTAGCTAAATGTGGCCACATTAAAGCCACTTATCAACCCAACATAAATTCACATTTAATTCAAATAAATTAAACTTACCTCAATATGCCGCTACCTCTGCCCACGTCGACACGCGACTCAAGGTACGTCCCCGTCGTCTCGATACCTATACACCCGTATAAAAATCGACTTAATAGTCTACACATATACAATGCGCTAGGCATACATCACAACAAAAATAAAATATACCTTGGTCCTTTCATCTGTAAATGAACATATCACGGTGCGGGTCCCACAAGAAAGTCATGGAGCATGTTTAAGGAAATAAACACGGTTAGAAAATTTCGGTCGTTACAGAGGTCAAGAGGGCAGAGAGAGGTTGTCGCTACTCTGTCGCTAAAAGCGTCAACGGGGTCAATGACTAGCCCCTTCGCTGCCTCGTTGCTAAATAACGACAGGAAATAGCCCGTCGCTATTCCTTGTTGCTATTTCATGCTATTTTTTGTAGTGTATGTGACACACGTCATTTTGAAGCCTTCTCAATGCACCACGTGTCATATCACGCATAAGTTAAAAACGTTACCAAATTAATACTTAACTCTAAATAAATAATAAGACAATTTTTATTTATAAGTAACGGTAGAAATAGGTTGATTAGTAGTGAACTTATTTAATTAGATGCAAATAAGGATAGTTCATATATATGGTATGTGCAACTAATGTATAATTTAATGTAGTAAACTATTGTATTTAGCAAGGAATATGTGACGACCCCTCTCCTAATCTAGGGCACCGACCGGCCTAATCCCGTAATTAAGCCATAATCATATCCACGCAAGACTTAACTATGTATTAGTCAGCCTTTACAACCTAGACGCATCTTTTCTCGTGTTCAGGATAAGTAATACACTAGTCCTACCAGTTTATAAAATTTAGAGTTAATTAAAACTTTTTATTAAATTAATGAATTAGCGTAAGTCTTATTGATTATGCAGAAGCAATTAGTAACTTATGCGGAAGCCATTTATAAAATCCTAAGTGTGGAAAACCAGGAAATGACATCACATATATAAAGTCCTCAAAATGCATTGAAACAATCAAATAGTCTAAGTCAAGTCTGGGAACTAACACTCAACCCAATATACAACCCCAAATAGTATCTCGAAAAACATATAACATATACAATCAAAATACCAAAAGAAGACCTACAATCGATGTAGTGACGCGTAGCGGCTCAGTGGATAATCGCCGATCTTCTCCTTGCCCTACCCGTCGGTAGATTGCCGCACCCACCGTCATAAAAAGGATCGGGTACAAGAATAAAACAAGAATCCCCGATGACAAGTTTAATTTGCATTTCCAAATATTCAAATGGTATTTAAAAGCATATAAATGGGAAACTGGAAAATAAACCATATGCGAGTAAATACCAGAGTTAAACAAGTGATACTGACACTAGGCTAAGTAGTGGTGATTTAGGTCCGATCGGCAGTGAAACATGTCACTCCGACTCAATAATCATATAGCACAAGGGACTCTAACCCAAGTGTTATCGTGGACTCTAACCCCAGGTGTGTAGACCACCTCAGGGACTCTAACCCCGAGTGTCATACAAAGGTCAAGTAACATGTGCCGACATCCCCAAAGGACTCTAACCCCGTGAGTCGCGCACACCTCGATCGAGTACGGACCTAAATGCGAAAACTACTTTTTAAATTTCAAGAAATACCAAGTATGGATTGTCAAGGCATAGGCACATCTACACACATAAACAAATAAGGAATACAAGTCCTCTTAAACATTTATAAGATATTCACTAGCCTAATAGCATGCTATTTATCATTCAATTCACATTTAAAACAACAATAATAGAAATAGTATGGGATAGGATCAATGAATCAAATCAAATGAATGGATATCATGCAAACTAAACTCATCAAGTGAGCATAGACACAAAGAACACATGATATAAGAATACAAAGGCAAAATAGTCAAAAGGAATATGAAAGGACAACAATTAATAGAAATGAAATGCCAAGTAAATTTGTCATTGGGTATACTTACCACAACAAAGTAAAGTCCTAGCTTTACTGGCCTCCCGATACTCCAACTCTTGTATTTGCTCTCCGTGCACTTTTCCTAAGTTCCTGAGTTTGGTGTCTCATTAGTTCAAATATAGTGGGTTTAAGCTCAATTTAGTATGTTTATTATGTATTCAAATTGGTTCAATAGACTTTAAATCAATCTTCCTAAATCAGCCCCTCGAAGACTAAATTAAGTCTCAATTTCAGTCCTACATTTTAACGAACTTTTAAGCATGAAATGGTCTCAATATCGAAATCCTCCATCAGTACAACTATTGTTGGTGTCTCTCTTAGCTTTCCGGAAAGGTTTAGTTTGCAAAATTATAATTTAAAATGAAAGAGATATCATGATTTTACTAAACATAGGTCAAATTGGAATTTAATCCGACCAGCGGATTTAGAAAATCTATTTCTCCCAATATTTAGTTCCTAAAAATGTGATTTTTGATCACAAGGCAGAAAATGTATCCAAATACAACATACTAAAAGATTAGCTCATTTGGATAAGTAGTTAGGGAGTTATACCCTTAACAAATTTAGTTTCAAAACTTTCCTTTATAATTTCAGAACCTACTTGTAGAGCATGTTTGGAAATAAAAACATTTGTATGAAAATACCTTCACTTTATCAAAGTTATTCCCTTTAAATAACCTTTCAAATGCCACTGGTTTGGATCAATTTGGATCTAAAATGAGCAGATTATGACCAAATTACCCAGGTTGATTCCTAATACAACATGCAGAATTCTAGTTTTGGTGTTGCAACTTCAAAAACTCATATCTTTATGATTTCAAAACCAAATTAAGAACTTCAATATAGCTGGATTATCAGCTTGAAATGAGGAATCTAAATATATAAATCAATTGCAAATACTCAATCATCTACTATATGAAATTAGCCTAAAACCAGAACTTGTTCTAATTCCAACTAAAAAGATGTGTACCTAGTTGATGTAACACCCTAACTTGAGAATTTCTCGCCAACTACCATGGATTCCTTCAACACCTTGATGATTCACTCATCTCCAGCAATTCCTTCTTCTTCTCCAGCAAAAATGAATGAGTGATTTGGTTTGCATGTTGTTTGATCACTAATATTATATATTAAGGTGATGTTCCTTCCTAGCCCTTGATCTTCATGGATTTATGTATCCCGAGGAATATCTAATGGTCCACCTCTTGACATATATCCCACTAACTCCCACTAACTCAACCTCAAGTGACACCATTTCATTACTCACCTAGTTCCTAGATGTGCCAATGTGTATCTCTAGACCAATCTTATGCTTTCCATTTAATTTACTCAACTATAGGCCTTTAATTTGATTTACATTAACAAACACAACCATAGGCTTATAAGTAATTCCTTATTTCATATTAGTATTAAATAAGACTTACCAAAATGCTAACTACCCGGTTCCCCGGCTCGCACACTACTCGAGGCGTGTCCCCACTCGTCTCGACGCCTACAACCGTACAAACCGACTTAGTAAGTCTACACAATACATAACACTAGGCATACATCAATACAAAAATAAATTATACCTCGGCCACGTGCCTCGGTCGGTGCACGTATCACGTTGTAAGTCCCACGTCAAGGGTCAGTGATCCTGATTAAGGAATTAAAACGGGGGTTAGAGATTTCGGCCTTGACTATATCAATGCAAATTCCAAATTAAAAAACTTTTCATCTTGATTGAATATATAATTTAATGTAGTAACTAATGTAACTACAAACTTTCTATCTTGAGTGTGCTATGTAGCATTTTTTAGCCTTCTCGATAAGCCACGTGGCACACCTAAAATATAGGCTTATTTAATGCATAGGCGTTACATTTTGAAAATTGAATGACTAATTAAGTATTAATATTTTTTGAACTCCAATGTAATGTTTTAAACCTCTTAATTATAATCAAATAATTCGGTATCATTAAGAATTTGTAACGGCAATTGACTTTTCAACTCGAATGTAATGTTAAAATAAACTAGGCGTTTCAAATATAATAAGTAAAACGTTTCAAATGTATATAACTATAAATATAGATGATTGGGTTCAGTTGGCATCAACACAACCATCATAATCACTTTCCTCAAGATCGTGACCATGGCATATGGCCGTCTTGGGTCATCATTCCCATGCTCTACTAGCTACAACATCTACTTCGCTACCGCCCCAAACGCCTAGACCTCCTCATCAATGACAACAAAGCCTCATCAACAACCGAATCACCCGCGTATAATGTATCGAAGGTGGTCCTACATCGTTGCAACAAATTAAGGCCAAAGGTTTTGTCTTTGATAAAATTTAGTAAGCTTTTTGACAGACTTAGATTTGGTACCTTCATTAGTGAGCTTTAATTTTAGAATGTAGATAGTGAGTCCATTGCTTTGTAAATTTTGTTTCTCTTTAATTGTGGAATGATATGTAATATTTTATATTATTCTTTTCTTTTTGAGAAAATGTACCCATCCGATTCACAATATAAAGATCGATATAGATCGATATCTCGCTTAGTGAGTATTATTAGTCTCATCATTTATCTCGTTGGAGTTTCTCTTATCTATCAATCTCATTATTCATTCTCATCCCTCGATCATCCCTTAGGTAAATTATCAATCTCATCGTTTGGAAATTGTTTTTTTTTCAAATATTAAACTAAAATTATTTTAAGTTAATGCCCCACGAGTAAAGTTTGAAACTATTTAGGTTTTTTCGAGTATTAATCTAATACATTAGGCCTCTTCCGTGTGCAAAGCGAGATGTCGACTAGTATATATATTAATTAAAGTAACGCCTGGGGTTGTCATGTGGTAGTTTCAGCTTCTCTCGACGTGCCACGTGGCACATCCCAAAGTCTTCCTCATTAAACAAAAAGGTAAATTTCAAGAAGAACTTTTTTTCCATATGGTATATAGATAGGTTAATTGTTCCATATTTGTTTTCTTTCTTAATATGAAACGTTTCTACTCATTAATTATTGCCTCACAATTGCTCCATATATGGTTTAGATAGTTTAATTGTTCCAATTTGTTTTCTTCCTAAATATGAAATAATATGAAACTTTCATTTTTTTTTCCATATATGATATAGATAGCTTAAAACGCCAACTTAACTGCTTTATATATATATATGGTATAGATAGGTTAATTGTTCCATATTTGTTTTCGTCCTTAATATGAACCTTTGTAACAAAAGTGAACCTTTAAGTTTCTTTAGTTTTTCTTTTGAAAAAAAAAAAAAAAAACTTTTCTTTTATGTGCATGAAAATAATGATGAATGTAAATGTTTGATTTTGGAACAAAAATCACTTGCAAATGCCAAAAATTATATTTTGAAAATGTTTTAAATAGTTTGGTAGAAGTTAAAAAATCCTTGAGTGAAGGTTAACGCCTAGTTGCATATATTGGAACATTCCAATTAATTTCAAAATTGAAAATCTTTTAATTTCAAAATCATTCTCATGCAATAAATTAATGGAGCAAATACGATAGCTTGTAGAAATTCCTTTGATGCTTTTTCAATATTTTTAAAATTTTAAAAAATACTATATGAATTCGGGACTCATAAGTTCAAATAGATTTTTTGTTAATTTAAACTTTTTCATAAATAAAGGGTACACAATAAATAAAGCAGATCTACATGGTGTTAAATGCGCTTTGAATTGTGCAGCACACGATTTGATGCACACCAGACGACAAATAAAGGGACTGTGAAGACTTGCTATGTCCATTTAGCTTTAGTTTAACACTGCTAAAAGAAGGAGAGTTTGGATAAGTGTCCACATAACTCGACATTAGCAATGTCTAATGCAAAACAAAAACACGTAGATAAATTTAAAAAAGACAGTCCATTAATAGTTAACAAAAATATTTTTATTTGTATGATGTGTAATGCTAGAAAATGATATAGGAGAGGACTTGAGAATTTTGTGATCCAAACAGTGGTTGCTTAGGCTTTGACAAAAACAGAAAAAGTGGTTGTTTAGGTGGGGGTGTCATAATTCAATGTTAGATATATAGTAACATATAGAGAAAATGCAGGCCCATTTTTTTAGTGGTGAAGGAAAGAAGCAAAGCAAGAGTGGTGGTAAGGAAAGTCACTTTCAATGTTCCAAATGTTGTCTCATTCAAGGGCCGAATGTCATTCAACTTGAGTGAAAATGTACCAAAAGTTTTCCAACTTTCAATTCAAGGTCGTTTTTTTGATTCAAAATAAAACACACAAAAGAAATGATGAGAGCATCATATATGTACTCTACTCAGACTTCTCTGCCTCTGTGACTCTGTGAGAGAGCATTTATCCATTGTTGATGTTGTGTCAGTCAGGGCTCAGAGGCCTAAGGTGGCTATAGTGGTGGCCTGGTGGGACAACAACAAAGAATAACACTTATATATTATGTGATTCTAGAAAGAAAGAAAGAAAAAAAAAAAAAAAAGCCCCCCAAAAGAAAGGGCTGTCGCTTTGTTTTTTGGTTGATTTGGGAGACCGTTTGATGGGCTTGTTTGAATGTTAGAGGTCCAGTGACGTCCAAGGCACACTACTATTTAACATGACCTTCTTTGTCAAAAGGGTGTCTCTCCTTGCACTTAAAATCAAGTTTTGATTTGTTTCCTGCTGCATCAAAATTGTCCAGATCATTGGATAGCTGATCGCATCAAAATCTTTAAAATAATGCGCCATTTACCTGTAGATATCTATGTATTTTTTTAAAAAAATCAAGTTTTGATTAATGGGTTTTTCTGTTTTTTTTTTGATTTAAAAAAAATCAAGTTTTGATTTAAATAGCTGTCAAGAAAATGATATTAAATGGTGGAATATAATAATAAGATATGTGAGTATGTGAGGGTGGATAATAGGTTGGGATTATGGTATTGGAATTGAAATGTTTTCTGACAATTACTTTGGAGGTTGGCAAGGAAACACAGAAATGGGCCATGTTTTTGCTGATTGTTTGTGTTGAATGTTTTTGGGAAAATTAAATTATTTGTATCTATGTGTGTCTCTTCTGTGAGAATCATATTGTTGAAGAAAAAAAAACGTCAACTCACTTTGGTCTCTTGTGACACCATGTGATGATCATAACTCCTCCTCCTCCTCTTCTTCTTCTTCTTCTTCTCAGAATTAGAAGAAACATTAAAAACCCACATCAACATAGTAAAAAAAATGAAGTTGGTACAACCTCCTAATTTTCCCTGAATTCTAGAGAGAGAGAGAGAAAAAAACAACATAGAGAAAGTTGAAAAGAGCTTTTCACCGGCCAAACCCCAAAGTGTGCCAAACAATCTGTTGAAACATAAATAAATAAATATATAATAAACAATACTTTTAAAACATACAAAAAAAAAAAAAAAAAAAAAAAAAGTTAACCTCAAAACCAAGACCAAAACACCTAAAATCCAAAAGAAATTTGAGGGCAGTCGAGAGAGAGAGAGAGAGATCCAAAGCAAGAAATAAGGCAGGCCCAGAAGAGCAAACACAGAGAAGGGTAGTGGGTAGGCTTGGTTTGGAGTTTGGATTCCAAATCTGTAATGGGTTCTCAGAGGATGGTGTTCTCTACATATTGTGTGCACTCCTTTGTGAATCAAAGGCGGTTCTTGTGAGAGTTGTCTTTCAAATGATGGGCACAATGTAGGTGTGTAGTACATTGCCACCCACCACCACATAGGGTAGACAAGGCAGACAGGTTGAAGCCAGGCAGTATAGTTTCACTTTCTCTATACGGTAAAACCCATCAATCATCACTTGTTTTACTATTGTTTCTATGATTTTACTTTGTTGTAATGAAGGGGAGGGAGAAGTTGTTTTCAGTCATTGATTAGCAGTTACCAATCATCATCGTCGTCGTCGCCGTCGCCGACTTGTCGGTAGGGAGCTTCAAAGGGATGTACTGTGTAATGGGGTATTTTCTTTTGATGTTTGTGCGGTGATGGTGTATGATTTCCCTTCACTTTCTATACATTTCAGTTGATAATATATGATTTATACATGGTTTCCCAAATGGGATTTACCTGTTTTTCTTGATCTCTCTTTCATTTGTTGATTGTGGGTAGTAGTCATTTTTTGTTGTTTAGGATTGGTTGGATTTGCAGTTATTTCTATTTTTACTACATGACTTGAATGTTGAATTGAATCTTTAAAGGCGTTTCGATGTTGCTTGATCTGGGGATGGTGGAGGGGTATTGGGGGGTTGTATGCAGTTATTGCTTGATGGATCATTTCTCAGATCAAGACAGGACTGAATTCATTAGATTCATTGAAGGGCTACTCGGTCGGTGGTCTCTTCTTGAGTTTTAAATTGATTGATATTGTGGACTTTTGCTTCAATTCAATGTGGTTCCTCCCGGTTTCAGATTTATTTTTCCCCCTTTTATTTTTGTGTTTTGGGTTGAGGAAGGTGAATGTCTGGTATGTATAGCAGAAGAGAAAATTAACAATCGCGCGAGTTTGAATGTAATATACTTAGAGATCTAGCAGAAGAGTGGCCTATAGAATGTTTTCTATGTTATGCACAAGCATCTTAGGAACACAATGAACTGAATAATTAACCTAAAATTATGCCTCTAAATGAGATTAGGCAATGCTAATGTGCATAAGCATCTGTATGTAGTATTATTTTTGAAGTCTCTAGTTCTACTGTTCCTTCTGCATTTTGGATGGTTTGTCTGCTGTGACCCAAAAGTTTCATTTGAATTTTCAGCTACAATGTCCTTGTCCTGTGAGGTGAAACCGCACCTAATTTTGGCTTTGATATTACAATTCCTGAGTGGAACAGTTTGAAGTATCAGGCTGTGATTCTCACATGGGGGCAGACCACACATGATCCCATCGTTATCGGGAGCTATCTGTTTTTTAACTTTTTGAAGTACTAAATTTTTGATGGTATATTGAAAGTTATACTAAAGTAGAAGTCTTTGGTCGGTTAGCATATAGAAATCTCGTTCTTAATCTGTCTTTTGACGATATGTGGATTATGAATTTTTCTACGGTGTTTTTTGCTTTTAGGATTTCAGCCCTCATTAATCTTTAGGAAAGTCCAAGATCTGTGATTTGGCATATTTTTGTGAAAGCGAATAGGAATGCTTGTTCGTTTTAGAATTCATATCTCCTTTGCATCTATATCATCCTGTCTTGTTCTGCCATAAGACTTTGATTTCTCAATCAGTCCTAACTCCTAATACAAAAACTTTCACTCCACTTTTCAGGTTTTTATTTATTTCCAATTACCTTTCTTCCCACCTACCCAAAAAAAAAAATCCATTACAAGACTGAAATTGGGATTAAAATTTGATTGCCAACCCCAACTAATTTGGGATTGAGGCTTCTTCTTGTTGAAAAAACATTTTCACTCAGTTTTTTTTTTTTTTTTTTTTTTTTGATAAGAAGGGGCATTCTCTTATTTTTTATGCTTTTGAATTTTCTAAGTAATTGCACTTAATCGGGCACAATGGAAGAGTTTAATTCATGAAATAGCCGACCCCAATTAATTCTGGAACCGAGGCTATGTTGTTGTTGTTTAAGTTCAAGTACTTTCATTTTTCTGGTTATTCTATGAATTTTGTGAATGACAGATCTTCGAAAAAAAGCTTATTTGGAAATACAAGAACAACTAGCCTCAATCCCAAATTAGTTGAGGTCGGCTACATTGATCAAACTAATACGATTTTCCTTATTTACACTACTGCAGAACCTTAACAATTGCATAGGCATTTTCCATTTTGTAGACACTGATTGTTTTAGCGAAATTCTTTGAAAATTCACATAATTTGTTGCGGCAGAGAAATAAAGAAACGAAAATTAACACAAACTTGTGCTTGTTTTGTTTTCATTGTTCTTTGTTGATTGAGCTTTACTTTCTATACCTTTACACATAGCGGGAGCGGAAGAATCATATTCATGTAGTCAATCTCCTGTATTAGGAAAAGGACTGTGTTTAGAAGAATTGAATCATTTACAATAGTTTCTGACCTGCCTTCCTGTTTCTCAACGACTAAAGACTAACCAAAATGGTAGCTTTTTCAGACTTCTAACCATACTCAATGTTTTCAGTTCTCGAGTTAGTCCTAAGCGTTCTTCGATCAATCTTTGATGCTTTTTACTTTACTGCTAGTGATATTCTTAAACAGTACTACGTATGCCACGCCTTTCTACTTTGTTTCTTTCATGGGTGGTTTTGTATATTGTTATGTCTGGACTCCCCATTTCCGTTTTGAGATTATTGAGTTCATCTTTAAATAGCATTAGGAAGGTGTATATATTTTCTTCTTGTTTCTATCTTGTGATGCATCTTCATGAACTTCATCTTCCTACAATAAGCCCATATATGTTGCTTCTTTTCGTTGCGAGTAGGAATTTGATACTTAAGCTTTTCGCCTCCTGAGAGAATTCGAGTTAGACGACAGAAGGAAGTTGCTAACAATGGACAATGTAGGTTACTTTTGCCTCCATGTGAACTACTTTAAGTTGCTTTGTATTCTCAAATCTGTTCAAGAGAATTGTTAGTTCCATTGTTCACATATTTCCTGCATTGAAGAACCACCCGATTTGCGCTCGATAGACATTTCGCTTCGAGGAACAAAATTCTCCCATTTCTAAGAAGGGAGTTATTAAAGTGCAGCTTTATAAAGAGAAATGTGTGTGTATGACATAATCAAGTTTGCCAATCACGCCTGCAGCGAAGCGGAAAAGACATGATCCAAAAGGGATTAAGTGTTCAAATCCTAAAAAAGACAACCAAAATTAAGAAAGAGACTTGAATACATGTTGGGCCAAACCTTTTATTGAGTAGCGCAATGAATTAATTGAATATAATGAAGATGGGCCTGTAGAAGCAGCCCAGGCTCGGCCCAATTTTAACCTATTAGAAGTATAACAAAGAGTACTCTTATTGTTGTTCCTTATCTAGTTACTTGAGTTTCAGACTTTCAGTCATGAGAATGAAACACCATCATTGAGAGCTCTCTCGACCCACCTCTATGATGGGGGACTTGGGGCAAATAAATTCTAGAGTAAGAATTTACTGGTCAGATATTGAATAGTTTAGACCAAAAAATAAAATAAAATAAAATAAATGTTATGTGAGAAGAAGGAATCAATAGCTTCTCCTATAAACGAAAGAGAAGTTTCAAAATTCGAACAATGCCAACAATCACGTGTCTCTTCCTCTGTTACTTCTACGTTTCTTCATCATCTGTTTGCATATAGTGCCTTTTTAATGTTCCATTCCATTCCTCCGTGTCTTCCACGTTTCTTGTTTCTATTGACAACTTGTGAGTTAGAAGTTTGTGCAAATTAAACAATGCAATGCATGCATATGCCTCGACTTACTTTTTTTCTTTTTTTTTTTTTTTTTTTTTGTCCAACTTCAATATACCTTGTGCCTGGAATCAAATCTTGAGTATGTTGGGGTTTCTAACTAACTCGCGAAATATTAGTGAAGTATGAATAGTTAGGGAGGCTTTGAATAGGTCTAATAGACTATCCAAACGTTTCATGTTTATAACAAAAATATTGTTTTTTTTTTTTGTTTTTGAAGAGTTTACAAAAATATTGTTACTTCTTTTGATGTTAAGTAATTAATTGTATTCTCGGTTGTCATTAATTATTACGTGTATAAAAATAAAAGAAATGAAGTGTCACTTAATGACATGCTTACTACATCAAATGAAATAACATTTTCTAAGTGTCTGCTCTCAAAAAAAAAAAAAAAAAAAAAAAAAATCTAATCTAAGAGGTGTATTCAATTGAGATTTTAATAAACTTTTGGCTACTTTTAATGACTAAAAAAGTTTAGGTGTATTCATTTAAAACTTTTAGAGAGTTTATAAAAGTAAGGTGTATTCAATGTGGACTTTTATAGACTTTTAAAAAGTCTAAAAAAGTTTTGGGGTATTCAATTTAAACTTTGTAGAGTTCATAAAAGTAAGGTGTATTTAATTTTTTGGTGACTTTTGTAGATTGGTTACAAATCTTGAATTTTGTAGACTTTTCATATAAAAATACACATAAAGAAGTCTTCAACTTCTCATCACCTCAACCCATAAACTTTTAGAGACTTCAAATTTTTGTTGGTTACATTTTTCAATAAGGACTTCATTGTTCACAAGATGTATTTATCTTATCAATTGTTTTTATCAACTTCTCCAATCATTTCATAGCTCTTGATTTCATCGCTCACCCATTATACTCTAATATCTATGTTGATGAAAATTGATTGATGTCATTATTAACAAAATCTCATTCTTGCATCACTATACATTTTTTATAGTTTTTTTTTTTTTTTTTGACAAAAGAAGTTTCGCTTATTTAGTGTATTATTATAATCTCAAAAAGTTTAGTATTATTATTTTTGAAGAAAATAATTGTATAATTTTTTTTAAAATGCAAGAAGTGCATTTTTTAGAATTTAAATTATCATTATTAAGGAAAAAATATATATTTTTTGTTTAAGTCAAACAAAAAAAAATAAAGCACAAAATTTTTACACTAATATTTCCAATGATCTTTTCTCAAAAAAAAAATATTTACAATGATCTTACTTGATTCTTTTCTACCACTAAAGGATGATTAATTTACCTATTTATTATGTTGATATTTATTTACTTATTTGTTATGCTACTACCTTGAGAGTAATTCATTAATATGTCTATATGTTTTTTTTACTAAAATACAAAAATATTTTTTAAAAAATTAGTAATAGTTCTTAAGAAAAAACATAATTATTTATTTTTTATAATAAAGTGCAAAATATTTGTTTCATTTTAAAAATCACAATAATCTATTAGTATCATCAAAATCATGTTTAAGAAGTTCACAAAAGTCACTAAAAATCTTAAATGTTGATAAAAATCATCATAAAGAAATATACATAAGAGTTTATCAAAGTCTTTAAAAGTCTACCAAAATCTAAAACTTCATAAAAGTCATTCACTTATAAAAGTAACCAAAAGTCTATTAAAATTTCAATTGAATACACCCCTGTAAGTGTCTTTGCATAATCTAAGTGTTAGTTGGGATGTGGACCGAATTATAGTCCCGCATCGGTTAAGTGCCACTTCATAAAGAAATACTTAAGTGTGGATCTCTCCCAAATAGTACTGAGGCCTTTAAAGTAAAACCTCACACTTGTGATCCAAAAGTAGTTAAGTCGTGACAATATAAGATTTAACGAGATTCACAGACTCGCAAATAAAGGCACCGGTGTCCAACAAGTGATATCAGAGCTCAGTGGTTTGGTTGAGACAAGACATAATTGTTGGTAGTCGAAGTACCTAAGTGTGAATCTCTCTCCAAATAGTATCGATAGATCTAATCATTTGGGATGGAACCAATTAGTCGTCTCTGGGGCCCAATAACATGGGTCGCTTCGCCTACGAAAACTTCAATAGTGGCTCGACCCGCCCAAGTTCGTGAAGGCTCGTTATTTTGTGGGCCGAGCTTGGGTTTGCACTTATCAACTCAAGCCCGCTTGGCACGAACCGTATAGACTTGTGTCAAAAATGTAGAAATATATATATATGGTCGGCAAAAAAGTGGACCTGATACCCATTTCTTATAATGATTAAATTTAGTGTCCGGACTCGTTCCCGTTTTTAAAACGGCACTTATTTTTTGTCCAAACCCGTATTTTTGTAAAACATACGGCTCCCGTTTGTCCGATTTTATTTTTAAATATGATTAAATATTTTATTTATCAATTATTTTTTAAAAAAAAACCTCAACTACAAGTCTACAAGTCACCTAACATTCAATTACCAAAAAATAAATACATAACATCACAATTTTTTAATTTCCAAAAGGCTTAAAAAGTTAAAAGTTATACATTTGAATCACCGATACACATTACACGTAGGGTTTGGTCGGTTTGGATTTTGGAATCATTTGATGACATGGAGTGTGAAATTACCTATATGCCCTTCAAACTAATCATAAACGGTACCCGTTTTTTGAATTTTTTGTCCCGACCCATCCCGTATTTTTAAACGGACGCAAAAATTGTCCAGCACCGTATGTTTTTACAAAAATATTGTCCGAACCCGTTTAAAACGGGTCCCGACAAAAACCTGGACAAACGGTCCGGACAACTTTTGCTATATACCTATATATATATATATATATATATATATATATATATATATATATCTTTAAAAAGTGAGGAAGTAAGGGTTTGAACCCAAATTGCCCAAATGTTGCATTAAGTTTTTAATCAATATGTTGTTCATTTGTTCTTGTCATCTAACTGCACATGTATATATTTATTATAATATGTTTTGGTTCACTAATCAATTTTCAAAATAATTTTTTTGTTAATACTTGGAAAATTAATAAATTATAATTCATAGATTATCAATCAATCTTATATTTTTGATTCATTAAAACAACTAATGAAAGTGTATTTTTACATGTTGCATTTATCCATCTGTAATTTTTTTTCTATTTGTATACTTATATTTTTAATAGTTGTTTTTGTTGTTATAGTAAGTTTGAAGTTTGGATATTAAAAATTTGTCATTGTGATTGTTTTTTATTCGCTTTGATTTTTTTAATGCGCTATGGCTAAAAAAGTTATGATTTACTTTTGTTTAAAGGCTCATTTAGGCCTAACCCAAGTTCGCACGTGACGGATTTAAGTTCCACAATATTTAAAAAGTTAGCAAGTGCGGCTTGGAAAGAGCTTTCAAGAAAAAAGTCTGTCCAAACCCGCCTGATAATCAGATCTAGGTGGGACTGGGAGAGTATATGCTAGAGCCGAAAATCACATTTTTGAAGTTATCCAAGTTTTTACTTTGTATTTTGTTCACGTTAGAGATATTATAAGTAATTTTTCTTAAATATATTATGTGGTCAACACTGTACACTGGTAGTTGTGGTTCCATTTGACTCGTTAGTAACCCAAGGCAGGGCAGGCTATCAATAAATTAATACATTTGGGAACACTAGAGACAACAGTCTAATTTTGCACTCTAAAAACAGTCCATATATAACTTTGTCAATGTTTCTCAAAATAAATCAATTTATGACGAAACTTTTTTTTTATTTTTATGATTACGGGTATTCCAACCACTTCAGCCCCTTCTGAATTAGGTTTGACTAATCGTAATTAAGAAGTTAGAGAGCGCCTCTTACCACTAATTTAAATGTAAAATAAAAATAAAAATGATGCAAATAATCGTGAATCCAACTCATATCACATCTCTGCCTTAGTAAGAGTACTAAAGTTCTCTTTGTAATCACCGCACCATACCCTCAGGGCATGAAAAAATTATTTTTTTTTTTTTGCGCCCCTGAAAGATTTTTCAAAAGTTGAGACCGTTGGCTCTTTCTAATTGGAATCATATTAAGATGAGCACATTCTTTATGTATGCAGTTTTTATATGAAGATTTTAAGATTCAAATGACACCTCAGATGTATATAAGCTCTCCAAAAACAAATATAAGCCGTCCAACTCTTATTCTTCCTCATCCAGCTTTATCTAACTCTGAAATTCTTGCCAGATAGAAACCTTAAAAGCTAATTAATCTGTGATTTTCGAATTCGTTTTATAATATGATCATTTTGAAGTTATGACACGCAACTTAGCGCATATTTAGTTGTGAAATAATTTGGAATTTATTATTGAACTTGTAGGTAACTTATATGCTAATATATATTTTATCAAGTCCAACGTTTTAAATTAAAAGATCTTAATATGAATTAGCTTATTCCAAAAATAATTCATGAATATATAGTAATTTGCTCAAGGATAAGGTAAAGCAAGTTCTTTGTAACTTGTACTTATAACAAGTGCTAATTATCCTTGGCATGTTACTTTAATTAATTAAAAGACCTCTAAACATTGATTTAGGGAAAGTTCTCAATGGAGCAGCAAGGTTGGTGGGTCGCCCCTATGCATGACTGTCCTCACCGTTTATAGTTTCTACACGTAATTCTCACCTCTTGCCCCTTTGATGGTCGTTGCCGCTTATAGTTAAGTTCCCTTAATTAACTTGATTTCTTAGTTTGTCGCATAGTTTCAAATTAACATTGAGACATGGAGTATTCGTAAATGAGCTAATCCTTGAGTTACAACTTTACTATTTTTTTGATAAGAAAGATATTAACTTTTCTTACCCCTATGAGACTCGAACCTCACTCTCTTACAATAATATCGCATACCAAATCATTAAGCAACTCACTTAATTGGTAAGTATATATTATTTTATTCTAAAAGGTCACGATACTAAAATTATTTAATTAGGAAAGAAACACTTGTGTACTTTAGTTTGAGTCATGATTTTTTAACCGACATGATCGATATAAGTTGGTAACATTTTAGAGTACCATAAATGAAGGACTCATCCATCTTTTAATATTCTTGCAGTTTTGAGGCACAATTCTTTATTGTACTTCATTTCAAGTTAAAATCAAATATCATTATGATCAATTGATCATACAGAATAATAAAAGGTAATAAGGAAGTACAAACCTCTTTGTCAAAGTTAAGAGAAGAAAAAAAGGAAGAAGATAAGCAAATCATTCTTATTCTATAGAGACATTGAAAATGGCATTTGAACACATTCTGTCTTAGATGATTGAAATGCACAAATTCAAAACCAACCGCTGTTGACCTGACCAAATAATTTTAGAAATGAATGACACTTGCTACCCTACTAGCTTGACAATAATCTTCTGCTTTTGTGCAAAGAACTATTTTTCAATAGCAACCTAATTATATAAATCAAACCCTATATATATATATATATACACACATTTATATAGAGAGAGGCCTATATACTAGTAACTAGCTTTATATATAAAGTGTAGGGAGCTCAATAAATAAAAGCATTAAAAGCTAGTCAAGCTTTATAAAGTCTTTTGACATCGCAATCAAATATGGTGGGGGACACCTTATATTAATCCAAATGTGAGGACCCCATTATTTGTTTGTATTTGTTGTGTAGGTGGGAATCGTTTGCATTGGTAAGAGGTCTGTGTTCATCAGTTTTTACTATTATACATACATCACTTGTTTATATTGTGTGGATGCTTCGACCGACTGTGACACTGGCCTTCTTCTTCATTTAATGTTTCTTGTCTCCAACACTGCCCATTGTCTCGTTCTTCAAAATTGCTTTCAATAATTCTTCCCTTCAATTTATTCGATTCATTAAGATAAGTTCTTTATAAAGAAAATAATACGATTATCTCATATGTTGAGTTGAGTGTAACGTTTAATTAAATATGAATAACAAAGAATTGCCTCTAATGGAATGGAATGGAATTGATACGGTCATAACAAATTCAGGACATGAATGTGTTTGATGACCAATACGTCCATCAAATCTTTGTCATATTGCAATTATTGAAGACTACCAATTGTTCATATATGCTTTCTAAAATAAAGTCACAAGCAGCTTTAATTTTTTTAAACTTTTCAAGAGATATTTTTGTAGGTAAGATGTGTCTTTGTGGAATAGTCACATGTAAAACCACAATATATATATATATATATATATATACAAATTTTATCATCTAACCTTGAATATGTTGATTACTCCTAAATTAGAAAAATGTGGCACCGACCGACTCTTATGGCTATGGGATTAATCGAGCTTTAAGTAAAGAGCAGTAGCTCAAAAAATATTTGAATGCCTACAATAATAATCCAAAAAATATAATTAATATATAATAAAATAAAATGCCTTTAGTTCTTAAGTATGATGTATCAGCCATTGAAATAGCACAAACGAGAATGTATCATTAGTCCAATGCCCATGGAGAAAATTTAAAACAAATTATGTTATCTCAAGTGTTCAACCAATAAATGGCCCCCAGAGCACATGTTGCATGTAAATTGTAAATTCTTCCCACGCAAAATAAGTCTAATATGAATATTTAGCAGTAAATTAAACCTACCTATTCTCTCCATCTATATTAATTTACACTAATAAAATCGTGTGCACCAATAACTATTCTAAGTAGAAAATTATTAAATTAAACAAAACGGAAAATGAACGACATTGACTTGAGAAAAGTTGTTTCAAGTTGCATCGCATTGACGTTTTCATCAACTTTGTAGACATTCATTTGTAACTTTGTAAGATATTAATGAAATGCATTACTTTTGTCGCGTTATGTTTGTATCATATAGCTAAATTAATATATGAAAGGACTTGGGAATTAATCTAGCCAATCTCTCTATATGTATAATGTGTATGATCGATTATATAAAGAAATCCGCCTTTTTAACTCATAATATCAAACGTACGTATAGATAATAGATATGGATACATAAGGCTCCTGACAAGGATTTGAGTATCCCAAACAAAACTACTCACATCACATTGTAAGGAATAGAGTACTTGGAAAAAATTACAAACGTACAACATATTTTAGTTTAAATGAGAAAATAAGTGTGGTTTTTTTTTATTCAAAAATATAGCAGATATCGTCGCCTATTTGAAAATTTTTGCGCTTACGTGGATATATTAGTTGGGACAAATTTTTGTGGCTTACGTCGAGGATATCCCACTCGAAGACGGAGGCAAAAGAACACACCGTGTTTACACGAATAGCGCGCTTTTCGCTATTCGTGTAAACACAATCCACGTGGGATCGATGTCCACGTTGTCATGGCTTATGTCCACGTGTGTTCTTGCCACGTGGACTCTGGGGCATGCCAGATAGCGCTTCGAGATACGTGCATGACGTTTGCATGGGGTCCATGGTCAGAAGTGATATGCATGGGTTGTCCCCGAGATACGTGCATGACGTTTGCATGGATTGTCCACCTCGAGATACGTGTCCGACATTTGCATTAGTTGCACACCCGAAAGTTACATGCATGACGTTTGGATGGTTTGCATGGACCGCACCAGGTTGTGCATGAGTTGTCTACTCCTCGAAATACGTGCTTCACATTCGCATGGTTTGCATGGATTGCACGAGGTTACATGGAGTTGTCCACACCTCGAGATATGTGTGTGACGTTTGAATGGTTTGCACGAAGATGCATGGCTCTCCCTCCTCGACATACGTGCGTGGCGTTTCCATGTGTTGTCAACCGGAGATACGTGTGTGACGTTTGCATTGGCTTTACCACCTCGAGACACGTGCGTGACGTTCAGATGAGTTGCACGAGGTTGCATGGGTCGCCCACTCCCGACGGACGTGCCTCGACATTTGCATGAAATCTCCACCTCGGCATACATGGGTGACGTTTGCATGGGTTTCCCCGTCGATATGCGTGTGTGTTGTTTACATTGGTTGTCTACCTCGAGATACGCGAGTGACGCGGGTCGTCCATCTCCATATGCACGTGTCGTTCATGGGCGAAAAATTTTGTATAGATAGCTCATTTTCAAAAGGAGAGGCATTCATAGATAGTGTATATTTTGTATAAATAGCTCCTTTGAAAAGGAGCTATCCATACAAATGTATTCCACCTCACCACCACCTCACCACCATGCATGCCACCTCATCATCAATAGCTCCTTTTCAAAAGGAGTTATACCTTACTTTTGGAATTTAAAAGTAAACCTCACTATTTTGTTAAATACAAACTAAATCCACCCCACTTTTTGAAAAGCCCGAGTACTGGGTTGGACGGTAACATGTAACAGAACAACACCGTTGTTTTTTTTGGTTTACCACTCGAATTTCCTATCGCACTACCACGGTTCAACATTATCGATTCGAGGTGAGAATGCGGCACCGCGTTGTGATGAGTTTGCATCATTGGCTCATCAATAATCTGGGGACAAAGGTTTATTCATCGAGACGATGTGTTTTTCTCCTATTACACTAGCAGGGGTTTTTTAATTTTCGACTTTGGTTTAAAGAAACATATTAATTGCTTCTCGTCATTTGCTATATAAAATAAAATCTCGATTCTCTTTTCAAAAAAAAATGTTAGGGAAGAGTACATAAAAACAACTAACTTCAATTTTGAAACCAATAATTTTTTAAGGAAATTAGAAATTTTATTAATCATTAACGGCTCGATACGGACCCGTAAAATTAACTACCTTAATACAAGTACATTGATTCGCTAACATATTTGTTTAAAAACTCGATATTAATTTGGTTGTGAAATGCGATTGCAGAAATTACAACAAATGTGACATCAGCTGGGATTGCATTCTCAACAACATCCTGGAACACATGACAAACACATACACCAATTCAATTACATAATGAATAACAAAACTTTCAACAAGGAAAGAAAACCTAGCTACGACTTCCAACAAGAGAAGACAAATAAAAAACTCATGAATTCTTGTGAAGACAAACTAATTATAAAATAAAAAATACACAAAAATCATTAGAACCACATAAAGAATAACAAAACTTTCAACAAGGGAAGAAACACGAGACTTCAATAAGGGAATACAAATTAAGTAACTATAGAATGAAAAAAAAAAAAAAAAAAGTAAAACTATAAGAAAAAGGTCAAACCGTCGCACAAATCCCAAAGACACTCGTTAAGGAAGATGTACCACAACAAAGATGAAACCAATCTTCATAAGATTTGATCAAATCTCAAGTAAGCCTTATTGAATAAATAAAATGCAAAAGAATGATTAGAACCACCACCGATAGAAAAAAAGAGGATTGGTGGATGGTTCAAGATAAAAAATCACGAAGAAGGATCAAAAAGAAATTTTAGGGATTCCTGGAATCGAAAATAGAACATTAATTTGTTTCGGCCTTTTGTTATGTGGATCGAGACTTTTGTTTTGGCTTTTTTTAATGAACGATGCAAGTGGTGACTAACTTTTGACATCAACTTAACGCACGGTATTAAACGACATACGCGCATAGGTCAATGCCTAAACGGGCCCAAACCTAAGGTCAAAAGTTGGTCATTAAAACATTTCTCATTTTTATTTTTATAACAAAAAATGATGGGCAACTATGCTATGAGGTAAACATCCTCTATTTTTTGTATCATGTCGATACACTTTCACAACATTTGCATTGGAAAAGGCTACTTTGTAGTTCAAATGTCAATAGCATCTGCACTGACAGCATCTCCATGGTAATGTGGGATTTAGAGCATGGATTGGTGCCAAATCACTAATGCAAGTGAGGATGTCTATCTTATGTAGCCTAGATAGACATTCAAATTCTAAAATGATATTCAACTGTAATGTGGATTTAGAGTATGGATTGTGACTTTTCTTTTGTCTTCATATGGATTACTTCTATACCCCAATACTTTTCAAATTGTTTGAACCTGACAAGGCTGAAATTCAAAAGAACATAAATTAAGAATTAGATCTCACATGACCTCTAATTCCACCTAACTCATGCGGCTAATCTCTTGTGAAAGCCTCTAATCTATAAGTTCATTATTAACTTGTTTACCATTCTTTTGGTCGTTTTTTGTTTCGTTATTTAGTAGGTTTTACTAGTATTTGGAGTGTTTCATTTTTTTAGTACTTCCTCTTTGGTACATAAGGTAGTTCACCATTGACCATGATAATGTCTCGAAGTAGTCTGCATTGAAGAACCCAAATCCAACAAGAATATGTAGGTTTTGTTATGTTTTTGCATTTTTCGCTATTTTTATAAGGTAGGTGTGTTCAAGGTCATGAATCCCGTGGTGCGATCACACTGAGGCCGATAAGAGGAAAAGGTGTGCGGTCCTGGCCATAACCGACAGCAGGGAAAGAAGTAATATACGATCCTGCATTTTGACCGTACCCACTTTGATACATATCACTGCTTTGACCACTATCTATTTTGTTACTATAGGTCTATTTTGGCGTTTTTCACCCATTGAATACCTATCGGTTCACTATTTTGACCACAATATTATTTTAATAAGTTTGTTTCGATCGCCACCTATCACTTTGAGTTGAAAATTGAATTTTTGAAATTGATCATGTTTTAATTGCTCTTTTCTTGCTTCTTGTAGGTTAATATATGTGATACATCCTGCTAGCATCTCGAGGCTAGTACATTTTGGGAAGAGGAATCAACCAATTGATCATGGAAGATCAAAGTAGAGTATGGTTGGTAGTTTTGATATTTTACCGCGGAATCAACCAGTTGGTCGCGTGGATACGGTGGAACTTGATGATGATTAATGCATGAAATAAACACCCGCTTTTATAGTACATGTGCAACGTTTCTTTTTGTTAATACACATAGGTGTAAATGAGTGTTTATGGGTGTATAGAACTCGTAAACGTTGTCATATTTTCTGCTTACCTCACTTATTATGTTGTTGGTGGACATGGATGAATCTCTGGGTACCATTGGTGTTTTTGATTTGTTATTTTCAAGTGGGCATCTCTATTTAAAAGTGATATGATGTTTATAATGATGATTTGATGAACTCGAGCTGTATAGAACCTCTGTTTATTGCGAATGAAAACATGGTAAAAATGTGTTGCAGCCTATTTGGATAAGTTTGATACGTGAAAATTTGATGTTTATATGTCCATTCTAGATACTTTCATCGATCGAAACGGTAAACCACCTATACACTAGATACATATGATCCATGATATGCACCGTCGGCTATGATGCCTACGCATAATGCCTATTACATCTAATCGATAGACTATAGTATATACTCCACAACTTTACTGCATTTGACCTCAATTTTTAACTTCTAGTGACTAAAGTTGACAATAGCTTATCGACCCACCGACATCTCTATTCAACCGCCACATTTGAAGAGTGACGACAAATTCGACCAGCGATTACACATACCCACAAATTTACTTCATATACCCCACATCAAAATATGTGCATGATGTGAAACAAATGAAACTTGCGATGGAGTCCGGTTAGCGACACTAGGTCACTGGCAGGTGTGTTGGTCACCGGAACCCTAAATGTCACAAACTGCATCGATTATTTTCTACTAGCCATAAGTCCGCGTAGTACTCCAATATTTAACGAAAGGTGTACCCCTATATCTAAATGTTTTTATTTAAATTAAGTTTACAAGCGGCCAAAATCGGTCCGCAGCATGTCTTTATGGACTTTGGTAAACCTTAACCATTTGTGACCTAGAAAATGCGGTTATCGATGAGTCGCGTTGCTTTATATACCCCAGCAATTTTACTTAGCGAACCCATAAATATATTCTTGCTTAATTTCAAATGCTTAACATCCTTTCTTGCCCACATCGTACTTTTAACCTTGCGTCATGGTGCTCAGCTCAAACCTTGAAGTCCCATCTGGACAAGTTGACTCAGTACGCATTTTAGAGTTAGGGTTATTCTCGTTCAACTTCTTTCGTTTTTTCCATAAAAAATTATGGCATCAAACTTACCCAATACACCGTGAATAGACGAAGAAATAAAGGCGGTGCTCTTGACTTTACCCACTGCGTCATACCGCGACACTAATTCCAGGTTCACCACAAAAAGACTCGAAATGCATTGAAGAGTTCGATTGAAGGTTCGATAAGTGCCGAAAAATCGAAGAAAGGATGGTGGTGATGATCTAGTTATGGGGTATGCAAGGTTCAAATGTGGGTTGGTGAGGAGTTAGAGTCGTTGAGCTGAGGGATGGTTTTGGAATAATTTACTAAAAAATGGGGTAAACGAGATATAAAGAAAATTCAAAATCGGGGTAAAAATGAAGTAATGGGGTAAAGGGAGCAAAATGTGGACCGCCTCCATATATATAAAAATGACAATTTTCTTTTAAAAGTACGCTCCCCTAGTCTATTTTTGTAGTTGAAAAATAAATTGTGGAGTACTCAAAACAGTGCCCAAAGTGGTTACCTCAATCATTTTCCTTGATAATATGGCTAAAAAAGATATAAATAGTATACGAGATACATAATTATATATATATATATATATATATATATATGTATATATATTAGGGGTAGGCATCGTCCTCTCAGCAAAATCGCCTTAAAACCGTCCAAACCGTATGGTTTGACCTCGGTTTTTAAACTCTACGCGCTTGGGGTGGTTTGAAAAGTTTAAATCATTTTATTATGTGGTTTTGGTGGTGGTTTTCATTTCTACAAAACCACAATTCACCAAACCGAAGGGTAATTTAGTACTTCATTAACTTATACCCCACAACCCTCTAAGTAGTTTGTATTTTCGCTTCTCGCCTCCTTTCTTGCTCAAACCATCTCACCACTTCATGCAAGCACCTCACCACCATGACACCCTCTTTACTCTACGCTCACCGTTTTTCACGCCCACCTCACCATCGCGCACCTCTTTCTCGCTTTCGCTTCTCGCGCGCTTTCAGTCGCCGCGTTGCTCGCTCTTCTTCGCGCGCGCTCAAGTCGTCGCCTCCTCTTTCGCTCACTTTAACCACGATGGCGCCTTACTCGATGTTATGTTTTTCTCACTCATCGTCGCTTTCCTTCTTGTGCTCTCCGTCATCGCCACCTCACTAAGTTGTTGTTTTTTAGTCTTCCTCGTAATGACTGAGATTTTTTAATTTACCATTATTAATGATGTGGTTGTAGACATGGTCACGACAAATTTCGACGCTCGTGGGACCCGGTAATTTAAAGTTAGGACGCGCCCCGAGTTAGGTAAATAGTTATTTTGTGTAGTTTGATTTGTCTAATTTGCGATGTTTACGTTAAAACAGATTAAACGACATCGTAATGTGTGTGATTATATTAAATTTGACGTGCGAGATTTGTTAAGTATTCGACTCGATATGCGTGTCGACTGGCAAAGTGCCAACGGTAGGTTAAAAGACTTAAATACTAGGCCAAGGAAATAATACACACATGAAATGAATAAAATGGGTTAAATAATTAATATGTAATGCCTATTTGATGGTTAGGGACATGGTAATATACGATGTCGAGGTTCAAAGACGCTGAAATCGAAGCGTCGAAACACCCGAAAGACGACTTGTTAGGCTAAGGACAAGGGCGAGTATGACATTGGTATCAATTTAAGAAGCCAGTCATTATGGGTTAGAAAATGGAGCAAAATGGCGCACATAAGATGTATTTTTGGGATGCACAAGTGAGGAGAGATTCATATGAGAGTATAAATGTCATCTTGACTTTCTCTCCACCACCTTTCCTATCTCCTTATCATCGAATCCGAAAATTGATGAGCACAAAAGTTACATGCATGACTATAATGTTTATATTTGATTGTCATAAGAAAGACTTCCATTGTGTGATTTATTATGGTTAAATATGATTGAATGGTGGATGACATAGCATGTGGTACACACTGGCGGCGTAGTAGGCACAGGTTGTAGGCCCGTGATTGGCCCAGTCTGCGGGATGTCATTCGAAAAATGGGCCGTTACATTTCCGATCATGAAAACTTGTTTCTTTTTAAGAGTTATCGGGCAAGACTTATTTTGTTGAATCTACCCCTTTGAAAAAAATTATTCATCATCATCATCATTTGTTCATTCAATGGCTATTATCATTTCGTATTCGAAGCGGCTGAACTTAGGTTTTGTTGTTGAAATTGGGACCCAATTTTGAATCTAATGTTTAAAAATATGCAATTGTTTAGTTGAAGTTAATTTGTGCTCTTTTTTAGCTGATGTAGTTTTTCGCTAAGTTTGTGAAGAGAAATTCAAAAGAAAATATTGTTTTTGGGCAATAGGTGAAAGGGGTTTGAAGTTTTATTATGCACTACTGCATCAATTTCAATAAAAAAAAAAGTTAGCTGTTAGCTTCAATTCATCACAAACCGCTTAAAATCAGACCGACCAAATGTCCGGACAAACCGTGAAGCGGTCTAGTCGCGTTTTTTAGGTTCGCAGGTTTGGTGGCGGTTTGCAAAACATTAAAGTTCACGAACTCCCTCGGGTTTGGTTGCGGTTTGAGGGTTTTCACCCCAAACCGTGGTTTACCCACCCCTAATAATATATATATATATATATATAGTACTAGTACCATAAGAAACACAAAATACCGATCCAATGAGAACCACATTTATAACTATTATATTTTAATCCAACACATTAATCGTGTGTGTGTATATATATATATATATATATATATATAATTTTGATTTTATGTAAGGAAAATGATTTGTTGACACAAATGGTGCTATGCACACATTAGGTGCAAGATAGCCAGCCTATGTGGACGCCCCATTTGTGTGCTTTTCGTGGGCTCCATAAGCCCTGAAAAAGGGGTGGACGCCATCGTAGGAGGCGCCTATGTGTGCCTGTTGTCAGTAGAGTACACTTCTTCTATTCTGTCTGCCTTATCTCTCCCTCACTCTGGCGCGCTCCCTCTCAAGCGCTCCCATCTTAAGTCTCCTCTGTCCCTCCTTCTCTCTCTCGGGCAATATCACTGCCTGCCTCTTATGCTCCTTTAAGATTCCTAACTTTTTTTTGGGCGGAAAACCCAACCTGGAAGATTTCATACTATAACTTTTGAACGTGTGTCAAAGCTTTCCTCATGATCCTAATGAGGTCGGTGGATGATCTCCCTTGTGACGTTAGCCATGTTTGTGTGAAATCCAAACTAATTAATAAAATTCAAAGTTATTTGAAGCAATAAATGTAGTAAATACAATAATTTGTAAAAAAAGTTTGATGCTAGCTTTAAATATTTATAAAAATTTTAAAAACTCATATGAGTATGGACTTTTGAGTCTAGATAAATTTATCTAAAAATAAATCCCTCTTATGTTTTGCTTGTAATATCATTACCTGCGTATCTACATTTGATGAAAACATATTCTAAATTACCAATCTCGATATCTTTTTGAGTCAATGTGATTCAATGCTCCAAATCTCCAAAAGCCTTCTTTTAATTGGTTGAGGGACGTTATAAAAGTCATACCTAAATCTCATGTACTTATTGGAATTAAAAAAACTAATTGAGTCAAAAAAAAAAGGAATTAAAACTAGGCTTAATTGATTAAAATATTCTAACATTTCACAATTTTTGTTATTATATTCTTAACTTTTTTGAGATTTATTATTATATCATAACCTTTCTAGATTGTTTGATTTATATCTCAAGTCAATTTTCAACTTAAAATTTGATGAGGTGACACATTAATATGAATTTAAAAAACCACCTATTCACCCATAATTATCAAAACAATTATTAGTTTTTATGATTTGAATTCCATTATTTAAGTGTCACATCATCAAAATTGGAGTTCAAAAATAAATTACGATACAAATTAAACAAAGTAGAAAGGTGGAGATATAATAACAAATCTCACAAAATTATGATATAGTGACAAAAGAGATGAAAAGTTAAGTTATTTTAACCAATTTGAGCTTAAAACTAATACTATATATCAGGGTATTACTACTATATCCTTATTATATAGGGAACCAAAACATCATTCATCATCGAACTAAGATCCAACGTCGATTGAAGGTCTAGCATTTCAAAGAAGAGAACCAAGGTCCTAGGTCTCGTGAAATACTAAACCTTTAGTTGATATTTGATTGAAGTTCATCATGATTTTTAGTAGAATAATCCAGGTCCATTACTTAATTTTGGTAGTCATGCGGGGCCGAAAATGTCTGCTTTCATAGCTAGGCTTAATTATTTTAATTGTGCTCTATAGATGTTCTTTGTGGCTCCACCCAAATTTATAGGTTTACTATGTAACGACCCGAATTTTAATTCGTTAATTAATCGCTGATCACGATTTATTAGTGGTCTAAATCCACCGAGGCTGCTCATTGATCGACATGCTTGAATAAAATAAAATAATTGTGCTTGATGTGCCCATTTTGTGATGTACACCAAATTAATTTGATTTAAATTGTCAACTTTACCTTTTGATTTGGATAAGTGGTTATGGTTAAACTTTTAAAGCAAATTATTTTTGTAAAAAGGGCAATTAGTGGAGTAATTTGTCAATAACAAAAAATGCCGAAAGGAAATAGGCGAAAAGCCCTATCTCATCTTTGCACAATAGAAGAGGAGACCCCTCCTCTTCGGTGTCTCTCTTCTGCGTGCGTACGCACCAAGTGACGACGCAGTCCTGCAAGTTCCGATACTACAGCCGCAAATGAAAGCAATGGCCTCGGGAAGATGCGACGCGAGCGGTGGCACAAGGCTCGTGAGGGAGGCTGTTGAGCCGGATCTGCCCGTCGGCACAGGCCGAAGACGGCGGGCGCGGCATGAGCTCCGGCATTTCACGGGTAGCGGCTCAGCAGTGACGGAGGTGCGACGACGGCTCATGAGCAAAGGGGAGCAACGATGGAGGAGATCAAGGACAGCGAGGAGCTCGCGGACGACTGGCAAGCAGAATTTCTGGCGCAAAGATGGCGCGTTGACAGCGGCCGACGGTGAGTGGCTCCACCCAGCTAGGGTTTGTGCGGCCTCCAAGACGACAGAGCTGCGTATTAGCGCACAAGTCAGCCAGCAAAGAGGATGAAATACGACCAAGCAACACCGTGAAGCGAGAAGCGGCGCGAGCTCCCGCCATGATGGTCGGGATCACGGCGAGCGCTACTCCGGCCAATGCGAACATGGATGGCATGGCGCGACGACGACGTTGTTCGCGCTAGAAAGTGAAAACAAAGAGAGATCATTTGCTAGACATGAAATCTCAAAAGGGGAATTCCGAGCTGATGACTCCATCAAGGCATGAGGGTAGAGATCATAAACCATATTTAAATTCAAATACAAGTTCTACTCCTACAGTAATGAAATATTTTCTGGAAACAGTTATCAAGTGATTTCGTGACATTTATTATGGAGCTTTTGCCAGATTTAATCGCGAAATATATTGATTTGAGAAAGTTGACATGCTATATTAGAAAATTTGTAACTTCTCCATTTGTGATCTGATTTGAGTATTCTTTGGAGGCTCATGGAAAGTGCGCCATGAGTACTACAAGTTCCTTCTTGGTTGTCATAACAAATTATAAGTGTTTCTGCAGCTTAAAGCAGCCGTAACTACTAGCTGGGCTAGTTGTAAATACTTTGAAATGGCTATTATAGTATTATATTTAGAATTAATCTCTCAGCCAGTGCATTTGGTGCGCAGTATTTAGATATGGTTTAAAGAGTTTTCTAAACCAATGATATTAGACTTGAATTGATACTAAAATGATCATCGTGGAAATCTGAGGAAGAGATACGAAGTGAGGTTTGAGAACTCTGCTTTTGTTGATCGAGATGCCTTCTGGATAGGCTAGGAATAAGCGTGTGGACTGAGGTAAGTAAACCGACTAGGAAACTTTACAGTTATTTACTTGAGCTTTAAATTTGTTGTTATTGCTCTGTCATTCATCATTTCTTTGAAATTTCTAATTGGTTGTGTGGTCCAATTGGCAATGTGAGTCACGCGGTTATTGGATCGAGGAGTATGAAGCCGAAGGCTAGGAAAGCTTTTACGAGTTATTTGCTTGTGAGCTTTAAATTTGTTGTTGTGCTCTGCGATTCCATCATTTCTTTTGAAATTTCTAGGTGGTTGTGTGGTCCATTAGTGAGTGAGTCATAGTTATTATTTACTCTGTGATATGAGCTCTTGTACGGACGTCGTTGATATCTCCCCGA